>JARZZO010000001.1:39565669-40765669 GCA_030544215.1 Zantedeschia hybrid cultivar | reverse complement strand
GTTATCTTCCACAAATAATGGTGGCCAATTAGCTAAACTCAAGTTCTCATTTCCTCCACTACACTTAGGGTCACGACAGATGATTATGCATAAAAATTGGCATGCTTAGAGTTCATTTTTTACCCTTTTCAACATATCCCCACCTTTGCCGACCTTTGGGGTAAAACTACCTAGAGGAGAGAGGAGAAAGAAGTCTCCTGATCAGTTGACAAGGATCATTTTTCAGCTCTCGCCCCGACTCAACACTTTTCAGGACTTGGTCTTATTTTGGTACAAGGGACTTTTGATTTAGTGCGGTTTTTTCATTTGGTTGCGCTCTTCGCCTTTGAGAGTGCGTACTTTTTGCCACCCTCTTTAATTTGCCTGAGGGGAGATGCGTACTTTTTATCACCCCTTTGACTCTTTCAAAGCATGTTTGTTATTTGGCGTTTGATTTGCATGCTTCCATATGTCCTTTTTGAGATGATCGCCACCTTAGGGTGCTGAGTGGGTTGGTCTCCTATTACGAATCCCGACTTTCCTTTCATTCAACCCAAAATAAAAAGAAAAACGGAAAGCTAGTCCTACCCTTTGGGCCAACGCCAACAATTCTAAACTTTCAGGGTCTTCCATTAACCTCAAGTTGCCATGTGTGTGTGAAATTGTTTCCTACCATGGCTACTTGCATGGGGGGGGGGGGGGGGGGGGGGATATTATGAACTTCTAAAGTTTTACTGACTAGCTCAACATTGTTTGTTAAGACTCTCTTTAATAAAGTATGATTAATTGAGAAATCTCAATTGGGATGTGAAATTTATAAAGATTTTAAAAATAATTTGGACATTATTTTTATCTGTGAAAATTCAATTATTCTTTCAAATATTTTACAAAAATGCACAATAATTGCTCCCCCCAACTTAAATGATATTGTCCTTAATGACGTGAATGATATGAAAGCATCATTGCCAAAAGTAGTTAGGAAAGGAGAGATATAACCTGGGGCATTGAGGGCATTTGAGGATTTTCATTCGCTCTCCTGCCAAACCAGTTGCTACCCGAATTATTAGCACCTACGACAGCCATGTGGTGCTCAAAAAGTGTGTGTTGTTATCATGATATCATGTGTTCATATGATTAATAATCTAATTAAAAATACGTGATCGCCAGAAATCGAAGGCTTCAATGAAAAGATGATCGCTTACTAACCTTGTGATTTGGAGAGATTTGGTTCTTTTGTTCCTCTTCTTCGGCTGGCCGAAAAAGAAGAGCCCCTTCGTTCTTTACTCTTGTTTTTTTATTGTTTTTTCCTTTTCTTCCTTCCAAATCCTTTTCTCGTTCAAACCTTGCAAAAGAAGATTGAACAAAGAAAAAGAAGATAGATTAGAGCTATTGTAGTGTAGTATCTATTCTATCAAATAATCCAAACATGCAATTAAGCAAAGAACTCACTTGTTTTGTTCTTTTAAACCCCTATTTCATGTAGGCATGGAAACTATGTAGTAAGTATGTGAAATATGAATGTGATATGATAAAAATTCTAATGAGAATAATGAAAACACCAACTAACTAGATGAAAACTAGAAAGAAGGAAGAAAGGTGATGGTTGTGGTTGGCCCCTCCATAGCTTTGGTCTTCAAAGCTTCAATGGATGAAGAGGAAGAAGAAGATGAAGCCTCTTTTTGCTGTCCACGTTTTCCTTCAAGAGGACCTTCAAACACCTTGCCTTGAACTCCAAATTCTTCAATAGCTAACCCCTTTCAAAGGCCAATGTACATATGTATATATAGAAGCCTTGTTTAGGGTTGTTTAACCTTCAAAAGGGCTCTCCCGCAGATCCGGATTACCATAGATAGACATGGAAGGAATTTGGAACCTTTCCAACCTCTAGAACCAGATTATCTCGGCCAAATCAAGTTTATCAGAAAAGTTCTTTAAGTGCGTCGTCCATTCGGGACGCCATTTGGCTAAGTAAAGGGGCCAAAATAGAAAGAGAATCCGCGAAGGAAACCGTAAACAATTAGGAAACCTAAATGGCGTCGCCCATGAGCGACATTATTTAGATAATTAGGAAATTATTTCGAATTCAAATTGGAAATCCAAAAGGATTAGGGGACTAAATGGTTATTCAGATTTAGGAATTTAATTCCGAATTGATTTCGGCTAGAAGTTTAAAAGCCGTCGGCCATGGTCGACGTTAATCAACGAATTTTTTGAAAAATTAATAAAAAATAATTAATAATTAAAACTTAGATCATTTCGGAACATTATAATTGTGACATGAAATTTACTCAATATGAAGTCAAAATTAGCGTGTTTACAAGCTACACGCAATCCACTCATTAGTCGACACCTTCTCGCGGAAAGGCACGAGTCTTAGACCACAGTGCCTTTTATTCAGAATCAAATTCTGCACCCAAGTTTATAGTGGACTCAACATCAAAATCGGGGTGTGCAAACGAGACTGGAAATTGATGATTTTCAATTAGATCATTAATCACATAAACAAAGTAATTCCTCAGTTCTTTATCTTGGATTTGTTTTAACTCATTTAAACAGTTGGTTTGCTCCCCAAATGAAATATCTATAATTAAAGTTTTTGTTCCAAACTTCTCAAAGACAGAGATTGAAAGTATGTTCACACTTGCCCCAAGTTTCAACAAAATACGGTGAAAAATGATGCCTCCAATGTCACAAGATCTGCGTAGGGCAACACAATGATTCACCTTGAGAAGAAGATGGACATTCATGTGGACTGGGCTAACTACTTCCACCATCTCCTTTATGTGGGTCAGCGCTTTGTTGATGGGCCTAGATTCTCCGGTATTTGAAAAAGGAACGATCGGTCGGTGCATGCTTGGCTTCTCATCAAGTTCTTTCTTCTCCCTATTATCTCCCCCCAGCTTATCCTCAATGGGCTCTTTCACTATGCTAGCTTCTGATAAGTTGATATTTTGATCATTTAAGGACAGTCACACGCATCATACTTGCATTTTTATCTGAAAAATAGCATGAAATGATAGATAATTTTGTACCAATTTCAAGGTACCGATTTCGTCAAATTCCAACTTAAAAACATCGTCATTTCATGTGAATCAAGGAGTATAGTGCATTTACGATTTTTTCAGCAAAACCGGGATATTAAATAAATTCATAAATGTGATATTCAGGATAAATGCCTAAACTAACATTTATTTTTATGATAACAGGACATGAAGGCAAGGTGGCGCAATAGTTAAAGCCTTGGGGCTTGTGGGGAGGCCAGGAGTTCGAATCTCAGCATAAACATGTGTTATTTTTGGTAAAATGAGATAAAACAGGGGCAAAGAAGACACAAGAATACAAGGGTTGCCCTAATTCTTACCCTAAGAGAGGCCAGCTGCCACCCCTTCCCTCCTTTCTTTATTTTGAAAATTCTCTTTCCCCCTTTAAAGGGAGCTCTCCCCCACGCAGGGGGGCTCACTCTTCTCTGCTCGCTCTTCTTTGCTCTCTCTGTTGCTTCTCTCTCCTTCTGCTGCAGCCTTTTCTTCTTCTTCTTTTTAACTCTCTCTGGGAAGCAACTTTCTCTCTCCCTCTTAGTTTTTTCTCTCTCCTCCTCCCTCTCTATCTCTCTCTACACCCTCTGTCATCCTCCCTCTCACGCAGATCCCTTCTCCTCTCTCCCTTTTTACCCTCTCTCTCTCCTACTTTTCCTCTCCCCTCTCTATCGTATGCCATCTCTCTCTGTCAGAGTCTCTTTCTCCCTCTCTCTCACTTTTTCTATCTCTCTCTTTCTTTTCTCCTCCCCCGCTCTGTCTCTCTCTCCCTCCAGCCACTTCACCGGGCCCCGCCAGGACATGCGGCGAGCGGAGCGGATTCGCAGAAGGCTCCCTCGTTGCCCGTGCCTCCCTCTTGGGCGCACTGGGCCCCGCCAGTGCCACGCGGAAGCTCGCGCGGGTTCGCACCCCCGCTCCATCGTCGCTCGAGCCCGTTTCCCGCGCGCTAGCCGCCGCCCCGTCAGCCCTGACGTCCCGTACGTGGCCTATGCACGCCACGCGCCCGCCTAGTCCTCGCACGGCGTGTCTCCCACGCGCTCCCGGTCGGCTGGCCATGCGCCCGTACGGTGCCCTCGTCTGCCGCGCCGTCTGCCGCAGTCCAAAGCACCCCTGCACCTAGCTTCTGCCACGAGTCCTGCCCGGCCCATTGCACCGCCAGAACAGGGCCCCTCTTTGCTGCACCGGTCCACCGTGCCTCTCGGAGCGCTCGTCTGCCTCAGGACCACTGTGCCAGGCGCCCTCAACACTGATGCTCTCACAGAATTCCCTATTGAAGCCCCTGTTTGCTGTTGTTTCACTTATTTCTTTTTTCTGTTTTTGTTATTAGATAGTTATTTGTTTAGGTTAGTTGTTGCTGAGGATATTAAAGTTAAAAATGTCGTAATGTGATTTCTTGTTTTAGATTAATTAATGGCATTTTGTTAAATTTTCAAGGGTTAACTAGTTAATGTTTTTTTTATTATTATTATTCAGATTTTTTTCCCCTTAAATTCTAATTTATCTTAAAAAAAAGGGGTTTGTTTATTTTCTCCCAAGTTGTTCAATCAGTAAGATTTTAATCTCAGTTAGTATTAGTTAATTGATTTGTTGTTTAAATAAGTAATTAATCAACTCAAATTCTTATCTTTTTATATAATTAAAATCTAAAGTTTTCAAGGTTAAGAGTTTATTTCCCTGTGGATTCGACCCGATTCTCACCACTTTCTAATTTCAAATTGTGAGACCGGTAATTCTTGAAGTTGGTTGCCGTGAGCATTTAACGACGCGTATTGCGCGCACATCAATTTTTGGTGCCGTTGCCGGCGAAGTAGATTTTTAATTTTGGTTATTTTGGATTTAGTATAATTATTCCTTAGCTAACATTCTTTTTCTTATTTTTATAGGTGCATTTAAAAAAAAAAAAAAGGGGAGTGAAATCATTGGTAAGCATGTTCCAACTTTCTATTTTTCAATTTCCTTATTCTAGTTAGTTTCCTTTTTGTAGTTGCTAATTTAGATAGGTTGCCATTAACATAAAAAAGGAAAGAAAAATTCAAATTCAAAATCTTCATCTCAAGATTAGAAACCTTCCATACTAGGCATTCATCATTTTAGGAAAGCATGCATTAGTTTCTATTTTTAGTCATTTTCATATTTTTTTGAAGATTGCGGGGGAAAGGTACGTGTTTCAATTATAGCAAGTCATTCATGATTGCATCAACACACCTTGCCTTGATTTGATGATTGCCTTGCATTGCATTCAAAAAGACTTTAAGGGCAACAACTTTAACCACATAAGGTAGGGATTTGATCACCCTTCCTTAGCCCACAAATCACCTTCCTTGCATTGGTATTGCCTAATCCAATTAAAAGCAAGTCGAAAGAGAATCTAGGGTTTACACTGTAAGCGGTTTAAATTTCGGGTTGCCTCCACTTTTGACAACGGTGTCTAGGCTAGAGGTTAAAAGGCAAACGCCTAAGCGGGAAATTGGTTTCTTAATTAGGTCCCTACGAAAGTAGGGGGAGCCTCCCACTACCCCACCTCTTACCTGGTCGTTAATTGATTGTGGTTGTGACTTGAAGTAGACCCCATTCACTTTGTGAGAAAATTTACATAGAAATCTTGGTCAACATTAGATCATTAGGGTAATTTGATTGCCAAAATTGTTTGCATTTATAAAAAAAAAAAAAAAAAAAAATTCAAATTCAAATCCTTCTTCTCTCTCTTCGTCCTAGTGTATGGAAGGTAGGAGATCTCAAAACCCTAACCTTCTAGGGCCATTTGCTGAAATCGAGAGAATTTTGCATCAAGGAAATCCACCACATGATCAAATGGTCTATAATCATGATCCACCGAAGCAAATGAAAGATTATTTCATCCCAAATCAATACCAACCTTCATCTTGCATCCATCTTCCTCAAAATCCGGCCAATCAATATGAGATTAAATCAAGCACCATTCAAATGCTTCAATCATTTTATGGGAATACAAATGAAGATCCCTATAAGCATATGGATGAATTTTTAGAAATATGTTCCACAGTGAAGATCCAGAATTTCACCGATGATGGCCTTAAGTTGACCTTATTTCCCTTTTCATTAAAGGATAAGGCTAAATATTGGTTGGGGACTATAGCTAAGCCCATTAGGACATGGGAAGAAATGCAGAAAGAATTTCTCAATAAGTTCTATCCCATAGGACGGACTAATACCATGAGAAGGGCTATCACGGGTTTTACCCAAACTCCCGGTGAATTGATTCATGAATCTTGGGAAAGATTAAAAGAATTGCTTAGGAAATGCCCTTATCATGGGTTATCAAAGTGGCAAATTGTCCAAGCATTTTATGAAGGATTGTCTGAACAGTTCAGACAAATGGTGGATGCCTCATGTAGAGAGGCATTTATGATGAAAAATGAAGATGAGGCTTATGACCTTTTTGAGATGTTAAGTGAAAATTCTATCAACTATACCTCTTTATCATCTTATGAGAGGTCTGTTGGGCCATCTAAACGGGCTGGAATGTATGAACTTAAGGCTCGTGGTGAGCCCGAATCCAGAATGGACATCAATATGATCAATCAGAAATTGGATAAGGTAAACATCTTGGCCCAAAAGTTAGACCAACTCTTGGCTTTAAACAAGCAAGAACCTACCTACCCAACACCATCTAGTCCATATGAAGGCCCATCTTCTATCAATCATGACATTTGTGCCTTATGCGCAAGTCCGACCCATCAACTGAATGAATGTCCAACTGCGGCACAACTTTTACCATTTATTCAAGAACAAGTTTAGGCTGCCCAGAGATTCTCCAGGCCCAATATTGATCAATTCTCAAATACTTACAATCCGGTCTGGAGAAATCACCCTAATTTTGCATGGAAGAACCAGCATGCTCCTTTGCAAATGTCTAATCCTCCCATACATCAAGCCCAAAAGCCACAAAACTCATTTCAACATCAGTCTAATTTCTATGGTAATGTACATGCTAGGGGATCCCAGGCCCAATTCTCTTAACCGGCCGACTACCAATCATTCCAATCAGGTCAACCAACCCATTATCAATCGTTCCAATCAGGGCAACCAACCCAATACCATCCTCCACCCACTTACCAACAACCTCCTCAGCCCAACTTTGATGACAAATTCACTCGACTCCAACAACTTATCTTGACCCAGTAACAATCTGTTTTTAAGCTAGAGAGCCAAATGGGACAATTAGCTGAGGCTACCATGAGAAGAGAAATGGGCCAACTTCCTAGTCAACCCATTGCCAATCCAAGGAATCAGCCTCTAGGTTTTCCACCACAATCGGGCCTTTTACTTCAACCTGGTCCGTTACCACAACCTAAAGGACCACAATTTGAAAATGTTAAGGCCATTTCAACCCTTAGGAGCGGGAAAAGTTTAGATAACCCACAGACAGATGGGGAGTTGATCGAAGATCCCACTAATGGGCCTCATGAAGTTGAAAGCGAGAGTGAGGCTGAACCTAACATAGAGAAGTTGGGGGAAAAGGAAAAAGGAACGATTGATGAAGGCCCAAGTTCATATCAACCAAGGGTGCCATTTCCAAACGCCTTATTAGTTAAGCCCAATGCCAGGAAGAAACTGGCCCAGAATGAGGAGTTGCTGGAATTATTCAAACAAGTTCATATTAATATTCCACTTCTCGATGCCATCAAGCATGTGCCAGCTTATGCCAAGTTTCTCAAGGAATTATGCACACCACGAAGAGAATCTAGAATGGCACCCGAAAAGGTTAGGCTATCGGAGGATGTGAGTGCTATTGTAATGAATCATCTTCCCAAGAAGTTAAAGGATCCCGGGGCACCTTTGATCTCATGTGACTTAGGTGGAGTTACATTTGATAGAGTTTTATTGGATATAGGTGCCAGTGTGAATCTCTTGCCAACAGCCACTTATGAGAAATTTGATATTGGAGAATTGAAACCCACTTCCATCATCTTACAATTGGCTGATAGGTTTGTGAAGACTCATTCACACCCCAATCATCTTAGGATGTCCATTCTTAGCCACTGCCAAAGCTAATATAAATTGTGAAACTGGCATGATGGACATATCCTTTGGGGGTCAAAAAGTCAAGATTAATGTCTTCAAAGCATCCCAATATTCAGATCATGAAGAAGAATGCCATACTATCGATATTTTGGATAATTTGGTCGAAGAAAATGCGATGTTCACGCATGACCTTTTAGAGGAAGCCAATGCCTTAAAAGATTCCCCCGGCCCATTAACATCTTGGCCCAAGGTTGAACCTTTACCAGCCTTAGAATCTGAGCCCGCTTTACCATCCTTAGAGGACCCTCCTGTGCTCGAACTCAAGACATTACCTGAGTCTCTCAAGTATGTCTTCTTGGGCCCCAATCAGACTCTTCCGGTCATCATTGCGGCCAATCTCACATCGTCGCAAGAAGCCCAGTCAATTGAGGTCCTTAAAGACCATAAAGGTGCCATTGGTTGGTCGGTGGCAGATTTAAAAGGGATTTAGTCTGTCCGTTTGCATGCATCACATTTATATGGAAGATAATTCCAAACTAAGTTGGGAGATGCAAAGGAGGCTTAACCCAAATATGAAAGAAGTGGTGAAGAAGGAAGTTGTGAAATAGTTAGACGCGGGTATCATTTACCCCATATCAGACAGTAAATGGGTCAGCCCAACCCAAGTGGTACCCAAGAAATCTGGATTAACAGTTATAAAAAATGATCATGGGGAGGAGGTACCCACTAGGCTCACTACGGGATGGAGAGTGTGCATTGATTACAGAAGGCTTAATCTCATGATGAAAAAGGACCACTTCCCACTTCCGTTTATAGATTAGATTCTGGAAAAGTTATCAGGCCAGAAGTACTTTTGCTTCTTAGACGGGTACTCCGGGTATAATCAAGTGGCTATTTACCCGGAAGATCAAGAAAAGACCACTTTCACATGCCCTTATGGCACATTTGCTTTTAGGAGAATAACATTGGGATTATGCAACGCACCGGCCACATTTCAACGGTGTATGAAGGCTATACTCTCCGATATGGTGGGAGAATTCCTCGAAGTTTTCATGGATGATTTCTCAATCTTCAAGGATTCTTTTGAAAATTACTTGGAAAATCTTAAACAGGTGCTAGCTAGATGCATAGAAACCAACCTGATACTTAGCTGGGAGAAGAGCCATCTTATGGTTCGAGAGGGCATTGTTCTAGGCCACATTGTATCTGAAAGGGGGATAGAGGTAGATAAAGCTAAGATCGATCTCATATCTAATCTTCCTCCTCCCACCTCAGTCAGATAGATCCGTTCATTTCTTGGCCATGCCGGTTTCTATCGCCGGTTTATCCACAATTTCTCTCAAATTGCCCGGCCTCTAACTCTTCTCCTAGCTAAGGATGTTCCTTTCCAAATGGATGAATCTTGCATCAAGGCATTCAATTCTCTGAAGGAATCTTTGACCAAAGCTCCGATTCTTCAATCACCAGATTGGTCTTTGCCCTTCGAAATCATGTGCGATGCTTCTGAGTATGCTATCGGTGCGGTATTGGGACAAAGAATCAACAAGTGTCCCGTGGTGATCTATTATGCAAGTCGCACCCTTGCAGATGCTCAAATGAATTATACCACCACGGAAAAGTAATTATTAGCTGTGGTTTTTGCCTTAGAAAAATTCAGATCTTATCTTTTAAGGGCAAAAGTCATAATCTATTATGATCACTCAACTCTGAAATACCTTTTGACCAAGAAGGATGCGAAGCCCAGACTTATCAGATGGATCTTACTCCTTCAGGAATTTGATTTGAAAATTCGGGATAAAAATGGTTCTGAGAATGTGGTAGCTGACCACCTATCCCGAATTCTGATCTCCGAGAGTGCACCAATGATTGATTCATTCCCTGATGAGCATCTGCTGGCCATTTCTCACACTGTTGCACCTTGGTATGCTCATTTTGTCAATTACAAGGTGGCCAATCAGCTTCCGGAAGGATGGACTAAAAGTGAGAAGGACAGAGTCCTTTTCCAGGAGAAGTATTATTTCTGGGAGGATCCAGAACTATTCAAATTTTGTCTTGATTAAATCATTAGGTGATGTGTTCCTGAAGAAGAACAACATAGTGTTCTCAACTTCTGCCATAATCTGACTTGTGGGGGCCATTTCTCGGAGAAGAAAACTGCAGTCAAGGTCCTGCAAAGTGATTTTTACTGGCCCACACTCTTTAAAAGTGATGGGGGAACGCATTTCACGAATTACTAATTTCGAGCTTTACTTAAGAAATACGGAATTAATCACAAGCTAGCTACCCCTTATCATCCCTAAACCAGTGGCCAAGTGGAAGTTTCCAATAGAGAGATCAAGAATATTCTGCAAAAGTCCGTTAGGCCCGATAGAAAAGATTGGTCTGAAAGATTGGATGATGCCTTATGGGCCTATCGGACCGCTTACAAAACTCCTATTGGCATGTCTCCTTATCACCTGATTTTTGGAAAAACGTGCCACCTTCCGGTGGAATTAGAACATAGGGCATATTGGGCCATTAAACAAGTCAATCTGGACCTAACCCAAGCTGGTTCCCACCGAACCTTACAACTGAGTGAGCTAGAAGAGTTGCGCAACGAAGTCTATGAAAACTCAATGATTTATAAAGCCAAAACTAAAGCTTTCCATGATAAACATATTGTGAGAAAATCTTTTCTTCCAAATCAGAAAGTTTGGGTATTTAACTCTAGGCTTCGCCTATTTCCAGGAAAATTGAAATCCAGATGGGATGGACCATTCTTGGTCATTAAAGTCTTCGATTATGGAGCTGTTAAAATCTTGGATCCAAAGAATGGACAAACATTCACTGTTAATGGTCAATGGTTGAAACCATTTATTGAAAACCTTCAAAATGAGCCACCGGAATCCATAAAGCTGAGTGATCCACATTAACTGAACTTTCGTCTAGCTGAAGACGTTAAACTTAGCGCTTGTCGGGAGGCAACCCAATATTTTAATTCAGTTTTTGTATTTCTTTTCATTTTTAGGTCTCTGAGCAACAGTCGGCTTTGGTAAGTAGCATCCTCATCATCACAGGTTGTTTCTCTCCTTCACAATTCTCTTATGGCTGGTATGTTTTTCATATCTTTTATGCCATTGAGGACAATGTCAATCAAGTTGGGGTGTGGGGGTAATTAGTATGATATGCATTTGCTTAAAAAATCTTTTAAAGAAAACTGATATCTTTCACTGAAAAAAAATGATCAAAAGTTTAAAATTTTCTTTCAAATACTTCTTTTCACACCCCACGGAAGTTGCATGAAATCATGTTTCATTAAGAAAAATCTTAAACAAACCAATTTTTGTTAGCTACATTGGAAAAAGTCTTCAAAAGTTTAGAATATCCCACTTCACAAAAATTCACGGCATGATGATTTTCACATACACACGGCAACTTAGAATGAATGAAAGATCTTAAAAGTATAGAATTGCTGAAATTAGCCTTAAGGATAGGACCACCTATTTCATTTTTTTTTTATTTTGGGTTGAACGAAAAGAACGTTAGGATTCGTAATAGGGGACCGACCCACTCAGCACTTTAAAGAGGCGGTCATTTAAAGATGGATGTTTGTATACACTAAATGCTATATAAAGGTGTTAAAAGAGCTAAAGGAAGGCAGGTGGTAGAAAGTACGCACCTCCCCTCAAGCAAATTAATGAGAGTAGCAAAAAGTAAGCACTCTTAAAGACAATTGTGCAAATGAATAAAAAAAGCCGCGCTAAAAAGTCCTTCATACTAGAAATACGACCAAGTCATGAAAAGTGTTGAGTCGGGGCGGGAGCTGAAAAACGATCTTCGATGACTGATCGAAAAATCCCTTGTTCTCTTCTCTCCCCCAGGTAGTCTTATCTAGAGGGTTAGTAAAGGCAATAATATAACAGAAATGTCAGGAACGAGTTCTAAGCGTGCCAATTCGCATGCACGATCACCTGTCGCGAATCAAAGTATTGTGGGAAATACGAACTTTAGCTTAACCAATCGACTACCATTTAGTTGCTTGTGATAGATAACTACAAATGAAGCATGATAATTCATTGTTGTCCTAATATTTCCTTATTTGCATTGCTAAGGGACTAGCAATGAGTAAGTTGGGGGGTGTGATAAATTGATATTTTGATCATTTAAGGACAGTCACACGCATCATACTTGCATTTTTATCTGAAAAATAGCATGAAATGATAGATAATTTTGTACCAATTCCAAGGTACCGATTTCGTCAAATTCCGACTTAAAAACATCGTCATTTCATGTGAATCAAGGAGTATAATGCATTTACAGTTTTTTCAGCAAAATCGGGATATTAAATAAATTCATAAATGTGATATTCAAGATAAATGCCTAAACTAACATTTATTTTTATGATAACAGGACATGAAGGCAAGGTGGCGTAATGGTTAATGCCTTAGGGACTTGTGGGGAGGCCAGGAGTTCGAATCTCAATATAAACATATGTTATTTATGGTAAAATGAGATAAAACAGGGGCAAAGAAGACACAATAATACAAGGGTTGCCTTAATTCTTATCCTAAGAGAGGCCAGCCGCCACCCCTCCCCCACGCAGGGGGGCTCGCTCTTCTTTGCTCGCTCTTCTTTACTCTCTCTGTTGCATCTCTCTCTCTATCCAGTTTTGTTTTTTTTCCAACCTAGGGTTTAGAGCCTCTCTCTCCTTTTGTTGCAGCCTTTTCTTCTTCTTTTTAATTCTCTCTCTGGGAAGCAGCTTTCTCTCTCCCTCTTAGTTTTTTTCTCTCTCCTCCTCCCTCTCTATCTCTCTCTACACCCTCTGTCATCCTCCCTCTCATGCAGATCCCTTCTCCTCTCTCCCTTTTTACCCTCTCTCTCTCTCCTACTTTTCCTCTCCCCTCTCTGCCATCTGCCATCTCTCTCTGTCAGAGTCTTTTTCTCCCTCTCTCTCACTTTTTCTATCTCTCTCTTTCTTCTCTCCTCCCCCGCTCTGTCTCTCTCTCCCGCCAGCCACTACACCGGGCCCCACCAGGACACGCGGCGAGCAAAGCGGATTCCCAGAAGGCCCCCTCGTCGCCCGTGCCTCCCTCTTGGGAGCACCAGGCCCCGCCCGTGCCACGCGGAAGCTCACGCGGGTTCGCACCCCCGCTCCATCGTCGCTCGAGCCTGTTTCCCACGCACCAGCCGCCGCCCCGTCAGCCCTGATGTCCCGTACATGGCCTGTGCACGCCACGTGCCCGCCTCGTCCTCGCACGGCGCGTCTCCCATGCGCCCGTACGGTGCCCTCTTCTGCCGTACCGTCTGCCGTAGTCCAAAGCGCCCCTGCACCCAGCTTCTGCCACGAGTCTTGCCCGGCCCATTGCATCGCCAGAACAGGGCCCCTCTTTGCTGCACCGGTCCACCCTGCCTCTCGGAGCGCTCGTCTGCCTCAGGACCATTGTGCCCGGGGCCCTCAACACTGATGTTGTCACAGAAATCCCTGTTGAAGCCCCTGTTTGCTGTTGTTTCACTTATTTCTTTTTTCTGTTTTTGTTATTAGATAGTTATTTGTTTAGGTTAGTTGTTGCTGAGGATATTAAAGTTAAAAATGTCATAATGTGATTTCTTGTTTTAGATTAATTGATGGCATTTTGTTAAATTTTCAAGGGTTAACTAGTTAATGTTTTATTATTATTATTATTATTCAGATTTTTTTTCCCTTAAATTTTAATTTATCTTAAAAAAAAAGGTTTGTTTATTTTCTCCCACGTTGTTCAATCAGTAAGATTTTAATCTCAATTAGTATTAGTTAATTGATTTGTTGTTTAAATAAGTAATTAATCAACTCAAATTCTTATCTTTTTATATAATTAAAATCTAAAGTTTTCAAAGTTAGAGTGTATTTCCCTGTGGATTCGACCCAATTCTCACCACTTTCTAATTTCAAATTGTGAGACCGGTAATTTTTCAAGTTGGTTTCCGTGAGCGTTTAACGACGCGTATCGCGTGCACATCAGCTTCTCTTTTGAGAACCTCTTCAGCATCATTTTTGCTATTCACTGTCTCCAAGATTTCATGAACTTCCTCAATCTTATCTTTTCCACCCTCTTCAAAGGTTGGGGGGTTATCATTTTTAACACACTCCTCGACTTTTTTTTCCCCTTTTTCTTCTTGATCCTCTTTAATGATGGAAATCAATTCAACCTCTTCTTGATGATCAGCCTTACAAATTATCAAGTTTGAGCATTGGTTTGTGCTAGCACTTCTCATTCTCTCCTGGTATGACTTAAGATTCTCTTTGTTTTCAAGATCAGCGATGATGTGGGCTTTTTCGGGCTAGGAGATCTTGCGTTGGAATGGTGAGTTGAATTGTTGATCAAAATTAGGGGGTCTATCTCGAAAAGTTTCAATGGGCTTTCTAGACACTTGTGCTAAGTCTATTCTTAGAGTAGCTTCACTCAAACAATCTACCATGGCCTGCATTTGGTCAATAGTTTGTTGTTGGGCCAAGATTATTTGCTCCAACAACTTGAATTGTTTCTCCTCATGTTGACTTAACTACTGCGGAGGTGGGTAATTAGGCTGATCTTCAGAGTGTGGCGACCAAGGAGAGGAAGAGTAAGTGGGTATCAAATAGTCACATTGTCCTTTAAGATGGGCCGGGTCATAACAATTGTACTAGATTTGGGCCAAATCTTGGAATTGTTGGACATGAAGACTTTGAATATGGGCCTGGTGGGGTTCCCAAGATGAATGGGAGTGGTTTCTCATCCTAGGTTATAGAAATTAGAGAATGGATCATTACCTAGTTGGGAGAAACTCTGGGTAGCCCATTCTTGGGAGTTGTTTTGATACTAGCCCAATTTGATATGTCTTGGATAGGCAGACTTTGGGCCTGGGATTACTTAGATTCGCCAGAGAGATCAGGATGGACTCCCCAATTTGAATTGTAAAAGTTTGAACATGGATTGTAATTGGGTAGGGACAACTCTTGAACAATATGGGCCAGCTCTTAGGTAGATAGAGGAAATTGGACCCTCTTTGAATAATCATTAGCATAATGGGCTGGGGTGGCCCACCTAAAACAATTCTCTTGATAAGAAGGTGGAGTGTATGATGCGAAGGTACTATGACATGGGCCAAGAAATTGATTCATTTTGGTCCACTCTATGTTAGAATTTTATTTTATTTTAATTATGCAGATAAGTTAGCACATAATTATTCCTATGACTCCTAAGGTTAAGCTAACTAAATGGTGAATTTCTCACAAATTAACTTAGGCATTTGCCATTTAACCTCTAATCTTAGACACCGATCTTCAAAAGTGATAGTGGACTCAAGTTAGGCCTAAATCTCATCGTGAACCCTAGGGTTGCTTCCTACTCAATTTTAGTGGGCTTGGATTAGTGCGAAAGTGCACATGATGGTTGTTTTTGGGCCAAGGAAGGGTGACGAAATCCCCACCTTATCTTGTTAATGAGCTTGTCCTTCAGATATTTTTATATGAAGTGCACAACTAACTCAAACCAGGAGTTTTATGCAACTATGGAGATGCATGAATATGGTATTTAATAAACTTAGAAATCTCACCTTGTTCCCCGCAATCTTCAACAATAAGAAAATTTACATGAAAGGAAATTGTCTAAAAAATGTAGCCCTAAATGATGCATGACCTAAACAAGGAAAATTTATAATATTAAAATGAATATTTTTATTGGGCTCAAGTGTTTTTTTTTTTAATTTAATGTTCGTATCTAACCAATAGAGTAGCAGATGAAAAATATTTTTTTATTTTGTTATTTTTTCTTAAACATGGAAACCAGTTAAACAAGGAAGCTGAAATAAAATGACATAAAAGTAGAGATGCATACCTCAGAAAATTCTTAAATTTTTACAGGATGCCACTCTCTTTTTTTATTATTTTCAGACTTTTTTTTCAAAATTTTATGGTTCTCGAAAACAATTTTCAAATTTTTTTAGTTTTTCAGCTATTTTCCACTATTTTATGATTTTATGGCTTTTGCATGCCCCCAAGGCATATCAGGAACCTTAAAATTTCCAGATACCCTTTTTTCTCAATTTTCTGATTTTTACAGATTTTTTCAAGTTTAACTTGGATTTTTCCTGCACACAATTAAAAGACAATGTTAATCTAGATTGATTCCATACAAAAATAAAAAGAAAAAGGTGAAGATAGAGGTATACACATGAACACCCAAAGTTAATCAACATAAAAAATACAAAAATCTCTCCGGCAACAACGCCAAAAAGTTGATTGATCACACACGTACATCGTTAAATACTCATGCAACCGTCAATTTAAATTAAATCAAACTCACGTATTTTAAGCACATGGCATGAAGCAAGTAGTGAGTATGGGTAGAATCCACAGGAAGATCTCATATTTTAAAGTTGAAAGTATTGAGTTTTTAGAGAAAAAATAGAGAAGAAAGAAGAGGGAGCATGATGATTTGATAGACAACAATTGAAATTAGTCGGACTTACTACGAACTCACAAAAGGAGCACTCCTAAACAAGCATAATAAAACCATCTACTGAACTAAGAATACCCCTAAAACATTAAGTAAAAGTAAAATATAAAGTTTGAGTGGTGTCAACAAAAGAAAAAACAAAAGTAGTATAACAAGAAGAGGGAGAAAAGATAATTTTTTTCAAAGGAGCTACTATCATTCATTAACAGAACTATACAAAATTTTATATGGAGATTAACAATGAAACAATAACATGACTCTTAAAATACAACTTTAAAATAAAATGCTCGAAACACTATGTAACATTGAGAACTCAAAAACTAAAGAGAGAGGAGATAGAGAGAGAAAACTAGTGTGTGCAGTTGTCGTAGCTCTTCGCACGGATCCCTGCCAGTTTTGGCTCCTTCCAGTGGTCAGTTACAGTACCTCAAGTCCACCGCTAGCCCCTGGCAGCCGCTAGTTTGAGAGAGATTTAAAGAGAGAGAGAGAGAAAGAGAGGTTGCTACAGTACCCGTGGGTACTGTAGCAGAGACAGGGAGAAAGAAAGAGAGAGAGATGGAGGAGAGAGAGAGGGAAAGAGAGGGAAGAGAAAAAGAAAAACGAAAAAACTAAAACTCCATTTCAAATGGCTAAGGGGAAATTTGTAGGCTCACGGGAAATTTTTAAAATCCAAAAGTTTTGGCTCTCACTTTGAAAATTCAAATTTAGATTTAACAAAATCAATCCCTTGATTAAAGGAACTCCTTGCAAGATTTAAGGAAGTTTTGAAATTTAAAAATCAAAGGAGAATTCCCTCTCTTATTTGAAAATTGAAATCATCTATTAGATTCCCTCCTTTCTTTTCTCTCTTCTTAATCCTCTCTCTTTTTTGAATTTTGAATTTTGAATCTTTAGCTCCAAGAGAAGTGGGGACCAGCTTTGACTACATTGCCCATCATTTTCCTCAGTTTGCAAAAATTAATTAATCCTTGCACCTACGAAGATTTAACCCTTGGTCACCTGGTTGTTCTTTAGATGCTTTCACCAACTTAGCCACTTCCTTCCTATGTCCTACATACAAAGAAAAACCATTACGAAGCCTATGTAAGTGATTTGGACAGAAGACAAAATTCTTTATCATCTCATGTGATTTTGCATGAAAATTATGATAGTAGACCTTACATTTTAGTCTTCTAATTACCTAAAATTGTCATGTTATCACAGCGTTGCTAGCGTCCCTATGCCAAAGAAAAGGCGAGTCACTCCAAAGGTACTGGGCGCATTTCTATGAAGTTGCACTAAAGATCCCCTATGTCGATGTGCCTAATGTGGCGCAATATTTCATAGCGAGTACCACCAGTCAGTAGGCCCAGTTCGAGCTCAGTAAGGAGCTCCCGGTCAACCTCTCTGACTTCGTCAGGAAGGTCAATGAATGCATCAATAGCGAGGAATCGCTCTGCACTTGCAAAACTTTACAGCACTGCCCTGATATCAAAGACAAGGGCGAAGAGCAACTTGCTTCTGAGAGGGGCAAGCAACAGTTGGAGCATGACTGGAGCAGTCGGCCTTAGAAGGACCAGTGCTACGATTAGATAGAAGAGCGGCGCGAGCGGCTCCTAGACCCTCGGGTAGAGATTATACTATGTTAAACATGCCGATCAATCGCATTCTCCAAGAGATTAAGAATGATGGCTATATTCACTGGGCCAAAAAGATGAAGTACGTCCCTGAGGCTGAGAAAATAGGAAAGTTTTTCGCTTTCCACAATGAATATGGCCATTTCACGTCTGAATGCTACGATCTCAGGAGGGAGATCGAGGACCTCATCAGGCAAGGGTACCTAAAGAAGTACATCGCCCATGGAGGGGAGTGAGATCCTCGACAAGGCACGAAGGACGGCCGCCAATCCCGTCCACCAACGAACCGAGATCGATCAACCCCTCCCGAGCGGGTCATCCATAGGATCTACGGAGGGGCCTCTAGCGGCGGAGACAGTAATAAGAAAAGGCGAAGCTACGCCTCTGAAACCCAGCAACTTGCCTAGGAGATTGCCACTGTCCATTGGCTACCTTTGACCAAGGAGCCCATCATGTTTTCCGACGAGGACCTACAAGGTATTGTGCTCCCACCTTTGATCAAAGAGCCCATCATGTTCAAGGTCGTCCCTTCCAGCCTGCACCAGAAGCTAAAGTTTTCAACCGAAGAAGGGGTCAGAGAAGCTTGAGGGAACCAAAATGTTGCCTGACAGACGTATCTCATATGGACGTGGCTGTAGGGCGTGTTGAGCTAGATGAGTCGTAGTCCATTATTTTATTTTATTTTTTATTTGAATATGGCTAAGAGGCCCGAGGCCTTCTTTAGCCAAAATCTATTTTTAGGAACTTTAAGCAATGCTCATTTCTTCAATAAATTGACTATTCTCTTTATTGAGTATATTGCAATCGTCCGATGGTGTTTAAAGCTTCATTCGGTCGCACAGGCGATCGACGATACCCTTGTCTCGTCTCACCTCGTAGGGAAGGGGCTCCCCACCCTTAGATAGGACTAAACTAGATCGACGATACCCCTGCCTTGCCTCGCCTTGAAGGGAAGGGGAACCTCACCCTCAGATGGGACTAAACTCAATCGACGATACCCCTACCGAGTCTTGCCTCACAGGGAAGGGGCTCTCCACCCTCAAATGGGGCTAAACTCGATTGACAATACCCCTGCAAAGCCCCGCCTCGTAGGGAAGGGGCTCCTCAACCTCAGATGGGACTAAACTCGATCGGCCATAACCCTGCCTTGCCTCGCCTCGCCTTGCAGGGAAGGGGCTCCCCAACCTCAGATGGGACTAAACTTGAACGGGGATACTCTTGCCGAGTTTAACCTCATAGGAAAAAGTGGCATTACCACTAGATATGCCCTACCTAGAAGTCAACCATAACCATATCTTAGCCTAGCATGTTTTGGTTCGGAAGAAAGGGGGGATATAATGCAGAAAAAAGTCCAAAATATGAAAAGCATAAAATATTCAACACTGCATAGGAGGAGAACCTCTCCAAAGTACAAAAGAAAGAGGAAAGAAAATAATAGCCCGCTAAAGGCTCTGAGATGATCCACCATTATGACTACTCTCTAGAGGCCGGAAGGACGACCCTGCTCGTGAAGGCGACAAAGCCCCAACTAGGAGAAAGCATGCCTTGGTGTCAGAAAAACCTGCGAGGTATCCATCGTCCCAACTGACGTCATACATCGGCTTCTCGGCTTGAGCAGCATAAGCCACCAGGGCTTGCCAAAATTCCTCATAAGCACGATAGGCGGCCACCGCCTCTTTGACGAATTGCCTCCTGTTCGACCGCCTTCTCTGCACGAACGACTTCCAGTTCTCTTTCTGCTGCTGCGGCCCGCTCCTCAAAAAGCTTCAGTTCTTACCGAAGCCACTCCGCCTCCATTGCGTATGAGCGACGCTCTCCGCTAAGCTCACGGAGTCGAGCAAGCACAAATGATGCCAGTCTGGACTCCGAACGCCAACGGTCAAAAAGGACCACGGCATAGAGGTCTACCCGCAGCATGGCAGAGGCCACATCCTCTAGAAGCGTAGCGACAGTCATGCCTTGTAGCACTTAGTTGTCGGAAGGAAGGATAAGTTGCCTGAGGACCTCTAGGGCCACATTGCCACTGGTGACTGAGGTATTGTCACCGAAACCCCAAGGATCACCTCGAGCGAGCTTCCTTCAAGGCCAATGGGAACCTCCCCAACATCGGCAGTGCGGCCCCCCGTCCCTGATCCCTTGCCGAGGCCTAGAAACGAGCGAGGATTTCTCGGCGAGGCCTCGGCCGCTAGTTGCTTGCCGTGGGTGAGCCCCTGATGATGACGGATCTGGATCTCTCCTGCTCTGTCCGATTGAAGAATGTCCCTGATTGCTCGCACATCCTGAGGTCAGACCAAAGAAAGCTAAATTTCTGGCACTAACAGAGAGCTGACCTATTTGGGGGACGCCCCTCGACGCCACCACTCCATGGCAGCTCTTGCTTCCCTGCCGCCGTAGACTCCTCTATGACCGGCAATTCCTCTTCCTGCGTTGGATCAAGAGAACTTGATGGATGCCTACACCCGGACAAGCCAGGATCTGAGTTGGTGCCACCAATGACACCTAACAACCCCTCCAACAGGGTTAGAGAGGCTTTTAGTGAAGATGCCACCTCAATTACCCCCTCGAGAAGGATGTCAACAGTTGGGCGAGGCACCTCTCGCCTACGGTGCTTGACATGAGGTGAATCCTTTGCCTCAACCAGCTCTCGCTTCGCCCTTGGAGAAGGGGAACCCCTGGTAAGGCTGGCCTTGGGAGGGCTTGCGACGACCTCAACAGTGTCTCCGCCATCCCCATAAGGGTGTTGGACGACGTCGACCAGAGAGTTGCCGTAGGTAGGAGGCGGCTCTCGCCCCCCTAATGTTTCAACTGTTGTAGCAGGTCTGCTGCACGAGGGACTCGCTTGCCTAATGGGGGCCGACTCTTGCTGGCTCGAACTCTCGCCAGGCATGATCACAGGGGCGTCCCCACCACCATCGTCGCTCTCGCTTACCTCTGCCGGGTCAGCCAATGGGTGCAACCTTCTCTTTAGTCGGCGCAGGGGGATAGGGTCTACTTCCTCCCCTTCGTTGCCTTTGGCCGAGGAGGCCTCTGACGTGTCCTCCCGGGCACCACTATCGTTAGTTGAAGACATCTTTGCCTTACCTTCCTCCTGGATGCCACCACTTGCAACTGAAGAAGCCCCCGCTTCATACTCCTCCTCCTTAGGGCTCTCTTCCCTATTCCCTTATGCGGCCTCCCCGCCGGTCCGGATGGAGGCGTTGCGAAGGCCATGGTAATGATAGTCGATAGGAGGATTTTCCGCTCGTACCATCGGCTCTCCCCTAGTTTAGAGACCTTGCGGGTGACAATCTCATACCCCGGACGGGGCCTTGGCAGACTTGAACGAGAGCCACCTGCAGTGGCTTTCTTTTTTCCCCTTCGCCAAACATCTGGTTGAATAAATTTGCAGACGTTTGATCCAAGGGATGTGACGGTGATGGATAACACTTGCTGAAGCTCTGGAGCAAGGGTCGGCGTCAAGGGAACTCCTGCATCCACTGACCCCCCACCGCCGATGGCGCCAGGGTGGACCACTGCTGCCAAAACAACAAGGGCATGGGGGGGGGGGGGGGGGGCAATGCTCCCTATCAGGATTCAAAGATTTGAAGCCGCAAGAATAAAAAGATCTCGAATAGGTGTACTTATGAGGAACTAGAAGCCCACACCAGCTCACATGTTGTAGGGCTTCTTCGATGACTAGCGTACTGGCGTCAACAACATCCACCATTAGGGCATCGACTACGCCCTGGTTGTCGTTGGGAAGTGCCAAGACCTGCTTATCGACAAAACGTTCGAAAGACCGGTCCCAGAAGGTGATAAAAAAAGGCCACCACCCTGTGGAGTGGGCCACCACCTAGAAGAAGATCTCCTTCCAGCCCTTCACACTAGAAAACCGTTCGAGTGAAAAGAGCTTCTTTTCACGCCCCTGGAAGTTCATAAACCCCACGTTCTGAGGCTTAGTCCCCCTCTCTGGCTCGTAATGGTTCAAGAACATCTCCGTCGCCGGTGCTGGATGCCCACTACTCTGGGTCAGCACGGCAAACACGACCTCTAGCCTCCACGCATTCGGTATCAACTACGTAGGGGCAACCTAAAGTCGCTCCAATAGTTGGATGGTGAAAGGGGATAGTAGAAGATGGAATCCCACTTCAAACATGGCTTCGTAGGCCATGAAAGAGGGCGTTCTAGTTGAGTGGATCTGCTCATCGCGTGTCGACAGCTCTAGGGTGTACTTCGGCAGAATTTGATAGGTGTCTCGCACCCTCGCTAGGAGCTCCCCAGTAGCCCACAAAGGCCCCACGGCTCGGAGGCCCTCTTACACTTTCTCGACGTACCTCATGTCCCTCGAGACCCAGCGAGCCATCATGAAAGGCGAGAAGGGTGGGAAACGCAGGAAGCTCCTCAGAGTTGTCGCCCAAACTAGCAATAGGGGGTTTCTACAGCAAGAAGAAGCAGAAGCCGAGGGGCAGCGAGCGATTTAGGATCCCCCTGTTGAGCCCTCACCTTGTCTTTTATAGCCACCGCTGTCAGAGCAGTGGCGGTGCGCATTCCCTGAAAAAGGTATCCCCAGGGTAATGAAGCGACGGCCTGCTAGGGGGATGTGATTACCTGAAATGACACTGGAACTCCAATCAGATGCAAGGTACAAAGACCAAAATCACTGCCAGACATACCTATCGAATTGGCGCTCTCCGTGGCGAGAAAGGCGTCCATCATTTTAAAACATCTTGAGCCTGACGAAGGCAGTCGGGGCCCCCCTTCGAAATCCAAACGTTACTGTCGGCCGACCCCCTTCCGTTCATTGCGACGGTCATCAGCCACCTGAACTGGCCTAACGTGGCAGACACGCCAATGGACTATTGGACTCCTACTCCTTGATACGGAGTACGTGCCAAGGAGTCGGGGGCAAGTGAAGGAGGAAAACCGTGCCGGGCCCAGATAGCCCATAGGCCGACCTAGTTACTCGCCCGGGGGTACTGAAGGAGCTCCTTAAAGCGGCCCATACGTCAACAAGACGGGCCGAAACTCCTAGGCTGAAGGACTCGGCCCGTGGAAGGCCCAACCCTAATCCCCAACAGTTTCATCCAGACAAGATAACTATGGGGGCCAAGAGTCCGAATCCGTCCCCTGACAAGGCACCCGAGCCGTTCCCTACCTCGGACAGGACTTAGCCAGCATCGGGAAACCCCTGCCCCTTTCCTAGAGAGACTCCCAATTAAGTAAGAGACTTGCCCTCTTAAGGGTCCTGGCTCGTAAGGAAGTATCCTCGACTCCTATCTGGATTTGCATGAATCCGGGAATCCACCTTGGATCCAGCTTCCCCAAATTAGTCCTCCCCGACTCAGGATCAGCCCGGGGAATCCTTTCGAATCCCGCTTCCTCTGTTAGGACTCTCTGGCTCCGCTATATAAGGACCTCTGGTTCAGCTGATACAAGTATGCTCTCTAGAGCTCAAGCTACTTTAGCTTCATCTCGGCATCCCCAGTCCTCTGACTTAGGCATCGGAGGGCCCTGATCGTGATAGACGAGATTTTGAACCATCAAATTTGAAGTATTTTAAAATTGAAAAGCCAAAATCAAACCCAAAATATTTAATTATACAGACAGAAAAAAAGATTAACAAAATATTTTACTTGGACATGCCCAGAGACATAGAGTATAATTGACTGCTGTATTAACTAAATTTGCAAAATTAGTAGTTGTCACGTAAGGTTTCAAGTCCCCCACCTTGGACACCTCTCACCTCGGGGATCCAAATCCAATCCCATTGTCCCTTGGAAAAGTGGAACCGAGAGGTGTCTAAGGTTGGGCAGACTGGTCACTCCAAATAGAGGATAATAATGAGTGCACACGAATTCTCTCTCCCCAAAGGGAGATCCTGGGAATTTAGAACCTGGATCACTTATATAAAGAGCTGAGATCTTCAGACCACTGCACCATCACGAAAGTTGCACAAGGCTCCAACAGAGCTTTACTTGCAGACAGGACTTTCATATTGCCACCGCTGGCAGAAGATTCCAACTCTTTATTTTATATTATAAAACTTACCTTTATATTAAAAAATAATATCTCTTTCACACTTTTCTTTTGCAAAATTTCTAGTCTTTTTCACAATTTTGCGGATTTACATATACAAATTTTCATTTATACTGAAAGTGTCCCACGGATTTTTTTGAAGCTGCCTATGGGGATCCAAGATTCCTGAACATGATCCAATTTTGTTTTCATTCCATGCAATCTTTTCTTTTTGGCTTAACATTCCATGCAATCGGCTTTTGATTCCTTCAGCAATGATGCGGATCCACAATGAAATCATCACAAATCCTATGATTCTTTAAAGTGGAAACACCCTCAACAATCATTGCATCGGTCGTCGGCATTCCACCTTGCAATCAAGACAATGAAATGGTTTTGTGTGGTCGGCAATTCGGCATTATTGCCAACACATTTTAGGATGGAATAGAAAACACGCGAAAATTACCTATATGCAAAGAGTTGAGAGACCAACTGCAGAGCCAAAGGTGTAAAAATTTATATATCATTCCAAACTAGGAAAATCTCACGTTTAGGACCTAAGCATGGTACAGATGATCATGTACATTATAACAAAATTCTAGCTAAGGTTATAATAGCGTAAATTTACAATTTACAGTGCCCGCCCTTGGCAAAGCAAACCTCTTTTCTTTGGAGGCACTCTTCCAACCCATCTAGTTTTTGCTTCTCAGCTCAGACTAGCAGGTGTTTGTTCGCTAAGTATTCCTTGACTGCAACTCGCTTGGATCAAAGTTTCATAGACATTCCAACACCCACTTGCCCACGATATTCCTCAACCCAGTTTCGTCCTTGGACAACATTTTTCTTACACTAACAGCTGCACCCAAACTGTGCAGGAAGAGCAGATATTGCTTGCTATTGGAGAATCTGAGATTAAGTTTAATCTGCATCTCCAAGTCCGTCGCTACCATCCCCTCTCTTTGATATGGGAGCCATATGGGCTCCATGTTTTTTGCTTTGGGCAGCAATTTCGGCATTCTTCCGAAGAACAGCGCCTGGAGATGGATAGGGCCGCTGCTGGAAAAGAGGACCCTGAAAGAAACAACAATAACGGTAATGACTGTTTGAGTGATTGCTTACTATCTTATGCTCCAGAGAAAATGTGCTTCTGGCAAGCCAAAAAGTTGGAAATTGGTGACAAACTAAAATAAAATAAACAAGTACATACAAGACTTCAGATGAAATATTGGTAAGATCCACAGCAGATTAGCTAAACAAAATGATCAGCATTGTTGATAGAATGATCATTTTTGATAGAATAAACAGCATTAACAAAATTGCTAGATATCAGAAAAGTCATACTTGCTCTCCTTTTGAAAAGGTAGCTGGATTGTATACACTACCGGGAGACCAAAGGTTGATTGAATGATGGTCCAACAATCAAATGGTTTGCTCTCACAAATAACCTTCATTCTTGGTTCAGGTCAATTTTCTCATATCAATGACGCTAGGCAATTGTTAGTTGAACTTGGCTTATGCAGGTGCAAGAACAGAGTCACAACAACCGCAGCAACAATACACATGGACCATCTTTGCAATAGCAGAGTTGTACAAATAAATATCAATGAATCATTTCATCAAAGATACGTGGTACAAATATATATGTTTATAAGGGAATAGATGCAAAAAAATCCCATATATTTAGCCTCCATCTCTTTCATATGCGTCATATTTTTTTTTCTCCTATCTAGCTTCTTCGTTTAATTTCATGTCCATCCATCATCTAGCCATATTCATGACATGACCTTGAGAGTTTAGAAACCAATTGGCATACAATCATCAAGATGCATCAATCTCTATATCTGGATTCCAAGATCCTCGTGAACTTATTGTTGCTTGATAAAGCTCATAATGATCTAATAATTTAACAAGGAGATAGTTCATATGAATATTTTAAAAAGTACATGAATTTTCAAAGTTGTAAGACAACATACTGTGGCAGTTGTATCTGCAGCTCGTGGTTGCACACCTTTTAGACCAACAACCCTACAAAATTCAAAGAATTACTTATATGAGGAGGCGAGTAGAGAGAGTAAAGTGCACCTGCATGAAAAACTAATATCTAAACAGAAAGGGTAAACAATCACTGTAACTAATTCTCTACGTAACAGCCTGAAACAAATAAAACTACAGATCATAGCCACCTCTTCAAAAATGATTAAGCATGCAATGCTCAAAATTTTAAAGATTTAAATATAAATTTATCATTAAAGTACAAGATACAATCTTAATTTTACTGATCATTCAAATAAAAGCAGCCCAATGTCATGAGGCTCCAACCACAGGGGTCTAAGAAGGGTCAACTGTATGCAACCTCGCTGCTGTCTTTTGCAGAGGGGCTGTCTCCAGTTTTGAGCCCATGTCCTCCAGGTCACAATGAAGCAACTTTACTATTGCACCAAGACTCCCCCTCTGATTGAACACTCAAATATTATTTTTTTGGTCAACTTACAACCTCTATAATAAGGAACTCAGTCATCCTTAGGCGACCATATAATACAACGGAAAAATAGGTTTGATCTTTTTCAATATTAAATGAATTTGCATCATGCTTAGGGCATTAGCTAATTTCTTGGACACTTTCAGTTACATACAAGAGATTAGGTGCATATAGTGTAGGATACCTCAGATAAATGAAGAATATTGATGTAATACCATTTTCCTTGAGTCATGCATGGGATCTTAAATCCTCATATTGTTCAGAACCTAGTGAGCAACAAATCATATTCGTCCATGAATGATTAAATATGTTAGAATTTCCTAAGGAAATTACAGTTGAATAGGTCATTCTAAATCTATTAGTGGTTTCAGAGAGTCCGATTTAGTTTGGCCCATATACTGAGTGGGCTGGCCCGTTAAGGGGCGCCTAGATCTCCTACCAAGGTCCAGAGGATCCTTCTGGCCCATGTAATTAGGTTCCCGCGGGAAACCTTTGAATCCGAAGCAGACTTCGCCGCCCTGTGGACGCAATGTGACTTCCCCCCGAAACAAGTCCTTTCTGAAATCCCCTCCAATCCGTTGATAAAGGAAACCAGTGCCAGATAAGAAAGCCAAAATCCCTGTGGGCTCTCCGATCGCCTTCAACCTTCCCTATAAAAGAGACCCACCGATAACCTCAGAAGGTATGTTCAAAGCTCCATACTATTCCATCAAGGCCTTTGCTCTTTTCTGTACTGACTTAGGCATCGGAGGGGGTTCCCCTGGATCAGAACCAGAGTCTCCTCTGACCTAGTGTCTATCTTGCAGGAGCGGTGGGGAGACTTCCGTGATTTGGAGGAGTTCGGCCGCTCGATTTAGATCGGATGAATATCCAACCCAACATTCTTTGGTGCCGTCTGTAGGAAACTCAACAAAAAGTCATGGTGAGAAAAAACAACAACCGCTCTCAGCGCACTCTCCCCATTGACCCTCCTGCCCTGCCGATCGATGTCCGGCCCGTTCCTCCATCGGCAGCCCTTCCTTCCATCCCTCCGCCTGCTCAAGCCCCAGCCGCTCAGGCCGGTGTGCCCTTGGCATCCAACGTAGCTCCCAACGTAGTTGGACATTTGTCTCCGCTAGGAGATCCCCAACAAGGGGAACTTCCGGTTGTGATAGCCTTGCTGCAATGTCTAGAGGACAGACTCAGTTGTGTAGAAGGCCTCCGGGCAAGCGACCCAAAGCCAATCAGCCCACAACAGGGGGTCCATCCGGTCGCCCCTCTAAGTTCCCAGGCTTCAAGGAGACCCCAAGGTTCCTGTCCAAGAGATCCACAACTCGAGAATCGGCAGATAACCTGCCAGGTGAGTAGAGGGTGGTCCCGACGGCGGTTGGGCAAAAGCCGGCACCAAGATCAGTGATCCTTAGCTTCCTCCAACAACTCTATCTCGGCTTCTTCGGAGCGCCGCGCTCACCGCGGGTAAGGGAAAGACGCTTCCTGGGGGGGTCTCCAGGCCACTCCTCAAGTTCCTCTGCCTCTTGAGGCCCGTGGACTTCCCGGGATGGTCACCGTCGCTTTAGACCTCCTTCCAGCGGAGATCGCGTACGAAGGCTGGAGAAGCGCGTGGAGAGGTTACTCCGGCATGATCGAGATGCCGGCCTAGATGATGGAGACGGTACCCGGTCGTGCTTTACCAGACGTATGCTGAAAGCACCATTACCACACTGCTTCCATATGCCATCATTGAAGAGATACGATGGCACCCGCGATCCTGATGCCCATCTGCAGTCCTTCGAAAACACCTTCGACCTGCTGGATGCACCCGATGCTATCCAATAACGCGCCTTCCCTACGACAATGGAGGGACTCGCCCAAGCGCTGGTTTGTGCAACTAAAGCTCGACTCCATTGACAATTTCTCCGAGTTGAGAAGAGCCTTCAGAAACAACTTTACGGCCAGTTAGCGTACGCCGGCCACGACCGCGACGCTGTCCTCCATGAGACAGGGGAGAGACATGACCCTGTACAAGTTCTAGACTCACTTCCACGAGGCGGCCCTAAAAATCCCCAACCTGGACGTGCCCAATGTCTGCTTCAAGTTGAACAAGGAACTGCCGGTAGACCTTTCCAACCTGGTTTGGAGGGTAAACCAGTATATTAATACTGAAGAACTCTTGCGGGCCTACCCTGCTCAGCAGCCAGCCGAGTCCAGAAAAAGATGGAGAAACAAGAACCACGAGCCGGCGAGAGGCCGGAAGCGATTTGACGGGAGCATCGAAGACCGACCCCAGAAGGGGCCGCGGCGGGAGAAGCGAGAGGACTGACGCGAGCACCCCAGTTATAGGAGAGAAGAGAATTATACCCCTCTTAACATGCCGATCGACCAGATTCTCCAGGAGATCAAGGATGAAGGCTACCTCAAATGGCCAAGGAAGATTAAGCCCGCCCCAGGTTCAGAACAATCTGGGAAGTATTGCGCCTACCATCATGGGTATGGGTATTACACCTCATAGTGTTATGATCTCAAGCCGGAGATCGAAAACCTCATAAAGAGAGGGCACCTGAAGAGATACGTCGCCGATCCGGAGACCGACCAGCGGCGACGAGATCAATCTCCACCTACAGTCGAGCGCGCTCCGCCATCCCAGGCCGAACGCGTGATCCATGTAATTTTCGGAGAATTGGCCAGTGAAGGAGACAACAACAAAAGAAGGCATAGCTATGCCTCAGAGACTCAGAAAGCTGCTCGAGAAGTCGCCTCAACCTTCCATCGGCCCCTATCCAAGGAGCCAATCACCTTCACCGAAGCTGACCTATAAGGGCTCGTGTTGCCTCACAACGATGCCTTGGTGATAGAGCCAAGGATTGCAGACTTTAAGGTAAAGAGAGCATTTGTCGAAAACGGCAGCTCTCTTGATATTATTTTTCTTGATTGTTTTAAACAGATAGATCCGGAGATGAGAAGGCTAAGGAGGATTTAGATGCTAATATATGGCTTCAGCGGCCAGCCCGTTATGGCCGAAGGCGTCATCACCTTCCCCCTTGACTCTGGGGACATAGCTGAAGTCCGTCACCTAGGAGATTGAGTTCACGGTGGTCAACGTGCCGTCGGTGTACAATGGCATCCTGGGGAGGGAGTCCCTGAGGAAGTTCCTTGCTGTCCCCTCATCCTTTACATTAAAAGCTTAAATTCCCGACCCCTGACAGGGTTGGTAAGGAATGCGGGAACCAGAACGTCTTTAGGCACCTGAAGAGATACGTCGCCGATCCGGAGACCGACCAGCGGCGACGAGATCAATCTCCACCTACAGTCGAGCGCGCTCCGCCATCCCAGGCCGAACGCGTGATCCATGTAATTTTCGGAGAATTGGCCAGTGAAGGAGACAACAACAAAAGAAGGCATAGCTATGCCTCAGAGACTCAGAAAGCTGCTCGAGAAGTCGCCTCAACCTTCCATCGGCCCCTATCCAAGGAGCCAATCACCTTCACCGAAGCTGACCTATAAGGGCTCGTGTTGCCTCACAACGATGCCTTGGTGATAGAGCCAAGGATTGCAGACTTTAAGGTAAAGAGAGCATTTGTCGAAAACGGCAGCTCTCTTGATATTATTTTTCTTGATTGTTTTAAACAGATAGATCCGGAGATGAGAAGGCTAAGGAGGATTTAGATGCTAATATATGGCTTCAGCGGCCAGCCCGTTATGGCCGAAGGCGTCATCACCTTCCCCCTTGACTCTGGGGACATAGCTGAAGTCCGTCACCTAGGAGATTGAGTTCACGGTGGTCAACGTGCCGTCGGTGTACAATGGCATCCTGGGGAGGGAGTCCCTGAGGAAGTTCCTTGCTGTCCCCTCATCCTTTACATTAAAAGCTTAAATTCCCGACCCCTGACAGGGTTGGTAAGGAATGCGGGAACCAGAACGTCTTTAGGCAGACGTACCTGGCTTCTACCAATGCTCAACTGAAGATGCCAGTGATGATCGTCAGAGAGATAGCGGAAGACTTAGAGAGAAACGCACAATCTTCTGAAGAGCTGGCTACCATCAGGGTAGGGCCGGCTGTAGACCAAGAGTTGAAGATAAGGGCGTCCTTGCCCGAGCAGCAGAAGCTTCAGTATCAAGAGTTCCTGTCAAGAAACTTAGATGTTTTCGCTTAGGAAGGTACCCCTCTTCCAGGGCTTCCCTCGGAGGTTGTTGTGCATGCCCTGAACCTGGATTCGAGCCACCCTCCTATACAACAGCAGAAGAGGCGCCTTGCCTCTGACCACCAGGAGGTCGTCAAGTAGCAAGTCAACCAGCTACTAGAGAAGGGCGTGATCAGAAACGCCCAATACCCCGCATGGGTCGCCAATGTCGTGTTAGCCAAGAAAGCTAATGGGAAGGGACGTATGTGTGTCGACTTTACCGACCTCAATAAAGCCACTCCCAAAGATTGCTTCCCCTTGCCGAACGTGGACCAGCTGATCGATGTTACTGCCGGCCATGAACGCCTAATCTTCCTAGATGTCTTCTCTGGGTACCATTAGATACAGATGAACAAGTCCGATGAGGAGCACACTGCTTTTGTTACCGAGGCAGGGTTACACTGCTACACTCAAATGCCCTTCGGGTTGAAGAATGGGGGAGCGATTTACCAGAAGTTGGTAAATCGGATGTTCGATCAGCTGATCGGTTGGAACATGGAAGTGTACGTGGATGACATGCTAGTAAAGTCTACAAAAGCAACTAACCACCTAGGACCTTATGAAGACCTTCGACACACTAAGAATGTATAGTATGAAGTTGAACCCCGCCAAGTGCGCCTTCGGGGTCACGACCGGGAAGTTTCTAGGTCTCATAGTGACCCAACGAGGGATCAAGGCCAACCCTGATAAAATATCGGCCATCCTCTACATGCATCTACCGATCCGCCTCAACAACGTCCAAAGACTCACAGGAAGGCTGGCGGCATTGAGCAGGTTCCTCTCTAGGGCAGCCGAGCGCTGCTTTCCTTTCTTCAAGTTACTGAGGGTGAGGGAGAATCCGCCCGACAAGCGAGGCCACATCGCTTGGTCGCAAGAGTGCCAACGACATTCGAAGAACTCAAGGAGTATCTCAGGCGGCTCCCGGTGCTTTCCAAGCCGGCTATAGGTGAACAACTGCTAATTTACTTGTCAGTAACCCCCTCCACCATCAACTATATTCTTATTAGGGAAGATGGAGGAACGCAAAGGCCAGTTTACTATGTTAGCAAAGTCCTCCAAAGGCTAGAAGCACGATATCAAGTGGTGGAGAAGATGGTCCTCGCCTTGCTGACGGCCGCAAAGAAACTACGTCCCTACTTCCAAGCTCATCCAATTGAAGTCGTCAACGATCGACCACTTCAACAACTGCTGCAACGACCGGATGCTCTCGGCCGAATGATCAAGTGGGCGATCGAATTGTCAGAATTTGAGATCACCTACCGACCCAGGATGGCTATCAAGGCGTAGGCCCTCACTGACTTTGTAGTTGAATGTACGATACCGATGGAGGAGTAGGATGCCGGGCTTGGTGAAGGGCCCACCTAGCAGATTTTTACAGACGGATCAGCCCAGGCTGCTGGCCGCGGGACCGGTCTCTTTAATACCTCTTGGTTCTCGAGAGGATGATTGCCTCCAATTTTCTTTGAAGCTCCAATTCTCCGCTACAAACAACGAGGCAGAATATGAAGCTCTCATCTCTGGGATCTAAATGGCCAAGCGGTTGGGGGCTACACAAGTTCAGGCTCATTTGGATTCCCAGTTGCTGGTGAAACAAGTCAATGGAGAGTACGAAGGCAAGGAGCCCTCCATAAAGAAGTACAAGGACATAGTCCTTCAGCTTATCTCGACCCTAGAGCGGTTTGAGATCCTCCATATTCCAAGGGAGTAGAATCAGAGGGCAGATGAGTTGGCTAAACTAGCCTCCTCGTCCCAGCCGGTCGGGTGATTAGTCTTTATCGAAGAATTGTTGAAGCCCCCCATCCATCCCACCGACCCTATAGAAGTGTCACAAATCAGTGGCGAAGAGACATGGATGACTCTTATAGTTGAGTACCTCGAAAGTGGTCGACTGCCCGTCAACTGGACAGATGCATGAAGGGTCTGATATCAAGCGCCCAAATTCATGTTGGTTGGTGGAGATCTCTATCGAAGATCCATGACTGCTCCCCTCCTATGTTGGTTGGCTCCGGATGAGGCGTCTCAAGACATCGCGGAAGTCTATGAAGGAATGTGCGGTAGCCATGTTGGGCCACGTGCCCTGGCACGCACCCTCCTCCACAACGGATATTGGTGGCCGACTCTCGCCCAAGATTGTGCAGAGTATACTAGAAGATGCCTGGGCTGCCAAGTCCATGCCCCCATCCCTAGGCTACCGATGAACGAGCTGTAGAATATCATTGAATTTTGCTCGTTCGCCATGTGGGGAGTCAACATCCTAGGTCCTTTCCCCAAGACCACAGGTCAACGACCATTTATAGTAGTCGCCATCGACTACTTTACTAAGTGGCCCGAGGCTGAGGCCTTGGCCAACATCCGAAATCATATTGTATGGAAAATTTTCTTGTATAATGTTGTTTACAGGTTCGGTATCCTGAGAGTGCTCATCGACAACGGTCGGCAATTCACCAGCCTCTAGTTCGCCGGTTCTCTTCAATCCCCCCCCCCCCCGAAAATCCTACCACGGCCAGGACAACTACAGGGGAAACCCCATACCATTTGGCCTACGGTGCGGACGCCCTGATCCCTCTAGAGATCAACCTGCCAGCCACCAGGTCAGGAGGATTTGAAGAAGCCATTAACAACCAGAAGATGCAGGAGAACTTGGACCTCATCGAAGAAACCAAGGAAGCAGTTCAGGTCCGAGCAATCAACTACCAGCGATCGGTCGCATGCTGGTACAACTTTAGAGTCTGACCGAGAAGCTTCCACCCTGGAGACTTGGTCCTATGGAGTATGCAAGCGTCTCGGCCACTCGAAATAGGGAGAAAGCTCGCACCCAACTAGAAAGGTCCATAAAAGATTGCTAAAAGTCATGGGAATAGAGGATACATGCTCGCTCACCTAGACAGCCAGTTAATTGAGAATAAATGGAACGCAGAGCACCTGCGTCCTTTTAATAGTTAATATGTTTTGATACGACACTGATTGATTAATACATAGCCATTGTGCCATTTGTTTTTCTCAATTATATAACACCGGTTGGTCATGTAGAAAGGCAAAGACACTCATAAAACTCGTTCGACACCTCTGTCGGTCTTAACTACAGAGAAGGGGCTCCCCCCCGAAGATAGGATAAAACTCGTTCGACACCTCTGTCGATCCCCGCCCGAAGATGGGATAAAACTCGTTCGACACCTCTGTCGATCCGAACTGCAGAGGAGCTCCCCACCCGAAGATGGGATAAAACTCGTTCGACAAAGTGCACGCATCAGCAAATCCATGCACAAGCCTAAACCAACAGACGTTGGTTTAGCCTCTGTGGTCGGGGAAAGAAGGGGGAGAGACAGAAAGCAACACAAAGGACCAATTTAAGAAAACGGTATCTATATTCCGCTCAAAGGGATTACAAAAAGGGACCTGTAATTATAAAGTAATACATCAATAATTTCATCAAGAAAGGTAAAATCTCCTGACAAATATTCACTGGCTATGCAGCCCCGCGCGCCTACTACGTCTACCTCCCCGACCACGACGCCCCCTTCCCCTAACGAGAACCGGCAGCTCGTCTGAAAGCATAATGGAGAGAGTCCGGTTGTCCGCAAAAGAGCATCGGACACAAGGGGTCAACTTCATTGGGACCGTTGTTCCAAAGGCTTCTCACCAGTCGAGCATCAGCCTAAAAAAGCCCCTCCCAGAACCCGTCATGAATGGGATCATTAGCAAGATCCCGTCAAACCGTCAGGAAAGGCCACTCCTCGTCGGCTGGACAATCGACCCAGAAAAAGGCGTCCTTCTACCATGGCAGAGGAGAACTGGAAGAGGCAACAAAAGGCCCATAATCATTGTCGCCAAGAAACTAAAGGAAGTTGTGTGCACCAAGAATTGCGCAGCAGCGGATGTAGACGAGATGGCAGAATGCGTCGACCAGGGGTCCAATGTGGCCAAAAGCTTGTACCAGGGCAATGAAGGCTACACCCAAATGCCATGAGTTCAGCAAGATCTAGGCAGGCGCCACGATGAAGAACTGTAGCAGCTCCGTAATGAAAGGCGAGATCGGCAGATGAAAGCTCGCCTCAAACATGGCTTCAATAGCCATGAAGGAGCTGAAGGTGCCGTAACAGAGGCGGTCCTCTACTGTAGGCACCCGCAGACCGAACTCGTTTGGGATTCGGAATCGATTCCTAATCCTGACCAGGTCACCGTCAGTGATCGTGGATGCCCTAAGGGCAACTCGATCGAGGGCCACTCCACGCACATAGTTAAGAGCCATCTCGAAGTGAATTGAGGTAAGAAAATATGTCAAGAAGAACGCGAGCGAATGACTAATGACTAGCCCTTTCCTCTGCCCCCTATTTATAGGGTTCGAACTAGAAACTCTACGCTAGTAACTCTTCGGCTACAAGTGCGGGGTTCCCTACCGATGTTGCAGCAGTAAATGCAGGGTGATTTGAACCGCCGTTGACAGTCAAAGAAGCAAAGGGTAAAAACAGTCCAAACGGCGAAGTACAAAGACGTGTGGCAAAGTACAAAAATGGCTTTGTATATATTGACCGATTAACCAGTCAAACCCTATAGAGAATTACAAAAGGGGGCTCCAACGAGTTGGAAGAAAATAATAACTAGAATAAAGGGCAAAAGGGTACAACGGTTACGGGGCCGCGTCCCCCTTTTCCGTATTACTCTCGGGGGACTCGACTAACTGGCCAACTAGAGCCTCCTCTATGTCGGTAACCCCCTTCTCATATCCCACTCGATAAGCATGGGATGTGCTCCCAGAATAGACGTGTTGAGCATAGCTGTCCAACTCTTACTGGAATTCTCCGGAGGCCTTGTACGCAGTTAACCCAGCAGTATGACATTCAGCATACCTTCCTTACGGGCGGCGGCCACCCGATCTTCGGTTTCCTGGCACAAGGCCTCCATCTCTTGGCGAGCGACGAGCGCTCGGTTGGTGGCTTCCCAGCGCAAGGCGGTAGTTCTCGACGAAGGTTCGCCAGATCCTCCCCCATCTGCGCTGCTGAGGACTCGGCCTTTGACAGTCGACTGCGGAGGCAGGCGACTTCCTCCGATGAACTCGGAAGCTCCTGCTGTAAAGCCTCCGATCGACAGGTCTCATCCCTCCAGAGATCACACAGGGCCGCCTAATGAAAATCAGCCTGAGATAGGAACGTGGAGGTTTAGGTTGACCGTACATCACCGGATGCGCCCTCCAATGACAGAGCGCCAAGGACAGGCTCAGGGCGAACTTATGGCCCTACCACAATGGCCAACCCTTCCCTGGGATGGGGGCTAGAACGTCCCGCGGGTGTCTCTCCCTCATCAGCGAAGCCGTTCGAGGATAACCTCGACTTCTTCGGCGAGGGAGAGCGTGCCAACAAGACATGCGAATGCCGAAGTCGCTCTAGACGAAATTGGGTGGCCTTAACCTCGGCCTTAGCCACTAGGGAGAGCAGGACTCCGCTCTCCGTGGTCGGAGGAGGCACCCAAGAGCTGATGCCTTCTCCGATTTCCTCCTCAGGCCGGGACTCTGCTACCACGCAAGGCCTTGCCGAGCCGCTCGGTTCTCGATCAACTATCGCTGACCCAGGGGACTCGGCCTCCTTTGCTTTCGGCTCCTCGCCAGCTGGTGCCGACTCCTCGGATCCCAAGACCAGAGGCTCGGTCACCCCATCTACCAGCTTTTCACAGGCATCCACCAGCTCCTCAAGCTCTATAACTGGGGGCTCGATCACTCCAACGCCAAGCTCCTTGCCAACTGCTGCTCCTGGGAACATGAAGACTGACGTTAAAGAAGTAGAGAAGCTTTCCCGATGACTGGACGAATTCGTAAAGGAAGGATGACAACGTACCCGCTGGGCGATCACACCTCGACAGAGCCTTTCAGTGGCAGAGGGTTTAGAGAACCCGCCTTCTCCATCGACGGAAAGCGTACGACCACTTCCGACGAAGAGGCCGGCGCCTCCGCCATTACTTCAACCTTGTGGGAGCCTTCCTCGGTACCTTCATCGCCTTCTTCGGCACTTCCCTCGCTTTCTTCAACGCCCTCCTCGTCCTCCTCGGTGCTCCCCTCACCGACCTCCTCACTCTCCCCGTCCCCGATGGACGCTGAAGCTGACGCCAAGTCTCTTGATACAGGTGAGTCCGCATGTTCTAAGCCGCTCACCTCTGGATCAAAGAGAGTTGTTTTCCCCCGAAACACCTGCGCCAACGGGAGGCGGGACTTGGGTGACCCCTCTGCTGCCTGGGGGCCCGCTTGGTATGCCGCCAAGACGGCAAAGACGTCCTGTTTGGTTTCCCGCCATCGCCAACGGGGCTCCCCTGGACCTACCCCCGACAGTATTATCTTCTCCTAACTGGACCCCGCGCATTTAGGATACAAGGAGGGGGCAGACCTACTCGAGGCTGGCCGATCACACCTCTGCTTGGTCTGCCTCTTTACGTTCGGACAGATGAACTCTTGAGCCGCGCCGGGTTCGGCTATAGTCACCCCGGCGGCTCCCCTAAGGTCTTGATGGGGAGCCATAGCAGAAGCCTCCCACCTCACATGTTGGGGAGGGCCGGCGCCGATCTTTGAGACATGAATAAAATTACCGGTCAACTACATAAAGAAAGGACGAGATGTGATGTCATAAGCTATAGCGAAAAAATACCTACTGGGGACCGCCAGGCCACTCAGACCTACAGTTTCTAATCTGCCTTCTGTCACCACCTCACTGATATCAAAAGGACGTCCTTGTCGAAGGTCCGCTACTATGCCGCTATATGCCGGAGGGATCGGCGGCAGCGGGAGATCAAGAGAGCGCCCAATGGCGAGGTCCCTAAAGGCAACGGGAAATGGCCAGCATTCCCCCTCTCGCTCCGTCACCCAAAAGTAATAATCTTTCAGTGGGCCACCTTGTTAAACTTGTTAAGAGAGAATAGGGCTTTCTCCCGGGCCTCAAGCTGGATGAAATCCCGATTACCAGCCTTTGCCCCTCTCTTCGACTGATAGGCGAGTTGTAGCATAGCCAGCGAAGGGTCAGCACACCCGAGCTCCTTCGCCCGAATGAAGAACGCCATTATAAGGAGTCAGGAGTTGGATATAATCTGCCCCGGCGCCAACTAGAAGTAGTTAAGCAACCGCTCCACGCACGCGGTAGCTGGCAGACGAAAACCCGCATCAAACATGGCTTCATAAGCCATGAATGACCTCGTCCTCCTACTGTATACACTACCCAAGCTGTAGAACGCTAAGCCGATACTCCTTAGGAATCTAGAATTTCGTCCGGATCTCCTCCGAGAGGTCCTCAAAGTAGGTGGATGGTTGCATCGCTTCCCGATCCATCTCGACACATTTGGCGTAGGACATATCTTTCGACGGTGGTGCTACGCGACGGCTCATCATGGAACAAAGGACCGGCGACGAGAAGGAATGGTTTAAGGAAGAAAGAGCACGCACAAGAAGAAACGTTCACAAAACTCTGGTGGAAGCAATTGACCGCTCGAGGTTAGGGAACGGGTTATATCTCCTTCTAGCGCCTGTTAGGAGTACTCATTCGGAGGGAGCCTTCTGCCTCCCACAGCAGGTGAAGAGACGTTCAGCTCGAACGGGCACGACTGCCAAACCGACGCTCACTTGAGAACACGTGTCCTTTTTTAATCATGTCCTCCCGCCCTTGTATGGAGGGGTGAGACACTTTCCCATCTATATGACTGCCGAAGGCCGTGCACCTCCCTTCGAAGCAGGGGGGCTAGTGAGAGGGCCCGATTTAGTCTGGCCCACATACTGAGTGGGCCGACCCATTAAGGGGCGCCTAGATCTCCTACCAAGGTCTAGAGGGCCCTTATGGCCCATATAATTAGGTTCCCGCAGGAAACCTTTGAATCCGAAGTAGACTCTGCCACCCTGTGGACGCAAGGTAACTTCTTCCCGAAGGAAGTCCTTTTCGAATCCCTCTTTGATCCATTGATAAAGGAAACCAGTGCCGGATAAGGAAGGCAGAATCCCATTCCATCTGGGGACGGGATCGGACTTACCCTATACGTCCTCCTGCGGACTCTCCGATCGCCTTCAACCTTCCCTATAAAAGAGACCCACCGGTAACCTCAGAAGGTATGTTCAAAGCTCCATACTATTCCATCAAGGCCTTTGCTCTTTTCTGTACTGACTTAGGCATCGGAGGGGGTTCTCCCGGATCGGAACCAAGGTCTCCTCTGACCTAGTGTCTATCTTGCAGAAGCGGTGGGGAGACTTCTATGATCTGGAGGAGTTCGGCCGCTCGATTTAGATTGGACGAATATCCGACCCAACATGGTTGAACATGTTAGAATTTTTTGACCAAATTACAGGGAATATAGTCTCTGTTTCAGATGCATACCACTTTAGAGATGTCACAAAGTTTTTGCAATATGTCCCAAAAGCACTTCCATGAGCAAACGGAGAATGTTCAGCTACAAAGGCTGGCTATTAAGGTCTTTGTCATGGTTGGATGGCAATTAAGAGCTCCCAACAGTTGTGGGAGTGAATTATGTCTGGATATTCTGAGAGAATATGCTAAAGGACTGTCAGCTTTTAGCATACACTTCAGAAGAAAAGATAAGTAGTCCCATTATGTATGACATTTTTTTTTCATTAGTAAAGTATTTACCCATAAAGCCCCAAAAATGAAGTCATCTAGGAATTCTTGACAAATGAGATTCTAAAACTCCTATCAACACAGATAACTTACTTCCATTCTATTCTGTTTTTTTTTTTTTTGGAAAGTGGATGGTACCACGTATATTATAAAAAGGAGGTGTACAAGTGTATTGTAGAAAAAGAAAACAATGTCAAAAAACAACTCCTATACAAAAACACCAGGACGGTGCAAGTTTCCATCACTGCCTGCGCAAAAGAGAAAATAAGGAGGAATTACAAGGATGAATATTACAAGAGATCTTTGCGCATCCCTTTTACCTATCACAAACAAAAGACAATACAGGGACGAGCCTCTCTCCGGAAGATTCTTCTATTATGTTCCATCCAAATAGCCCAAATCGTGGCATGGAGGATTAGCCACCAAATGATCCAGTCCTCTTTGCAGGGCCACACATTCTGTTCTGTTTAATTAGAATTTCATTGTGTTCCTGAACACATCAATCTCTGAACACATTTTTTTCATTTGTCCCATTTTCATGAGTTTTCCTTATTTTCATACTTGACATCATTAATTCCCAGATTGATGTGTGAGAGTCTATTGATGTTACAAAAATTGGCCCTGGAAATAAAAACAAGCATAATAATGCATAAAGATGATCTAGAAAGAAAGGTGTCTATGCAAAGAATTTCACACACATACCATCCACCACGAGGAGCATCTGAATAAGAACTTGGGTCCATAGGATCCAATTCATCATTCTCACTGAAAGCACGTTTCCTGCTATCCCTTCTATTACCTTTACCAAAAGGTGGTTTGAAATTTGACCTATAATAACAATTCATAGTGCAAACACAGGTTATTCTTTGAAAGCCCACATCAAAAGAAAAAGGCTTCTTTTACCACCTTCCATGTGGGGGGTGGAGAAGATGATGAATAGAATGACTAAATTCTGACAAATCAAAATAGTTACAGTAATGTACCTCTGTTTAGGTATCACATGTCCTGAACTGTCCATGGGCATTATCTTGGCTGTTTGTTGATGATCACCAGTATGTGAATAAGCATATGACTGAAAAGGAAGATTAAGGACCCTGCATTTTCGTTTGCAATTGAACCACTAAGTAATCATAAGGAAACGGAGCTTCACTGTTGAAAATACAAACACTACATGACAAAATAATACAGATGTAGCAGTTAAGAATAAAATGGGTCATTCCATTCAATATTGATGTCGCTGTTGCTTAAAACTCCAGAGGACCTCTCAGGATAGGATTTTACATGCAGACAAAACAAGCAAACGAGAAAGATAGCTCCCCATTGCAGTGTATTAAAGTTATTGGACATTCCATCTCAAAACCTTAGCATTGAGTGGATTAGGCTCAGCAAATTTTAATCATATTTTTGTTGTCCCTTTACCACAACGTGGGATTATTCAGATATGCCCCCATCAAGTGTAAGACAACTTGGCTTGTCATGCAGGCAATGAGAAGCACGATGTGTGGCTTGGAAATATAATTATAACCATAGACTTTGATACCATGTTAAAGTTATCGACCCATCCAACTCAAAAGACAAAACCTTAAGGTACTGAGTGAAGGAGGCTCTACTATTCCATGCATATATTTATTCTTCACTATTCTAAGCATATATTTGTTCTGTCCCTTTAGTAAAGAAAGGTAAAAATCACATGGTTTTGAAAATAACGGTGCACAACATACCGTGTACAGTGATTGCAGTAGCCCCATTGCTGTACAAGACCAACTCCCCATCCACCACATCCCATGCATTTTACCCAAGGGGAAGTTTCATGTTCACCACTTGTAGGTTTAGCAGCAGAGACCATTTGGTTGATTTGCAGAGGGATATCCGCTCGTGAAGTTGGTCGCTCCCATTGTGACACATGTGTCTTTGTATTATAGTAGTACTTTTGACCTGTGCAAAATAAAGATACTGACTGAGTAGCTGGCAGGTTTTGCAAATGTTTTCTTTTGGATATGTGTTAAATGCTGGACATCAGAATTGATAACTTAAACATATATATTTGCCTAAAGTACATATCACCAAACAGAGGCTACTATAACAAGAAAGAATCGACTACCTAAACAAAAAGAGAACCAATACTTATGGAATAGTGAGATGATAAAATTAGGAAAGCATGGAGGAAACACATTAACTAAAAATTGCTATTGACTTTGGACTAAATATTTGAAGTATACAGAGTCGTCATGCATAATTTAATGTTCGGCATAAATTAAACCATCACAAAATAACAAGTTTTCCCAAATGAATCGGATTCATAGAAAGGGTGATTGGTGTCTAGGGTCAAGCCAAGCAAAAGATACATTTCAACTCACTATTTGTTGACACCCAAGAAAAAAGATGTCATATGCCTATACCAAACTTTCCTCTTCATCCAGAATCTTTTCAAAAGTCTAAGGGAACCTTTAAGAAATGCTCCCTGGTTTCATGTGCTTAAAACTGTACAACCAAGAATAGTTTTCTATTGCCAAGGTTCGTGGAACTTCCAACAAACACTGTCCTGTCCAAAAGTTATATTGGCCAGGTGCTTGACACCACTTTATAGAGGGTGAACATCAAAGAGACAGTAAGTCACAGTACTTTGCCAGATCTTTGAATCTCTTGCTTTGATCTAGCCAACTCCAAATTGAGGTGACAAGGCTCATGATTATAATGACGAAAAGAGAATACATAAAAAATTAACCACACAAAGTTTGTGGTTAATTCTTAAAGAAATGTTGAACTACTAAATGATCTATAGCCAGTACATAGTACAGTGGAAGTTATTACCACATCCCATTGGAGGACACAAAAGTATATACATAGAAGACTAAACAAAGCTAAAGCAGAAAAGTTGCCGTCATTTAAGTACAAAGCAAGAAAAGGTGGAAGTTAAACATAAACATAAAGCAATGCCTCATTCGACTAGAGGAATACAAGGGCATGAGCAGACCTTATGCTGCCATCAACCACATCAAGTGGTGATTCTTTCTTTCCTGTGGCAGGTGAAGACCTAGAAGTGGGTCTGATAGGGGAGCAGCAGGATTTGGAAGGAACTTTGGGGTGTAGAGTGATCAAAAAGTAGTGGAGAGTATGATGAAGGAACGGGTTAAAGAGTTGGCTGAAAGAATGGGGGTTCTTTCAATGGTCTTGATAAGGATGTGCAAGGACCATTCTCCAAAGCTAAAAATAGGCAGCAGTTGTGCACAGTGAGGAATGCTAAGGGAGGTAAGTCTTTGGAAAAGGAGCATAACAACAAAATGAGGGAGCATCAAGAGGGGGGTGGGGGGGAGGGGTAAGAGGTATTTGTGGGAAGGATAAAAAAAGAACTCTGGAGGAAATGGTGAGAAGATGCAAGAACAATGTTTTTGTGTCTACGTGAGACCAAATGTAATGGGGATGGGGGAGGCTGTCTGTTCGCGAAGATTTTTCTAACCTTCGTCGGGACCTGACCTAGACACATCTCTCCTATGTCGGATTATTCGGAAATCCATTTTTTTGTTTATCTAGAGGATTTATAGGTCGGTTTTATATTTTTTTTTTATCGGATTATGAGAGCTTGGGATTAGCCCTCAGGGAATCCGGGACTTCGAATCAGGGGAAGATTCGAGTATATGACCTCTCTCCACTGACCTCGATCAGTGTTAATTACGCTGAGCAACTGCTCGGCAACCCTTGATTAACCGTCCGTATGATGCCCTTAATCATGCAAAACTACTACTATAGGCAGCGCATGCATATGAAGATATATTTTAGGTTAAACTCTTGGCCTCACCCAAGTTTATGATGTGTTTATATGATTTTGGATTGATTCCAAGCTATCTGGATTAATTCCAAGTATATTGGATTGACTCCAAGTATTCTGGATTGATTCCAAGTATTTTAAACCCATAGGGGTATTTTTGTAATTATGCCAAGTTGGAGGGTATAGGGAGATTATGGTTATTTAAGTGTATGAAATGAGTTTTAATGATTTAGGAAGGTTTAAAAACCTTAGGAGGTATTTTAGGGTTATTTCAAGTGTGTTTGAATTGTAAGGGTATTTTGGTAATTTATCCCAAATTGGATTTTTAGACTTAAAGTCTATTTTTTATATTTTTCTGAGATTTTTATTTATTTTTATCATATTGAGGGTATTTAGGTAATTTTACCCATCTTATTAAGGTTTGGAGGGTATTTTGGACATATGAGAGATTTTGATATTTTTAAGAGTTTTCTGTGATTTTTACAGATTTTTAACATGTATGAGGGTATTTTTGTAATTTGTATTAAGCTTTAGGGGCATTTTAGTCATTTCAGAATTTTATATATTTTCAGATTTGGTTCTCTGTTTTTTACTGGTTTTTACTGAATTTTACTGATTTTTTTATTAATTTTACTGATTTTTATTAATTAATTAGGTATATGAAGGATATTTAAGTCATATTTTGGATTTATGTAATTTCCAGATTTTGTTTTCTGATTTTTACTGAGTATTACTGATTTTTACGGAATTTTTCTGATTTTTATATTTATTTTATTAATTTTAGATAATTTTCGCAGATTTTATTAATTAATTAAGTATGTGGAGTATTTAAGTCATTTTTAACTTAAGTATATTATTTTATGAGTTAGTGTTTCATTATTAAGTTTTAGTTATGTATGGGGTGAGGCCAATGATATTTTAGAATATTTAATTATATGTTTTGTGTTTTAATTAGTTATAAGACTAATTATTTTGCATATGAAAATATAGTAACATAGTGTTACTTAAATAATAGATTCATGAACATACATGCACACACATATGCTCAAAGAACAACATGGGCATTTCATTCATCATTTCGGCATAATCCAGTCTTGTAAAACGGTGATTTTACAACATAAATTTGGCAGAGCTTCCCCTTATGAATAAACCTTAGGAAGAGAGCCCTCCAAGAAAATATCGCCTCCAAATCGCAGCAAACCCGGGCAAGAGCACCGGATTTGGTCTTCAAACTGGCAGAGTTTCCCCTAGGAAATTTTGGGCCAAATGGGCATGGGGCTTCTTCTTACCCCTTGGGGGGTATTTATAGGCTTCAAAGCCTTAACCGGTGGGGGTACCCACCGGGATGCTTGAGGTGGGGGGTACCCACCGGTTCCATCATCTCTCCTCCCCTCTCTTTTTTTGATTTTTTTAATCACATGGGTGAGAGAGAGGGAGAGAGGACATTAAAAAAATGAGAGAGAGAGGGGGGAGAATCCGGTGGGCACCCCCCCCACCGGTTCCCAACCGGTGGGGGGGATGGCCACCGGTTGGACCCCCCACCGGTTGGGAACCGGTGGGGGGTCTCCCCCACCGGTTTTGGGCAATCGGTGGGGGGGTTCTCCCCTCCCCATGCTCCTCTTTTCCCACCTTTTTAGCTCTTAATGAGCTTTGGCCCCTCTTGTTTTCAGATTTCCAAGTGTGAAAGGGGTCTTTGCCCATTAAATTCAGACTTGGGTTAAGTGTGAAAGGGGGTTTTAGGATGGGGGTTTAAGAAAGTTTATGCATGGGATTCTTAACCCATGTGAATGGGGTTAAGATCCCCCATTTAACTCCCCCCTCTTTCTTTGAATTTAAAATGGGAGAGAATGGAGGGATTCTCCTCCCCCCCCACCGGTTTCCCCCTTGGAACCGGTGGGGGGTCCCCAACCGGTGGGGGGGGGCTTCCCCCTTCTCCCTTTTGCTTTAAAAAAAGGGTTTCAACAAATGCCCCCCACGGGACATGTGCCGGAGGTGAAGACGACGGTGCATGTCCCGTGCCCCATTCGGCTACAAGAATCATCATTTTGCATGCTTGAGGAATTCTCAAATGCGGCATGCCGGTATTGTCTTGATGAATTCCCGTTTCTCGCCTCATGTATTTACGGCTATTGGGGGAAGTCAACCGCTGTCTCATATATGCCAGGCGATATATTGCTTTGGCTTGCTGTGCATATGCCCCATCTGAGCTTATCTGGGTCTTGATGACGCTCAATTTTGGTACTTAGACACCTCAAACTATGTCCAGGAAGTCCTGTTTTCATAACTTTTCGACTTTCCGAATATATTTGAAAGCGTCTACCCCTCTGATTATGGGAATCCTCTTGGCCTTCGCGACTTGGAGGTTCTGCGAGAGTTGATGCCGGTTGAATCTTTCGACGTTTACTTGGATTCTAGAAGATCTCTTGGCCTTCACGACATGAAGACTCCTTAAGAACACACATGCGAGTCGTTTAATTCTTCCGGCATTTGCTCTATCTTGGGGTATCAGTACCTTATATTGGCATTTCTAGGAGCTCCGCACGAAGCGTTCTGGACTGGCCTATATCTGGTTCATAGCAATTTGACTTTGTCCTATGACTTTATTAAGACTCGGTCGATTTTTGCTTTTCGAGACTTTTATTGCAGCTCTCTGGCGCTGACTTTATTTCTCTATCTTCTTGTAGCTTGCTGTTTTTGTCTTCATGGCTCTCATGGGAGTTCCTCCTATGGCAAGGCATGGGGAGGACGATATCCCATTCCTGCTAATTGTTGAGTAACTCTCCGCCAAAGCGGGCCGAGACTGAAACTATCGAGGCAGGCTGTGCAGCTCGGGTTGCGGAAACTCCTATGCTCCAATATCATAAGGACATTGTCCTTTCTGGTACCGCGGACGCCCATATCGCCGCTCTGCGTCAGAATGCATATGTTCCTGAGGCTCCACTGGAGGGAGAATTCCCATTTTGTGGCGACCATCGAACATCGCTTCGACTGATATTCCGGAGATGGAGTCGAATTTCTTCAACAGGATTGAAGTTTTCCATTTGCTGAAGAACTCGAACTACCCTGCATGTTCATCTCGAACTCCAACATTGCTCAGTGTATCGCAAATATTCTCCTGGAGATAAATGCTAAGTTTGAGTGGTACGGACCATTTATTATATGTTGCATGTATTCTCTCTTTCTTATGTAACTAATACTAGCGCCTTTTCAGGTTTTCACCAGTATTAGCCCCCTCTTATTTTTGCCTGTGCGCCCTTGCGGGTTTTCACACAGCGGGGTTACCCGATTTTGCCTAAAGTGCCCTTTCGGGTTTTCACCTTAGCTGGGTATAAGACATTTTTACCCTTAACCGACCACTTTGAGGATGAGATCGATTAAGTCCGTCGGAGCACCTCATTTTTAAGCTCCTTTTTTTTTTTTTTTTTCTTCTAACTAATACCAGCGCCTTTTCAGGTTTTCACCAGTATTAGCCCCCTCTTATTTTTGCCTGTGCGCCCTTGCGGGTTTTCACACAGCGGGGTTACCCGATTTTGCCTAAGGTGCCCTTTCGGGTTTGCACCTTAGCTGGGTGTAAGACATTTTTACCCTTAACCGATCCCTTTGAGGATGAGGTCGATTAAGTCCGTCGGAGCACCTCATTTTTAAGCTCCCTTTTTTTTATTATTATTATTATTTACTTTTTTTTTTGGTAGAGAATTACGATTTCCCTGATAACCGCTCAGAAATATATGTAGGGAACTAAGTCTTCCCTGAGAACCGATAATGAATTTTATATGTAGGGAATTGAGTCTTCCCTGAGAACCGATAAGGAATTTATGTAGGGAACTGAGTCTTCCCTGAGAGTCGATAAGAAATATATGTGGGGAACTGAGTCTTCCCTGAGAACCGATAATGAATTTTATATGTAGGGAATTGAGTCTTCCCTGAGAACCGATAAGGAATTTATGTAGGGAACTGAGGCCTCCCTGTGAGCCGATAAGAAAGTATACGTAGGGAATTGAGTCTTCCCTGAGAACCGATAATGAATTTTATATGTAGGGAATTGAGTCTTCCCTGAGAACCGATAAGGAATTATATGTAGGGAATTGAGTCTTCCCTGAGAGCCGATAAGAAATATATGTGGGGAACTGAGTCTTCCCTGAGAACCGATAAGGAATATATGTAGGGAACTGAGGCCTCCCTGTGAGCCGATAAGAAATATATGTAGGGAACTGAGTCTTCCCTGAGAACCGATAAGGAATTTATGTAGGGAACTGAGGCCTCCCTGTGAGCCGATAAGAAATTATATGTAGGGAATTGAGTCTTCCCTGAGAACCGATAATGAATTTTATATGTAGGAAATTGAGTCTTCCCTGAGAACCGATAAGGAATATATGTAGGGAACTGAGGCCTCCCTGTGAGCCGATAAGAAATTATATGTAGGGAACTGAGTCTTCCCTGAGAACCGATAAGGAATATGTGTGGGGAACTGAGTCTTCCCTGAGAACGGATAAGGAATATATGTAGGGAACTGAGGCCTCCCTGTGAGCCGATAAGAAATATATGTAGGGAACTGAGTCTTCCCTGAGAACCGATAAGGAATTTATGTAGGGAACTGAGGCCTCCCTGTGAGCCGATAAGAAATTATATGTAGGGAATTAAGTCTTCCCTGAGAACCGATAATGAATTATATGTAGGGAACTGAGTCTTCCCTGAGAACCGATAAGAAATTATGTAGTTTTCGAGAAACGGGGGCTTTAGGTAGCCGTGGATTTGGGATACAACGGCTCCCGAAGACCAAATATTTTGAGACACAATGCCCCCCAGAGGCGAATTTCGGGCTTTAATGCCTCCCGTAGGCAAAATATGAACTTCAGGATTCAAAGCCTCCTGCAGGCGAAATATGAATTCTAGGATTTAAAGCCTCCCGTAGGCGAATTCCAGAGTTTAACGCCTCCCGTAGGCGAATATGAATTCCGAGATTCAAAGCCTCTCGTAGGCGAAATATAAACTCCGAGATTCAAAGCTTCCCGTAGGCGAAATATGAATTCCGAGATTCAAAGCCTCCCGTAGGCGAAATATGAACTCTGAGATTCAAAGCCTCCCGTAGGCGAATATGAACTCCGAGATTCAAAGCCTCCCGTAGGCGAAATATGAATTCTAAGATTTAAAGCCTTCCGTAGGCGAAATATGAATTTCCAGGATATAAAGCCTCCCGTAGGCGAATATGAGTTTCCAGGATATAAAGCCTCCTGTGGGCGAATATGAGTTTCCAGGATATAAAGCCTCCTGTAGGCGAATATGAGTTTCCAGGATATAAAGCCTCATGTAGGCGAATATGAAATATGAATTTCCAGGATATAAAGCCTCCTGTAGGCGAATATGAAATATGAATTTCCAGGATATAAAGCCTCCTGTAGGCGAATATGAAATATGAATTTCCAGGATATAATGCCTCATGTAGGCGAACATGAATTATGAATTTCCAGGATATAATGCCTCCCCGGGGCAGATTCCGGAGTTTAACGCCTTCCGCGGGCGAATGCCGGAGTTTAACGCCTTCTGCGGGCGAATGCCGGAGTTTAACGCCTTCCGCGGGCGAATGCCGGAGTTTAACGCCTTCCGTGGGCGAATGCCGGAGTTTAACGCCTTCCGTGGGCGAACGCCGGAGTTTAACGCCTTCCGTGGGCGAATGCCGGAGTTTAACGCCTTCCGTGGGCGAATGCCGGAGTTTAACGCCTTCCGTGGGCGAATTGTGAATTCTGCATTGCATGATATTCTTGACGGCAAATATTTTCTTTCGAGGTGAATCACCCACAATTATGTGACATCTTTCAAGAATACGCCTGTGTATTTGCCTTGGGTATAACAGGAACGGGGATCATCCCCTCAGGCTGTATCGATCAGAAGAGCGAGTTTTCCCACTTCCTTACCGGGTCGGGAGGTCATCGTCATCATCGCCTCGGTCGTAGCCCTTGATGGGACATTATTGTACCACCAGTGTGGTACCAAGGGTTTATTCGTCATTGGCGACTCTGATATCCTCCCTAGGTAAGGATGTGGGAAAACTCGATCTCTACCCTCAACAGGCTGAGAGAGTTCTCCCCCCGCCGGGGAACAAATATGCGGCTTTATGAGCCTATGTATTCGCGCACGAATATTATTGGCTTTTCTTGGCGCAAATAACTTTTGCGCGTTGTCCCCCGACGGGTTGCAGGTTGATGTTTTTTTTTTTTTTTTTTTTAAATATATAATACTAACATCGGCGCTCTTACGAGTTTTCACCGAAGCTAGCCCTTTTTATTTTTGCCTGTGCGCCCTTGCGGGTTTTCACACAGCAGGGTTCACCCATTTTTGCCTGAAGCGCCCTTTCGGGTTTTCACTTCAGCTGGGTTTTTTAGACTTTTTTGCCCTTAATTGGCCCCTCACAGGAGCGAGACCAATCAAGTCTGTCGGGGCACCTAATTTTTAAGCCCCACACTTTTTTTTTTTTTTTTTGCTCATGGGTCTGCGAATTACACTCAATGTGTAATCGTATGTGGCTGTGGGGGATTCACCAGGTATTTCCCCATATTTATCTTTCCTTCTTGAATCAGCTTTTCTACTTCATCTTTGAACATAAAGCAACGTTCAATTGGATGGGTGATGAAGCGGTGGTATGGGCAGTAATTGGGTGCATCTACCCGATGTATTTCTTCTTCCCTTTTTGGCTTGGGCAGAATAATAGCTTTTCTGCTCATACACAACTCGAAGACTTCTTTGGTCTTTTCCTTTGGAAAGGAGTATGGTCTCTTGAGCCTTTTTGCCAGGGATTCAGCATCTTTAAAACTTATCCCTGTTTCTGCACCAGCAACTTGCTTTCCCCGGGAACTTTGCCTAGCTGCAAGGGTGGCCTCGAGAGTATTGTCGTGACTTTCACAACCTTTGCATTTGAGCACCACTCCCTCTCGGTACTGGGCTTCTGGTGGTTCATTTAAGTCTATGATAAGTTTGCCCTTATTCTTTAGAGGACGGCTGCATTTTGGTCCTGGCTCCTCAAAGGAGAAGGGCCTATTGATTCTGTCAATTGACATGACTTCTGTCCATTGTCTTGCAAGACCTTCCATTACTTGAGTGAGTTCATATTGCTGATGAGAGATTTGTCCCAGACTCACTTGAATCCCCTCCAATGCTGCCATAATGGACCCCTCGAGAGTGGAAATTATTGGAGTATATGATGGAGTTATCTTCTGCTCCAGTGAGATTTGCTGGTGAGAGAGTTGTATCAGAGTCATCTGAATCTTCTCTAATGTTGTCATGATAGACACTTCTGGAGTGGAAGTTGCTGGAACATATGATGGTATTGCCTCCTGTTCCGGCGAAACTCGCTGATGGGAGAGCTGTGACATATTCATCTGAATCTCCTCCAGTGTCGCCACGATAGACCTTTCCGGAGTGGGGGTCGCTGGGGGATATGATGATACCACTTCCTGCTCTGGAGGGGCATCTATATTCTTATTTGTAGGCTCTTCTTCTGAGGAGTTTTCATCCATGTGGACGACATTTGCTGTAAATGTTTGTCTGGGCATTCGATGTGGTTGAGGTGGGTCTACCAGGTATTTCCCCATCTCCACAGCCCCTTCTCGGATAAGCATTTCAATTTTCCCTTTGTAGATATAACAATCTTCTATTACATGTCCCAACATACGATGGTACATGCAATAGTTGGGTTCATCTATTTTACCAACTTCTGCTGGTCTTTTTGGTTCGGGTAGCATCAAGAGATTGGCCCGCATGCAGACATTAAACAACTCTCTTGTATCCTCCCTTATGAAAGAGTAAGCCATTTTCCTTCTCTCATTAAGGGTGGCATATGATCCCCTTCTATTAGATGTTGAGGCATTTGCATTGTTCTTGCCCCCTGTATTTTCTACAGCTGAGGCGAAGTCTATAGCATTGGCCTCTTCTGTATCCATATTTTGCTTCTTTGGGACTGTCCCCCCAATGGAGGCAATGGTTGGATGGTCTGCATAGAATATTTCGACCTCCGTCACAATGTTATTTAGTTGATCAAAGTTCTTGACATTTGCGCCAATCAGCTTTTCACTTATTTCAGGCTTTAAGCCCCTCTTGCACAATCGTACCGCATCCTCGTGGGTCGGCGGATTGTCGCATTTCATGCAGAAGTTCCGCCATTTTTTGATATAGTCGGTGGCGGATTCATTCCTGCCTTGCTTTAGTGTCACCAATTCAGTGATGGTGACCTTTCGTTCCGACACCTTGAAACGGTCGAGGAACTTTTTCTGCATTTCCTCCCAACTGTTGATAGAGTTAGGCTTCAACTTTGCATACCATTGAAATGCAATGCCCGTGAGAGAGGTAGAGAAGAACCTCAGAAGATAGGCCTCATCAGTAGCCAACTCTCCCAAGTCACTCATATAGTGGGCAATATGTTCATGGGCCGAACCTTCCCCGTCACACCTGATGAATTTGGGACGCTATTGTGATCCGGCGGGAGCTTCTTGAACATATGACGTACCGAAAATGGCACTTTGTATAAGTCGAATGTGCCTATTCCGTCGTCTTGTTCTGCTATTTTGGCTTCAACAATTTGCTCAATAAGATGCTTCTGCAATGCCGTAGCATCATCTGCAGAAGCAAGGGATTGCTGAGCATTATGATTGGGCTCCACAACCTGATCTTCTTGTATCTCATCAGGGTTGAAGTTGACATATGCAGCTTGCGGTCTTATCACCGTTGGCATAGGCACTGCCCTTGGAGGTGGTGCATTTACTGGGGGGACTTGAGCTACCCTTTGCTGCTCCTCCATCTTTTGTATTAGGCCATAGAGTAAAGCCTTGAGTTGTTGATTTTCTTGTCTAATCTCCTCTATAGTCTGAGGTTGTATTTAATCTTGAGGTTGTTCTGGAGCGGCTTCAATATCTGAAGCATTTGCCCCGTCTTCATCAGCTCCTTCAGCAGCATTGCTACTGCCAATTTGGGGTGGCTCTGCCCCCTGGCTTCCTCGATTCAGCAAGCGCATAGCCTGCTCCATTTGACGGGTTATGAGCCCGACCCGTTGCATCAGATTGATGATATCATTTGGGTCTTCCGGCTGGGAAGGCTGCCGGTTGGTGACATTGGAGGTGTAGCATGTGTAGACCCGTATACTATTCTCTATCCTTCTGGCAGTTTTCTTCTTTTTGTGAGTTGATCGGACCAATGCGCCCAACCGCTCAAGGACAGATGTCTGTTGCCAGACTTGTTCCTGCGCCTTATAGGCACTCTTTATCTTTTGACCTTGTAAAGAACGAGGCCAGGTAGTTGAGCTGGTTATCTGCCCCTCAGGCTCTACGAGCTGTTGAGGCTGTTGTTCTGCTAGGGTATCCCTAGCCTGGCGAATTTTGCGGGCTTCCTTTTTGGTTACCTACATTTCCTTTATGCGGAGGCTCCTATCCTCCGATGGATTGCCCCCAGCCCGAGGCATAAATTTGCCCCCATTCCGAGGCATGGAGTTGCCCCCTGCTCGGGGGGTGGCATTGCCCCCTGTTCGAGACATGACAGGCTCTGGTATAATTATTGGCTCCCGACAAGCAGTGTCCTTTGGAGTCCTTTTCTTCTTTTCGAACGTTGCCCCATCTTGGCAAACCTTCAATAGAATCCCGAACCGATTCTGGACAGGAACTGTCGGGATATGGTGGATCTTAGGAATGATGGGTTGCCCGCCATCCAGACGAATATGCAGGTTCCCCACCAATATAGTTTTCCCCGTCCTGGACGGGCTTGCGGTTAGAACCTTCCGCTTTTGCCCCCCGTTGGACGAGGAGGCCGGAGAGATGCTGATGGTATTCACGGCAAGCACTCGCCCATATCGGCTGTCGTTGTTGCATGTTCTGGAGCGAGAAGCGCACCTCTTCTTCTTCTTTTCCGGAGCAAGCTCCGGTGCCGGAACGACCCCCAAAAAGTATGGAGATCCTATCACTGCGGGGAAGTCCCCGAAGCATGTTGGTGTGGTCAGATATCCGCACCGTACGTGGGTCGCCACCACACGTGGGCCATACGTGACCCTTGCCGCCATCGTCGTCTTTTAAGCAGAAACTCGATCACCTGCATAAGACATGACAAAGTTAGTAGTAGAGTTGTGGTGAGGGCATCACCGGACGGAGAGATGAAGGGAAAGAGAGGTCCCACCGGGCGTGCCATCTTTGTTCGCGAAGATTTTTCTAACCTTCGTCGGGACCTGACCTAGACACATCTCTCCTATGTCGGATTATTCGGAAATCCATTTTTTTGTTTATCTAGAGGATTTATAGGTCGGTTTTATATTTTTTTTTATCGGATTATGAGAGTTTGGGATTAGCCCTCAGGGAATCCGGGACTTCGAATCAGGCAAAGATTCGAGTATATGACCTCTCCACTGACCTCGGTCAGTGTTAATTACGCTGAGCAACTGCTCGGCAACCCTTGATTAACCGTCCGTATGATGCCCTTAATCATGCAAAACTACTACTATAGGCAGCGCATGCATATGAAGATATATTTTAGGTTAAGCTTTTGGTCTCACCTAAGTTTAGGATGTGTTTATATGATTTTAGATTGATTCCAAGCTATCTGGATTAATTCCAAGTATATTGGATTGACTCCAAGTATTCTGGATTGATTCCAAGTATTTTAAACCCATAGGGGTATTTTTGTAATTATGCCAAGTTGGAGGGTATAGGGAGATTATGGTTATTTAAGTGTATGAAATGAGTTTTAATGATTTAGGAAGGTTTCAAAACCTTAGGAGGTATTTTAGGGTTATTTCAAGTGTGTTTGGATTGTAAGGGTATTTTGGTAATTTATCCCAAATTGGATTTTTAGACTTAAAGTCTATTTTTTATATTTTTCTGAGATTTTTATTTATTTTTATCATATTGAGGGTATTTTGATAATTTTACTCATCTTATTAAGGTTTGGAGGGTATTTTGGACATATGAGAGATTTTGATATTTTTAAGAGTTTTATGTGATTTTTACAGATTTTTAACATGTATGAGGGTATTTTTGTAATTTGTATTAAGCTTTAGGGGCATTTTAGTCATTTCAGAATTTTATATATTTTCAGATTTGGTTCTCTGTTTTTTACTGGTTTTTACTGAATTTTACTGATTTTTTTATTAATTTTACTGATTTTTATTAATTAATTAGGTATATGAAGGATATTTAAATCATATTTTGGATTTATGTAATTTCCAGATTTTGTTTTCTGATTTTTACTGATTTTTACGGAATTTTTCTGATTTTTATATTTATTTTATTAATTTTAGATAATTTTCGCAGATTTTATTAATTAATTAAGTATGTGGAGTATTTAAGTCATTTTTAACTTAAGTATATTATTTTATGAGTTAGTGTTTCATTATTAAGTTTTAGTTATGTATGGGGTGAGGCCAATGATATTTTAGAATATTTAATTATATGTTTTGTGTTTTAATTAGTTATAAGACTAATTATTTTGCATATGAAAATATAGTAACATAGTGTTACTTAAATAATAGATTCATGAACATACATGCACACACATATGCTCAAAGAACAACATGGGCATTTCATTCATCATTTCGGCATAATCCAGTCTTGTAAAACGGTGATTTTACAACATAAATTTGGCAGAGCTTCCCCTTATGAATAAACCTTAGGAAGAGAGCCCTCCAAGAAAATATCGCCTCCAAATCGCAGCAAACCCGGGCAAGAGCACCGGATTTGGTCTTCAAACTGGCAGAGTTTCCCCTAGGAAATTTTGGGCCAAATGGGCATGGGGCTTCTTCTTACCCCTTGGGGGGTATTTATAGGCTTCAAAGCCTTAACCGGTGGGGGTACCCACCGGGATGCTTGAGGTGGGGGGTACCCACCGGTTCCATCATCTCTCCTCCCCTCTCTTTTTTTGATTTTTTTAATCACATGGGTGAGAGAGAGGGAGAGAGGACATTAAAAAAATGAGAGAGAGAGGGGGGAGAATCCGGTGGGCACCCCCCCCACCGGTTCCCAACCGGTGGGGGGGATGGCCACCGGTTGGACCCCCCACCGGTTGGGAACCGGTGGGGGGTCTCCCCCACCGGTTTTGGGCAACCGGTGGGGGGGTTCTCCCCTCCCCATGCTCCTCTTTTCCCACCTTTTTAGCTCTTAATGAGCTTTGGCCCCTCTTGTTTTCAGATTTCCAAGTGTGAAAGGGGGTCTTTGCCCATTAAATTCAGACTTGGGTTAAGTGTGAAAGGGGGTTTTAGGATGGGGGTTTAAGAAAGTTTCTGCATGGGATTCTTAACCCATGTGAATGGGGTTAAGATCCCCCATTTAACTCCCCCCTCTTTCTTTGAATTTAAAATGGGAGAGAATGGAGGGATTCTCCTCCCCCCCCACCGGTTTCCCCCTTGGAACTGGTGGGGGGTCCCCAACCGGTGGGGGGGGGCTTCCCCCTTCTCCCTTTTGCTTTAAAAAAAGGGTTTCAACACTGTCTTAAAAGAAGTTGGGGATATTGCCCTGCTTCACCAGCTACTGGTAGACTTGGTTATGAGAGTAGTTAAGGACATTACTACACATGGAAATTCTCCTTAAGGTACAAATGTGTTGGCAACAGAGACTCAAAGGGACATGGATAAAGGAAGGTAAAGGCAATACACCTTATTTCCAAATGATAGCATTAGGAAGAAAGAGATCGAACTACATTAGAAGCTTTAGGGATGGTAATCACATTATTACCAAGGAGAATGCAATCAAGCAACATGCTATGGCATACTATTTTATATTGTTTAGAGAAGAGGGTGATGAGCGGCCTACCTTTGCAGAAGATCTAATCCCACATCTTTTAGCAAAGGAGGAGAGAGCTATCTACTCCACTCACAAAAGAAGAGGTGAAGAAGTCTAGTTTTGACTAGATGGGTGGCAAAGCCCCAAGTCCAAATAATTTTCCTATGTTGTTCTTCCAAACATTGTTACAAGGTGATTGACTCTAATGTTGAAGGAAGGATCAAGGATCGGACACGGACCAGTCTGGATCTGACTGGTTAACTCGGCCAATCTGATCTGGATCAATCTTGAGTTGACCCGAGCCTGATCCCTTTTGTGATCCATTAGAAAAACACAAACATTAGAATTCCAAAAAATGTAGACTTAAATTGAGACTTGTAGAATTACATGAAATTTTTTCATTTGGCTTACTTATCCTTCCTTAAATATGAAAATATCACAAAAGAATATGAATTCATACATGCACAACACACAAAGTTGATGAATTATTTTGTGATACTTTGTATGTTGTGCATGTACAAATTCATATTCTTTTGTAATACGTATATATTAGCCAAAGACAAATATGGAAGTGTGACAAAAGAATACAAACATTACAAGGGTAGAACAAGTTACTATAAAGACATAACAAACAAGCTGGTCTACCATTTGCATCGAAGACACTATCATGCCTCAGTATAGCACAATGTGACGATGATGATCACAGATAATAGGCTCTTGTGCCATATTGAAGTCATTAGCATGTCCTCTTTGCAGCTGATAGCCATAGTGAGTCATCCCCCAAAGCCAAACTTTAGAGCAAAGGAGAGAAAGGGGGGGAGGGAGAGAGATGTAAATGGACAAATGGGGGCTATTTATATCCCCCAAGGCATTCCTAACATCCAACTAGCTCTTGGAGGCCCTCTATCACATGTTAGAGTTCGTCTCTAATGGCTAGCTTGGCGAGCCATTGGAGCTCCAACAGCTTGTTAGGATCGATCAGATTGGCCAATCCAGGGTTGGATTAGCCAATTTGATGTGGGACAAGAATGTACTGGTGCAGGGATGAGGCACGTGGCATGTGTTGATGGCATCAGATGTAGACATTGTACGTTACAAGAGACGATGCCCATTACTGTAGCGTGGATGAGCAGGTGCCTAGGGAGGTGGAAGTGACGACACCCTTTGGGTGGGCTCACCCAGGCGGGAGACATGGAAACATGGATGGCAGTTTCGGCCGGTACCGGTACGTACCGGCCCGGACCGGTACCGGTACCCCCATTTCGGGCCGGTACCGTAAAAAAAAAAGAAAAAAATGACTGTACCGGACCGGTACCGGTCCGGTTTCGGGCGTACCGGCCGGTACGCCCGAAACCGGGCCGGTACCGGGCCGGTACGCCCGTGAAACCCTAAACCCTAAACCCTAAACCCTAAACCCTAAAGGGGTGTTTCACTGTCCCCTCTCACAGAAACAGATCTGTGAGAGGGGATTCGGGTTTTTTGCAGTGGGAGGGGAAGGGAAGGAGGGAAAGGAGGAGGAGAAGGAGGGGAAAGAACCGCCGCCGCCAGCCGCCGCTGCCGCCGCCGCCCGCCGCTGCCGCCGCCGCCCGCCGCTGCCGCCGCCGCCCGCCACCGCCGCCGGAGACGTTTTCATCCTTTTCCGGAGACATTTTCACTGTTTTGGGTGGAAGAAAAAAAGAAGGTATGATTTATATTTTAATGTAGTGATTATTTTTTAGTTTGTTACATATTTCTTAGATGATTTACGTTCATTTTCTTGATAAAATAGACAACCCCCAATTTTGGCCCTAATTAGCAGTTAAAAATTGGAGCTTTTGTCTAATTACTTAAATTAAACATCAATTGGAGCCTAATTAAGCTTCATGACATGTTTTAAACTAGGAGTGTGCTGTTAATTACGTTGATCGACGGTTAATTAGGGGAAATCCCCAATTTTGGTCCTAATTAGCGGTTAAAAATTGGGGGTTTTGTCTAATTACTTAAATTAAACATCAATTGGAGCCTAATTAAGCTTCATGACATGTTTTAAACTAGGAGTGTGCTGTTAATTACGTTGATCGACGGTTAATTAGGGGAAATCTCCAATTTTGGCCCTAATTAGCGGTTAAAAATTGGGGCTTTTGTCTAATTACTTAAATTAAACATCAATTAGAGCCTAATTAAGCTTCATGACATGTTTTAAACTAGGAGTGTGTTGTTAATTACGTTGATCGACGGTTAATTAGGGGAAATCCCTAATTTTGACCTTAATTAGCGGTTAAAAATTGGGGCTTTTGTCTAATTACTTAAATTAAACATCAATTAGAGTCTAATTAAGCTTCATGACATGTTTTAAACTAGGAGTGTGCTGTTAATTACGTTGATCGACGGTTAATTAGGGGAAATCCCCAATTTTGGCCCTAATTAGCGGTTAAAAATTGGGGCTTTTGTCTAATTACTTAAATTAAACATCAATTGGAGTCTAATTAAGCTTCATGACATGTTTTAAACTAGGAGTGTGCTGTTAATTACGTTGATCGACGGTTAATTAGGAGAAATCCCCAATTTTGGCCCTAATTAGCGGTTAAAAATTGGGGCTTTTGTCTAATTGTTAAATTAAACATCAATTGGAGTCTAATTAACATCCAATTTTACATGTTTTAAACTACGAGCATAATGCCAAATGTTCTTATATTTGTTTCTATTTTTTTTTTATGTGTTGTAGGAACATGGCTGAACAGCAAGAGCAAGACCCAGGGTGGGCCCATATCACCTTAATTAATACTGCAAAGAGGAGAGTGAAATGCAAATATTGTGGCAAAGAGATGGGTGGTGGAATCACCCGAGGGAAAGAACATTTAGCAGGGAAGACAGGACAGGTGACAAGGTGTACTGTCTGTCCCCGACAAGTTGCCAACGAGATGCGTGAAGTGTTGCGTGGCCGAAAAGCACAAAAAGAACAAAAGAAGGAAGATGAGGTTGAACTCCAAGGCGAAATTTCAGGTAGACATAATACAAAAGGCAAAGGGATGTATACTGCGGCCAGTGGCATTTCTATACGTGAGAGGGAAAGGGCTGAACAAAATGTAGATTCTAGTGATGATGATGATGATGATGATGATCCTGACATGGCTGCAGCTAGAAGAGAGAGTTTGTGGCATCAACAAGAAGATGAAGCCCGAAGGAGAGGTGATGGACCATCAATAAGAGGCACAAGTCAACCTACAGGCCAAGTGGGTCCTATGGACAGTTATCTTTTTAGAAGACAGACTTCTACTCAGCCAAAAATCAAGCAAGCAATGAGAGGAGTAAAAAAGTCAGCTGAAGCGGCAGGACATACTTTTAAAAGCATATGCAAATGGTTTTTGCATGCAGGTGTTCCCTCACATGCTGCTCAGTCTCCTTATTTTCAGCCTATGATTGATGCGATAGCAGATCATGGTCGTGGGTTCAAAGCCCCCACACGTCGAGACATATATGGACGGGGGCTTGATGGAGAATACGAGGAACTTCAACAGTGGGTTGAAAGTTTTAAGGCAGTATGGAAGGAGAGAGGATGCACAATTATGTGCGATGGCTGGACTGGTACCACGAAGAAGTCCATGATTAATTTTCTTGTTTATTGGACAGAAGGGACAGTTTTTATGAAATCTGTTGATGCATCAAACTATTCAAAGAATGCAAAATATTTATTTGGTTTGATGGATCAGATGGTGCAGGAAATTGGAGAGGAAAATGTTGTCCAGGTGGTCACCGATAATGAACCAAGTTATAAAGCTGCAGGGAAGAAGTTAATGGACAAGCGCAAACACCTTTATTGGGTCCCATGTGCAGCGCATAGTCTGGACTTGATGCTTGAAGACATTGGTAAGGATCCAACTATCAGCAAGACTGTAAAGAGAGCCCAAAGAATTACCCAATTTATTTATGGTCATCCCAGGATCTTGAATATGTTCAGAGAAAAAGCATCTGGAGGTCGAGATCTCATCCGTGCAGGGCCTACACGATTTGCATCTAATTTTATTTCTTTAGAATCTTTGCACAAATTCAAGAATGAGATCAGGGGTTTTATGTTTAATAAGGAGTTCTTGGAGTATATGCGGACCACTTCCAATGAATCTAAATCTGAACATTTGGAAGTGAGAAAAATCATAGAGAATAAAAAATTTTGGAGTAATATGGAGACTTATCTGAAGTTGGTGGAACCTCTCGTACAGATGTTAAAATTGGTGGATGGGGATGATAAGAATTACATGGGATATTTGTACGAGGCAATTGACATTGCTAAGGTCCACATCAAGAACGCATTTCCCAACACTTATATGAAGTGGTGGGATCTTATTGATGTCAGATGGGAAAACACATTACACTACGACTTGCATGCAGCTGGTAAGTGAAGTCTTATACTGTTACATGGGAGATTATTTATTAAATTGACATTAGTAATTTTTCACCTAAATGCAAGTTATTTTTTAAATCTTCGAGTAATGTACAGTCGTCAAGTGCATATTGATGGAGAGGTGATTCAAGGCACACTAAATGTGATTGCACGTTTGTCGAGGACAATAGAAGATAGGATTGAGGCAGAGAGACAGATATACTTAGTGAAGATCTGACTTTAAGATTTATCCAATTACTTGTAATTTGAAGAGCCTATGAATTCTATTAATTGTTAATTTCATCTTTGTAGATGAAGGTTTATAAGCTAAGGCTGGAGACATATAATGAAGACTTTGTGCAAATTGCGATAGAGAAAGTGAGCCCATGTATACTTAGTCATTGCATTGTTGTCATATGTGCATAAGAAACGAGAACATACATTGATTAATTTTTTGGTTTCTTTTAATGATGGCACAGCTGAGTGGTGGATAATGGTGTACAACAGAGATAGGTGTTATAATCCATTGGCTTCCGTTGCAGTGAGGGTTTTGAGTCAGATGATGTCGGCAAGCCAATGTGAAAGAAACTGGAGCACGTTCAGCCTTATACACTCAAAAATTCGTAACCGGTTAAAGGCTGAACGATTGGACAAATTAGTGTACTGCCATTACAATATGAGATTGAGGATAAAAAACATCCGGTTGAGACAACAATTGAGGGAGAAACGAGCTGCAGGGCACGCAGAAGATGTTGTTGGCCAAATTGATGTGGAAGAGTTATTTGATGATGATAATCCCTTGCAGACTTGGGTTGAGACACGAGCAACTGTCGATGAGCCAGTTTTTGATCCTGATGATACAGAATGGGCAGAAGGCATACCAGATGGAGCTGTTGCTAGAGATCCAGAATTAAGAAGCTCGAAAAGGCAAAAAGAAAATTCACCTCCTCCTTCATATGAGTATCAGAGTCAGACTGAGCATGTGCCTTTATTTGCACCTGATACTGAGCTTGAGCCTGCTAGACACTCAGAATCAGATAGTAGGCCAGTCACTCCTAGAATGGTTGGGCCACCATCATTCTTGAAAAGGAGTACATCTACATTGGAGAGGACTAATCTGGCTGCCAGAGACGATCCTGCCATTGATGAGCTGAAGCAAATTTATGTGAGGCATACACCACGAGGAAAAGGAGTATTGAATCGATTGAACTTGCAAAAGGATCTAGAAAAAAAAGAAAGCCAGCAAAAACAGGCATCACAAAAGAAAAAATCAAGTACTGTTAAAAGAAAGTTAATTGTTGATTATGATCAAGATGACGATGATGATGGGACAGAGTCTCCTAGTGATGATGCTGGTGCAGCTGCAGGTGCTACTACCGGGGGCGGAGTGTATGCACCTTCTTTCTTCTTACATGTTGACACAGGAAGAGGACAACATGAAAGTCAAGGAGATTATGATTCACAAAGCCAGCATGGACAGCAGTCAGGTTACGGAGGTGGCCAACAAGAAGCAGGCATGTATAGCTGGGGAGATCAAGTAGAGTATGAAGGCTTTCAATTCCATCCACCGATTCCACCCAGTAGCAGTTATGGGTCAGGGTCTTCTTCTTATCCTCATGCTACTTCTTTGCACCATGATTCTGGCATTTCATCAAGTCAACAACTATATACTCCAAGAGGGATTCAAAGAGGGATGCACGACTTGGCTGCATCATTGTTTAGTTATGGTGAATATAGGGAACATATGCAACCTTATTATGGATACCAGCAACAGCAACCAGATGATGAATCAGAAGGATCTACGGGTTATTATCCATAGTAAGGGACTCACTTATGTTTTTCATAGGTAAGGATCGTCTGATTTCATTCATATTTTGCATTGTTGTAAATATTTAGTACATTAACATAATATTTTTCATGTTTAATCTCTATTAAAATTGTCATTTTGTATGTGTTATGTGTACTTCTTTGTCTTAACCCATTTTTATCACACCCAACACATAGCTAATTAATTGTTTACATTTTTTCTGAATTTTTTCTGAATTTTTCTGAATTTTTCTGAATTTTTTTCTTTTTTTTCTGATTTTTTTGGGCCCTTTTAAGCCCGTACCGGTCGTACCGGCCGGTACCGGCACCGGCACCGGTACCGGTACCGGTATTGCCTTCCATGCATGGAAACCAGATGCCGGCTGGTTATGTTATGCTTTTGATCCAGGCGAGCAAAAAGAAAGAGAAGAAGATAGGGGCAAGAAGAAGAGGAGGACAAGAGAAGGGGGTATAGATAGTGCAAAGCCATGCAGCAGCTGCTGTGGCATAGCCTACTGTGGAGTCCAGAAGAGGGAAAGGATGAGAGAGAGGGTTGTAAGATGAAGAAGTGGAGGGTCGGTGTGTGGGTTCCAAGAAAGGGCTTGGTAGCCTGCTTCGTATGTGGGGGAGGAAGAAGACAAGAAAAAAAGAAAACGAGAGGCTGGTGTGGTAGCAGACCTACAAGAACAGCCTCTGCGGCTGACCGGAGAGAGAGAGAGAGAGAGAGAGAGAGAGGAAGAAAAAAAAACAGGAGGAAGAAGGGAAGCGGGGGTTGCAGGGAACTGTAGAGGCCTCTCAGCTCCTCTCAGGGCTCTACTCTCAAGATGCACAAATTGTTAGGGTTTTTCTGATTCTATCAATGCCTCTCAAACATACACATGGATTCCTTTTAAAAGGACAAAAAAGATGAAAAATTACAACTATATCCTATGAAGATCCTAAATAATAGAAAATCTAAAATAATAGAAATATCTCTAAATAAATGCAAACCTATCCTAAAAATAAAAGAAAAATACATAATAAATATAAAATATCTCAAATGATGCTCCATCATTCTGGCAGACAATGCCAAGTCACAGCAAAATTGGGGCAGATGGAACAGTCCACCAGTGATGTCGGTGCGTCAGGTTGGGGTCCCCATCATTCGTCCATGATTCAAAAAGTCTCGTTATTGGGTTTTGAAGTGTGGGAATATATGCACAACAAGCATGATTGGTGATAGTGATAGAGGCATTGGGAAGATCATGCCGATGTCTATATCAAGGATCTTGATTCGCCGCGGCACAAGTTCTCCAAAATCCTGCCAAATGAAGGCAAATTGACGGACCTCAGTCTTGATAACTATAAAGCTGCTACTGGGAACATGATCGTTACATACATCATCACACAAATGTGTCCACAAGTGATGGATCGACGTCGAATAAATCAGCGGAGACCAAGTCAAGTCCCGATTCAGCAAACAAGTTGATATCCAGAGTGTCACGCAACACAGACCATTCTTTCACCTGGTCAAAACATTCGTCAACCAACACTAGATCTGTCTCATAGACTTCTTCCTTCACCAGTGGTTTTGGCAACCAAGAACAATAGCCTCTCGTTGTTTTTTTTTTTTTGGTGGTGGTGGGGGGGGGGGTGGGGGGTGGGGGGTGTCTATATCTTCGAGGTCGGGTTTGGTACCTTTGATTAACTTACCCAAGGAGGAAGGTCAGCCATGATTGAGCCATGCCCGAATAAATGCAGGACCTCAGCTTGTAGGGACCAGTCGATAACCTGGCTTTGATACTAAATATGATGTGGGACAGCGAACGAGCACAACAAAATAGCGATGAATCGATAAATGTTAGGAATGTCTAGGCAACCCAGAAGTTCGAAATCGTGAGTGTACAAATCTGAACAAGGTGCAATCATGCAAAACGTCCCACACAAGGCTACAACAGGGGATTGATGGTAGATGCAAAATCACCAACATTGGTAGGATACATCCAACCTATCAATGTGGCAGAGCCAGGGAATGGGAATCGATGTCCTTACACATTCACAATCCAACAGCGATTCGCACATTACTACGAAAACATGCAGTTTAGGCACTTACAACATGCGAATAGATATTGAACAAATTAAATTAAGCAGGTAATTCCACAGATGAACCGAGTAGATTAGAACACACTACCCATTTGCTTGCAGAGATTTTGACGACCCATTGAAGAACTGGATGCTGCTGCCCTGGCATGCACGTTATGACAATGACGTGAGGAAAGGCACAGACATGGAAACTGTGGATGCAATGGTTATGTACCGCGGCACACATGAACAAGCATGGGCGTGGAACAAAGTAGCGGGTGATTGGGCACTGGACAGCAGTCTGGAGCGGGATGTGGCGCTCAGGCACAGTGACGACGGGGTCCTCAATGGGCCCGCTTGCACTGTAGCAGGGCGGCTACGGACTGCTGGCCCAAGTGGCATTAACAGGGAGCAAGAAAGAAGGACTAGAGGAGAACGAAGAAGAGAAGAGTGGGAGGGGGGTGGCGTTGGCTGTGGCCACGTGCCCGGCAACCTTGGGTAGAGGACAGGAAGAGAGAGAAGAGGAGAATATTAAGGGAAGGGCAAGAAGAACAGGTGGAGGAAGAGGACGCCTGGAGGCGGTGGACAGTGCGCACAGGCCCACGTGCCTGTTGGGCATCACCCTGCAGGGAGCAGTAGGAGAGTGTTTGCCAGGGACATGGGGATGCGGCGCAGCAATAAGCAGCGGGGCAGCACTGGTTTCGGATGCTGGCGACTACGACGGCTGTGTTTCGGACACTGGAGACCACGGTGGCTGCGTGGAATCCAGACTCACCTTCTCTCTCTCAGGGCCAACAGAAACATAGAACACTAAGTTTTAAAATTCTCATTCATCAATCTCTTTCACGTACAAAAGGGACCCTTTTAAAGGGGGAAGAACGATGGCGGGCTTTACCACCATACCCTGTAAGACTCTAAAATAACACAAATATCCCTACTAACTTGAAATACTCAAATCAATGCAAATTTGTTAAAAAAAAAATAAAAAAAAAATGAAAGACTCTAAAATAACACAAAAGGATCCCCAACCGATCTTGGCTGATCCGACATGGGATCAATAGGGGCCAGAACCCGTTCGGCCAATAACTGATTGGATTGGCCGAGTTCGATGCCAGCCAATCCAGCACACCATAATTGGAGGTAATGTTCAACTACAAGGAAGGAAGGACTCGTCTGAGAAGCCTAAACAAGATATCATTAGTTCTAATCCCTAAAAAGGGAAGGGGTCAATAGACTAGAAGGTTTTAGAGCCATCAGCTTGGTGAATGAAGTGCATAACATTACTACTAAAATAGTGGCTATGAGACTCAAGAAGGCTATTGACACAGTAATTAGCTGCGATAAGGAAATTCTCATCAATGGAGAGAATTTAGGAGGATTTTTTATGGCTCATCAATGTCTTCCTGCTATGATAAGCAAAGAAGGCAAAGGATGGTTAGTAAGATGGACTTTAGGAAGGCCTACGTCATGGGAGATGAAACTGCTTATTTCAGGTGTTGACCCTAATGGGGTTTAGCAAAAACAAGGTTTGGATGGATTGGATCTTGTATTACTTAGACCAGGTTTGCCACCTTGGCTAATGGGAAGCCATCTATGTACTTCAGAGTTGTAGGGGTCTCCATCTAGTAAATCCTATCTCCCTTCTACTCTTTATTTTGGCAGCACATATTTTTTAGCATGATGTGGTCTAGAGCTCTAAGGACTAAGGATATGCCTGGGGCACCTACAATATGCAAATAGAATCATCCTCTTTGTTACTGATGTTGAGGAGCAACTGTATGTGGTTAGACTTGAGCCAGAGCTTCCAGAGGAGGTGAATGGGTGAAGGTGAAATTTTGAGAAAAGCCAATTAGTGGAGTGAATATAGAAGCAATGCCACTCCACAACAGTGATTTTGGATGCAATGTAGGAGAGTTTCCCATTACCTACTTAGGCTTGCCTCTATCTGTAGGGGGCCCTTAATTGTGGTGACTGGGGGAAGATCGTCCAGAAGTCTGAGACCAGAATCCAGATTGGTCAGATGGGAAGGAAGGCTTTTTTTTTCTATGGACAGAGAGTGGTCCTCTAAAGATCTCTGATTGAAAATCTTCCTGTATATTATCTATTTATCCATCTTCAGGATCCCAACATCAGTGATAAAGAAGCTCAAGTCTATCCAGAGTAGGTCCTTCAAGCATTGCAATGGAGATCATTGTAGCAGATGGCATGACACCAAATCGGGTAGGATGTGCCAGTGTAAAGAGCCTGGGACCTAATGCATTAAGAATTTCCAGACTTCAATTTGGCACTCGGGAAATGGCTTTGGAAGCTTCGAATTGAGCTGCAGGGCTTATGGTTACATGCAACATTGCAGAAATACGATAAGCGATCAAGGGTTTGGGAGATGACTCCTGCCAAGATTTTGTGTGTGTGGAGTGCTATCCATGAAACTAAGGATGCCATGCACATACTTATCTAGGTTTGTGTTGGACATCAATGACCTCTCTGTTAGAAGCACAAAGGATATAGTTACCCACCTCTAGAAGGGAGGTATCTCAACTTCACAAACTATCTATAGACGTCGAGCGATGGTTGACAGGTTTCAGCGATAGGCCATCAGGAGGATGGACTTATTCAGGAGACACATGTGAGATGACGACATTATGCAACTAACGGAGTTTTTTTTTCACTCTTGCAGGGCTAAAATCTTGATCTCAGAAGGATTGATACAGGAAAACGGAGATGGGAGAGCAAGGAGAAGTTGTGGTGGAACACGACTTTCTTCGGCTAAGCAAGTGTGGATTCCAAATAGCCCTGTAAAGGTGAAGATTCTAACTGGGAGAATGTCACATGCAAGATTGCCCACTTGTTATTGACTGTCCCATTTTCTGGAAGACCTTAGGAGAGAATGCTGTCTCTAAGAAAGAGGAGGAATCTATATATCACTTGTTTGTTCAATGTTTTTCAGTTTGGAAGATGTGACAGCAGATTTTTGACAAGATTAATTGCTCACATGATCTCATGAATAAGGTTTGATGACAAATTAAAGGCTCTTTAGACCGAGATTTTTGGAAGGGACACCAAAAGTACGAAGAGGATTATTAGCTTTTCTTTGGAGGGTTCAGGAATGGGCAAAGCCTTTTGTATTTTGGATGAGCTCTAGTCTACCTTCTTGTCAAGTTAGATGGAGTAGAGTGCTCACCACCTTCATGTGGACCTTTTTTTCTACACACAAATCCTTTTGAGAGCAGACAGTTTGCGCATTTGTACATTCTCCTTTTTTTCTGTTTAATAAAGTTGTGGTACTATCCACTTACCATAAAAAACCACAAAAGAATATTGTTACTTAAGCCTCATCAACCAGCTTTATTCCATGAATCATGTGGCCTTATTTGTAACCATGTAAAAATAAAGGATTCAAAGCATTTGTAGCTCTTTCCAGACAGAATGTTCTTTAAGAATTTCTCATAAAATATAAGCTATGGAGAGCCACCATTAAACATATGACACACATACTCAAGAAGAATTTTCTCATACACCATTGATGTGACAGAAAACTCAAGTCTAATCAGGACAAAGGACAGGAAATCAATTATGAAAACGATGACAAGAGGCTGCTTTCTGATGGAGTCGCAGTAGGAGTAAAATAACCTTCGACCAAGCTCCAAAAATAACCTTCCAAGACGAGAACTGTAACTATGAAACTTATGCCATGCTAGGTGACTAATAGGACTCCCAGATCCTTAACCAACATGAAAAGGAAAATGAGAAGCCCTTCTAGCCCCTTCCACACTGAAGTTTGAATTTTTCCAGTACCATTTTTTCTGCAATTTACCAAATCTAATCTATCATCATTTATTATCTTCTCAAAAGTATGGAATATTCTGCACAACCTTCTAGGAAAACATTAAATTTTCCTATGCTGAGGCTATAAACCAAACTGAATACCATCTAAAATTAAACAGAATAAAGGGAGTCTTAGATATACCTGTCGAATTATCAAGGGCCTCTTCCCAGCCATCTGGTAAAGACTGAAGGACCGGAAGCTCTGAACTTGCACCACACTCTGCAGGACGTTCCCATCGGCTTTCCCCAGTATTCTCATTATAAAAGTATTTATAACCGCTTGCTGGGTCCTTTGTTTCAGCCTATAGAAGAGATAATAAGGACAAATAACTTATTAAGAATAACAGCAGTAGTGAGCATTAAAATTAAAAATTTCTAAATGCTTTAGTACATCCAAATTTGGTCAGGACTTAAAATACAAACTCAGAGTATTGGGAAGAATAGAAAGCATAAAGCATTTACAACAATGAGAGGATTCTAGGGAAAAGTACAAGCATAGCTGCATAGGAGATGTTCTCAACGAAAGGAGAATTTTTGAAAAACCATAAATATAGAGCACTGCACAAACCCAGAGCAAGAAAGAGAAATGAAAAATCAAAAACATGCTGCAACTACTGATGAGGTTACATGGAATGAGTATCATCTTCACCGGTAATAGAAATAGATATGCATCTTAGTAGGCGCACTATTGTAACAACAGTGGACTTGGCAAAGGTTCAAAAAAACTGCCACATGATGCAAACTTCAACATACACATGAAAACATTCATCCAAAAAAAATATAGCCAATAAGTATTGATACTTGGATATTTTAGAGAACACAAAAGAGTATCTCAAACAGCACTAAGTTTTGATAGACAAAGGTAACCTCTATTGCTCAAGGTAGGAAGAGTCGGGGATCTGGAACAGATCGGCCCGGTCCAAGCTGATTGGATCGGCCAATCTGATCTGATCTTGACTGATCCCTAGCCGATCCGTACTGGTCCCCCCATTTATTTTTAATTATTTAGAAAAAATTGATCCGATCCCAATCTGATCCGGGCCGATCCTGAACCGATCCCAGCCGATCCCAACCAATCTTGTCCGATCCCACCCCAGGCCGTTGGATAGGGGATTGGGATCGGACCAATTAGGGTCAAAAATCGATCGGATCAGCCGATCTGATCTGATCCATGGCGATCTTGCCTTCCTTGCTTTTGCTAAGGAAGCCAAACAGTGCCCAGATAAGACCACTGGACAGCAAAATAGGTGGGTCCACTAAAATGAACTGGAATCATCCAACAATATTCTAAGTTTATCACATAGCTGAAGAAAATCATAATTTGAATGAAGAGGTATACATGGGAATTAACTACTTGAAAGAAAGGTCCACTACTCCTTTTGTTTAATTTGCCCTCGCCTCTGTTGCTGTGATCTGACCTAGCCTCTTTTTATCCAGGTTTTATGAGGAGAGGAAGATATGGCATCTATTTCATTGAGGCATGCATGGAGAAAGATGTTAGTACTCTACGAAATGATTATAAGCCGTTCTTTCTTTGAACACATAGCATAAGAAATTTATTATCATAGGAGGCAACCACAACAAAAAGAATGAAAGGAAATATGAAAAAAAAAATCGCTGAAAAGCAAGAAGCCTTGTTTATACAAACATGCAAAACTGCACAAACAGGTTGTGACCCATGGTTTGCATTCCTATATCTCCGGGATCCCTCGAGAATTTCTCTCTCTCTCCAAGGGTCCCGAGATGAAATTCTACCAAGATCAAGAGTAAGAGGAGGACAATGGAAGAGTAATCAGAAAGATAGAATCAAGGAGGAAAAGAAGAGGAGACGAGGAGATGAGAATGGCAATAGAGGAGGAGATGTAGATGATGATAGAGAATGGCAATAGAGGCTTTCCGAGACACTAAGATAGCATCAACGTTTGAGAAAGCAATAATCCTATATGTGCAGATATAATTTTGCATTCCTCTTGTTGTTATTGGATTGTAAAGTCATATTCAATGGCGGTGAGGGGAAAAATTCATAGGAATTAGAAAAAGACCAAACACCCTTAAGCTTATAAAAGAAGAAGGTCTGAGGGGTCTTTTGCCCAAGTTTCTCAGAAAATCAGGAAAAGGTCCCTGAAAATAGAAAAAACACACAAAACTCAGGTTTTAGTAGAAAAGAATAAAAAACTTTTACCCCCCATGGCCCCTTTTTGCTGCCCATGGGCAAGAGCCCATTGGAGGGCTGCTGCCCATAGTGAGCGGCAGCTTTCAAGAGGCTGCCACCCACTATGGGCAGCAGACCCCCCCCAAGAGGAGGTTATGCCGGCCATAGTTAGTGGCAGACCCCAGAGGAGCTGCTGCCCCTCCTTTGCAGCGTTACAGCTTCCAGCGACACAGTCCAGCCTCCTCTTCCATGGCATTGTGGCTTCCTGCAACGCACCACTGCCTGCTCCGTCAGTTTTCTGCAGTAAAAAAGAGGAAAAAAGTGAAAAAGTGGGGCCCACAATTGTATAAATGGCCCAACCAGATGGAGACATGAGGAGCCCCATGATTGTCCCGTCATTGCCATATCATCGACACGTGGACCAATCACCAATAGCCAATAATCCAGCGAATGAGAAGTCACCACCTCATCAAGCACCTCTCCATGGACCAATGTGCCAAGTAGTGTATCCTAATTCATCAATGTATGATCCAATCAAATTGCGTCAAGTCATCACTATGTCATCGACACATGGACCAATCGCGGATAGCAAACAATTCAGCCAATGGGGACTCGCCACCTCATCAAGCCCCTCTTTGTCGGCCAATCACGTGGTGCCAAGTGGCGCATTCTAATTCGTGTCCAATCACAATATTATTGGCTTCACCCTTGGCCTCCTCTATAAGAATTTGACCACAGTAACAAGTGAAAAACAAGAAGAAAAGAAGAAATCTGCACTCTTCCTAGGTGGGTGGAATTTGGCAGCATTGCAAGTTCACGTGATGCAACAATGCACCCCTTAGATGGCATCGCAAGCTTCATGCACGAGTAAGTGGCATCGCAAGCTTCCACAGGGCACCATTAAGTGGCATCGCAAGCTTCCACGCGCAACATCAGGTGGCGTCGCAAGTTTCTGCAACATAGTCATGTTTATGAAATACTTGCTGCATACACCATTTTAAAGACCCCCCTTCAGCCTGTCATCACAATAACACAACAACGGCGAGCCGCCAGGGATACCTTCTTGGCCTGCCTCTAAGCATGAGGGCGAAGCAGGAGCACCATGCATCAAAAGCCTTCTGCCCGATATTGCATACACATGACAATGACAAGCCGTAGGTTCAAACAGCACAGTTAACTAATGTTCCACCAAACGTGCATGACGCTAATCTCAATTGACAGACACACATGCTCCGCGCGACAACAATGAGCATTGAGGAATGACCACCTGATTGACGACGACATCTCATGCAATGCACCTCGAAAGTTGTGCCAGGTGATTATCCCGCAAGACAACATAATCAAACTGAATAAAGATTAATTTAGAATAAGGTGGGTGACACATTCATCGATTTGGCCAATCACTTACATGACAAAGATTTGGGGCAACCTCCCTTGATGGTGCCCACCCTTAATAGTGCCTTGAAACACGTGTCAACTACCTATGATCCTGACAGCAAATTAAAACAAATTGAACTGTGCTCTCACATGTGCCACTGTATCTCACCACCCACCCCAAAAGGGACAATCAAGTCAAGGGTGATAGGTGCACAGGTGTGTCGCCTTGATAGACATGCCACATGCATCTGTGCTTCTTTAGGCTGACTAGTTCGACTCTATGACATGGGGATGTCGTATCGTGCCAGGATCTAGTCCCCAGTCAGTAGCAACACCCTTAACGACGCCTCAACATGCGTGCCACATGCTCGGACATAATAATACACCAGAGCTGTTCGTGCCAGTTTGTGGACAAATAGAGAAGATGAGGACCGGCGAAGAGGCATAGGATCATCAGGTGGATCAGTGCCTACTGCTTCTCAGCCTGGGAAATTCGTTCCTAGGGGTTCTTCTGGTCGCAGGACTGCTAGCTCTATATTGAGTTGTGGACAGACATCAGATGTGGCACGCGGTCCTATGGACCAATTTTGGTACAGATCAAGGTCTGCCAGATAGCCTGGAATCAAGCAAGCATTAAAAGGAGTCAAGGTATCAGCAAAAAATGCCTTGAAATGAATTGTGAAATGGTTTTTACATCCAGGTGTGCCAGCACATACAACATTTAGTCCATATTTTCATACGATGGTGGATGCAATTGCAAATGCTGGACCTGGTGTAAAGGCCCCCACACCTCGCTACATTTATGATGTTGGGCTCGAAGAAGAGTATAATGACTTGAAGGTATGGGTTGACAACTTCAAAAATGTGCGGAGGGAGCGTAGTTGTACCATCATGTCTGATGGTTGGACAGGGACCACATGAAGATCCATGATTGATTTCCTTGTGTATTGCAGCGAGGGCACTGTTTTTTTGAAGTATGTGGATGCCTCAAACAGAATAAAGAACGTTGATTATTTGTACAGGCTAATGGATGACGTGGTAGAAGAAATTGGTGAAGAAAATGTTGTGCAGATAGTTACTGACAACGAAGCAAGCTACAAAGCAGCCGGTAAATTGTTGATGCAGAAGAGGCACCATTTGTACTGGGTGCCTTGTGCAGCACATTCTATTGACTTGATGATGGAAGACATAGGTAAAGATCCTTTTGTTGCTGAGGTAGTACAACATGCTCAGATGATCACGGGATTTATCAATGAGTGAGGCTTGGGACCAAGGATTTATCAATGCTCAGATGGCCAGCGGTGACCAAGGAATTCCGGGCCGAGTTGGGACTCGGAATTGGGACCCGGCGATCCCAACCCGATCTGGATCGGCCGGGTCGGCCGATCCAGACGAAGTCCGGCCGGTCCGACTCGGCCGGATTAAAAAAAAAAAAAATAGAAAAAATCAGGAAAAATCAGAAAAAATTACATACATATTATTCAATTGATGTACAATAAGAATGAATGCAATTCATGTACATCCATAAAAAATAAATATTAAAGACAACGAACTAACTAATAATTTTTGTTGTGCACTAATTAAAAAAGACATTATTGTTGAAAAATACCTTAGAAAGATCATATTTGTGAACTTTCATTATCCGACTCATAAGTTTGAGCTGGCAGGCCATAATCTGCCAACATGTATGGTGCATATCTATAGCCAAACAAGGAACTAGCGAGGTCTTCGAATCCTCTTTGAATACCTCTAGGTGTGTAAGATTGTTGGCTTGAACTTTCTCCTGATTGTGTTGGAGGGATAAAAATGTCATACTGTATAGGTGGAGGTCCAGAGTACCCTTCAGTAGTGCTGCTGATGTTTGAATACGACAGTGTAGGGAGGTAAAAAATGGGCGGATAAGAAGGTGCATCTTCCCATGGGGGCCAATCACATCCTGCCTGTCTCTGTTGGCCTTCAAATCCCCTTTGTTGTCCTTGTCTTTGGCCTTAAGTTCCTTCAGAATGACTCGGAGGTGCGGAGTAATCTTCGTATCTTGTGTAACTACTCCCAAGTGCAGAACCTCCTGATAGTCCAGCAGCAACAGTGCCATCACCACCATCTCCATCATCATCATCATCATCATCCTCAGTAGAGTCATCATTCCGCACTTGACTTGTTTTCCTCAACCGCCTTCTTCTATGCCTGTAAGTTTGTCTTTCTGCCTCGTACATGCTGGCCAAGTGAGGTGGTAAATATGAGGTGTCCTCAAGTGTCTCTCCAGTCTGTTGAACTCTCCCTTCTTCTTCTTCCGATGGGTCCACTCGTTGTTTAGACTTTCCTCTTAATTGTTTTCTCTTTTTGCTGCTAGATGACTGCAGTAAAGGTCTCGCTGGCTCTTTCTCCTTTCTTCTTTGTGAATCTACCTGAGTAGCTGATCTCTTGAGTGCTGGCTGAAAGGCAGAAGTTCTAGCAGTGTCTTCTAGTGTGGCTGACTTTCGGCGCCTCTAAAGAACAAGTGCACCTCCTTCTTGTGTTGTCTAAAATTTAGGATATCGAGCAACTACTGCATCTAATTCACCTCCTGCCCAACTCCGATCCTGATGATCAAACTCAACATGTACATCTCTGGCTGCTTTGCTCTCCACCCAAGAATGCAGTAAGTGTTCTTCATCTAACAGTTCATCAATATCAATCTGATGTACAGGCTGATCAACTGATCTGCCAGCAAACTCCATGAATTTCTATCTTTCAAGCCTCTGTCTTTCCTAAATCTGCCTGATTTTTAGGCGCATGTTGTAGTGACAGTACACTAACTTCTCCAGCCTAGAAACTCCCAATCTGTTACGAACCTTCGTATGAATGAGACTGAATGTACTCCAGTTTCTTTCACACTGACTGGAAGAAGTGGTTTGACTAAGTACTCGCACTGCAACATACGCCAAAGGGTTTGTGGCAACTTGTCTGTAATTAATCTGGATCCACCATTCAGCTGTTGAAAAAAATAAGAAGACGACGATATTAATAATCATATGTAGACTGGTAGTATCATTAAATTGAGTATTTGACTATTTATTATGTAATTCACCTGGAGTTGTCCTCATTACTGCAGCCATGATGTCATCATCTCCATAAATGTCAATCATCATTTTAAATCTCTCCATCTACAAAATAAATATAAATGACATAAGTTAATGATAGACGCCTGCATTTTGATAAACTCTTACTTTGTATGTTACCTCTGCTAAGGCGTCTATCCTTTCATTCGTATTCCTTGATATTCTAGTAATCACGTTAGTTGTACCTCGAAGGACCTCCGTCATTATGCACGCTCTCACTATACTGATACCTTGAGTTGAAAAAATATCATGCATATAAATTGAGTATTAATTAGTTATAAAATTAAATGTGATTAAAATTAATAACATAAAATCAACTTGAATAGATGAAGAATTAACCAGCAGCATGGAGATCATGATGAAGAGTCGACTCCCATCTATCATCGATGATCCTCCACCATTTGTCATGAGAAGTAGGAAGGCTTTCGCTCAATTGCTCCTTTGCTCTATATTATGGATTCATGCCTTACATATATAGCTAGTCATAGTTTACTGCATTGCACTGCACTGGGCCGACTCGTACGAGTTGACTCGCATTTGGATGAGTTTGAGTTGTTGGGATATTTTGACTTGCTGAGTTGCATCCAACTCGAATTGACTCAACGCGACTCAGACCGATTTATGCTGACTCAATGTGACTCGTGCCAACTCGTGCGATACACTATGATCTAGCACGGGTCTCTATGATCAGGCTCAAACCCACTTGATGACTTTTAGTGCGACTTGTATCTTATTAACTAGACTTTTTTGTAATTGATAAGTAATTGGACTTTTTTTCTCAAATTAATAGATAATTAGACTTTTTTCTCCAATTAAAGAGGTAATTTACACTTTTATATTGATTAATATGATAGATTACTCCAAAATTTGACTTAAAATCATTATTATTATTAAACCACTAGAGTTAAAAGTTTATTTATGTCATAATTATTTCTAAAATTAAAAAAAAAAAAATGGAAAGAAGCCGAAAATAAGCTTGAACCGGACTGACTTGTGTAACTCGTGTAAGTCAGACTAAGTAGGCCTGAGTCAGATCAGTATCGTATGATATTTAGGAACATACGATTCGATACAGATCAATGATACGGTGAACCTTGAGCCCAATAACTTTTCCTATTTTTCGATATAGGACTAATCTGGTGCATTCCTACTCTAGTCTCCAAACACACTGGTAGCTCTACATTATGGTGGCTCTACACCCTCTCCTCTTGCCTGGCTCATCTCGCAAGCCAAGCAAGAGGAGAAGGCTACCTGGAGGAAAGGACTACTTGCAAAGTGAAGCGGTATGGAGCCATGTAGCCTCCGAGGTGTGAAGCGTCTACTATGTCAAAGGACTGGGGCCAGAATGAATCGGACTAGTCCTATATCAGAAAAAGGAAAAAGTTATAGGACCATATATAAAGGACATGTATCTATAACTTTATAGACAAAACGATGTAGACTTGACTCAAAGTAGACAATACCTTACAACGATTAGATTAGGTCGTTACATAATGATATCAAAGCAACATCTGTGTAGTACAATATGGACTGGTTCATAAATGAACTATGCAAAAGCCAGTGGACCAATAATGACCTAGGCACAAGAACGATAGGAGAAGCTACCTAGAGGAAATAGATACCCATAGGAAAGGACTATGCATAAGGTGAAAGTATAGAACCACTACAGTGTGGAGCTGCCACATTGTAGAACAACCACTATATCTAGGGCTGAGGCGAGAATGAACCAGATCAAGGTTTGCCGACTCATAGATCCAGACCGGATCGGATCCGGCCAAATACAAGTTGGATCTGATCCGGATCGGACCGACTCGGGCCGTCTCGCACGAGTTGAGCCGGTTCAGGCCAGATCAAGTCCCTTTTTTTTTAAAGAAATGTCTAATTTATTGAAATAAATAGGCACTTTTAACCATTCTACTTGATGTTCCTTGTTATCGTCAATGATTATTACCCATATTTAATAGGAAAATATCAATTTTATGCATTTAACTTTAAAAAAATTATACTCTAACATACTAATTAAGAAGAATTTAATACAAGAAAAACATCAATTTGCAAAAAAAATAGACATGCAAATTTCATATAAGCATCAAATATAAATTTTCAAACCAAAGTAGTCGGATGAGTATTACAACACATTGAAAACTCATAAGTTTCTCAAAGGTAATAATATACATGACATATAAGTGATGAAACTCAATCATCCTCATCAGAAGAAACAAAAGACCCCTCATCCTCTCCACAAAATCTAATACAATCTGAATAGAAGGTGGAACATGTGGTTGTCTCTGAATACATCCAACCATCTGAACAAATGATGGGCTATGTACATGTGACGATCCAATAAAACATAAAGATATTTACACAATTATATAAAGTAAGAAGGGTGATATATTAAAGGAATTCTTATATTTCTAGCAACATACAAAAGGAAAAGTTTACTTGGAATTTTAGTAAATGTTGGTGCAATTAAGTTGTTAATAAGTTTTACAAAAATATGCATAATTATAAAAATGGCATAATTATAAATTAAACAAATATATATAATTATAAAATATAGGGTTGAAGTACAATAAGTAAAAGGTTATTGGTAAAGGATAAGGATTCAGGTAAATACTATTTTTAAAGGTTAAAGTTATTGGTTGAAGCTAGTGGTCAAGGATAAAAATTATGGTAAAGGTTGTCGGTACATATTAGTTACATGGCATGAGGTGTACAACTTACCCTGTGGATAGGATCAAGAGAAACAACTTAAGCTAAGAAGAGGAATGGGTACAACTTACCCTGTGGATAAGATCAAAGGCTTCATCTTAAGCTTAAATGAAGCTGAAAGCACATCTTACTAATGGCCTATAAATATCACCCCATCCCCTCCCATCTCACTCCATCTTCCACCAAGAAGAAGAAAGAAAGAGAGGTGCGTTGCAAAGAGAGAGAGAAAGGAAAGGAGAGAGAAAGAGAGGGAGAAGGATGCTGCCAGTTCCACCCCAACCGGCTAGAGAGAGAAGATAGCACGGGGAAAGGAAAAATAGTAAGATAGAAGGAGATTTTGAAGGTGATGAAGAAGAAGAAGTTGAAGAGGGAAGTGAGAAGATTAGGAAAAAGAGAGCGAGAGCTTGTGAAAGTTAAATAGAGAAGAAAATATAAGGAGAAAGAGGGAGCTGCGGCGGAGGAATCACCGACCCCGGGACAGCAGCGGCGGTTTCCTCCACGCACGGGCCGGAGGAGCTCCCTTACGTTTGGATTTCTATTCTTAGAGGATAATACTCAACTTACCTTCTCCTCAACCATTTTTGGGTTCTTTAGGGGGCCAAAAAGGAAATAGTATGTCATAAATAAGGACAGGTTATGTAAAAATCTTTTCAGATTTTAAACAATGTTTTCACACGATAATGGCTTCATATTTTTATATCATGCAAGATTTGCTCAACTCGAGGGAGTTGAGAAAATCTTGCAAACAGGAGAAGCATAATATCTATGTTCTAAAAAATTATATTTTATCGCATCTATATGAGAATACATGATTAAAGCAGATGTTTTACGTGTTGAACTTGCGATTTACTTTATCATTGATTTTCATGACAAAGGTACTTATACACCCATGTGGTGATATGTGAAGATGAGTACTGTGATTTAACATAAGGAATTGAAATGCTCGCCATGAAATAAAATTTTAAGATGGTGAAAGACCTTCTAAAAAGAAGGAATAAGCCCAGAAAAAGATTAAAGATCCTTTTTCACAAAAAGGGGTAAAGACCGGACATATGATCAAAGTTATTAATTCATGAGAAATTATAATTGTGAACAAGACCCTTCATAAAGAGGATAAGATTGTGTCCGGGATTATGTAAAGACTTTAATTCCTATGTGTAGTAATAAATAGATGTTAAGTGTAGGGGTTATGTCTTTTGTCAGTCTTCTACTTGTTATTATGTTTTATTATGGTTTTACCCGTGTGTTATGTCAACAGGGACAGAATAGTCATTAGTATTTGTATTTCGTTTGCCCTAATATATATAGTTATGAGAGGGCCAACCGGCCTCTCTAATTGAGAAAGAGAATCAGCTGCACCTCTTCACAGCCTCTCCAACCCTTGTATTCCTCTTCCTTTATGGTATCAAAGCTTGAGAGAGATGAGTAAAACCCTAGACTGGTTGGTCTTCTTCCCTTGCCCGATGGAGCGTCCAAGACACCCTGGTGGAGGAGCTCTGCAGCAGAGAGAAAAAAAGACCAGAAAAACACTTAGCAACATGTTCGGACCCATTGTTCTAGGTTCTTTGGGGCCTGCGATCATCTCTCCCTGTGGTTCTGCTCTTTCCACCAAGGAATTCCGGGTCGGATCGGGACCCGGAATCGGGACTCGGCGATCCCGACCCGATCCGACCTGGATCGGCCACCCGGACGAAGCCCGGCCGGTCCGACTCGGCCGGATTAAAAAAAAAAAATCAGAAAAAATCAGAAAAAAATTAAAAACATCAGAAAAAATTACATACATATTATTCAATTGATGTACAATAAGAATGAATGCAATTCATTTACATCCATAAAAAATAAACATTAAAGAGAACTAACTAACTAATAATTTTTGTTGTGCACTAATTAAAAAAGACATTATTGTTGAAAAATACCTTAGAAAGATCACATTTGTGATCCTTCATCATCCGGCTCATAAGTTCTTCGAATCCTCTTTGAATACCTCTATGTGTGTAAGGTTGTTGGTTTGAACTTTCTCCTGATTGTGTTGGAGGGACAAAAATGTCATACTGTATAGGTGGAGATCTAGAGTACCCTTCAGTAGTGCTCTTGATGTCTGAATACGGCAGTGTAGGGGGGTGAAAAATGAGCGGATAAGAAGGTGCATCTTACTATGGGGGCCAATCACATCATGCCTGTCTCTGTTGACCTTCAAATCCCCTTTGTTGTCCTTGTCTTTGGCCTTAAGTTCCTTCAGAATGACTGGGAGGTGCGGAGTAATCTTCGTATCCTGTGTAACTACTCCCAAGTACATAACCTCCTGATAGTCCAGCAGCAGTGCCATCACCATCACCATCTTCATCATCTTCATCATCATCATCCTCAGTAGAGTCATCACTCCGCACTTGACTTGTTTTCCTCAACCGCCTTCTTCTACGCATGTAGGTTTGTCTTTCTGCCTCATACATGCTGGCCAAGTGAGGTGGTAAACCTAGGGTGTCCTCAAGTGTCTCTCCAATCTGCTGAACTCTCCCTTCTTCTTCCGATGGGTCCACTCGTTGTTTAGACTTTCTTTTTTATTGTTTTCTCTTTTTGCTGCTAGATGACTGCAGTGAATGTCTCGCTGGCTCTTTCTCCTTTCTTCTTTGTGGATCCACCTGAGTAGCTGATTTCCTGAGTGCTGGCTGAGAGGCAGAAGTTCTAGCAGTGTCTTCTAGTGTGACTAACTTTCGGCGCCTCTGAAGAACAAGTACACATCCTTCTTGTGTTGTCTAAAATTAAGGATTTCGAGCAACTACTGCATCTAATTCACCTCCTGCCCAACTCCGATCCTGAAGATCAAACTCAGGTTGTGCATCTCTGGCTGTTCTGCTCTCCACCCAAGAATGCAGTGGGTGTTCTTCATCTAACAGTTCATCAATATCAATCTAATGTATAGGCTCATCAACTGGTCTGCCAGCAAACTCCATGAATCTTTGTTTTTCAAGCCTCTGTCTTTCCTGAATCTGCCTGATTTTTAGGCGCATGTTGTAGTGACAGTACACTAACTTCTCCAGCCTAAAAACCCCCAATCTGTTACGAACCTTCATGTGAATGAGACTAAATGTACTCCAGTTTCTTTCACACGACTGGAAGTGGTTTGACTGAATACTCGCACTGCAACATACGCCAAAGGGTTTATGGGAGCTTGTCTGTAATTAATCTGGATCCACCATTCAACTGCTGAAAAAAATAAGAAGACGACGATATTAATAATCATATGTGGACTGGTAGTATCATTAAATTGAGTATTTGACTATTTATTATGCAATTCACCTGGAGTTGTCCTCGTTAATGCAGCCCTGACGTCATCATCTCCATAAATGTCAATCTTCAATTTAAATCTCTCCATCTACAAAATAAATATAAATGACATAAGTTAATGATAGACGCATGTATTTTCATAAACTCCTACTTTGTATGTTACCTCTGCTAAGGTATCTATCCTTTCATTCGTATTCCTTGATATTCTAATAATCACGTTAGTTGTGCCTCGAAAGACCTCTCCGTCATTATACACACTCTCACTATACTGATTGATACCTTGGGTTGAAAAAATATCCTGCATATAAATTGAGTATTAATTAGTTATAAAATTAAATGTGATTAAAATTAATAACATAAAATCAACTTGAATAGATGACGAATTAACCAGCAGCATGAAGATCATGATGAAGAGTCGACTCCCATCTATCATTGATGATCCTCCACCATTTGTCATGAGAAGTAAGAAGGATTTCGCTCAATTGCCCATTTGCTCTATCTATGGCTTCATACAAATATCCCATGTCATTTTTGTCATCTCCATCAACTAACCTCAGAACACGTACCAGAGGCTCAACCACTTTCAGATAGCGAGAAACCTTATCCCAAAAACTTCTCTCCCCAACTAGCGATTGCACTGCCAACACAACTTCTCTAGCATCGGCCCTCAGTGTCCCTATATGTATCAGAAACTCGTCAGAGTGGACTAACTGGGCCAACTGATGCTTGTATTTACTCAGGTTCTCTAAAGAGATGAAGTTGGATGCAAATCTGATAAGAGTATTTACTCATACTCTCTAAAGAGATGAAGTTGGATGCAAATCTGATAAGGCCAGCACGAAGAAGATCCCGTACACCTGTATGTTCTCTCATCATATGTAAGATCCTGTTGTGAGTATAAATAAATCTCGTAATCATCTGAGTATGTTGTACCACCTCAGCAACAAAAGGATCTTTACCTATGTCCTCCATCATCAAGTCAATAGAATGTGCTGCACAAGGCACCCAGTATAAATGGTGTCTCTTCTGCATCAACAATTTACCGGCTGCTTTGTAGCTTGCTTCGTTGTCAGTAACTATCTGCACAACATTTTCTTCACCAATTTTCTCTACCACGTAATCCATTAACCTGTACAAATAATCAGCATTCTTTATTCTGTTTGAGGCATCCACAGACTTCAAAAAAACAGTATCCTCGCTGCTACACAAGAAAATTAATCATGGATCTTCTTGTGGTCCCTGTCCAACCATCACACATGATGGTACAACCACGCTCCCTCCACACATTTTTGAAGTTGTTGACCCATACCTTCAAGTCATTATACTCTTCTTCGAACCCAACATCATAAGTGTAGCGAGGTGTGGGGGCCTTTACACCAATCCCAGCATCTGCAATTGCATCTACCATCGTCTGAAAATATGGACTAGATGTTGTATGTGCTGGCACACCTGTATATAAAAACCATTTCACAATTCCTTTTAAGACATTTTTTGTTGATGCCTTGACTCCTTTTAATGCTTATTTGATTCCAAGCTGTCTAGCAGATCTTGATCTTTACAAAAATTGGTCCATATGACTGCGTGCCACATCTGATGTCCGTCTACAACTCAACATAGAACTAACAGTCCTGCGACCAGAAGAACCTCTAGGAACGAATCTCCCATACTGAGAAGCAGTAGGCACTGATCCACCTAATGATCCTATGCCTTTTCACCGGTCCTCATCTTCTCTATTTGTCCGTAAACTGGCACGAACAGCTCTGGTGTACTATGCATCAAGGTCATCTGGATCCTCCTCATCATCCTCCTCCTCATTATCATCTAAATTGATCGGGCGCTGAACAGGTAGACTGTAATCCCTTCGTCTCTGACGCCTTGATATCTCATCTTGTAAATCCATGTGTTGTTGAGATGATAAATCTTTGTATGCCTTTTTACCCATCATATAAGTCCTCATTTCCTTCTTCAAGTCCAGTGGGATTGACTCACCTCTACTGACGTCTTCTGATATGCCAGCACGATGATTTTTTAGGCGATAGACGCCACCACCCATCTCTTTTCCACACCAGTTGCATTTGACCATCCTCCTAACATTGTCCACTAGTGTGCAATGCTGCCAACCAAGATCAGCACCATGCTGCTCCACATCCTGTTCATGAAGTCATTGCTCTGCCATATTCCTGCATAACATAAAACCAAAAAAATTCAATCAGGTTCTAATAAGTTTAATTGAGTGGTTGGCATACTCAATTGAACCTTAATTACACTAATCATACAAAAGTCTTAATTTTCAACCCCTAATTAAAGCTAATTTTAACTAATTAACGCTAATAACATACAATTAATACAAAAAATACACATTTATGTTCTAATAAGTTCAATTGAGTGGTTGGCACACTCAATTAAACCTTAATTACACTAATCATACAAAAACCCAAATTTTTAACGCCTAATTAGAGCTTATTTTAACTAATTAACGCTAATAACATGCAATTAATGCAAAAAAATGCACATTTATGTTCTAATAAGTTCAATTGAATGGTTGGCACACTGAATTGAACCTTAATTACACTAATCATACAAAAATCTCAATTTTTAATCCCTAATTAGGGCTTATTTTAACTAATTAACACTAATAACATACAATTAATGCAAATAATGCACATTTATGTTCTAATAAGTTCAATTGAGCGGTTGGCACACTCAATTGAACCTTAATTACACTAATCATACAAAAGTCCCAATTTTTAATCCCTAATTATGGCTAATTTTGAGAATTTTATCTAATCAACATACAATTAATGTAAAAAAATACACATTTATGTTTTAATAAGTTCAATTGAGGGGTTGGTACACTCAATTGAACCTTAATTACACTAATTATACAAAAGTCCCAATTTTTAACCCCTAATTAGGGCTAATTTTGAGAATTTTGTCTCATCAACATGTTAAATTTTTTTTAACCTAAATATTAATAGATGTACATAATATACACAATCATACATCATTTTTAATTTTTTTAGAATTTAAAAAAAAAATAGATCAAAATATACCAAAACTCGGATCGGGATGCAAAAAGAAAATCCGACGTCGACGGCGGCGGTGACAGCGACAACAACGGCGGCGGCGGCTCCCAAACGGCTGGCCGACGATGATGGGATGAAAACCCCCTCCTTTCGGTCGAGATCTCAAAGAAAAAGAGAGAGAAAGAGAGAGAGAGAAAAGAGAGAAGAAGATGGCCGGCGGCGGCGGGCCGGCGGCGAACGGGGGAGGGGGAGGGGCTGGGGGAAGGGTCACGGATGCTGCCTCCCGATCCCCCCTTAAGGGGAGATCCGGGAGAGCCCGAATCGGACCAAATCAGGCCCGGATCAGCCGATCTGGCCGGTCCGGCCCCGATTTGGTCCGATTCGGGCCGATTTCCACCGTTTTTTTTTTAAAAAAAATCGGTGGGGGGGAACAGTAAATTCCCCCCCAAATCGGATCGGAACCCGCCGATTCCGATTCGAATAGGAAACGGCCGATTCCACAATCCATGCTTTCCGCTACAGTGGGAACCAGGAGAGAGGTCTGGCGCCCCTGTTGTCCCTGTAAAGTTCCAAACGTGATAAGAAATCAGAAAGAGACCCATTCTAATTTAAGAAAAAATGAAGATAAGATTTATGTACCTGTCCATCCATAGCACATTAAAGTGCATCCATACTCATCCCAGATCCTTTCAAATGATGTAATGTATGTTCGGATGTCATCAACTTCCGTATCCAAATACTTGTTGTATATCTCATATGGGGAAGGTCCCTCAACCCCTTTGCCAACTTCTTGTATGGTCTCGATCATGGACTCATAATATGGCCTCTTGGCAGCATTAGTAGGGATACTGTTATAGAAAAACCACCTAGATGTAGCTCTCCCTATCTTCTCCTTACAAAGTTTTAAGCTCTTGAATGCAGCACTAATAGAAGGTTGTTTATCCCTCTTCTTGGTGAGCAAGGGATCTATTGGACCTACTTTAGGATCTCCAACTCTAATGAACTCCTGAGGCAGCTCGTTGCATACATTAGTGCTCATGTCGGCGTTAGTACTCCCTTGTGCAAAAGGTGTGAAGCCACTTCCTTATCCTCCATATCTTCCAGTTTACCGAAATAAGTCATCATCTGCAAAAGACCGCCGGCTTGCTTCCATTGCACGTCGCAATTCAGTCTTAAATGTAAAAGAAAAAAATTTAATCTACTATAACTATTTGTCTGAAAACGTTAAATGAAGAACATGAAAATAAATTAAATAAGAAACTTACTTGTATCCCAATCATCAACATTTATAGGTTGATTATTTCCATCAAGCCGGACTCCAGCATCAGACCTTCGCGTTGGTTCAGACAATTCCTCTCGAATTTCTTGTCTTCTTCTGGCAGTACTTGCTTTGCTTGATTCCTTCTCCTTCATATAAGTTCGAAATTGGATCCTAACCTCTGAAGGAACTCGAGTACATGCTGCAACTTCACCTTTTATTCCAGCAAGATGTTGTTTGAATCGGTAGACCCCGCCAGAGATGACCTGGTTTCAATATTTGTATTGTACCTTTCTTTGGCCCATGTCCACTAGTGTGCAATGACCCCAAGCAGGATCAACGCTAGGAGGATTCCCGGATGACCGCTCAGCAGCACCTTGAGATGTCATTCCTTCACAACACAAGAAGATGAGAGATCGCAGAGCTTGTAGTAGACTAGTAGTGACCTCGTGGGAGAGATGGAGAGAGAATTCTATGATCGAGAGAATGGGAGAAAGAGCAAGAATGTTAGGAGGCTCAAAGGAAATTTGTGGAGCCTTAGGAGGGCCTTGGGGGGGGGGGTTAAATAGACCCCAAAGGCCCAAACTAGCTATTGCTGGCCGTTTGGGAACGGCTAGCAACGGCTAGTTTGACCCCCAACGCTAGTCAAACTAGCTGTTGGGGGCCGGGTCGGGCCGATCCGAGCCGATCCGGCTCGGATCGTCCGATCCGAGTCCTGGACTCGGCCAGGTTACTCGGGATCAGCACGGACGGCCCAAAACCGGTCCGACTCGGCCGATCCGAGCCAAGTTTTTGAACCTTGGTTTAACCCATTGATTATGATGTTGTTCTAGCTAAAATTGTGCAACATGAGCATGATCTTGAGAAACCTATTGCTGTCTGGAAAGGTGTACGAGAGTGCAACATTCTATCTCAAAATACTTATGTTACTCACAACTATCTCCTTCTTACATAGCCTTTATTGTTGCCCTCTCTTCTTGTTCAAATCCACTAACGTTCACAGAGACCACTAGAGACCAACAGTGGGTGAAGGCTATGGAGGAGGAAATAGATGCCCTCAAACATAACAGTACTTGGGTTCTTGTTGATCTTCCCTAAGGGAAGAAGCTGGTTGGATCAACATAGGTGTACACCACTAAGTTTAGAGCTGATAGTAGTGTATTGCAAAAGGGTTTACTCAAACGTATAGAATTGATTATGAGAAAACCTTTGCACCAGTGGCCAAGTTGAACACAGTTAGAGTGGTTCTTGCTATGGCTGCCCATTATTCTTGGAAATTGTATCAGCTGGATGTCAAAAATGCCTTTTTGAATGGTGAGCTTACAGAAGAAGTGTATATACAGCCACCTCTAGGAATGATCACTGGTGGCAAAGTGTGCAGATTGAATAAGGCTCTGTATGGCCTAAAATAGTCCCCTCGAGCCTAGTTTGAGAGATTCAGAGCAGCGATGGTCAGATATGACTTCATCCAAGGAAATGCATATCATACTATGTTTACAAAATGGGTTAATGGTAAAATTGTGGTTTTACTAGTGTATGTTGATGACATGATTATCACAAGAGACAACAATGCTGAAATTGCACTCTCGATAAAAATCTAGCAAAAGAGTTTGAAATAAAGGATTTGAGGCAGCTGAGGTACTTTCTAGGCATTGAAGTGACTAGATCATCTAGAGGAATTTATGTGTGTCGGTGCAAATATGCACTAGACCTGCTAAAAGAAACGGAGAAGCTTGGATGTAAAACTACAGATACACCTATCGAATCAAATCATAGACTGAGTATCTCAGAAGGTAAAATTTGTCTGAAAGGGAGAAAGGGAAATATCAGAGACTAGTGAGAAAATTGTTGTATCTATCTCTAATTAGGCCTGACATTGCCTATGTTGTTAGTATAGTTAGTCAGTTTATGCATGTGTCCCGTACATCACATATTGGAGTTGTGGACATAATTCTAAGATACATAAAGTCCTGCCCGGGAAAAGGTCTTTTATTTTTTAAGAGCAATCATCTTGCTCTAAAAGGGTACACTGATGCTAATTGGGCTGGATCACAGGATGATAGGAGATCTACAACAGGTTACTGTATGTTTTTGGGTGGCAATCTTGTAACATGGAAGAGCAAGAAGCAGTCTGTATGTGCTAGATCCAGTGTAGAAGTTGAATATCGGGCCATGGCTTAGTCTGTAGCTAAGCTTGTTTGGTTAAAAATTTTACTTTAGAACCTTGGAGTGAAAGTACAGCTACAGATGAAGCTCTATTGTAGGTTGCTATCAACATTGCCAATAATCCTATCTAGCATGACAGGACCAAGAATAATGAGATTAATAGGCACTTCATTGGAGAAAGATTAGACAGTGGGGATTTATGCCTACCCTATATAAATACTGGACAGCAGCTTGCAGACGAATTCACTAAAGGTCTTCCAAATGAGCAATTTTCAAATGTGATTGGCAAGCTAGGTATGCTAAATATCCATGTTCAGCTTGAAGGGGAGTGTGGTAATAAATAGATGTTAAGTGTATGGACTGTTATGTCTTTTGTCAATCTTCTAGTTGTTATTATGTTTTATTCTGGTTTTACCCCTGTGTGTTATGTCAACAGGGGCAGAACAATCACTGGTCTTTGTATTTCGTTTGCCCTAATATATATAATTATGTGAGGGCTGGCCGGCCTCTCTAGTTGAGAGAGAGAGCCAGCCGAACCTCTTCACAGCCTCTTCAACCCTTGTATTCCTCTTCCTTCACTATGGATATGTTTTATGACAAAGATTATGTTATTAGTGAATTTCTTGAGATATTTTCCCTACTATTAACAAGTCGACAACACTTCACTGGTAGGTAAGGCTCTCAGATCTGTCCTTAGGGATATGGGACATAGGTCATTGTTACAAATGAAAGAAAGACAGGGTGTCTCCTATTGAATTGAAAAAGAAGAAAGACCGGTCAACTTGTGACTCAGAATAAGACTTATTGGGTTAATTAAAGAGGTCTAGTAATCCAGACTCAGGACATCCTGGGACAGTGACTAGATAAACTACTTGCGTGCACTCGAGACTAGACCCAGGACGACATAGTTTTAGGCTATGAGTTCCAGTCAGCCAAGAACCTTGGGCAATATGCTCAATGACATAAAGACTACGGGTGAGTGATATATCCCGTTACCTCCTTTATGTCGATGAGTTACAGGGTCGAAGGAGAGACCGACCATCAAGATAGATCTAAAAGGAAATTGAATGAAAGGATCACAGTAACACCTGATCGTATTTCAGCTCTAAGAAAGAAGATTTTAGATTATATATGATTTTTTTGTTATTTTGTCACCACATATTTATAACATGCATGAACATAAAACAAAATGTTAAATAACCAGTTAAAAGAAAATAGCTCAATGTCCTACAAAGAACTCAATGTTGTGTTATTATGATGTTAAAGACTTTTTCATATTTATCGCTAGATCAAGCAATCGCATGTATTTTTCTTATGACATTGCATTTTATTCTTTCCTCGAACATATGTGTTGAGCTCTAAGTTGCAGTAGGGAGTAAATGATCCATACTTAGTTCTCAACTGAAATTCATGATGTTTCTTAAATTATTATTTTCAAGAAAGGAACCCAGGCACTAATATAAAGATGTGAAACCTTAATTTTGTGTCAAATCAACTACTTTGTAATATCAGTTAGTGGGCAAACACTTGCTTTTATAAGCATCGACTAAGTACTCTACTTTTGTCCTCTTTTGTACTCCAATTGTATAAGAACATGTTTAATAAAATATAGTATTCTCCTTTACTTCCATATGGTGTGAGTGCTTCTTATTACTATAATTTTATGTCTTACTGGTCGATCTATGTGTAAGACGGATTTAGATGATAGAACCACATTATGAGAAAGATTTAGATAGTATTTATGAGCTTGTAATGCGGGGATGTCATAACACAGCAGTGGATGAAATATGAAACTCTAAAAAGAATGCTTACACATCATCCACAATCTTCATCCTAGATCCTCCTGTCGACGTAAGTAAAGATATACGATTCGATGATATATGTAGCCTAACTGTCGACTATCTACATGTCGTGCTAGATGATCCTTCCTCTAAACGTAGAAACATCTAGAACAGTACACATACATCACGGGGACTGAAAGACGTGAGATGTTATCTCTACGTATCCCCCAAGATGCTCCGCAAAACGATGGGTCCCGCTAACAAGGTGTCCACAATAAAGACAATAGGTATGTCGATCTCCTAAGACTGTGTACCTATAATCCCATACCGGATGACGTCGCTCACGTGATATGTACAAAAGAAGAATGAATATAATTATTTAAGAACATGATCTTTAATTGAAGTATAGTAGTATAAGACTATAATAAAAGTAAATAATTAAACACCAAGAATGGTCCCAATATAGATACTGGGCAAACATGTCATAGCTATAGATCCCCGTCACAGAATCTCCTAATAACTGAACATGGTAGTTGGACAACATGTAGTCCTGATATTGACTCCAAGTCATATAGAAGTTACATCTATACTGATAATCTGTTAAGTACTGCTGATATGCCACACCACTCGGTGTGTACATTAGTGGTTAAACTACTGTAGGAACATAAGATACACATTCACCATAACTATGACCACCGTATGGATATGCATTTAAAGTATAGTATCTATATAGAATCAATGTTGGTTGTTGGTAACTTGAGACCAAATGATCACCACCATAAGAAGATACACTCTTATATCCTGTATGTAGCCACCGATAAGAGTTTGATGCATCCGAACTATATTGTCCCACACCTGAACTTCTGTCATCCTGTGTGCTCAGCCTATCATATTCTCTTATAATGTGGTGCAATCCATACTTATACATGATAGAGCCTAGCTCGGGATCATAATAATGCTCATCATCTGACGATAAGTAGCATATTTCTTATTTGGCATGTCTACCTGCTGCCCCCCCTTGACGATATGGAACCTTTATCAGAGCGTTAGGCAGTGCCTCTATAAAGTCATGTGCCTGACGAGCTCCATAGTCAGTATCCTGAATAACATGTGTTAACTGATTCTCCTCAGTAAAAATGATCATTTCTCACTTATGACCATGAATACCGTTGCTGGCACCTGATCTACTGCTACTGACACCACGACCACGACTACCACCACTAACACTAACACCAACACCACACCCTCCCTTATCACCATCATTTGTGTCATCTCCAACTGATGAATCAAATCTATCCTCTGACACTCTAGTATCAGAAGGAGATAGCATCTCAGATTGATCATTAGGATCTAATGTGTCTAAGTCTGTGATGTCAAGTGGATCATCTGGGACTGCAACTTTCTTCTTACCCTTTTTGGATCTTCTTAAGACCTTTGACATCTGGGACTTCATACTACTTCATCCCTTATTCCCCTTTGAACATGCTTCTTCCCACCAGCTTGCTTCTGGGCTACACTAGCCGGGAGGCATTAGAATGACGTAAACTCTAACTAGAAAGTTGTGCACCTGCACTCTGTACAGGCTGAGATCTAAATGGATGAGATCTATGCTGAGATGCAGATGAAGGACGCTGAGGTACAGGTACAACTGGAGGATGTAAAGATGAAGGACCATGCATTAGTTGCTCCCACTCTGCATCAACATCATGAACCGATGTACTTATGTCCCTTGAGACCAACTGATCCTCATCACCATCATCATCTTCTTTTAAGTCAATCTCCTTGTCATGATTTTGTACCTGCTCGGGAGCTTCGGATTGTCCAACAATATATTCATCATTATGATCTCCCCCCTGACCTACTGCTACTAATATTGCTACTTCCAAGAATGTGTTAGGACAAGGGCACTCATTAGGCCTCACGTCCCCATCAAGTTCTGGCTCCCTACAATCTGTTGTTCTGGCAACCCAAGCAACCATAAGATCTTCATCATCTTACAAGTAACTAAGATTAGCGGGATCATAATCACCCTGTCCCTTCTTTGCATCACACTGCAAATTTTTAATCTTGAGCCTCACATTGTAGTGCGCATTACAAGCTTGTCTAACCAAATGTGTGGCAAGCGATTCTTGATCTTTGTATATATGAGTACAAAGGTAGACCAGTTCCGCTCACATCCACTGGAACAAGATGTCTGCGACCAGACCTTGATGGCTCTCTCTCAACTTTGGTGTAGACTTACCAAAATTCAACCAACACTCAACTGCAAAACAAATAATAGAAGTGTCTATTAAAATAGGTATAAATGAAAAGACAAATATGTGCAACTCTTCTTCAAACAATTTTTTTATACCAGCATCAGATTTCTCATGGCCAACTATAGCTAAAGGCTGACCAAAGGTCCATGTTGTCTCCCGAAAGAATTTCATCTACGTAATTAACATTATTAAGATTGTTGCGTAGTAGATGCAATCAACAAAGAACAGATTGAGCACCCTACTTCGTTAATCGCCTCCACTGCCACATCAGGAACATTCACGAGTCAGTTGACCACTATTGTCACGACCACAATCAAGTCATCATTGTACGCCAACTCATGTGCATACTGGAATGTCGGATGGAAATAATATGCTGCAAGAAAAGTGCGATTGTTGCATCATACATCAACCCACAAGCATCACTCAAAAAATATGAAATAATTGTCATTAAATGTAAATTTTTTGCCTGCCATATACAACTCTCGACCTATCTGGTAATCCCACCTCTTTTATATTTATATAATATTCAGAAACTTTGGGGCATACTTTCTTGAGATTGCAAATATTCTCCTCTTTGCAGCCTCTAGTTTGGCATACACCAACCTTAAGGTTGATGTTCGATCTCCATCGACGCAGTACAAGACCTCATATAATAGTTAATAAGTTGTACTATAAGCTTTATCTTCAATGAAAAAATCTTACATGCTTACCAAACTCCCAATTTTCTTTCCGTCGTCTGTCACAGCAAACTTAAAGTGCAGTCATTCGTCACTTTTGAACATCTGTTTCAGACCTACTTCATGTTTCAAGATACTTTGTAAGGCAATGAAATTTGTGGCAAATCATATGATGACAGGCCTCAACAACTTACCATATATATGATCCCTCATCAGTCTCAAAACATAATGAAATATATCGTGTAATCTTCTGTGTTTTGGTAACCCACTTCTTGACACATTCTCGCTGTCTAATTTCTTTAAGCGTCAAATCAATACAACGGGTTGTGCATGGGGTCTAGAATAGATGAGGTCTACGAAGTATTAGATCCTCTCATGCCTTCTTGTATGTGGAGGCATTATCTGTTACCATCTGAACAATGTACTTCTCGTCAATTTCCTGTATAACACTGGCCATGAGTTCCAGAATGTACTCATGATTTCATATCCTATTTGATGCATCCACTGATTTATGATAGAATACTTGTCTGTCGTAGTACACAATAAAATTAATGAGGCTACTTTTTGTAGTTCCTGACCATCCATCACACATCAAGGTAACCTCATACTTCTCCCACTTCTTCTTAAATGAACAAATGTACTGCTTGATTTCCTCTACATCAAGATATTTTTCTGATAATTCTTTTAGAGTGGGGGGCTTAACATGTAACCCATGAGCTTGTATTTCTTGGATCATACTGGAATAGTATGCATTGTTTGTTGCACTAAAGGAGAGCCTGGGTGATGCCAAAATTTTGCAATAGTCCTTCCCAATATATACCTGGGATCCTTCTTCTTGTATGCATCATCAACCCTTCTTTGTTTCCCATGCTCCCTAGGAAACATATAAGGGTCAACCTACTCAACAGGAGTGCCTGACTTGTACTTCTGAGGCCGACTTGCAGGTGCTAGTCCACTACTGAAATAGGATGATATATTCCTTGACCTATGTTCACCCTGTATGGAGGAGCTCCCATTAGCACCTGATGATCCACCAGCATAATGCTCTGCCCCTTGAAAGTGAACCCCTGAGCTCTCATTTGTTCTCTCTCCCAATACTCATACCTACATATGACTCGCCGAGTACGTGAAGAGGGAAGCTTACGGTCATGTACCTCCTAAACATCATCATCATCATCATCAGTCTAGCTTACTTCTTCTTCATCATCATATCCTCGGCAATCAACTCCATAGATCATCTGTACTTCTCTCTCCTTGTCTGCAACCTTCTTTAAGCGGACTTCTTTAAGGCTTTTTAAATGTTGAGCCATCTGAATCCTGACCTCCCTAGAATCATTTTTATAGCCAGTGACTTTACTATACCCTACTGTATTTCCTCCTACAAGATGCTTCTTCAACCGAGACACACCGCCTCCCTGTCTTATAAACTGACAGTAGTTGCACTTGAACTTATATCTACTTCCATCAACCATCGTTCCATGAAGCCATCCACTATCTCCCGACTCTCGATTTAGGGGGGGGGGGGGGGGGGGGAGCCATCCATTTGCAAAGAAAAAAAAAAAACACCAACAATTTACATTAAAGAAAGAAAGAAAAGTATCACTTGAACTGTTGAAATATTTTGTAGGAATTTTTTAAACTTTTTTTATGTTTTAATTTTTTTTGAGAAATTATCAACATAAATTTAAAAATAAATAAATTAATAAACTATAAATCTTAATTGTAGACATTTAAATCACTTATATAGTTTATTAAATTAAATATAAACTATAAAGTTATAAATGTTTTATTTTATAAACATTACATAAACTCAATTTAAAATTTTAAAGTAGCATGCATACAAGATATAGATCTAAAGTAACATGCTTATATAGGTGACTTTAGATAATTTATAAATATTTTAAATTTTAAATTAATTATTTAAAATAAGTAATATATTATACAATATGCAACTTTTTTAATCAAAATTTCATCATAACATATGAAAATTGTAGATCTATGTCTACCATCACACAAGTAGTCTATGTAGGAATTTTTTAATTTATTTTGAATTTTTCTGTATTTTTTCTAAATTTTATTAAAACTCATTTAATCATCTTCAAATTTGATGAAATCTAAGTCTTTTCATACTAAAATCAAACATAGATGATAGATGAACCTATTATTCATGTTCTAACCTAAAAAACGACATCAAAAAAGAACCAAAGAAGAAGAAAACCTAAAACTTTTAGGGTTCGGATAAATACCTTAGGGTTTGGATGGAAATGGTTATAAAATCCTTGAAAACACCTTCTCTTTCAACAAGATCCCCTCCAAATCCTTGAATCTAACAAAAACAAAATCAAAAAACAACCAAAGAAGAATAAAAGCTAAAATTTTTAGGGTTCAGATAGATACCTTGTTTCTAAACATTCAAGGTGGATGGAAAGGCTTAGAAAACCCTTGGGAAGACCACCTCCTTCAACAGGATCCCCTCCAAACCCTTGGGTCTAACAAAAAAACTCAAGAAAAATGAAAGAAAGAAGAGGGGGGGAAGGGCTAAAAGGCTGCGGACACTTCGTCTGCTGCATTTTTGTCCAAACAGGAATGCAACAAAGAAAGGGGATGAATTTTGATACTTATCATATCAGATGCAGCGTATCGGTCCGTATCGGGCGGGATCGCAATGAGTCGGGCAAACAGTAACCGGGCTCGAGTCCGTATCGTGCTATCTGTCACGATTCGCCAGATCCAAGCATGCCAGCGGATCGGGTCGCGATATGAGCCGACTCATATGAGTCGGCCCGATCCAGTCCGATACACCGAACCATGAACTAAACTAAGTACCATATCGAAAATGGAAAAAAACATATACTATGAAGGACTTGCACCTATAACTCGTGAGGCACCTTTTAAGGATAAAATCGTATGGGCTTGGCACAAAATGGACAATCTCTCATAGGAGTTGGATCGGATCGTTACATTATCGCTTCTTAACTCTTAACTACACCTAGACTAAAGAGATTTATTCAATAGTATGATAGGCATTCTATTGTGGATTGATCTTCAAGTTAAACACATACAACATTCCTGTTTAAAGACAAAGATATCGTCAGGAGCAGTCACGTGCTCCTGGGGCCTCGAGCACTGTGCATTCTGTTCCTTCGAAAACATTATTGTCATATTTGGAAATGCGCTTGTCTCATTATAATAGCATTATTATCCACCATATTCTAAACATCACGTAACTTAAAACTGAGAAGAAAACAGTATATATTCAGAAGAAATTGTTCAGCACAGTCTACAAAGCTTAAATAAAATATTCAGGCAGGAAATAGTTACATATCAGAATTACACATACAAAAATGACAAAAGATTGTGATCAACATAAACTGACCCAACCAGGAGGCAGCTTTGGGACACTTGTGCCATCAGTTGAAAGAGACTCCTGTTTCCAAAAGTAAACAGTTAACATAAGTTAGTCAATGAAGGGGGGGGAACATGATGGGATTATTAGAGTTTCAATATGCATGCATTAAAGAACATGTGATAACAGCAGGAGAGGGGAAAAGGCTCTTCAGAGCAACTTCATCTCATGCTGCCTATAAAGCTGTACTTGTGTCAGAGTTTCTGTCTGCAGTGGCCTTGTGTGCAAATACACAAGTTGTGTCAGTCACTTTGAGCAATGGTACCATGCACAAAGGCAAACGCATCCTTCTCCATTTGCAACAAATGCACTAAATACAGCTTACGGTCTTTCTTCCTTCATATAAACAAGAAACCCAAACAGCTTACTTTCTCTGTAGTTGTGCCACCACCTGTCATGTCATCTTTAAGAATCCCCCTTGCTTGAAGCCTCTTTTTCAAATACTCAGGCAGCTCTCTTTGGCTTCCCTTTGCTTCAGGCTCTGTCTCATACACTACTCCATGAGTTTCATCTTTAGAATTACCTGAGTCATTGAAACAGGAACACATTCAATTGTATAAGAAGCTGGAATGAACTAGGAGTCGGGCAATGCCTGGAGACCAAACTCACCGGGCAAGGGGATTGCAGCATAATATGCACCGCCACCAGGTACACCATACCCATTACCAATTTCCACATTGCCTGATGCAGAAATACCAGGTCAGACCATGAAATTGAAAAGCTTCTCATCCATAAACTGATTTGCTTCTTGTTCATTTAAAAATATTAGGTTAAGCACATGAATTAAACCATAAAGTACTACATTCTCCCTTCCTATACGCTCTCCCAACCCCTTTACTCTTTAACTCTTTAAAATTGAAATATAAGAGGAGGGTGGTTGTTGAACCCATTTTCTGAAGGGTACAAAAGAAGAAAAAAAAATCAAATAAAGCCCCATCAATGGCCTTTAATGGGGCAATAAAAGAAGAAAGGAGGGAGGCTAGAACCCCCCCACCGGTTCCCATGAAACCCCCCACCGGTGGGGGGTCTTGAACCCATTAAAAAAGAGAGAGAAACCCCCCAACCGGTGGGGGGTCCTCCTCTCATTTATGCAGAACAAAAAAGAGAATGGGGAGAGGACCATTAATGGCCTTTTATGGCCTTTGTTTAAGAGGGATAATGCCCACTTAGGCTCCCTATGTTAGTGGGTTCTCCACTAAAGAAGACTTTAATGGCCAATCATTAGCCCCCATTATTGAAAACCTCCCACATGACTAGAAAGTAGAGGGGGTTAAATGGGGTTCACCTCATTTAATACAAACAAGAGAGAGAGGGAATAAAATAAAGAGGAGGAGGAGAATGGGGGTGGCCACCGGTTCCTCAAACCGGTGGCACCCCCCCCCCACCGGTTCTTAACCGGGGGGGGGGTGCCAACCGGGCCCCCTCCCCCTCTCTATTCTCTCTAATCTCTCTCTCTCACTTGGTATCCGGTGGGTACCCCCCACCTTAAGGATTCCGGTGGGTACCCCCCACCGGTTAAGGCTTTCAAGCCTATAAATACCCTCCAAGGGGTAAGAAGAAGCCTATGCCTATTTGGCCCAAAATTTCCTAGGGGAAACTCTGTCAATTTGAAGACCAAATCCGATGCTTTTGCCCGGGTTTGCTGCGATTTGGAGGAGATATTTTCTTGGAGCGTTCTCTTCCTAAGGTTTATTCCTAAGGGGAAGCTCTGCCAAATTTATGTTGTAAAATCACCGTTTTATAAGACGGGATTATGTCGAAATAATGAATGAAATGCCACTATTTGTACTTTGAGCATATGTGTGTGCATGTGTTCATGAATCTACTACTTAAGTAACACTATGTTATTATATTTTCACATGCATAATTAATTAGTTTAATAACTAATTAAAATATATAAATACATAATTAAATATTTTAAAATACCTTTGGCCTCATCCCATACATAATTAAATCTAGACCCATAATTAAAACTCAATAATGAAACATAGACTCATAAAATAATATACTTAAGTTAAAAATGACTTAAATACTTCCATGCTTAATTAATTAATAAAATCTGCAAAAATTATTTAAAATCAGAAAAATTCTGTAAAATCAGTAATACTCAGTAAAAATCAGAAAACAAAATCTGGAAATTACATAAATCCAAAAATATGACTTAAATATCCTTCATATATCTAATTAATTAATAAAAATCAGTAAAATTAATAAAAAAATCAGTAAAGTTCAGTAAAAAACAGAGAACCAAATCTGAAAACATATAAAATTCCCAAAATGACTAAAAGGCCCCTAGAACTTAATACAAATTACCAAAATACCCTCAGTATGATAAAAATAAATAAAAATCTCAGAAAAAATATAAAAATATAAAAATAAACCTTAAGTCTAGAAATCTAATTCGGTTAAAATTACCAAAATACCCTTATAATCCAAACACACTTAAAATAACTCTAAAATACCTCCTAAGGTTTTGAAACCTTCCTAAATCATTAAAATTCATTTCACACACTAAAGTGACAATAATATCCCTATACCCTCCAACTTAGCATAATTACAAAAATGCCCTTATGGGTCTAAAATACTTGGAATCAATCCAGATAACTGGGAATCAATGCAGATACCTTAGAATCAATCCAAATACCTTGGAATCAATCCAAAACCATATAAACCTAACTTAAACTTGGGTGAGGCCAAGAGCTTAACCTAAAATACATCTTCATATGCATGTGCTGCCTGTAGTAGTAGTGTTACATGTTATAAGGGCATCATACGGACGGTTAATCAAGGGTTGTCGAGTAGTTGCTCGACGTAATTAACACTGACCGAGGTCAGTGGAGGTCATATACTCGGATCTTCGCCTGATCCGAAGTTTCGGACTCCCTGAGGGCTAATCCCAAGCTCTCATAGTCCAATAAATAAAATACATAAAACCGACCTATATTTCTCTAGATAAAAACAAAAATAATATGGATTTTCTTAAATAATCCGAATAGGAGAGACATGCTAGGTTAGGTTCCAAACAGTGGTTCCAGTGGTTTAGACACTAGAAAACTTGAAGGTTTCCAGAGAACTGTCTGCAAAGTCATAGAGGCTGGAGAAGAAGTAGGTGTGGAGAAATATGATCAAACATAGATAACGCCAAGGTAAAGAGAAGTTGGGCCTCACAATGGCATCTACAGAGAGGAAGGGGTAGTTCATGAAAGGCTAGATGATACATCCTTTTGGTTAGACAAGTGGATTGAGATTTGAGAAAGACCAAGTTAAAAAACAAAGAATTCTTTTGTGGGGGGGGGGGGGGGGGGGGGGGGGGGGGGTGTTATATGATAAATTTTCTTTTCTTTGATAAAGTAGTTTCTTTTATTTTATCCAGTTGTATATGAGAGAACATGGGTTGTTTTGTACAGTTTCTACTTTCTAGTCTCACCGCCCAAGTCCAGCAAGAAAACAAAATTCAGAAAACCTTCAAGAATGAATCTTTAGAAAAGTAAAACAAAAGGAGATTGTGATCATTCCAAAAGATGAGAGAGCATGCATCTATCAAAACTAACCATTAGTGGCATTGAGGGTTTTCCCACGTTTGGCTACAACTTCTGCACGGTGGTCCGTAGCCATCTTGAGAAGGGCTCCCTAAAATAGAACCAAGTAGACAGGAGTGGACACTAATGTCATCTCAGGCATAAAAAAATGTAACAACTCACATCGCTGCATATTAGTAACAAAATTAAAGAAAAGTGTTGTGCAATCAACCTTCAAAGCATTGGGGTCATGGCGTTCCAAGAGGATATCTTTATCATTCTCCACAGACTCATTTGTGCTTCTTGCTTGCCTAAGTTTAAAAGGAAAAAATGAAACATGCTATTAACAAAAAATAATTGAGTGAAACATTGGATCAGACAGCATAATGTCTAGGTCCCTGTCTCATCCTGTCTTCCCTCGATCGGAGAAGTGACACACAAGACGAAGTAAACCAGGGCACATAGGTTTCTACAATAGTTAGCCATAAACCCAACCACTTATCCATCTTTGCTTTACTTTTATCTTTTTTACATTTACTGGTCATGAATCAGCAATCTGATGAATCAATGCATAACAAAAATAAGCAGACCATCTCCCCGAGGTGTTATTTGCTCACATTATTAAAATGTTTATAATAAAGCTATATCTAAAACGCATAACATGGAACCAAAGAATTAACGAGGTAAACAAGAAAGTTACCTTTGAGTATGTATGACTTGCTGCATAGCAATTTCCTGGATATGACAAATTGAGAACCTTTAATGCACAAAGCTTGAGAGAAGAAGTCAACAAGTACCAAATAAGAATACTCATTGTCGAATATCTCAAAAAACATACTTGCTCACGTAACACAGCCTGCTGTGCAGCAGATTCAATAGAATGATTGTCCATCTTAAAAGACCTTGAGAACCTAGAATGATCAATGAACATCTCCCCTGCTGGATTATTAATTGTAGCCTCTGCCATTTTGGTTCCCATATTTGACTGTGGATCCATAGTATCCCCACTATAACTGCAAAAAGATAACAGAAGTGTAAAGAAACAAATGGGAAAAAGGAACTAAATCATTGGGAATGAGCATCCCAACACGGATAAATGGTTAAGCAGTTAAGCACGTAGACCTCACAATACAAGTTAGTGAAAGCAGTGAGACGGAAATTAAATTAAATGCCCAAGGAAGTGCTTATCTTCCAAAGCCTCAAGCAACTGGGGTCAAAAGATCTATGCGTCTATCCTTCTGACAAAGTGTACTTATCTAACCCGTTAATGGATGAAGAATGTCTAGAAAAACAGATTAGAGGTCTCAAAAATAGTCGCACATCAAACCTACGATAACATAGTTTATTCTAAGGGTTGAAAAGGCGCACATATAGGTAGGCTACAAATTAGACCTTTATCTATGGGGCCACCCCCCAGATTAATTCCCCCATGTTTTTCAAATTTCTCGATGCTCATTTTCGCATATCTCTTGCATGGATACATACACAAATCAAGATAATTTTGCTGACTCTGATTCTAAACTCTAGAGAAAGGTAACAATTGAGCATGTTGATGTGCTACTGTGCAATCAAAAAGAACCCCCATTTAAGCCCACAAAAAATTGGAACCTACATAGGATACACCAGGAATTCCACATCTATATCAACTGCACTGAAAGAGCCAAAAAGAAATCCAAGTCCAGATGCGCCCTTTTGCTCCTCGACCAGTAATGTAAAGAACGGCATTCTCCTGATGACAAACAACTACTCGAAGAGCAAAGTTGAAATTTGGGAAGGAGATCTATGTTACTCTAAAGGATTGGGGATTACCCAACAAGGGAACTGGCAAACCACCGACCAGCTCGAAATCGATGATTCCGAGACCTCGGGAAGCAGAACGAGTTGGGAAGAACTCGATTAGGAAGGCGCAGGAAGGGCGGCGCGGTGTCTAGGTGGTTGCTGCCTCACCTTCGCCGCGGAGTTCCGAGCGGACGAAGGGCAAATGCGGCTTCCGGAGTAGGGGCCGCGTGGAGGGTTGTGAAGGAAACGGGGAGGTGGGGGCGGGGGGTGGGGGGGCGGAAGGGAGCTCCACTTCTCCGGCCATGGGGTTTCCTACCTGATAATTAAACCGTTCTGTGCAGAGCGGGTCAGTTCGTCGGTCAGGATCAGGAACGCGGCAGATCGCGAGTTGCGAGTTGCGAGTTGCGAGTAGCGAGTAGCGAATCGCGAGTGCGCCACGGTGCCATCGAATCGGCGAGGGCAAGGAAAGGAAGGCCTACCCGGCTACCCCATCACATGAGTTAGGCTCAATTAACTTTTTATTTGAATGTTGCGAGGCTATAGTTAAGTAGGTTTTTTGCATATACACCCCTCAAATATATTTATTTGCATGTAGACTACCAACTCACATATTATCATCATTGCCCCTGAAATCTTCAAAATGTTGCATTTATACTCCTCCCGTCAAACTCAGGTGAATTTCAACGAAATATGTCAAAAACATTGCATAAATCACGATATCATACAGAGGTGTTGGGGTACATAATGCAAGATTTTAGTGAATTGAGGGATATATATGTAAAATATTAGTAAATGTAAGGATATTAATGCAAAATCATTAGATTGAGAGGTATAAGTGTAACTTTCTAAATTTTCCAGGGGTATTAATGCTAATATGTGAGAGTTGGGGGTATACATGCAACTACGGTCTATTGAGGCTATATGCAAAAAATCCTAGTTAATTCATTCATCTTATGGATTGTATGGTGTGTCATATAATATTGTAAAGGGTTATTTACATATAAGCCTCTATAATCTTTTGATATTACAAATAGGTCCCCCTAATCTGACTATTTGTCAATAAATCTCCACAATCGCAACTTTCTTACAAATAAGCTCCTTTAAGTTTTAGGAGCCTTTCACTAATTCACGATAAATTGTGTGGGCTTATTTGTAGATACTCTGATTAGGAGGACTTATTTGTAATATCAAAAGATTATAGATACTTATATGTAAAAGAATCATATTGTAAAATATTATAAAATGATATTTTCTTTATGCTCGATTGTTGTAAATGCTTTGGTGTTATTTTTTGTATGTTTGGAATGTCGTAAATTATTATATTTCAAAAATGGTTGGTTCTTGTAATTTCTTTTAACTTATTTTGGTTTTCAGTCTGAAACCACCATAAACCAAAATTGAAAAATCAAAGATTTTGTTTACTGGTTTTTAAAATCAGTGATTTTAAAACGATATTTCATGATATTTTACTATGCACCAAACAACCCCTAACTCAAACATGAGATCCTCTACACTTCATTCTATGGATATTTATGTCGCCTCTCTCACAAAGACCAAAGATGAATATGGTATACCAGGGTAATTTGCTATGCAAGGGTCAACGCACAAAAATCTAGAAAATGAGATCCAAAGGATGCAGTCTCCCTAACACAACTAGGTCTAAGTACTATATAAACTGAGCTCAAGCTAGTTAAATATTTTAGAACTACAAAGTTTTTTTTTTTTTATCCCTGAACCTATCACGTGAGGTATATATTATAGCAAAAGAAGTGATCAGAGGTCTTTACAGGAATAGATGATTTATTTTTGTTGTCTTTCAATCATTTGAAGTTATTTTACAAAAGTTGAGTTAAGTTGAACATCATTTAATCCAACATGCTTGCAACTTATCCTCTAAATATTTTAAGTGCTCCTTTGAGATTCACCTTTTTGTTTCAGGTAACAATTTATATAAGCCAAATGGATCAAGATCCTTTCACAGGAGACAAAGCTATGTGCCATATTTTTTTAATTTTGAGTGGAAGGGTAGAGATTGGATAATCAAGAGAGAACACCATTTTCCTCACCAAGGCATAAGATGATATCACATTAGAAATGCACAACCCCCCTCTTCCCCCATGTGGGTAAAGTAGCTCTCTCCTTCCCTCCTTCTCTTGAGCATCCTAACTTCAATTAATGCTCTTCCTCTCCTTCTATCCCCTCGGCCAAAATCGCCAAACCCACCCAACTTTGGTACCCCATCATCCTTCCCCTCCCTTTCCACCTCTATCAACTCTTCCCATTCTCCCACCTCTTCCCTCATCCTTGTGATCCCCATCATCTCCCAAGCCCTCATGAGCAACTACCCTACTTGAGCCTCAGAGCTGCAACTAGCCTTGCCTAGGGCCCGCCTATAGCTACATGATCGATTTGCCAGATATATACGAGGGGGTATAGCCTCTCGTAACAACATCTAATTAGGTGCCAGGAGGAGGATGAGGAAGGAGGGAGGTTTGCCAAGGTGGGTGGGTAGAGGGAATAGGAGTAATATGGCCGACAGGACAAGTGGTATCAAGGAAGGGGATATGGAGGACAAAGGGAGGAGGAACATCCTACTTTGCATGATAGGGGTGTACGCTATTGAGAAGGCCCCCATCCCAATACTCCAATTAGGCGGAGGGTGACTTGTCTTAGTCACATGATCCCCTCCTATTTTAGGTGCTAATGAAGATGTCACCTAGATGTCCAATGCTATAGGCTTAAATCCTTACGCAATCATTTCTTTAGATGATGGAAGAATCTAGATATTATAATTAAATAGTAATACTTCTAATATGCACTTGGCCCTAGTGGTGAAAGAAATCATAGAAGTACAACTAAACTATGAAAAAAAGAAGATATATCATCAATATGAATAGAGTCGGTCCATTGTCCAGTAAAAGCACTTACATTGTTCAAATTAAACTCTTGACCAACAAACATGGTGCTCTTTTATCTACATGTCAAGATTCATAAGTAATGTAATATGTAAAAGAGAGTTTATTTGACTATAATTACAAATTAAACACTTTTTTTTTTAATATTCCATCCAATGCCATGTAATTGGATTGTACTCATTTTTCTACATAAAATGTGACAACATGTAGTCTTTAGTTTTAGGGGAATTACCGCAGCTCAAATTGTGAGTCATCATCTTTAGGCCAAATTCCAACACACATCTTGAGTAATATATGAGGAACTAAATTAATTATGTAGGAAAATAAAGGCTTTGAATTTAAAATGTATGAAAAGAATTAGATGTATACTCAAGTAGGGTCTATGAATAATCCTTACGAATAAAATACATAATATGCGAGCAAAATAGCACAAGCTAAAAGAAAAATATAATTACATTAAGACACACCCTAGAAACATAATTGCTATTGCATACCAAAAGAACTCAGCTCCACCCTTACGATTTGTTTGAACTTTTTATGTACAAATTAGAGAGTAAGCCTCACTAATGTTGGGCTTAATATGGATCATATGATCTCCATCTCCCACTCTAGCACACATGTAATTATGGATGAAGTATAATATAAATTAAAGTGCATGAAGTAAAATACTACATCTACTAATAAGAGAAATAAGAAGTGACTATATACAAACATCCAAAAGAAACTTTAAATAACTTTAACTCAACTTTTCCAAAAATCACACTTAACCATATATAAGGATCGCATAGGGAGATGCAGATTAAAACTTCAAATAACATGAATGCAACATAAATAAAATCCTTGTGTGTTCCCGATTAGTTTCTAAGATGAAAAATAGGAAAGAATGATTCTTCACCTTACGCAGAATTAGATTCGCGTTCATTTGGTTCTGGAGGTGCGACGCTGCCAGCCACGCAGATGCCCGACCTCCAGTAGTATCTACACGGTTCTCCAATTGAGGGATCTTCCTCGCTTCCTTTACAGGTTTGGCGTGATCTCTGGTCCTTTTTGTTCTCAACGGTGCCTACGGCAAGCAGGCGGAGTCTGTGGCAGGCGAAAGATGAAGTGGACGAGGGAAACGAAGGCGGTGCCCTTCACCAAGGGGGCCAGCTAGAGGAGAGAGAGAGAGAGAGAGAGAGAGAGAGAGAGAGGGAGGAGGGGGATGACCAGATAGTGGGGAAACCCCAAAGCTTACCTAAGGTTTCCCTCAGACATATATTTATATTAGTTCGACGCAATTTTTCTAAGTTCCTACTTAATATCCATGAATTGAGAACCTTGTGCATGTGACCCTCTAGGCTCAAGTGCCAGTCTAATCTCAAGCCCATTAAGCCCAGTAACCCTTACTGACTTAAAGTAGTTTATTTAATATTCTATATTGAATAAATATTTAATCAATTTATCATCCTATGATAATTGACCGGGCTCTTGATCAAGTTAGGTGCTAAGCAATAATATATAATCTCGAAGGTACTAAGGTTCAGCAACCCGCTCAAGGAACCTTTTTGTTATCGATTATCACGTAGCTATAATCTTTCATTCATATAATACTCTTAAGTGAACTTAGGGTATGGTTAACTATCAAATCTTAATACGTTCACTCACGTAGATCGGATGCCTCAAAACATTATCAGAAAATACCTTTTCTGATATACTGTCTTGCCCTGGCCAAGAACTCTTAGGCATCACTCCATAGAGTATTTTCTCTCTAATTACCGAGAGCAAATAATCTCATATTAACCACACAATCACCTTTGAAGATGTTCCATTGCACCTAATGACTTAACTAATTAAGATTCCATAGTTAGAGATCTATAAGCTAAGGTAAAAATATAGAAGTCCATCAACAAAATATCTTTAGTATCTCAAGTCCAAGGACTAACTACGTCACTGTGACGATGAATCAACTGGTTGATAATTAGGTACATTACCATCTAGTGATTCATGTGATGAATCAGTTTAGTAAACTCATTCTCCAATGAGCATCTGCATGGTCGCCTTAGTGTCTCCATACAAGTGACTATAAGATCAGTTACCTTTATCTTATGAGCAGGAATAACTTGTATTCACCGATATTTGATGTCCTTCTCAAATATCTTTCGACTAGGAACATCTAAGAATATGTGTTTATAGAAGATTAATCTCATTATTATGATTTCCTCATAATTTAATCTGCATTGCACACATTCACGGACTTCACTATGAAACAATATAATCGATTTACATATAATGAATATCATGCCTTTATTATTATTAAAAGAACAAGACTATGCATAATAGTTATATGATTGGCTTGACGAACATACATAATTAACAATCTCCCACTTAGACTAAAGCTAATCACCCTTATGTTGGATCCCCATCGAATCTAGGTGGCGCTCAAATATAATTTGAGTCAAAGGTTTAGTCAGCAGATCTACTACATTATCAGCTGAAGGAGCTCGTTACACTAGTACATCTCCTCTGGCAATGATCTTCCTAATTAGGTGAAAGTGCTTCAGAATATGCTTCGACTTCTGATGATACTATGATCCTTTTGCTCATGTAATAGCCCCGTTATCGTCACACAACAACGAGACCGGATTAGAGATGTTTGACACAACCCCAAGGTCAGTGATGAACTTTTTCATCTAAACTGCTTTCTTGGTGTCTTTAGCAGCAACAACGTATTCAGCTTCTGTTGTCGAATCTATAGTGATTTCCTGCTTAGAACTCTTCTAGCTCGTTGCCCCTCTGTTCAGTATAAACACAAATTCGAAAGTAGAATTGCTATCATCCGGATCAGATTGGAAGTTCGAGTCAGTATGCTCTATAGATCAAATCACCTCCTCTATAGATCGGAAACATATCCTTTATTCTTCTTAAAGTAGTTAGTGTGCACTTGGATCCGTCTGATATATGCTTATAACATTTAAAGCATATGCCATATTAGGCCTTGTACATAGCATGACGTACATGATCGATCGTATCATAGATGAATAGAAAACTCTATTCATGCACTAGTCACTCTTTAGGAGTTTTAGAGACTGCTCTTTAGAGTGGTTAATTCTATATCCTATCAGTATGAGGCCTCTCTTAGAATTTTTTATGCCAAACGTTTAGACTATAGTGTCTATGTATATGGATTGGGTGAAGCCAAACATCCTCTTGGATCTATCTCTATAGATCCTGATCTCCAACATAGAGGATGTTTCTCTCAAATCCTTTATGGAGAAGTTATTTGATAGCCATACTTAAATCAATGATAACATTGCTACATCATTCCCAATGAGCAGGATGACATCAACGTAAAGTACGAGGAATGTGACTGTACTCTCACTAGTCTTTTTGTACACCCATAACTTATTTTCATTCTTAATGAAGCCATAAGATTTGATCGCCTCATCAAATTTTATGTTCCAACTCTGAGAAGTTTGCTTCAATCCATAAATAGATTTCTGAAACTTGCGCACTTTGTTTGGATGCTCTTTGGCTGTAAAATCCTTAGGTTGTATCATATACAGCTCTTCCTCAAGGTTTCTATTAAGGAAGGCAATTTTTACATCCCTCTGCCAAATCTCATGATCATAGTATAGCTACGGTGAGAAGAATTATGATCAACTTTATCATGGCAATTGGTGACAAACTCTCGTCATAGTTAGTTCCTTGCCTTTGATGATATTCCTTTGCCACCAACCTTACCTTCTAAGTATCAATTCGTCCATCTGCATCGATCTTTCTCTTAAAGATTCACTTGCAACTAATAGGTATAATACCTTCTGATAAGTCTTCTAAGTTCTAAACTGTAAGGATCGCATGGGGAGATCGAACTAAATATGATAAAACGAATACACAATGAAAAATAAAATCTTCTCCATGATATGCCAATCTATTTCTAAGAATAAAAATAGGGAAGAAAAATTCTTCACTTTACATAGGATCGAATCCTCAATTGAAACTTGATTCCATCTAAACAATGTCGCTAGCCACGTAGATGCCTAGCCTCTAGCGATATCCACGTGGTTCTCTAGTTGAGGGATCGTCCTCGCTTCCTCTGTAGGTTCAGCATGATCGCTGGTCCTTCTTCTTCTCGATGGTTCCTGCGGCATACATGTAGAGTCTCCAACGGGTGGAAGACGAAACGGATGAGAGAGACGAAGGGGGTGCCTCCTTCACCAAGGGGGCCGAGAGAGAGAGAGAGAGAGAGAGAGAGAGAGAGAGAGAGAAAGAGAGGAGGGGGATGGCTAGATGGTGGGGAAACCCTAGAGCTTGGCCCAAAATTCTCCTCTGACGTATATTTATATTAATTCCCAGTGACTTTTCACAAAAGTCCCTATATTAACATAAATTCTTACTTAATATCCATCGACCGAGAACCTTGTGCGTATAACCCTCTAGGCCCAAGTACCAGTCTAGTTTTGAGTCCAATAATCCTAGTAACCCCTTACTGGCTTAAAATAATTCGATTAATATCTCATATTGAATTAAACACTTAATCGATTTATCATCTCATGATAATCGACTAAGCTTTTGATTAAGTTGGGTGCTAAGCAATATCGCATGACCCTGAAGGTATTGGGTTTAGTAACCTGCTCAAGGAACCTTTCCATCATCAGATACCACATGGCTATAATACTTCACTCGTACAAGTTCTTTCAGCCGAACTTAGGGTATGGTAAATTGTCAAACCCTAATTAGTTCACTTACTTGGATCAGATGCCTCAAAGCATCATCAAAAAATACCTTTTTTGATATATTGTCATACCTTGGTTATGGATTCCTAGGCATCATACTATAGAGCATTCTCTTTAATCAATGAAAGTGAATGGTCCCCTATTGATCACATAGTCACCTTTGAAGATATTCTACTCGATCTGATTGCTTAACTATTTAAGATCCCATGGTTAGGAGTCTATTAGGTAAGGTCAAAATTCAGAAGTCTATCGACAATATATCTTTGGTGTCTCAAATCAAAGAACCAACTACGCTACTGCGATGATGATCAACTGGTTGATAGTTAGGTGAATTACAATCCAGTGATTCATGTCGGATCAGTTCAGTGAAGTTATTTACTAATGAGCACCTACATGTTCGCCTTAGTGTCTCCATAGAAGTAACTATGAGACCAATCACCCTCATCTTATGAGCAGGAGATACATGTACTAGTCTTAGCAGATATTTGATGTCCCTCTCAAATATCCTCCAATTATGAACACTTAAGAATATGTGTTTAAATAATGTTAATCACATTATTATGATCTCATCATAATTTAATATTCATTGCACATATTCATAGACTTCATTGTGAAATGTTAAATCGAATTAACATAATGAATATAAAGCCTTTAGTATTATTAAGAGAATAAGATTGTAGAAGGTTATATGATTGGCTTGGCGAACATACATAACTAAAACAAACTTGGTTGGTATATATGGACTACATTTCAAAATTTACGGCTTCTTACTATTTTCTGGCTTCTAGGTTATTAATGGTCTCTTGGTAGGTCTTAGTATCATCATCCTCAGTGGATGGCACACTAGTTGAACTTTCACTAATATGTCCCACATATCTTTTAGACTGTCTAAGTACTTTTGTAGACCTATGTGGTTCATGTGTGTGTTTTTTTGAATAAGCTCCTGAGGCAAAGGTTTATCTGATGGCCCTACTATGGCTTGTGGATCTAGAACCTCTTCTAAATCTACCTTACTCTCACTGTCTGCCTCAAGGATACATTCCACTTGTAGAAAGACAGTTCTCCTAGCAAGAAACACATTTTATTCGTTAAGATGGTAGAAGTAGTACCCAAAAGTCTCCTTGGGTATCCTACAAACCTGCACCTTTCAATTCTGGATTCCAAATTATCTAGATCATATCTTTTCACATGGGCGGCATAACCCCAGACTTTAACATGTTTAAAGTCAAGCTTCTTATCCTTTCATATCTCATATGGGGTGGTAGGCACTTATTTACTTGGTGAAGGAGTCAAGGTGTCCTACAAGCCAATCACATCATATGTGATAGACACTATCTCTGTACTTCTTATTCATTAATAAAATGATGGTTTATTCATTATATATTTCGTGTGTGTGAATGGTTGTTATAACGAAGTCCATAAACTTATACAATATGGATTATATCAAAACAAGATTGTGATAATGAGATTAATCCATTCTAAACATAAGCTTTAGACATTCTCAATCATAGGATATCTGAAATGGACATCAGATATTTGGATAGACTAATTTATTTTATGCCGGCTTATATGGTGAGGGTGATTGATCTCATTATTACTTCTGTGGTAACACTAAGGCAAAGATATAGGTGCTTATTGTGGATGAGTTCACTGAATTGGTCCGTGTTAGAATTCCTATATGGTCATTATACCTAGTTGTTGACCAGGAAATTCTACGTCACAATTGCATAATAGATCCTTAAACCTGAGACATCAAAGACACCTTGCTAAGGGATTACCGACTCTTGATGCTTGGTTAAGGATTCTTAACAAAAGGGATATGAATAGCCAAATTATTAGATTCAATAAGAAACTTGTAAAGGTGATTGAATGTACAATATGGGATCATTCACTCTTAGTATACTTAGAGAGAGAATGTTTCGAGTTTAGGTACTTAGAAATCTCTGGCTAGGGTTAGTATGATATGCCGAAAAGGATGTTTTTGACAAGACCAGTTTGAGTACTCCATCCACTAGGTGAATTAGAGGGTTTGACAGTTTAACCATACCCTAAATACACTAGGAAACATTATATGAATGAGGGATTATTGTTGTGTGGTAATTACTGACAAAAAGGTTCCAAAAGGGTATTTATTTATCTCTAAATATCTTTTGGGATCATGATGTGTTGTGTGGTGCCGTTCGTCTTTTAAAAGCCCAGTGAAATAATCATATGATTATTTCAGACTAATTTAATTATCGCAATTCAGATTAATAGTTAATCGGAGATAAAGTTTATAAAGGAGTTTATAAACTTTATGGCTTGCAACCTGATTAATATTTGAGCCTAGAGGGTCACACACATAAGGTTATTAGTTAGTTTGAGGAGAGAGTTAAATTTAAATTTTTGGTGGGTTTTTATGAAAAATCACATGGAGAATATAAAATACAGCGTGGTGTAAACCCTGGCCATGTGCATAGTTGTAGCCACCCCTCTCTCCCTCTCCTCTCCTCAACCTGTGCGCCGCCCCTTTCCTGGTGCTCTCTTCCTCTCTTCTCTGCTTCCTCTCTAGTGGAACAAGAAGGCGACACTGAGGACTTCGTAGAAAGAATCTTGCTGCGTTGGTGCTCATGTGGATGTCGCTAGAGGCTGAGTGCTTGATCAGCTATGTACCCTATGGATCCCCGCTCGTTTGTCTTCAATCACCGGGAGGTTGCAAACGTGAGAAACTATTCATGGATGGTTGCTTGTCGTTCTTTGTATTCAATTTTGAAAGCCAACAACGATTGACATGAGGATTCATCACTTTGTTGTGCCATGCGTCGAATCCTTATAGTGATATTAGAGCCAGGTTGTTGGCGTTTTCGAAATAGGCGGAGTTTCAACATAATTTGATGTCTTTTTTGACTTTTCGCATTCTGCACGGGGTCATCATGTAGTCGACATTCCCAGGTCGTTTATGAGATGAACAACTCGCGTTCCTGGTACTAAGGGGATCACCACGGATGCTTCTGTATGCTGTTTGAGGTACCGAGGAGGTCAAACTGTCATCGTGAAGTTGCACGTTTGCGGCATATTTTTTGGAGATTTAAAATTATTTTCTAACCCTATAAATCGACCGTCGGAGTTCTTGGATCACTGAGGGAGGTCCACAACAATAGTGGACATCAAACGGTGGTGGTGGAATTCTTAGGCAGCATGCGACAACGGTGGATGACCGGTCAGAGTCTCGGAGGACCTGTAAGGAGGCGTGCAAGTTTTTAAACCAAAAAAACAAAGGGGACATGGGGCTACCGGTGCCGGCGCCGTTGGACAGTGCCAACGGCACCAACAACAGCGATGGTGGTTGCCGGCAACGGCCGGCCAGCGACGCTGGCCCCCTTCCCCTCTTGCGCGAGCAAGGAGGGGGTGGAGGGGACCACGGTGGCTACGGCAAGCTCTGGCCGTGCACTCCAGTCGGGGAGACCACACATAACCACAGATGGTGGACCATGGTCCACTACGCCCCGCGCCTAACCCCTATGCACCCCTCCTCCGCTTGCCGTGCGTCAGGGCGCAATGCGCAAGCGTTGTGTTATTTCCCTTTAAGTTTTTCTTGTAAATTTTAAATGGTTTAAAGTTCTAAAAAAATTCTGAAAAATAAAAAAAAAATATTTCACCGGATTTAAAATCTTTTGAATGCCTTTTGATACAATTTTCATGGTTTAACCCAAGAATTGTTAGTTAAGAGTTCTTTTAAAATTGTTTTAATTCTTTCACTTAACTAACTTCTTGTTAGTTAGTTATTAATTAGAATGTGATTCTAATATGATTAATTAACTGAGTTTTGTGGCCTTACCCCATGCTATAATGGTGAATAATTTAGTTTAAAGAGTTTGGACTATATGATTAGTTAACTAAATTGTTTAGCTAACGACGTTTTCACAAACTTATGAATATAGTTACATTATTTTGAAATAAAAGTTATTTCACATATAACTGTATGAATATCACCATGAGATACATGTGTTGTGTCTATGTGATTGGTTGGGTGATCATGGACTGGAATGTCATGTGACGATTTGTGTATGGTGAATGGTTGCATGTGTGTATGGTGTGTTTTATGAGACTCGCATGTCTCCCTCTCTCTCTATTAAATTTGGGTTGTACTTTCTATCTCCCTCTGTGTCATACTTCCCTTGATTAAAATCAAGGTTTCTTATTATTATGGAATGTAATTTTATGAGCCTACAAGCCTAATTATCCATTCATGTAAGTTATAAGAAGCATATTTACTGAGAAGGACTTGAAGAGAAGTAAGACTCATAGGAGATGGAGCCACATCATCAAGAGCATGAGATGCCAGCCATGCTTGCGTATTTCACCATAGGTTATAATGGATTACCAATTGGCTTTGGTAACTACACTTAGATTGTGAAGTCCATGATCACCCAAGGTTGTTTATGCATATATAAGATATATGTGTGGATGTGCTACTGTGTACATATTTTCTATAATTGACTAATATATGATATTCCAAATTTAGCTAATATGTATGTGTCACTATGAATGATGAGACCTAAAATATTCAAAAAAATCCCTTGCTTCTCAGATTCAAGTTGGTAAACATGAGGACGTTAAGAAAATGACCCACGTGGCCTTCCATCGTAATGGATTAAATTACTTAGCTTTGGGTCGGGTTTGGCTTGTTGTGCTACCACAAGGTTGGCTTGGGAAAGGGATGAGGATTTAATCCATGGCATGAGATGCCTTACCTTGGGGTGGAGTCTGAGTAACTTTGTTGAGCTACCTCAAGAGTTATATCCTTAATCCATGCTCATAACGTTACGATGGTCGAGACTTGACTTAATGCCATGATTTGTTGTGCTAACACAATGTTGCAATAATTCAGAGGCCAAATGATCGGGAGTTGCAAGGAGTTGTAATTGGCAATAGTTGTCTACCTATTAAGAATGGTATAGTTTGTTAAGCTACCTCAAGATTATATACATGTGGTTAACAGAATCTCGATCCCCACTAGGAGATCATTGGCATCTCCCGTTTCACATAAAGAGAGTTATATGATTCGTCGAAAATTAGTAGGAGATTAGGTTAACTTCAAAATCCATTGTTAATATAATTAAAACTATGAATATCTACTTACCATTTGGAAGCATGTACCTGTAGCCTTGCGAAGTTTCTAAGGGATACAGAAGGAACAAGATGTTATCCAATTGATAGAAGCCTCTCTCTCTTCCTCTCTTTGAAAATTTCAAATGTTAGACACAACTAGAAGCTGCCTTTCTAATGTTTCCCTCCACTAGTCTAATGGACAGATTTTAAAGACCTCTAATATATGAAGATCTTGATCATAAGAGAGAAGAGAACAAGAAGAGAGATTGAATCATCAAGAAAATCAGCCAAGACTTTGCTCCTCTATATCCACAAGAACTATGTACTCTTGAATTGAGAGAGAGATAGACAGAAGAATCCAAGAGCTTGAGCTACTCCTTCATCTGCACATTTAGAGACTCCTGGGATTCTTCAAACTGATCAAGACTAGTGTTTTCTTTGTTCTAAATTTGGTTTTTTTGTCTTGATCTTGTTGTGTGTTCATCCGTGAACACCTACCTCTTTCAAGGCACTCTCATTTCATCTATACTCTACTTTGTTTCTATATCCCCTCTTCCTAGTTGTTGAAAGAGAGGGCACGCAGTTGTGCAAAGGGTTGTTGTCCTCTTCATTGTGTTGAAGAGAGGACCAGCTAAGGCTGGGAGTTGTGGTTTTTGTGTTGATTAACCTGCAAGGAGTTTGTACCTTGTGTTAGTGGAATTCTCGAGAGGTTGCTTGAGGACTGGACGTAGGTCTGGACAGACCAAACTAGTATAAATCTTTGTGCATCTTGCGTGATTGTTCCCAATTTCCTCCCCTTGTTGTGCAATTGCGATTAGTTTCTATTTAGCTCATCATTTAAATTTCTGATAACCCATTCACCTCCTCCGAGTTCTCCATAATATGAGCAACATGTTCTAAGTTTGATTAAACTTATTTCTAAATTTGATTATTGGACCTACGATAATCTATTGGTACTGTCTAAATTGGCTTTTGATTATGTGCTTATCTAATTACTTGAACTTGTGGATGACCTACAGTTTGACTATGTTTAGTTAAAATTTCCTTGTAATTAGTTAAATGTTTGTTTCAACTCCATTTTAAGTATTATATGCTTAGCTTGGTAAGGTGTAGAAGCCTACTTAATTGTACTCATAAATCACTGCTTATTTTTAGATTTTATAGGCCAGTGAGCTGCCTAAAGCTTCGAGTAGTGGTTTGCTGCTTGGAGAGAGAATGTTTCTACTATTACAGGTGATTAGATGTGAAGTTCTACTGAAGAATAATTTCTGTAATAGGCTTGAGACAAGATTGTAACTTTTGGCTAAGCTTGAGGGAATCTTATGTACCTTTGGTGCTATAATAAAGATTTCTGGAGGATTTTGGTATGGTTAGGTATGTAAGTTTGGTTTGGCACTGTTGTAGATTAAGTTTTGCTTCCGTTAAATTTCAATTATGTTATGTTTCTATTGTGTTGTCTCACTGTTACATGCACCTGGCTCCATAGTAGGCATTAGACCCAAACTGATGTTCAAGGGTGTGACAGCTAGTGGTATCAGGGCATTGACTTATCCAATTGGTTGAGATTGTGGTAGAATTTTATCAGTGCTATTTGATCTAGTTGCCATGCTCATTGATCTTAGTATGTGGGTAGACTAGTTGAGAGTAGTTACTCTTAGAATTTGTTTAAGAAGTTTAATAAAATTTCTTTGGTCTTTCAGATTATGGCCAAGAGAGGTAGACCTCCTCAGGAAATGGATCTTGCTATTTGAGAGCCTAGAGCATGAGGCTCAACATTTGTTTCCCCAGTTGCTTTAATAGAAGAAAGAAGGCTTAATCTAGGGGAATTTGGAAGCTTTATGTAGACTTTTCAAGGGATGGTTCATGCTATGCAAGCCCAGGCTGTGGTACAATATTAGGAAAGAACTTTTGGGGCTTCTATTATAGATAAATTTAATAAGTTGAGACCTCATTCTTTAAAGGGGAGAGCATGCCAAAGGTAGTGGAGAATTGGCTTATATAAATGGAGAAGATATTTGATGCCATTGGTTGTTCAGTAGAGAGTAAAGTAAGATTGGCTACATTTATGTTCACTCAGGAGGTAGAATTTTGGTGGGACTCCATGAAGAGGAATGTATTTGCTAGTTAGGAGGGGAATATTTCTTGGGAAAGATGTTTGGAGGAGTTTAAGAAGAGGTAATTTTCCTCACATATAAAAGATGCCAAAGTTATAGAATTTCTGAATTTGACTCAGGGAGCTATGTTAGTAGCTGAGTATGAAGCTAAATTTGTAGAGTTGGAAAGGTATGCACCTCAGTTCTTTGTTAACGAAGAGGAAAGGGAGAAGCAATTGGTTAATGAGTTGCAGGCAACAATCAAAGCAAGGGTAGCTCCTTTTAGGTTGAAGACAATGGCTGAAACATAGAGGGAGCATAACATTTTCATTGAAGTGCAGAGAAATAAGAACAAGAGGAAACCCTTTACACCATTTTGAAGGAAGAATAATGATAAGAGAAAAAGAGTTTTTCAAGCTGTTGCAAAAGAAGTAGAGAATTCTCTGTGTACCCAATGGGAGGGAGGCATCCTAGAAAAGAATGTTGGTGGGCTTAGAAGGGAAAAACCCGAGTGTGTGCATTCACAAAGCTGGCTACTGAAATTTCAGATAATGTGCTGACATGTACTGTTTTGATCTCTGGGTTGTTCGCTAGAGTTTTGTTTGATTTTGGTACTACACATTCTTTTGTTTCTACTGGAATTGTTGAGCTTTTAAGTGGATGTTTGATTCAGAATACTAAACCTCTAATTGTTACAATTGTTATTGGGGAAGAAGTGGTCACACAATCTATACTTTCTAATTTAATGGTTCAAATTGGAATTAGATGTATGCTTGTAGATGCTTATGTAATTGAGCTAGCATATGTTGATGTTATTCTAGGTATAGACTGGTTGGAAAGATATGGTGCTGTATTGGACTGTTTTAGAAAGAAGGTGATATTCCAATTGCCTGGTGTGGAAAAATTCTACTTTTAGTGTCCTAAGAAGAACTCTGGGAAAGTTTTTGTCAGCTTTGAAGGCCAGGAAATAGATCAATCAAGGCTATGATGCTTATTTGGCCAGTGTGGTACTGAGTAGTGAATCTAAAGGTTCAGTTTTAGAAATAAAAATTGTCACAAAATTTTCAGATGTGTTTCTTGAAGATTTACTAGGTTTACCACCAGTTAGAGAGATTGATTTTACCATAAAGTTAGTACCTAGCATTGCACTTATATCTAAGGCACCATATAGAATGGCTCCTACTGAGCTAACTGAACTGAAGAAAAAGTTGCAGGAGTTATTAGACAAAGGATTTATTGGTGCACCCGTTTTGTTTGTAAGAAAGAAGAATGGATCTATGAGGTTATATATTGATTATAGGCAATTAAATCAAGTCACAGTGAAGAATAAGTATCCTTTATCAAGCATTGATGATTTGTTTGATAAGTTAAATAGAGCAAGAGTATTTTCTAAGATTGATTTAAGTTTGGTTATCATCAACAGAGAATTAAAGATGGAGACGTGTCCACAATAGCTTTTAGAACTAGATATGGACACTATGAGTTCTTAGTTATGCCCTTTGATTTTACTAAGCACTAGCTACTTTTATGGATTTGATGAACAGAGTTTCAGACCTTATTTGGACTAGTTTATGGTAGTAGTCATTAATGATGTGCTGATTTATTCACCTAGTAAGGAAGCTTACAAAGAATATTTGAGAATTATTTTAGAAAACTCGAGAAATCATAGACTATATTCTAAGTTCTGTAAGTGGGAGTTTTGGTTGATGGAAGTTAAGTTTCTTGGTCATATCATCTAGGGTGATGGTGTATTTATTTCATCTCTACATATTGCAAAAATGTTGTCAACCAACCCATTTCGTAGCATTTTGGATGCAAACAAGCTGACATGCCCTAACTTCATTAATTGGCTAAGAAATGTAAGGATTGTCCTTACAATTGAGAGATAGCCTATGTCCTTGAAGAGAAAGTGCCTGAGCTTTCCCAGAACCCCTCAAGAGTTGAGAGGGAGGCTAATAAAAAGTGGAGGGAGGATGATGTCACTATTCAATGCATTATGTTGACCTCCATGATCAACAAACTGCAAAGGCAACACAAGAAGATGAGTACCTACTCTATGTTGGTCCATTTACAAGAGTTGTCAAAGACCAAAGTAGGACTGAGAGATATGAGACATCGCGTAGCCTTTTCCGTGCTAAGATGGCATAAAGATCACCTGTTCAGGCTCATGTCTTGAAAATGATTGACTAGATTGAGAGACTTGAAGGACTTGGCTTCCTAATAGTCTGTGAGCTTCAAATTGATGTGATCCTACAATCCCTACCAGACTCTTATTCTAACTTTGTGATGAACTTCAACATGAACAAGATCAATACTATAACGATCCGCCACCCTATAATCGGGGATCCGATTACTAAATGGATACCAAATCATTAAATTTGGAGCCAAACCAGGATCTCGATAAGTCTGGGAAATAAATGATAAACTAAGCTAAACATTCACATCGCATCGAATTGTAAAGGAAGTGCAGAAATTAAAAATTATTACAATTTGACTCGACTCAGCTAATAATTACATACTCTAACTGAAAAGAAATAATTAAGTGTACAAGCTAGAAAAGGAAATAACAACTACATCGGGGCATACCCCAGAACAGCGGCTACTAGCGCGCAACCCAAGGCATCACTCTCCTCGCTATGCCTGCCTGGAACCCTCACCTGAAAACCGCAGGGGTGAGTCTTAACGAAAAGACTCAGTAGGGATCCTTCGATCCCCACCACTCACTCACACACCCACAAGTGCAACAACACAAATATGGATAATTTAAATAAGTAAAGTAGTAAGCACAATTCCCAAATTTCGATATAAAATGCATGTATTCAAAATGTAATATGCACAACTCTGAAACCATTCTGTCAAGGAGCCCACAACCAGCGTCTCGGCTAAATACGCAAACCACATGGCCGAATGTGGAAAACACCAACCCACTGAGACCAAACAACAACCCCTCGGATAGCGCGCTGGCTACTCCGGCCTGACAGGCTACAGGTGATTCTGCTTCCCCCAGTACGAGTGACACTCCGAATGTACCACTCCCACACCGGTACTAGCTATACCCCGGGGTACACCAGGTGACCCTCTCTCTACGCGTTACCCCACCACTCCCACACCGGCGCCGTGTCACTCCCACATCGACACAGGGTGCCTAAGAGCTAACAATTGTCACTCTAGGCCCACGATTGCACAAAACGCAACACGGTGCGATCCGATAACATAGAAATCATTGTCCTCAAACATGATTTCAAGCATGCAATTAACCAAACTATCTATCAATGTAAACACATGTTAATTGAAAGAATTAATGAGATTCGGTCTTGAATTACGTCGCCCAAAGCCGACGTCATTCAAGACTCCTAAACTGGTTCATGTGAAAACGGTCCTCGGAATATGGCCTAAATCGCGTTGCGCAATGTAGTCACCTTTTAAAAGGCGTTGTTGTTCCTAGTCGCCTATTAACGACAGAAACAGAATCACGGCTCGGGATGAACCGGGCTAAATCGCGTCGTTGGGGGCAGCCGCCATTCAAAATGGCGTCGCTGTCCCAAGACACCATTTAGCGTTCGCCGACAGGTTCCCCTGTTGGCCTTCCCCGAGTTAAAAAAAAAGGGATTTCTCCCTAAATCACATAAAAACATAACACAAACGGAGAGGAGGAGGAGAATCGAAATACCCATTAAAAACCCTTCATTCCTCATTTACAAGGTTAACATTTTCGCCCCAAAGATCCCCTAAACATGCTCCAAAAGCGGAAAAAAATATGGTTTTAAACAAAATACAACGGGGATCGTCACCCTACCGGTTACTTGAACTCTTCCAAACTCCTAGCCATCGAACCGCCACGCCACAAGCCGCCGCCGGTACCGCCGTGGACGTCGTCACTCCACCGGGACATCGGTCGTCGTTCGGAGAGAGATACGCCGCGGAGGAGATGGTAGTGGTAGTAGTGGAAGTTAGGGGATTGATGGAGTGGAGGGAGAGGAGGAATGGGGAGAGGAGAGGAAGGAGAAGGGGGAAGGGGGTCGAATGGATTGGAGGGGAAGGGGAGGAGAGAGAGAGATGGAGAGAATGTGGGAAAAGAGGAAGGATTCGCGGGGTCAAACGAAACTTGCTAAAACGCGTCGTCCTAGGAAGTCGCCTTTCAGATGACAAGACGGGGGTCGTACACTGACAGGTTTCTGAATGACGTCGACCATGCAAGACGTTGTTCAAACGATAAGACTGGGGCCGTACTCTCACGTCCCAACGCCCGTCCACGTGGCACATTCTAAAACGCGTCCTTCTTATAGGACGCCGTTTGAACCGCGTCTCGCAAGCTCGACGCGAAAAAGAACACATGCCCCAACCCCACAAGGACCCAAACCAAGGAGTCTGACTCCGAAACTGACCCAATAACTGGATCCGAAACCTCAATCCTTACAAATGCCACCATGCCTGAGCCCCTGAACATGCTGAAGACTACTGAGATCACAATTAAGAGGGATAATGTTTCAACCTTGCTTGTCATTAAGATTGATAAGAAGTGGGCAAAGGAAAATCAGACTGTTAAGAAAACTCAAGCTAATAAGGAGGAGAAGGGAGACTGCTTTCATTGCAGATAGAAAGGGCATTGGAAATAGAACTGCAAGGAATATCTTGCAGAGAAGGCTAAAGAGAAGCTAGCAGAAGCTTCAAGTATCTATATGATAGATCTTCACTTGTCTTATAGGTATTCATCTTGGGTGTTAGACATTGGATGTGCCTCACATATCTGTAATGATTTTCAGGTACTATTGGGTAGTAGAAAGCTAGCCAAAGGAGAAGTCAAGCATTGCATGGGAAATGGAGCAAGAATTGCTGCACTCACGGTGGGAACCATCAACCTCAGCTTACCTTTAGTAGTTATCATAGTCTTAGATACATGCTATTATGTTCCTAGCATAATTAGCAATATTATTTCTATTTCTTGTTTGGACAAGATGGGATTTGATATTTCTATTATGAACGATAGTTGTTCATTATTTAAAGATGGCAATAAGATTGCTAGTGGGAGTTTAGATAATGGCTTGTATTCTTTTATATTATACTTCTTCCATGATGTGTGTTGATAGGGCCATTAAAAGTCCTAGCAATGAAGTGAATACTGCTTACCTTTGGCATTGTAGGCTAGGTCACATCAATGAAAGTAGACTCACAAGGTTGCATAAAGATGGATATTTTAATCCATTCGATTATGAATCGTATGCAACATGTGAGTTTTGTCTCGCTGGTAAGATGACCGAATTTACTTTTAGTGGAAAAAGAGAGAGAGCCTCAAAGTTATTAGAATTCATACATTCAGATGTATGTGGACCGATGTCCACACAAGCTAAAGGTGGACTTTCCTACTTTATCACATTCATTGAAGATTTTTCTTGATACAAATATTTGTACTTAATGAAGTACAAATTCGAAGCATTTGAGAAATTCAGAGAATTTAAGAATGAGATAGAAAAGCAGACCGGGGAGAGTATTAAGACATTTCGATCAGATCGAGGTGGAGAATACTTAAACATTGAGCTCATTCAATATCTCAAAGATAATGGAATACTGTCACAATGAACTCCTCCTCACACGACTCAATTAAATGGGGTTGCTGAAAGGAGAAATCATACCCTATTGGACATGGTATGATCTATGAGGAACTTTGCCGCTCTTCCTATATCTTTTTTAGGGTAATGCCTTTAAGATAGCTGCGTACGTCCTAAACAAGATTCCAACGAAATATGTCTCTTCCACCCTATATGAGATATGGAAAGGGAAGAAGCCATATCTTAAACATATTAGAGTATGGGGATACCCTGTACATGCTAAGAAAAATGATCCAAACAAGTTGGAGTCTAGGACTAAAGAGTGCAAACTAGTGGGGTATCCAAAGTAGACATTTGCATACTACTTCTACCGACCTAATGAACAAAATGTGTTTGTTTTTAAGCGTGCCCAGCTCCTTGAAAGTGAATACATCCTTGATAGGAAGAATGGGAGCAAGGTGGAGCTAGAAGAAGTTCTAAAGCCACAAGTTAGAACCCAGTTGCCTCAGGAACCTGTTCATGAATTACACACCTCGATTCAGAAGAGATTAGAACCAATTATACGAAGATCTGAGAGGGTATCTAGACAATCTGAGAGATATGTAGGACATATTTTTTAGGATGGTCATAGAATACACAAAGTTTAGGGTGATGATCCTCAAACTTATGAGGAAGCAATAAATAGTATTGACTCCGAAAAATGGTAGGAGGCCATGAATTATGAAATAGAATCTATGTATTCTAACCAAGTTTGAAACTTGGTAGACCAATTGAAGGGTATTGTACCCATTGGATGTAAATAGGTTTATAAAAGAAAGATTAGATTTGATGGCAAGGTAGAGACCTTCAAACCTAGGCTAGTGGCAAAAGGTTATACTTAAAAATAAGGAATTGATCATGATGAGACCTTTTCACTAGTAGCTATGATAAATCCATCATAATTCTCTTGGCCATAGCTACACACTATGATTATGAAATATGACAAATATATGTAAAGACGACTTTCCTCAATAGAAGACTTAAGGAAGAGGTGCATATGGTACAACCTCAAGATTTCATGTCCATATATTTTCCTTAAAAAGTGTGCAAACTACAAAAATCCATTTATAGATTGAAGCATGCCTCTCACAATTGGAGCATGAGATTTGATAAGGCAATCAAATCTAATGACTTTATTAAGAATGAAGAGAAACCTTGTGTGTATATTAAGGTTAGTGGGAGCGCAGTGACTTTCTTAGTCCTCTATGTTGACGATATTCTACTCATCGGAAATAATGTAGGGATGTTGTCTTCTATAAAAGCTTGGATGTTATCACACTTCTCCACGAAAGACTTGGGGGAAGCATCTTATATCTTAGGAATTAAGATCTATAGAGATAGATTTAATAAGATATTAGGCTTGTCCCAGTCCATGCATATAGACACAATTGTTAAAAGGTTTAACATGGAGGACTCTAAAAGAGGTCTCATTTTGATGAGACATGGAGTCAATCTCTTGAAGGAGATGTCCCCTAAGACTTCGAAAGAGAGAGTAAATGAGTAAGATCCCTTATGCTTTGACTATATGGTCTATTATGTAACCCATGCTATGTACTAGGCCTGACGTAGCTCATACTTTGAGCGCCACAAGTAGGTATCGGGCTGATCTAGGTCCACAGCATTGGACAATGGTAAAATGTATCCTTAAGTACTTGAGAAGGACTAAGAATATATTTTTAGTTTATGTAGGATCCGACTTGAAGCTAGTGGGATACACAAATTCCAGCTTCCAATTAGATTGTAATGACTGTAAGTCCACTTCCGGGTATGTGTTCACCCTGAATGGTGGAGCAGTGAGTTGAAAGAGTTCCAAATAGAGTACGATGGCTGATTCCACTATCGAGGCGGAGTATATAGCTACTTCATAAGCAACAAAGAAGGGGATCTGAATGAAGAAATTCATCACTAAGCTCGAGATTATACCTAGTATCTCTGATACGGTCCCCTTGTTTTGTGACAACAATGGGGCAATAGCGCAAGCTAAGGAACCTAGGTCTCATCAAAAGTCGACACATATTTTGCGAAAGTTCCACCTGATCAGAGAGATGATTACTCGAAGAGATATAGTTGTGGAAAGAGTTCCCTCTGAAGATAACATTGTAGATCTACTGATGAAGCTTTTAGCTCAAAATGTTTTTGAACACCACCTACAAGGGATGGGGATCAGACATATAGGTCATTGACTATAGTCCAAGTGGGAGAATAAATGAGTCAAGGTGTCCTACAAGTCAATCACATTAGATGTGATAGACACTATCTTTGTAATTCTTATTTATCAATAAAGTGGTGGTTTACTCATTATATATTCATATGTGCGAATGATTGTTATCATGAAGTCCATAGAGTTATGCAATATGGATTAAATCACAATGAGAATGTGATAATGGGATTAATCTATTCTAAACATAAGCCTTAAATATTTTCACTCATAGGATATCTGAAATAGACATTAGATATCTGGATAGGCTGATGTATCTTATGCCTGCTCATATGATGAGGGTGATTGATCTCATAATTACTCGTGTGGTGACGCTAAGGTAAAGATATAGGTGCTCATTGTCGAATGAGTTTACTGGATTGATCCGTGTTAGAATTCCTAAATGGTTATTATACTTAGCTGTCGACTAGAAAATTCTACGTCGTGATTGCAGAGTAGATTCTTAGACCTAAGACATCAAAGACACCTTGCTAGAGGATTACTAACTCTTGATGCTTAGTTAAGGATTCTTAATATAAGGGATCAAATATCCAAGTTGTTGGATTCAGTAAGAAACTTATGAAGGTGATCGAATGTACACTATAAGATCATTCGCTCTTAGTATACTTAGAGAGAGAATATTTCGAGGACATGTACTCAAAAATCTTTAGCCAAGGTTAGTGCAGTATGTCGAAAAAGATGCTTTCGACAAGACCAATTTGAGTACTTTGTCCACTAGGTGAATTAGAGGGTTTGACAGTTTAACCATACCCTAAATTCACTAATAAACATTATATGAATGAGAGATTATTGCCATGTGGTAATTGCTGACAGAAAGGTTGCAAAAGGGGATTTATTTATCCCTAAATATCTTCTGGGATCATGAGATGTTGCATGGTGCTATTCATATCCTGAACACCTAGTAAAATAATCATTCGATGATCACTTCAAACTAATTTAATTATCGTAATTTAGACTAATCATTATTCAGAGATAAAGTTTATAAAGGGGTTTATAAACTTTATAGGCTTGCAATTGGACTGATATTTGGGCCTACAGGGACACACACATATAGTCAATTTGAGTGAGAGAGTTAAATTTATATTTTTAGTGGGGTTTTATGAAAAACTATAAGAAGAATATAAAATACAACGTGGTGTAAACCCTGCACGTACAAAGTTGTAGTCGCTCCTCTCTCCCTCTCCTTTCCTCAGCTTGGGTGCCGGCCCCTTCCTAGTGCTCTCTTTCTCTTTTCTCTACTTCCTCTTTGGTGGAACAAGAAGGAGACGCTGAGGACTTCACGGAGAGAATCCTACTACATTGGTGTTCGTGTGGATACCGCTAGAGGCTTAGTGCTTGATTAGCTCTGTACCCTGCGGATCCCCGCTCGTTTGTCTTCAACTGTCGAGAGGTTTCATGACCTTGCAAAGGTGAGAAACTATCTCCCGGATAGTTGTTTGTCGTTCTTTTATTCGATTCCGAAAGCCAACAACGATTTGCATGAGGATTCATCGCTCCATTGTGCCATATAGTGAATCCTTACACTTGGAACCTTGTTCAACAAATATGCAATTGACTCTAGTACATATACCGACAAAGTCACTAGTATCTTAGAAAAGCTCTTCATTGATAGTACCATACCTAATAAGGTACATTTCCTCCTTTCAGATACACCATTCATCTGTAGTGTATAAGGAAGGATCTATTGAGAAAGGATACCATTATCTTTTAAGAATTGTCTGGATTCTACACTCAAGTATTCATCTCCTGATATAATTAAAGAGTTTTAATGCTCTTTCTAATTTGCTTCTTTACTTCATTTTTAAAATCCTTGAACTTCTTAAATGTTTCTGACTTGTATTTCATTAAGCACGCATAGTCGAATCTCGAGAAGTCATCAATGAAAGTGATGAAGTAACTTGGAACCCTGTTCAACAAATATGCAATTGACTCTAGTGCTTATTCCTACGAAGACACTAGTATCTTAGAAAAGCTCTTCATTGATAGTACCATATCTAATAAGGTACATTTTCTCCTTTCAGATACACTATTCATCTAAGGTGTATAAAGAAGGATTTACTGAGAAAGGATACCATTATCCTTTAAGAATTGTGTGAATTCTACACTTAAGTATTCATCTCTTTGATATGATCAAAGAGTTTTAATACTCTTTCTAATTTGCTTCTTTACTTCATTTTTAAATTCCTTGAACTTCTTAAATGCTTCTGACTTGTACTTCATTAAGCACACACAGTCAAATCTCGAGAAGTCGTCAATGAAAGTGATGAAGTAAGAGAAATCATTTTTAGCTTGAGTAGACATAAGACTACATACATAAGAATGTATTAGTTTAAACATATCTTCGGCACTCTCTCCATGTCTAATGCAACTTTTGAAGTATGTTCTCACCAATATATCCAAGCCTACAATGCCACAAATAGGCTGGATTCATATCATTCTTTCTCCTCTTAGGAGAACTATCAAGGTGGAGAACATCATAAGAAACATCAACAACTACAAACTATTAACCAAATGTTCTAAAGGAACTTGTTTATTATTAAAGTAAATAAACAACCATTATTCTCTATGGTTAAATTGTATCCAATCCTAGAAATAATGTTGTTAATGATACTAGGAATGTAGTAATAATCATCTAATATGATCTTATCTCCAAAGGGTAGCTTGAGCTTCACTGTCCCTACAGCCAGTGTGGCAACCTCTGCATCATTTCCAATCCTCAAGTCTGTCTCTCCCTTGCTTAACTTTCTTCTATTTGTCAGCACCTGCATATCATTATAGACATGAGAAACATATCCAATATCTAAAACCTACAATGTAGAATCTCTAATAGACCAGTGAAGATCTATTATATAGATGCTGAAGTTTCAACAAGCTTCTTCTTACCCTTCTCTACTCCTTTGCCGTTGTCCTTATTTTGTACTGGCTTCCCTTTGCCCTACTACCTAGCCTACCTTCCTCTTCTTGTTAGTCTTACCAACCATGAGGATTGTGGGCTTCTCCTTTTGAAGGTTGCCCTCTGCAGTCTTGAGCATGTTAAGTAACTCAGACAAGATCACTTGAACCTTGTTCATATTGAAGTTAACTATGAACTCAGAGAATGAATTACGTAGTAATTAAAGGATGAGGTCAATGCTTAGGTTTTCATTTAAAATAGAACCAAGCACAGTGATCTTCTCAATCTACTCTATCATCTTTGGAACATGAGTGTGCACTGAAGACCCCTCTACCATGCAAGTCTTGAATATGTTTCTAGATATCTCATATCTTTCAATCATGCTCAGCTCTTCAAATAGCTCATTTAAATAAAGCATGATGGACTTAACATCCATCTTCTCATGTTACCTCTACAATTCATTGCTCATTGAGGCAAGCATGTAGCATTGAGACAAAGTGGAATCCTCCTTGCACTTCTCATACATGATCATTTCCCCTTCAGGTACATCAAACACAGGTTTAGATGGTGATTGATCCTCAAGGACGTAGGCAATCTTCTTAGACCTAAGTACAATCTTTAGGTTCCTGAGCCAATCTGAGTAGTTTAGGCCTGTCAACTTGTTGACATCTAGTATGCCATGGAGTAGGTTGTTCGACGACATTCTTACCTACAAAGGAAATGTAAATTAATAAGTATATGTTCTTTAAGAATTAAATTAAGATTAGGATTTTAATCGTGATCAACTCCCACTAATTTTCGACAGACTATGTAACCCTTAGATATGTAAAATGAAAGACTACGGCGGTCTCCTAGTGGGGATTAGAATCTTACTGACTCACAATGTGATCTTGTGGTAACACAACAAACCACATTAAGATTAGAAGCAATCAACTCTTAACACTTACAACTCCTTATAATATCTAATTATACTTCGGCCCCAGACTTTAATCGTCATGTAGATAGCACAACAAACCACTAGAATCCAGTTTAAGCTGTACTATCGTTACTTAACGAGCATAGATTTGGATGTATCCCTTGCGGATAGCACAACAAGGTTACACTGTTCATCTACCCTGTTTAAGGCATGTCATGCCATAGTTTTAGTTTGTCCTCAAATTTGATAGGTCTTGTGTGTAGGATCGCTACAGGGGAACAACAGACGTAGTAGAAATAAAAACAAAACAAAAATCGTTCCCGGTCCATTTCGAAGAACAAAAATGAGAATCTCAGTGATTTATCATTACCTTGCATGGAATCGGATCTTCGTTCCAGTGGTTCCGACGTGTGACAGCGCAAGCCGCACAATCATCTTGCTCTATAATGGGTCGCCCTCAGTTTCTCGCTCAGTGTAGTGCCTTCGGTGGCCGCTCGTTGCCGTGTAGGTGCCCGCGACATGCAAATGGACTGTTCCCGACGATTGGTAGTCGAAGCGACGAAGCGGCGGAACCCCAAGGGGTGCCCTCTATGATGCCAACAAGAGAGAGGAGAGAGAGGAGGGACGACCAGAGGGAGCCTGTGATGCCAAGCTCAGGGTTGTCCTCTCAGTGTGTATATAATAAGTCATCCTGCAGTTCTTCAAAAAAACCTCTGACTTAATATAAATCCCGTTCCTGACCCGTCAACTGAGAATCTTTGTGTATGTTAGCCTCTAGGCTCAAGTACCCGTCTAGTTAATAGCCTATTAAGTCCAGTAACTATTTACTAACTTAATTAATTAACATTACATATTAATCAATTAACTAATTGATTAAGTGTCGCTCACTTATATCGATCGGATCTCCGATCACGTTGGGTGCCAAACAACACTACATGATCTCAAAAATGTATTGTGGTTATAGAAACCCACTCAAGGAACCTTTACATAGACACTTACCACATAGATATAATCTTTCACTCGTGCAGTACTCTCGAATCGACTCAGGGCATGGTGTACTGTCAAATCCTAACCAGTAGGTTCACTTGGTTTGGATGCCATTATATAATATTAGAAAGTCATTTTTTTCTTATATTATGTCCGCCCTGGGCAAGGACTTTTATGCATCCTTCTTAGAGCATTCTCTCTATGATTACAAAGAACGAATGATCTCGTATTGAACACTAAATTCCTTTCGAAAGTATTCCGTTGTACCCGATCTTTGACTATTTAGAATCCCATGTTTAGAGATCCGTTAGCTGAGGTCAATGCACAGAAGTCTACTGAAAAGGTGTCCATAGTGTCTTTGGTTTGAAGACCATCCACGCAATTGCGATAATTCAATCAAGCTGGTTGACAGTTAGATACATTAGCATCCAACGATTCAAGTCAGATCAGTTCAATGAACTCATTATCTAATGAACACCTACAGATTTTCCTTAGTATCTTTACACAAGTGACTATGAGATTAGTCACCCTCATTATATAAGCCTTTGTAATATATACTAGTCTCACCGGATGTTTGGTGTCCTTCTCAGATATCTTTCGACAAAGAACAATTAAGAATGTGTATTTATAAGTGATTAGTCTTATTATGATCATATCATAATCCGATCACTATTGCACACATTCACAGACTTTATTATGAAACCTACATAAACAAATTACATATAATGAATATTAAAGCCATTTTATTAATAACCGAGTGAGATTATATAATGTCTGATTAGTTTGTAGGCCACCTAAGGGTAAAATCTCCCACTTGGACTAAAGCCGATTACCTTTGTGCTAAATACCTATAGCCATTAGGTGACGCTCAAACACATTTTAAGATAAGGGCTTCGTCAGTGGATCTGCTACGTTGTCGGCAGACGGAACTCTTTCGACTACTACATCTTCTCTGACAATAATCTCTCTGATCCGGTGAAAGTGCCTCAGAATATGCTTCGATGTCTGGTGAGACCGCGACCCTTTTGCTTATGCAATCTCCCCATTATTATCACATAGTAGCAGGATGAGATAAGAGATGCTAGGAACCACACCAAGGCCAGTGATAAACTTTTTCAACCATGCTGCTTTCTTGGTGGCTTCTGTTGCAACGATGTACTTAGCTTTTATCGTTGAGTCTAAAATGGTTTCCTACTTTGAACTCTTCCAGGTCTAGACCAACCCAGCTGGCCAGTCCATCCCCTTTAGGGGCCCTAGTTCCCATTTTTTTGGGGTTTTAAAATTTTGTTTTAATAAAAAAATTTGTAATTTTAAAATTGGTTTTAAAATTTTAAGTTATTTTAACAGTTTTTTAAAAAACTCAAATTTTAAGATCGATTTAACATTTAATGGTTAATGTTAAAATTATCTAAGTGTTAGATAATTATTTATTATTTTAGCAACAATGTTACAAATGATGCATGGAATTAACTTATAATTTGAATCATGGGTTTGTCTACACATGTTGATGTGTTAAATGCTTTATAATATAGACTTTAAAGCATTCTAGCAATTAAAATTTTTGAAAATTTAAATTTATTCTCAATTTTAATTGGAGCCCGATTTTATGAAGATCAAAATTAAATTATTTTCAAAAGTTTAATTTCTAATCCATTGTCATATATGGATGGTTAAAAGTGTGGTCATGGATATGAACATTTTTTTGTACCATGTGATGATATGGATGTGTGATTTGTGATGAGTTTGGTAAATTGTTAATTAAATATGGCTTGTATGCCATGCCTCTCTCTCTCACTATTGTAATTCTATCTCCCTCCTATGATGTACTCCGCCATAAGGCATTCTATCACAAATATATACATTTTTATGTATTTCATTCAATGATTATAATTGATCGTGATGGAAGGTCAAGGAGCGAAGATGATCCGCAGATGCAACAATGAAAGATAAGGAGATGTGATCCCCTGCCTATGGCAACATAATGAAATATTTAGATTTAATGATGGTAAATGGCATGTTGATTGTTTGGTTATTTGTTTCTCATAATTTATCTTTTATTTGTATGTTATTTGATTTTATAGTTATGTTGCTTGAATCCGAAGTGAGTCTGAATGACTGAACTGGATCAGGGGCGTAACAAGTTTTTAGTCAAATTGATTAAACACCTCTGAAACTTCGACTACATCACTATTGTTAATCGATTAAAAAAGAAAGTTAGTTGTGATAACAGACTGCAAATCAATTAGAGTACGATTTATATCATCTTTCTAATCGCCATTGTTAACCGATTAAGTCTAAGCCCAAATCGATTAGCCTTGTCGATTAGGAAGCTATCACTAAACGATTAAAGTCTGTATGATAATCATTATTGCTATGGCCAGTTGCTATGGCCAAACCGATTAGCCGTATCGATTAGAAAGCTATTGTTAATCGATTAAGTCTATGATTAAATCGAGCACCACTTCAATTAAGTTTCTTCGTCTAATCGGTTACATGCCATTTCGATTATGATTATTGACTGACTGATAAGTCATCGATTAATTGATTACTTCAACAAATTGATTAGAAAGACTTAAGCGATTACGTGCAGTGACTGTTAATTGATTACCTATTTGTTATGCACTCAATTATTCTTAGCGGTAAATCAATTAACCGTTTGATATTTAATCGATTATCTATCTATTTTGAACTCGATTGTCTATGTCTATTTAAGCGATTAACTACTCAATAATTAATCGATTACCAAACTATTTTGAACGTCATTTTCTCTATTTGTTGAATTGATTTTTTGATCAATAGTGGATCGATTACCTGTATTTCTTTGAATCAACTTCATGATTATATTTATGCTATCATCTATTTATTTTGATTCAATTATTGAAGAACTCCTTTTGATCGATTATATCAATAGCTTGATGATTTGATGTTTTTTCTATTAGAATATTTGTGCGCCAGCTTCTATGTTATTTTTTAGACTTTCTATACTTTCATATTTTGTACTTTCATAGGCTTCGGCTACGAGGCAATCTCTACTGGCAAACTGGGTAGAAAGTCCAACTACTTTTTAGTTTTCTATTGGTGTAGAAAGCTGTTAGAGATCTTTTCACTTATCGAAATGGGGATGTACTCAAGTGCATATATGGAAGTCTACGTGTGCAACAAGAAGATAGAAGATAGGCAAGACAAATGAAGAATTAGACTAGATAGTTCAAAGAGCTCTCTCAAATTCAAAACGTTATAAACAACTTAATCTATTTTGTCTAATGTTTCCCTCCAAGAGTCTAACGGGTAGAATTTGAGCAATCAGCTTATATATATTGGCCTCTAGTTTCACATGAAATATATAGAGAATAGAAGAACATAGACCATCTAGCGAAATTCAAATCTTGAAGTGCTCCATTCTCAAGTGCACAAATTCCTTCCTATTCCGAACTGAGGAGGCATTCTGGCGGGTGCGTGCGTCTAGGAATGTCTACTAAGCTATTAGTGGGCTTGTTTGTTCTATTGAACTACCGAATCAAGTGAAGTCGTCTTGCATAGCAACACTAGAGAGAAAAGAGCCTAAGAGCCTACATCAATCTTGAAGCACTATGTCATTGCTTCACTCTTTGCTATGCAAATTGATGCTCTTTGGCCTCTTCATCAACCGATCAAGACACTATACTCAAATTCTTTCATCTTTGCCTTGATCTTGTTTGTCTCTTCATTGTATACTTATCAGCCTACTGAGAGGCATATTCTTGTGTACAGACAAACATATGACCTTTTCTTAGAGAGGAAGGGAAGACTTGCGTATTATGGGGGCCTCTTCTTGAGGATCACAATTCCATACTCTTTTTTATGTTTTCATGAAATTTGTAACTTTTTTGGTTAAGTGGTGCAATGGCAAATTTTAACATCTTAATAATTCTATGACCATTGAGTAATACTTGCAGCAATGGCTAGTGCAACTACAGTTCTGGACATTGCAGTAATTTTTTATGTTTTTATTTTTTGATTCTTCTTAGGTCGGTTACAGTCTAGTCTACATATCCATGCAGCCTAATCTCTCATCCGATGACCCAAAAAAATCTAAAAAATAAAAAACTACATCCTAATGAACATTAAAAGAGCATCCCTTAATGGGCTGAGCCCAATAAGAGTTGTTTTTATTGTTTAGATTTCTTAGACTATTTGATAGAAAATCGCCCTATACAGATATGTGGGCCATGTGCAACCTTACTTTAAAAAAATTCAAAAGCATAAAATTTTTAAAAGAACTTGTTGCAATGTCCAGCGGTGCAACTGCATGGGCATTGCAACAAGTATTACTCACAAGATCATTATTCTACCGAGAGTCGTAGTCATAGGCTATATTCCTTGCACAGAGGTTCTGAGTATATGGGCTCTTGGAAGGTCAAGGGACAAATCTCCAACACCTTGTGAATTGTAGGGTTTGATCCATAGCACTCTCTCTCTCTCCCCCCTGAGGAGGGAAGTTCTCCCACCACTACATCATCAGGCAGTTGCCTTATAAAATTTTTATCAATAACCTTAATTAATTTAATCCTTCTTGATTCTTGACTTAAATTTACCCTTAAAACATCAAAATTAAAAATTTTAAGAGTTTTTTTACTTTTTAATCCATACAATATTCTTTCAATATTCTATATTAATCCCTAAAATCTTTATATTTATTTTAAAATTCCTATAATTTTTTTAACTCTCCTTAAAAGTCCCACCAAATAGATAGTATAAAAAAAGAGAAATATTCTAAGAATATTTGTAAAATATTATTTATATATTGAGAATATTCACAAAATATCCATAATATATTTTTGGTAGAAATATGACACATAGAAGGAATACTTCATGAATATTCTTTTTTTAACGATTGCTAATTAGAAGAGCTTTTTAAGGATGTTACAAAGATTGTAAGAAATTTAAAATAAATATGAAGATTGCAAAAGCTAATATGGAATGTTGAAGGATTGCAGGGATCGAAAAGCAAAAGAACTAAAATTTAACCATGAAATTATGGATACACTACTTAATTCTAGACATGATTACTTCTGTTCTTATTTTTCTGAAAATTCCTAAATGATGAAATATAGTTCTACTTACGAAACACAATGAGATATATTTCTACTTCTGAATTCAATACAACACATGTAACCATAATATGTATCGATAACCAGTTTTGCGATAAACTAACGTATAGAAGGCATTATACTTTCCAAACATATTCTAACCTGAACAAAAAGAAGCATGATCATGAATTCATGATAGGTGTACATACACAAAGTACGTAACACAATAAGACTTCAATAGATCTAGTGAGAAAGAGTGAGGTTTGGGAGACAGGAGACATGCATGTTTGGTGGCAAGCGAAGATGAGAAGGCAAAACTGGTTTACTAGGTGGACTGAAGTGTTCGAAGTTTATTTGGAACATTTTCCAGGAAAAGTATTTAAAAGCCAGAGCCATATGGGATAAATAATGCATGAATAATAATTGAGACCTCAAGTTAAGAAAACAGGATATTCCTGCTCTGACCTTAAATGAAGCTCATATGCATATATAGTTTGTCCAAAAATCCAAAACCCTCTATACGTATTTACAGCGTTCCTGTAAGCATCAGAAACAGGTGGAGCTTTGGTTACTATATATATATATATATATATATATATATATATGGTTGGAAAAGCTTCTAACTCTTGGATACTCATCCAAGGTGAGTCCGAGTGCGGAGGAGAATCTTTTGAAACCCTAAACTACCCCAAAAACTAATATTATATATATCTATCATATTGGCCTTTGAAAAAAGTTGAAAAATAGGAGATTTAGAGTTCTCGTCAAGGTGTTTGAAGGCCTCCTTTGCAGAAAATGCGGGAAGCTTCATCCTCTTCATCCTTTGAAGACCTTTGAAGACCAAGACTATAGAGGGGCCAATTCTTCCTTCTTCTTCTTAGTTTTCTTACTAGTTTTAGTTATTTTTCTTCATTGTTTTGCACTGCTGTTCATCACATTACTTTATCATCCACACACCCACCACATCATCTTTTCCATACCCATGCATGTACTAGGGGTTTAAAGAACTACAAAAAGTGAGTCTTTTTAGTTTGGTTGCATATTTGATTTACTATATAGGGTAGATATTATCGTACTTTAGTTCTAATCCAAATCATTTATTTGTCTTTTGTTGCAAGGTTTGAAGGAGAAAAGCTTGAAGGAAGGACAGATTGGAAGGTTTGAAAGAAATAACCAAACAAAGCAAGAGTAAATTCAAAAGGAAGGGCTCTTCTGTTTCGGCCGGCCGAAAGAGAGGAATAAAGAACCCAACTTCTCTCAATTACAAGGTTAGTAGCGATCAACTTATTCTTTTGAAACCCTTGGTTTCTGGCGATCACGATTTTTTATTAGATTTGTTAGTTATATAACATATGATATCATGATAATAGCATACACGATTTGAACACCTATACAAGGAGGACGATAATATCGGAAAAGGAGTTCTCCAATATTATTCAACAACATCCAATCCAAGTGAGTTGACGAGTTAGGATTTGACAGTACACCATACCATAAGTTGACTCGAGAGCATTGTACGAATGAAGGATTATATTCACGCGGTAACTGTTGACAAAAAAGTTTCAAGAGTGGGTTGTTTAACCCAACACCTTCCGGGTTCACGCAGTGTTGCTTAGCACCCAACGTGATCGGAGGCTCGACCGAATTCAATGTGCGACATTGATTTGGTCAATTAATTAATTAATATGAGTTATTAATTGATTAATTAAGTTAGTGAGGAGTCACTAGGCTTATTGGGCTACTAATCAAACCGATAATTGAGTCTAGAGGGTTACATGCAAAAGATTCTCAAGGCGATAGATTAAAAGTGTCTTGTATATAAATCGGAGATTTTTATGAAAAATCGCGCGGTTAATATAATATGTAACGAATGGGCTGAGTAGGCCAAATTGCTATTCAACCCAGGTCGCCCCCTCCTCTCTTCTTCTCTCTCTCTGGCACCCTAGGCCGACTCTCTACTGTGGGTCTGCTCCGCTGCTTCTCCGACTCCCGTTCGACAGGAATTCGATCGCGCATTACGGCCGTTATTGCGGCAATCGGCGAACCGTTCGTGGGCTGCGAGGAACGAGGAACGAGAGGAAATCCACAGCGAGGAGGATCGCGTGGACTTCGCTAGAGGCCAGGCATTTGTACGGCTCGCAGTGTCCTACCGACAGAACCGATCGGTTGCGGATTCGAATCCGCGCAAGGTAATAATCCGTTTAATGGTTATTCGAATTTTAGTTTTATCGAAACGGGAAAACAGATCGCTAGTTTTATTTTAATTTCCGCTGCGTGAGCGATTTGGAGAAATCCGAGAACCCAACACTTGCCTCCTCAAATCATGCCCCTGCCTACCTCTGGAGGCCACCGGCGATGCGCTGCCCAAAGAACCCAATCGGAGAATTCTGCGATTCAGACGTCCATGTCGGTGACGTGTTGAGCGGATGGTGCGCCAGCAGTGTGCTCGTCCAGCTGCGGGGGTGGGACATTGTGCCTGCCCACGGCCCTGATCCAAGCCGGACAATCCCTTGTGCTAGGAACAAGGTCGGCTACACATCTGAGCTCGAAGAAGAAGGGAATGCCCTCAGCAGGTCGTCGGCGGGGTTGCCGACATAGTCGGAGATGATCCTTGGTGGGAACAGCGAGGATGACTCTAGGTTGAACTCGGAGAGGTCTGGGTGATAGGCGACCGAGGTGGTGATCTGGCTGAATTGGGTCTCCACGGCGGCGAAGTCGTGGCGCCGCATCTCCTCCTCCTAGTCCCGGGTGAAGGGCTCGACGAAGGAGGAGACACGGTAGTTGAGGTTGAAGTTGTAGTTCTTGTGGGGTTGGTGGCGGTGGTGGTGGCCACCGTCGCCGGCGGTGGTGCTGCTGAGCATGCGGAAGGTCTTGTAGGCCGGGCAGAGAATGAGGGGAGACAAGAATGGTTCGTGACATTTTTTTAAAAGTTGTTGTTACCAAACATGATAATTATATTTATTTTATAATTTAAAAGGTGCTGTACTTTTTATTTTAATATATTTTTTAATAAAAAATTATATAAGATATTATAGTACAACCAAACACAAAAAGAATTGAGGGAAGTTTCCCACTCGAGTAGTTTTCAACACTATAAATGCATCTACAGTTTTAAACTTGGGAACAAATTTTATTGTTGTAGACTTTTCTTTATAAAGGATATAAAACTTCCCTTATTTGTTTTAAATTTTTGTAATTGTTCTTTTTTATTGACTGATTGTTTAATTAATTAAAGAACTCTCCTCTCCCCTGCAAAGATATTCTGATGTTTATACCCCTGCTATATGCTAGAGGAGAAATACTTAGTGCTGTATCGTCAGGTATTGCAGCAAATATGAAAAAAATAATTTTTCTTTAGGTCTAATCCAACATGCTCCACTTATCCACGTAATGTGATTGGAATTGATTGGATGATCTAAATAGTCTTAAAAAAATAAAACTTATTATTGAGCTTGGTCCACTAAGAACTATTTTTTATTTTTTAAAATTTTAAAAACATCAAAAATTGTTATTAGGCTTGATCCATTAATGATATTTTTAGGTCAAAAACCGTTATTTGCAATTAGAAGCAAATTTTTAAAAGATCATAAGCTTTTGTTAGTAATTAGAACTAGGATTTAAATCATCTTTAGGAAAATGTTTTACGGGGAAACAAACAATTGAAAAACTCTCGAAGAAAATATTTTCAGAAGTATCAAATAATTGATTCTGTTTTTTTTTTGAAAATTAGTTTCCATATAAAACATTTTCTAGTCAAATCTATTTTACATGTGAACAAACAGACCCTTAATGTGACCAAAAACCGTATCAGCTTCATTTACAGTTCTACTTCCGAAAAACAATGAGATATATTTCTACTTCTGAATTACATACAACACATGATATTCCTGCTCTCACCTTAAATGAAGCTCATATGCATATATAGTTTGTCCAAAAATGCAAACCCTCTATACGTATTTACACGGACGTTAATAGATTAAAATAATTTAAATCAGAACTAATGCTGCGCTACACGGACGTTAAGCGTTTTCTAACCTAGTTCTTATGGCCATTACGGTTAATAGATTGACTAATCATATCATCAATCTTTAGATTACTTAGTAATTTAAATCGATTACTTCATTTCAGCAAAATTAATTTGCAGCCTAACATGGTCCCTTCAGTGGAAGACGCACAAGTCTGTAGATGTCGTAAAGCGTACAAACCCTTTTAAAGCTTTTACAAGTCACTCTGGAACAATGAAACCTCCTCAAGAAGAAGAGAGAGAACAGCAAAGCAATAGCAACACAGATAGCATGGGTAATTAGAGAACCGCTGGCGGCCCGTCGGGGTTCTTGCGCTTCCTCTGCGTTCTGCTCGAAGCCTTCTTCTGCAGCTGACGGAGCGCTTCCTTGGCCTCCGGCGTCTCTCGCCGCCTCCGCTCCTCCTCTTCAGGTGGCACCCTAGAACACACCATGACGGCCAGCCTCCACTCCCCCTGCGCGCCGCCGCCGCGTTCCTCCGGTGGACATGCAGCCACAGCCAGCTCTGCCGGCACCGGCACCGCTGCTGCCGATGTTTGTGCTTCCTGAGCTGAACGCGACGAGGATGGCATCGGTACTGTCCGTGCTGGCCCCTCCGGCGGGACACGGAAGGCGTACACGCCGACATCGTCCCCGGCCTCGAGCTCGCTGTGGCTGACGAACACCGACCACTTGCCTAGGATGACGTACGATTTGGAGCTGGTCCAGTACCTGAGCTTGTTGCCTGGATGCTCCTGCCCTTGCCGGTCCAGCAGCAGAATCGGCAGGCCCCCGTCGTTGCCCTTGGCCGCCGCCTTCTCCTTCTCGGCGGGTTTCAGCATGTCGAGCAGCTTCCTTGGGGTCTTGATACGGGGTTCCTCCTCCTTCTGCTTGGGCCTCCCTTCGCCCCCTTCAGCCTCAGTGAATAGGAACCTGGCGTGGCCGCGGCTGACATCGGTGGCGACCAGCCTCTTCTCCTGGATGAGCAGGGGGTCCGTGCCCCCCAGGCGCCGGGCCGCCTCCTGCCACGGCTCCCGCCGCTCCAGCTGGGGCGCTCCCCTGTTAGGCCTCTCGCTTGCTGGGAGAACGACGTCACACCCCTCGGCACCGTCCTCAGCGGGCGCCAGGTCCGACACCATCCGCACCTCCGTGTGCCTGACCAAAGTGTTGTGGCTGCTTGCCGACACTTGCTCGCTCGGAGAACTTTCGCCTTCGGTCGTCGTAGATGGAAGGGAAAGAGTGAGTTCGAGCGACAGGGTGGTTCTGCGGCCATCAGACGAGTCCGCCACCTCCTCATCCATCGGAAAAGGAGGAAGTGGCGGCACCGAAGCTTGGGGAAGACGTGCGGCGCCGTTGTAGATGCAGGAGGGTGTGGAGAGCGTGAGTGCACAGGAGATTACATCGCTGCGGCCAGCTGATCTCTTCTCCTTCTTCTTCCTCTTCTCCATGGTGGAGTTCTGGGGCTGAGAGCACGGCAGTGACAGGGAGAGGGAAAGGGAGAGGCCACCGTGCTCGGTAGTGTCCTTCATTGCTGTAGCAAAATTGTAGACCAGACTCCATTGCTGCTTCTCATTTATATAGATGAAGAGAGAGAGAGGAGTTGGGTTGGTTTCCAGACGGTAGTCGGAATCGGAAACGGAGAAGACAACTTTCAAATCCGAGTAGAAGTCCTGGCTTTGCTACGATCGACTTGTTGGAGGGAAGAGCACTTAAGTTTCCTAATTAAGTCGCTGCTAACGGTCACTAAAGTTTGGAGCTCGGATCCGTTTCGAACTCGGTTATGACGGTTATTCCGGACCATTCTTGGACCGCCTCCATTTGTGGATCTACTCATTATTCCTACTCAAACACCATTAGTCCGGGTCTTCTCATTCTTATGGTGTGTTGGGGTTGCTGAAATCGTTTTTGTTATCTGAAAGAAAAAAATTTGTTTTCTAAAATTAACAATTGTTTTAAAAAATAAAAATTTCAAATCTCATGTGGGTTTAGAGTAATACTTGCTGCAATGTCCAATGCATGCTGCAGGTATGGGCATTGCAGTGGGTAAATGAAAAAAAAAATTATTTCTTTGTAGGTCGTCCCTAAAGTGTCCTAATCGTCTGTACAGTACAATACCTGATCGGACGACTCAAAAAAAAATCTGAAAAATAAAAGATCGAACTCCAATGAACAGTAAATTAGAGATTGATTTTTAATTTTTTTGGGTCATCCGATTGGGCATTGCACTGTACAAACGGTTAGGACACCTCGGGGACAACCTATAAAAAAATTAAAAAAAAATTCATTACCCACTACAATGCCTCTGAGTGCAACACGTAAGGGCATTGCAGCAAGTATTATTCGTGAGTTTAATGTTAGATTTCAACAACTGCAAAGAGTGTGGAAACGAGATCTAAGGAGAGTGAGAGAAGCACATACATTTTCCTCAAAAAGATTTAAGGGTTTCTCCAAGGCTAGCTAATAGGATGTTTGGTTGCATTATAATGTAACTTTTTTTAATAAATATATATTTTTATACTGAAAATATATTAACAGAGGTGTTTGGAGACCTATGATCTGAGGGACATGGACACGAGTGTCAAGTGTCGACACGGACACGTGCGTCGGACACGGTAATATTTTAAAAATAAGACACAACGATACTGAGAACATATGAATATATATACATGAATACATTTACACATATATATAATAAAATATAATTACTGAAATTTATTTAAACTATAAAAGACATAATTCAAATATATCAAATTTTATCATATAGACAAATCTTCTGAGAAGATATGTTAAGTATTTTAAGAAATCTTTAGTATTTACTTTGAAATCTTGAAGTAGAGTGTTAAGTATTTTTAGATCGGCTTTCATAACGGATATGAAAATGAGGTCTTATTTTCAAAGCCAATATCTGCTACTATCTATGAATATATATTATATTCTTTTTATATGTTTTATCATTTTCTTATTTTATTTTAAAGTTATTGTGGGGTTTAAGTGCGAGGTTATTTTAGTGTGGTTTAGCTAGACTTTTACTTTTATGCTATGTTGTTGTTAAGAGAATTTTAATTTGAGTGATTTGCTTCTTCTAAGGAATAATTTTTTTATATTAATTTCTATAAACATAATGAATTTGAAATAAGTTTTTGTATCTTGTATATTTTGATATTATACTTTATATACTTAAACTTTTTTAATTTCCACTGTTTAATCCTATCAATTTTTTTAAAACTCTACTACAGTTAAATATGAGTTTTAAGTTTAACTCACTTTGAAAAAGTCACTTATACTTTTGTTTAAATTTTGAGTATTACTTATTGCACCGACAGCGGATGCCGTCAATATTGTATCAATTACTAGTGTACCCAAAATAAAGAAAATTAAAAATTTTAGGTCATCCCAAACATGTCTCACATGTATGTACATACAATCCAATCTCCACTCCAACAATAAAAAAAAAAAATTTAAAAATAAAAAATTATTATTAAGCTCAATCCATTAAGATCATTTTTTTTAATAAGAAAGCTTTGCCATCTAACCGACATGTGGGGGAGCACCAGCTTCTCCAGGAGATACATAATGGGGTCCATCCTTGCAATCAACCTCACGTGATGGGCCTTGTTAATTGGAGTTCCATATTTTATCTGAAAAAATCATTTCAAGTATTTCGGGCTATTTTACCATTGCTTTGAATATTCCATGAGTATTTGTTTCTGTTTCAATGATTTTTATTTGGAAAGATTTATTACTCAATTGTATTAAATATATAGGGACTAATATCAAAATATGTAAGAGATAGGAATTTAAATCAATTACTTCATTTCAGCAAAATTAATTAGCAGCCTAACATTGGTCCTTCAGTGGAAGACTCGGAAGTATGTAGATGTCTTAAAGCGTACAAATTAACCCTTTTACAGCTTTCACAAGTCACTTTGGAACAATGAAACCTCCTCAAGAAGAAGAGAGAGAACAGCAGAGCAATAGCAACACAAATAGCATGCGTAATTAGAGAACCGCTGGCGGCCCGTCGGGGTTCTTGCGCTTCCTCTGCGTTCTGCTCGAAGCCTTCTTCTGCAGCTGACGGAGCGCTTCCTTGGCCTCCGGCGTCTCTCGCCGCCTCCGCTCCTCCTCTTCAGGTGGCACCCTAGAACACACCATGACGGCCAGCCTCCACTCCCCCTGCGCGCCGCCGCCGCGTTCCTCCGGTGGACATGCAGCCACAGCCAGCTCTGCCGGCACCGGCACCGCTGCTGCCGATGTTTGTGCTTCCTGAGCTGCACGCGACGAGGATGGCATCGGTACTGTCCGTGCTGCCCCCTCCGGCGGGACACGGAAGGCGTACACGCCGACATCGTCCCCGGCCTCGAGCTCGCTGTGGCTGACGAACACCGCCCACTTGCCTAGGATGACGTACGATTTGGAGCTGGTCCAGTACCTGAGCTTGTTGCCTGGATGCTCCTGCCCTTGCCGGTCCAGCAGCAGAATCGGCAGGCCCCCGTTGTCGCCCTTGGCCGCCGCCTTCTCCTTCTCGGCGGGTTTCAGCATGTCGAGCAGCTTCCTCGGGGCCTTGATACGGGGTTCCTCCTCCTTCAGCTTGGGCCTCCCTTTGCCCCCTTCAGCCTCAGTGAAGAGGAACCTGGCGTGGCCGCGACTGACATCGGTGGCGACCAGCCTCTTCTCCTGGATGAGCAGGGGGTCTGTGCCCCCCAGGCGCCGCGCCGCCTCCTGCCACGGCTCCCGCCGCTCCAGCTGGGGCGCTCCCCTGTTAGGCCTCTCGCTTGCTGGGAGAACGACGTCACACCCCTCGGCACCGTCCTCAGCGGGCGCCAGGTCCGACACCATCCGCACCTCCGTGTGCCTGACCAAAGTGTTGTGGCTGCTGGCCGACACTTGCTCGCTCGGAGAACTTTCGCCTTCGGTCGTCGTAGATGGAAGGGAAAGAGTGAGTTCGAGCGACAGGGTGGTTCTGCGGCCATCAGACGAGTCCGCCACCTCCTCATCCATCGGAAAAGGAGGAAGTGGCGGCACCGAAGCTTGGGGAAGACGTGCGGCGCCGTTGTAGATGCAGGAGGGTGTGGAGAGCGTGAGTGCACAGGAGATTACATCGCTGCGGCCAGCTGATCTCTTCTCCTTCTTCCTCCTCTCCATGGTGGAGTTCGGGGGCTGAGAGCACGGCAGTGACAGGGAGAGGGAAAGGGAGAGGCCACCGTGCTCGGTAGTGTCCTCCATTGCTGTAGCAAAATTGTAGACTCTGGTAGAGACTCCGTTGCTGGTTCTCATATATATAGATGAAGAGAGAGAGAGGAGTTGGCTTGGTTTCCAGACGGTAGTCGGAATCGGAAACGGAGAAGACAGCTTCCAAATCCAAGTAGAACTCCTAGCTTTGCTACCATCGACTTGTTGGAGGGAAGAGCACTTAAGTTTCCTAATTAAATTGCTGCTAACGGTCACTAAAGTTTGGAGCTCGGATCCGTTTCGAACTCGGTTATGACGGTTATTCCGAACCATTCTTGGATTACCTCCATTTGTGGATCTACTAATTATTCCTGCTCAAACACCACTAGTCGGGGACTATTCATTCTTATGGTCTGTTAGGGTTTTAGAAATCTTTTTTATTATATGAAAGAAGAAGTTCTATTTTTAAAAATTAACAATTATTCTAAAAAAATAAAAATTTCAAATCTCATGTGGGTTTAGAGTAACACTTGCTGCAATGTCCTTACGTGAAAAATAAAATTTTTTAAACCTCACGTGGGTTTAGAGTAATGCTTGTTGCAACGTCCTTACGTGCTGAACGTAGGGGCATTGGATAAATGAAAAAAAAAAAATTATAGGTTGGATCCGAGGTGTCTTAATCGTCCGTACAGTACAATGTCCAATCGGACGACTCAAAAAAATCTTAAAAATAGAAAATCGAGCTCCAATGAATAACAAATTGGAACTCAATTTTTAATTTTTCAGATTTTTTTGGATCGTCCGATTGGACATTACATTGTACGAACGATTAGGACACCTCGAGGCCGACCTATAAATTTAAAAAAAAAAAAAATCATTTATCCACTACAATGCCCTTGAGTGCAGCACGCAGGGACATTGCAGCAAATATTACTTGTGGGTTTAGTGCCAGATTTCAACTGTTGCAAAGTGTGTGGAAGCGAGATCTAAGGAGAGTGAGAGAAGCACAGACATTTTCCTCAAAAAGATTTAAGGGTTTCTCCAAGGCTAGGTAATAAGGTGTTTAGTTACATTATAATGTAATTTTTTTTTATAAATATATATTTTTATATTAAAAATATATTAAAATAAGTATTTGGAGACCTATGATATGTGCGACACGGATACGAGTACCAAGTGTCGACACAGACACGTGCGTCGGACACATCAATATCTTAAAAATAAGACACAAAGACACATAGAACATACGAATATATATATACATGAATACACAGTTACACATGTATATAACAAAATATAATTACTGAAATTTATTTAAAATATAAAACACATAATTCAAATGTGTCAAATTTTATCATATAGACAAATATTTTGAGAAGATATGTTAAGTATTTTAAGAAATCTCTAGTATTTATTTTGAACTCTCTAACATGAATAAAAGTGTCTACCAAATCTTAATTGGAGATACTATTATAATATGTTTTGATAAAGACTTTACAAAACAAGATAAACATAAAAAAAAAGTAGACCCTATTTTTTTTTGTCACCCCTAACAACCCGCCTTATCTTTGCCTCCTCAAATCATGCCCCTGCCTACCTCTGGAGGCCACCGGCAATGCGCTGCCCAAAGAACCCAACCTGAGAATTCTGCGATTTAGACGACCTTGCCGGCGACGCGCTGAGCGGGTGGTGCGGCAGTGGCGTGCTCGTCCAGCTATGGGGGCGGGACATCGTGCTTGCCCACGGCCCTGATCCAAGCCGGACATTAATCCCCCGCGCCGAGAAGGAGGTCGGCTGCGCATTCGACCTCGGAGAAGAAGGGAATGCCCTCAGCGGGTTGGCAGTGGGGCTGCCGACGTAGTGAGAGATGATCCTTGGTGGGAACAGCCAGGAAGACTCCAGGTTGAACTCGAAGAGGTCCGAGCAATAGGCGACCAAGGCGGTGATATGACCGAATTGGGTCTCCACGGCGGCGAAGTCGTGGCGCCGCATTCCTCCTCCTTGGCCCGGGTGAAGGGCTCTGTGAAGGAGGAGACGCGGTAGCTAAGGTTGATGTTAAGGACACTGTGCAAAGGCCACAAGCATTGTTCATAACGGCTTCAACTCTCCAGTGGGTGAGCTGTTCCAGTTGAAACCGATTTCTGTTTTCCTTTTTGTTTTGATGAAAGGGATAAGCTGCTGGATTTGTGGCAATGCCATCCCAAGGAAATGGATGTAACAAACACTATTAATAGAGCCAAATTTCTATAATGGGGATAGTTTTGGATGTGCCCCAATTTCTCTCAATCTGTCTAAACTCTTCTCCTGCATCTTTTCTCTGCATCTTTTCTCTGCATCTTCTTCTTCTTCTTCGTTCTTCCTGTTCTTCCCGAAACCTCTCTGCAACCTCCCTAGATTTCTCTGTCCATTCCAACTCAAGACGGCTACTTGAGCTCGGAGCAATCTGGCAGGCTCTCTCCTGCCGAGTCTTGAGAGGGAACCGAGGAAGAAACCTAACAAATTGGTGTCTGAGCCCATCCCGAGCTCCACGATCCCTCCTGCAGCATCCATGGCATCTGACGAGTTCCAGGAGATGAAGAACTTGCTCAAAGACTTCCAAGATTCTCTGTCTCGCCAGTTGGGTGGAGTGATTCAACGGGTGAATACCATTGAATCTATGTTCCAACATCAAGAATCCAGGTCGGTATCTGATGAAAATACTGCATTCAAATCCTATTGCAAATCTCGATTTTGGGAGTTTCCAAGGTATGATGGTTCCACCGATCCTGTTGCTTGGAAATATAAAGCTAATCAATATTTCACATATAATCGGATTCCAGAGGACCATAGAATTTCTCATGCATCCTTTTACCTTGAGGGTGATGCCCTTGAATGGTACTGGCATTATTCTGCCATGCGTAACAGTTTGTCATGGTCAGATTTCTTGGATGGATTAGAGCAAAGATTTGGTTCTAATTCCAAAGTAGAATCGCATGGTCTTTTGAGTAAATTGAAACAACAAGGTTCTGTTCTTGAATATCAGAAAGAATTTGAACGCTTATCTAACAAAATTCCTGGATTACCAGAGGAGCATCTGCTGGGTATTTTTCTTAGTGGACTGAACGATAACTTAGCTTGTGATGTTCGATCTTTCCGTCCTGAATCTTTGCTTCATGCTATGGAAATTGCTCGAATCCAAGAATCAAAATTTCTTGCTAGACGTCGACATTTTTTTCCATCCTCTTCACAACCACCATTATTACCTACCCCAGTCCCTCAGAATTCTAATCACCCCCCAGTTAAGCGGATGACAACACAACAATTACAAGAAAGAAAAGTCAAGGGCCTATGTTACAACTGTGATGACAAATGGGTGAAGGGTCATGTTTGCAAAGCTGGGAAACTATTTTTATTGCAACTGTGTCACGAGGAGGACGCCCCTTTAATGGATTCCTGCCCAATTCCTGATGAAGTCTCCATTGAGTTCAATTCAATCACCCCTGCTATTCTGTCTCATGCAGTGACCAGCATATCTACTCCAGGAACAATGCACCTTCATGGGAAAATTGGGGATAGTGATATGATTGTTTTAATTGATAGCGGCAGTACACATAATTTCATTGATGTTGCACTTGTTCGCAAGCTGGATATCCCAATGACTCCAGTGTCGAACCTTCCTGTGCGGTTAGCTTCGGGTATTCAAATATTTTGCGAAGGCCTTTGTCCTCAAGTCAATATCTCAATCAATAATTTTTCCATGACATTAGACTTGTTAGTACTGGCCTTAGAGGATTTTGATGTAGTTCTGGGTGCAGCCTGGCTGAAAACTCTTGGGGAAGTTATTTGGAATTTGGATGCAACGACTTTGAAATTTGTTGTTAACAATAACTTTTACTGTTTCCATGCTTTGAATGAACCTCAAATTAAACAGATTATTGGGAGAGATTTCATCAAATCTGCCAAGTCAGTTCATTCCTTTTTTGCCTTGAGACTGATATTGTTTAGTAGCCTGGTTGAAGGTTCACCTGCAGACAATGCTCCACATCCTGACATAGCCCAAATCATCTCCAAATATGCTACTGTTTTCTCTGAACCTAAATGACTTCCTCCAACTAGGTGTTATGATCATAAGATTCAGCTACTGGAAGACACAAAACCTGTGCATATTCCACCATATCGCCATTCTCCACATCACAAGACAATTATTGAGCAACAAGTCAAGGATCTTTTAAGTAATAAGCTCATTCGATGCAACAACAGTCCTTTCTCAGCACCAGTGTTGTTGGTTCAAAAGAAAGACGGTTCATGGCGCATGTGCATTGATTATCGTGCATTAAACAATCAGACAGTAAAAAATAAGTACCCTACTCCTATTGTGGATGACCTTCTTGATGAATTTTATGGTTCAAATTTTTTCTCCAAGTTGGATTTAAGGTCAGGATATCACCAAATTCGTATGGCTGCGCCAGATGTTCATAAAATAGCTTTTAAAACACACGAAGGCCATTATGAATTCTTAGTGTTGCCTTTCGGCTTATCAAATGCACCATCTACTTTTCAGTCTTTAGTGAATGATGTCTTCAGGCCTTTCCTTCGCAAGTATGTATTGGTTTTCTTTGATGATATACTCATTTATAGCAAGTCTTGGCTTGATCATTTGGCCCATCTAGACATAGTTTTATCAGTCTTGCAGCATAACCACTTGTTTGTGAAATTATCCAAATGTTCTTTTGGTGCCCATGAGATTGAGTATTTGGGCCATATCTGTAAGGACTGAGGTTTTCGGATCCAGTTTTCGAGGTCGGACCCTGTTGTTCAGGCCCTAGTGGGGCTGAGACTCTGTTCTGTTTCGCGTCGAGCCCACTCGACACGGTTTAAACGGCGTCCAGCATTGCTGACGCGTTTTAGTTTGTGCCACGTGGGTGTCACGTGGGCTGGCTTTGGGCTGCGAGTGTACGGCCCTGTCGTGTCGTCTGAACGGCGTCCGCGAGGGACGACGCCTTTCAGACTGCGACCCTGGGTTGTCAGTGTACGGCGCCAGTCTTGTCGTCTGAACGGCGTCTTGGATGGACGACGCGTTTCAGAGTTCTGTCAGAGCGGCCCGTTACGTCAACTGATAGGCATCCGTACAGTTCGACGCGTTTTAGCCAGTTTCTGGTTAACCCCGCGAATCCTCCTTCATGTCCCTCATTTCTTCCTTTTCTCTCTCTCTCCTCCCTTCCTCCGGCGATTCCGGCGACGCCTCCTTCCCCTCCCTCTTTTCCTCCCACCATTTCATCTCTCCCTCCACTCCATCGACCTCCTAACTCCCACCACTACCACCACCACCTCCTCCGCGGCGTTTTCTCTCCGGACGGCGGCCGACGTTCCGGTGGAGTAAGGACGATCTCGGCGGTACCGGCGGTGGCGTGGGGCAAGACGAGTGGACGGCTTGGAGCTTGGAGGAGTTCAAGTAACCGGTAGGATGACTATCCCCAGTGCATTTTCGTTTGAAAACCATGTTTTCCAGCGTTTGAAGCATGCTTTGGGGTGCTTTTTGGGGTGAAAACGCTAAGTGCATGTATGAGAAATTGGGTGTTTTAATAGGTAGATGGATTCTCCTCCTTCCCCTCTATGTTTTGTGTCTTTTCTACGCGTTTTGGGGGAGAAATCCCACCTCGAGGATTGGGGGAAGCAAGGAGAGAACCAGTCTGTCGGGGCTAAATGGCGTCGAGGTGAAGCGACGCCTTTCAGAAAGGCGGCGCCCACACACGACGCGATTTAACCCATTAACAAACCCTGTTCCCGGACTGATAAGCGTCCAGGGACAGTGACGCCTTTTCAATAGGCGACTGGCATCGACGACGCGTTTTAGTGAAATCACCTCATTTTCCTGTCCCTGTTACCGGTCGCTAAAAGGCGACGAGGGACAACGACGCCTTTCAAAAGGCGGCTGCTTGTGGCGACGCGTTTTACGCCAGGTTCTGTGGCCGAGTTTCTGTGAACCAGTTTATAAGACTTGAATGGCGTCGGCCTTGGGCGACGCGATTCAAGACAGAATCACACTAATTCATGCCATTAAAACATGTTACACAGTTAGATAGTTGTTATAGTTAAATGCATGCTTTAAATTATACTCTATGATGATGGATTCATTGTAACCGGATCATACGCTGCGCATGGTGTTGCATGCGACCGTGGACTTCTTACTGAGCTGTGTTTTGAGCTACTGTGGACCTAGAGTGACAGTTGTAGCTCTTTATCACCCTGTGCTGGTGTGGGTGGAGCACAGCGCCGGTGTGGGTGTGGCGGGGTGACGCCTAGTGAGAGAGGGTCACCTGGTGAACCCCGGGGTTAGCTAGTACCGATGTGGGTGTGGTACCTTTGGAGTGTCACTCGTGCTGAGGGAAGGAGTAACCACCTGAGCCAGTTGGGCCGGAGTAGCTAGAGTGCTATCCGAGGGGTTACTGTTTGGTCTCAGAGGGTCGGTGTTTTCCCCACCTTCGTTTGTGTGGTTGGCGTGTTCTGCCGAGACGTTGGTTGTGGATTTCTTGGTAGACTGGTTTTAGAAATATGCATGTTAAATATATTTCGAATGCATGTGATTCATATCGAGATTTAGGAGTAGTAATTACTGCTTTACTTGTTCATTGGACTTTTAGCTGCATTTTACACTTGTGGGTGTGTAAGTGGGCAGTGGGGATCGAAGGATCCCTACTGAGTCTTTTCGTTGAGACTCACCCCTGCGATTTTCAGGTGAGGACTCCAGGCAGACTTAGCGAGGGGTGTGCTGCTGTGTGTCGCGCGCCGTCAGTTGTTGTTCCGGAGTATGCCCCGACATGGTTGTTATCTTTATTCCTGGCCTGTATGCTTAATTATTTATTTTCTGTTAGAGTATGTAATTATTTGCTGTATCGAGTCGCATTGTAATAACTTTTAATTCCTACTTTTTCCTTTCAATTCAATGCGATGTGAATGTTTAGCTTAGTTTATTATTTATTTCTCAAACTTACTTAGATCCTGGTTTGGTTCCAAATTAATGATTCGGTACCCATTTAGTAATCGATCCCCGATTATAGGGTGGCGGGTCGTTACAGTTGGTATCAGAGCATTCGGTCTGGCAAATAAATGAATAACTAGGTTAAATGTCGTGAGTCCGGCAAATAATTACATTATCCCGTACAGGCACGGCGGTTGCATAAGTTTTAGGTTTCTAATTAGAACTTTTTGATTTTGTAATTGTAGGCGATTAGATGGCTCCTAGGAAGAGGATGCCGGTTATTAGAGAGCGGGGAGATGTCCCTAGTGGATCTGAGGCCGGTAGGCCGAGTGTAGAGCAGTTTATGGAGGCTATGATGGACACGATGGCTAGATATCAGACCCGAGACCCTAGCGAGAGTTCCAGTGCCCGGGGAGGGTCTTCAGCTGCACTAGAGAGATTCCTGAAGCTGAGGCCGCCTCATTTCACCGGTCGTCCCGACCCTGATGAGGCTGTTCACTGGTTGAGGGAGATGGAGAAGACTTTTGATACTATGGACTGTGCGGCAGTTGAGAGGACTCCTTTAGCTACCTTCATGCTGAAGGATGATGCCTACGATTGGTGGACCACTCTGAAGAGTTTGTCTTATGCGGATAGGAGTCTTAGGGAGATTCCATGGGAGACTTTTGTGAAGGAATTTAATGCACAATACTTCCCTAGGCATGTTCAGAGGGCCAATGAGAGGGAATTTATGGAGCTGACTCAGGGGAGTATGACAGTACTCGAGTACCAGGTGAAGTTTGTTTCGCTTGGGAGGTTTGTGCCTTTCATTTCAGGGGACAAGGAGCGTCGGACTGAGAGGTTTGTGGATGGACTGAGGCTCAGTCTGAGGAACTTTGTGGCATCTCACTGTTGTACAGATTTGGCATCAGCAGTTAGGTGTGCAGCAGCAGTGGAGGCACAGCAGAACCAGTCAGCCCGGGAGAGAGGACTGACTGCTCAGGGACCAGCTCGTGGCAGGGGTAAGGTAGCAGCAGCAGCCCCTTCGTCCGGATCGGGATCGTCGTCACTCGGCTCCAGATTCAGGAGATTCTTTCGAGGCGGTGGCAGCAGTAGTGGCAGTAGCGGTAGCAGCAGACCCAGGCAGGGTCAGCAGAGCTAGTCGGTGTCCAGCGCTCAGCAGGAGTCAGCTCAGAGGCTTCCAGCAGTTTGTCAGCACTGTGGTGGTACTCATGGTGGGACTCAGTATCCTACTTTTCCTAGGAGGTGTTTCACTTGCGGCCAGTAGGGTCATTTGGCGAGGCATTGCCCGCAGGGGCATGGTCAGGGGCAGGGTTCAGGTGATCAGAAGAAGCCGAGGACCCAGGGGAGAGTTCTAGCTATCACCAGGAAGGAGGCTCGTGCGTCCAACTTGGTGGATGGTACACTTTCTGTCCTTGGGAACTCTGCACATGTGTTGATTGATTCGGGTGCCTCGCATTCTTTCATTTCTGAACAGTTCATAGATATTCTTTCTGCACCCGTTGATGAGCTATCTGATGGATTGATGGTAGAGGTTACTTCTGGGGATTTCATGTTATCTTATAATTGTTTGAGGGATGTTCCCTTGACCATTGAGGGCCATGAGGTACCTGCCCAGTTGGTTGTGCTTGCCATTTGTGACTTTGATATCATCCTGGGCATGGATTGGTTGGAAGCTTATTATGCTGAGGTGGACTGCCACAGGAAGTGGGTGCGTTTCTCTATTCCGGACATCCCGACCTTCTACTTCCAAGGTATTAGGCTCTCTTCTCGAGGTATTCTTATTTCTGCCTTTAAGGCTCGGAGGTTGCTTGTTGGTGGTTGTGAGGCCTTCCATGCCTCTGTTGTTGTTTCCGATGTCCATGATAGTCCCAGTCCTTGGGAGGTGCCTGTAGTGTGTGACTTTGCAGATGTGTTTCCTGAGGAGTTGCCTGGCCTTCCTCCTCAGCGAGAGGTCGAGTTTACCATTGAGCTTGCACCGGGTACGACACCCTTGTCTAAGGCCCCGTATCGGATGGCACCAGCCGAACTCGCTGAGTTGAAGGCGCAGTTGCAGGAGTTGCTGGATAAGGGTTTCATTCGTCCCAGTACTTCTCCGTGGGGTGCTCCAGTTCTATTTGTCAGGAAAAAGGATGGTTCTCTGAGGTTAATGCATTGATTATAGGCAGCTGAACCATGTGACGATAAAGAATAAGTACCCACTTCCAAGGATCGATGATTTGATGGATCAGCTGCAGTCTGCAAAGGTGTTTTCTAAGATTGACCTGAGATCTGGATATTATCAGATGAGGATCCGTGAGGTCGATATTAGTAAGACGGCTTTTAGAACTCGGTATGGACATTATGAGTTTTTGGTTATGCCTTTTGGCTTGACCAATGCTCCGGCGGCCTTTATGGATCTGATGAACCGAGTCTTCATGGCCTATCTGGATCAGTTTGTGGTAGTATTTGTAGATGATATTTTAATATATTCTTCTTCTGAGGAAGAGCACGCCACTCATCTTCGGGTGGTGTTGTAGGTCCTGAGAGAGCACCAACTCTATGCCAAGTTTAGCAAGTGTGAATTCTGGCTAGACAAGGTACACTTCCTTGGGCATGTCATTTCTGGCGAGGGCATCGCAGTGGATCCAGCCAAGATCGAGGCAGTGATGGATTGGAGCAGGCCAACTTCAGTGACTGATATCAGGAGCTTCTTGGGGCTTGCAGGTTATTACAGGCGGTTTGTTCAGGGGTTTTCTTCGATAGCGGCCCCCTTGTCGAGGTTGACTCGAAAGGGAGTTCGTTTTGTATGGACCAAGGAATGTGAGCAGAGTTTCATTGAGTTAAAGACTCGCCTCACTTCGGCCCCTGTGTTGGTGCTTCCATCAGGTTCTGGTGGGTTTGTGGTATTTTCAGATGCGTCTCGTCGAGGTTTGGGTGTAGTTCTAATGCAGCATGGTAGGGTCGTGGCCTATGCTTCTAGGCAGCTAAAGAAGCATGAGGAGAACTATCCCACCCATGATTTGGAATTGGCAGCTGTGGTATTTGCACTGAAGATCTAGAGACATTACTTGTATGGAGAGAAATTCCAGGTTTTTACTGATCACAAGAGCCTAAAGTATGTATTCACACAGAGGGATCTGAATTTGAGGCAGCGTAGGTGGATGGAATTCATCAAGGATTATGACCTCGACCTTTCTTACCATCCGGGTAAGGCGAATGTGGTGGCAGACGCCTTGAGTCGGAAGACGGTCATGTCATACCTTATGATTCGAGAATGGAGATTATTTGAGCAGGTTATGGAATCTTCCTTTCGGGTTCCACGTGAGGATGATAGAGCCGTGTTGGCCAGCTTGACTGTGAGACCAGTAGTGTACCATGCTGTGATTGAGGCTCAGAGGGCAGATGTAGAGTTACCGCAGATTCTCCAGAGACCAGAGGTGGAGTTGTGGGATGACGGTACAGTCAGATTTAGAGGCAGACTCTATGTTTCGACTGAAGAGGACGTGCGCAGGAGTGTCTTTGATGAGGCGCACCGTTCTAGATATGCAGTGCATCCCGGGACAACTAAGATGTATCATTGTTTGAGGAGCCACTTTTGGTGGCCTGGTATGAAGAAAGATGTGGCTGAGTATGTGGCTAGGTGCATGACATGTCAGCAGGTTAAAGCCGAACATCATAGGCCAGGTGGGTTGTTGCAGCCCTTGCCGATTCCGGAATGGAAATGGGAGCACGTGACTATGGACTTTGTGATGGGATTACCTGTATCCCCTAGCAGGAGAGACGCAATCTGGGTTATTGTTGATCGGCTGACCAAGTCGGCACACTTCCTGGCTATTAGGAAGGACTGGTCAGTCGGTAAGTTGGTTAAGTTGTTTGTAGATCGGATCATCTCTCTGCACGGGGTGCCTTTGTCCATCGTATCAGATCGGGATCCGAGGTTTACTTCCAGGTTCTGGAAGAGTTTTCAGAAGGCCTTGGGCACGCAGTTGGCCTTCAGTTCGGCCTACCATCCCGAGACTGATGGGCAGTCGGAGAGGACCATTCAGACTCTGGAGGATATGCTCAGGGCATGTTGCTTAGACTGGGGAGGTTCTTGGGAGCAACATTTGCCTACTGTGGAGTTTGCCTACAACAACAATTATCATTCTAGTATCGGCATGGTGCCTTACGAGGCTTTGTACGGGCGGCCGTGTCGATCCCCGGTGTGTTGGTCCGAGATTGGCGAGAGGCAGATAGCAGGGCCAGAGTTAGTACAGCAGTGTGCTGAGGTTGCCAGGATGGTACGGCAGAGATTGATCGCAGCTCAGAGCAGGCAGAAGAGTTATGCTGATATCTGGAGGAGACCGCTTGAGTTTGAGGTTGGAGACCACGTATTTCTCCGAGTCTCACCCTCCAAGGGTGTGATGAGATTCGGGAAGCGAGGCAAGCTGAGTCCGCGATATATTGGGCCTTTTCCCATTCTTACTCGAATTGGAGAAACCGTGTATCAGCTGGCCTTGCCGCCCAGTCTTGCAGGGGTGTACGATGTGTTCCATGTTTCTTTGCTGAGAAGATATGTTCAGGATCCATCCCATGTTTTAGATTTTTCAGAGTTGGAGATCGTTGAGGACTTGTCCTTTACAGAGTTTCCAGTTCGTATTGAGGATCGCAGAGAACAGGTCCTTCGGAACAAGGTTGTGCCTTTGGTTAAGGTGATTTGGCAGTACCGCTCCGGGGGTGAGGCAACCTGGGAGCGTGAGGACGAGATGCGGGAGCAATTCCCTTACCTTTTCTCGTAAGTCCCCTTGTGAGCTTGTATCTCTATGTTTTGACCTCGTTAATTCTAGTAGGCAATTTCGGGGGCGAAATTCTTTTAAGGGAGGGAGAATGTAAGGACTGAGGTTTTTGGATCCGGTTTTCGGGGTCGGACCCTGTAGTTCAGGCCCTAATGGGGCTGAGACTTTGTTCTGTTTCGCGTCGAGCCCGCTCGACGCGGTTTAAACGGCGTCCAGCATTGCTGACGCATTTTAGTTTGTGCCACGTGGGCTGGCTTTGGGCCGCGAGTGTACGGCCCTGTCGTGTCGTCTGAACGGCGTCCGCGAGGGACGACGCCTTTCAGACTGCGACCCTGGGTTGTCAGTGTACGGCGCCAGTCTTGTAGTCTGAACGGCGTCTTGGATGGACGATGTGTTTCAGAGTTCTGTCAGAGCGGCCCGTCATGTCAACTGATAGGCGTCCGTACAGTTCGACGCGTTTTAACTAGTTTCTGGTTAACCCCGCGAATCCTCCTTCCTGTACCTCATTTCTTCCTTTTCTCTCTCTCTCCTACCTTCCTCCGGCGATTCCGGCGACGCCTCCTTCCCCTCCCTCTTTTCCTCCCACCATTTCATCTCTCCCTCCACTCCATCGACTTCCTAACTCCCACCACTACCACCACCACCTCCTCCGCGGCTTTTTCTCTTCGGACGGCGGCCGACGTCCCGGTGGAGTAAGGACGACCTCGGCGGTACTGGCGGCGGCGTGGGGCGAGGCGGGTGGACGGCTTGGAGCTTGGAGGAGTTCAAGTAACCGGTAGGGTGACTATCCCTAGTGCATTTTCGTTTGAAAACCATGTTTTCCAGCATTTGAAGCATGCTTTGGGGTGCTTTTTGGGGTGAAAACGCTAAATGCATGTATGAGAAATTGGGTGTTCTAATGGGTAGATGGATTCTCCTCCTTCCCCTCTATGTTTTGTGTCTTTTCTACGCGTTTTGGGGGAGAAATCCTACCTCGAGGATTGGGGGAAGCAAGGAGAGAACCTGTCTGTCGGGGCTAAATGGCGTCGAGGTGAAGCGACGCCTTTCAGAAAGGCGGCGCCCACACACGACACGATTTAACCCATTAACAGACCCTATTCTCGGACTGATAAGCGTCCAGGGACAGTGACGCCTTTTCAATAGGCGACTGGCATCGACGACGCATTTTAGTGAAATCACCTCATTTTCCTGTCCCTGTTACCGGTCGCTAAAAGGCGACGAGGGAAAGCGACACCTTTCAAAAGGCGGCTGTTTGTAGCGACGCGTTTTACGCCAGGTTCTGTGGTCGAGTTTCTGTGAACCAGTTTAGGAGACTTGAATGTCGTCGGCCTTGGGTGACGCGATTCAAGATATAATCACACTAATTCATGCCATTAAAACATGTTACACGGTTAGATAGTTGTTATAGTTAAATACATGCTTTAAATTATACTGTATAGTGATGGATTCATTGTAACCGGATTGTACGTTGCGCATGGTGTTGCATGCGACCGTGGACTTCTTACTGAGTTGTGTTTTGAGCTACTGTGGACCTAGAGTGACAGTTGTAGTGCTTTATCACCCTGTGCTGGTGTGGGTGGAGCACAGCGCCGGTGTGGGTGTGGCGGGGTGACGCCTAGTGAGAGAGGGTCACCTGGTGAACCCCGGGGTTAGCTAGTACCGGTGTGGGTGTAGTACCTTTGGAGTGTCACTCGTGCTGAGGGAAGGAGTAACCACCTGAGCCAGTTGGGCCGGAGTAGCTAGAGTGCTATCCGAGGGGTTACTGTTTGGTCTCAGAGGGTCGGTGTTTTCCCCACCTTCGTTTGTGTGGTTGGCGTGTTCTATCGAGACGTTGGTTGTGGATTTCCTGGTAGACTGGTTTTAGAAATATGCATGTTAAATATATTTCGAATGCATATGATTCATATCGAGATTTAGGAGTAGTAGTTACTGCTTTACTTGTTCACTGGACTTTTAGCTGCATTTTACACTTGTGGGTGTGTAAGTGGGCAGTGGGGATCGAAGGATCCCTACTGAGTCTTTTCGTTGAGACTCACCCCTGCGATTTTCAGGTGAGGACTCCAGGTAGACTTAGCGAGGGGTGTGCTGCTGTGTGTCGCACGCCGTCAGTTGTTGTTCTGGGGTATGCCCCGACGTAGTTGTTATCTTTATTCCTAGCCTGTATGCTTAATTATTTATTTTCTGTTGGAGTATGTAATTATTTGCTGTATCGAGTCGCATTGTAATAACTTTTAATTCATGCTTTTTCCTTTCAATTCAATGCGATGTGAATGTTTAGCTTAGTTTATTATTTATTTCTCAGACTTACTTAGATCCTGGTTTGGTTCCAAATTAATGATTCGGTACCCATTTAGTAATCGGATCTCCGATTATAAGGTGGCGGGTCGTTACAATATCATTTCCCAGTAAGGTGTGGCAATGGATCCCTCTAAAATAAAATCCATTCTTGCCTGGCCAATCCCTAAATCCCTTAAAGCACTGATGGGATTCTTGGGACTCACTGGCTATTATAGGAAATTCATCAAAGGGTATGGCCAAATTGCATCCCCTCTAACCAAGCTTTTACAAAAAGATTCATTTAGCTGGAATCTTACTGCTGAACATGCTTTTAATCAATTGAAACAGGCCATGACTTCAGCTCCTGTATTGGCCCTTCCAAATTTCTCAGAAATTTTTATCTTAGAATGTGATGCTAGTGGATTGGGCATTGGGGTTGTGCTTATGCAACAAGGCAGGCCAATTGCCTATCTTAGCAAATCATTCAGCTTGCGCCAGCAGGGCCTTTCTACCTATGAAAAGGAGATGGAGGCCATCATATTTGCAGTGCATAGGTGGAAATCCTATCTTACAGGCAGAAAATTTATCATTCATACTGACCATCAAAGTTTGAGATACCTCTTGCAGCAGAAGATTCACACTCCTGCTCAGCACCGATGGTTAGTTAAGTTGATGGAATTTGATTTTTCTCTAGAATATAAAGTTGGTCATCATAATAAGGCAGTTGATGCACTTTCTAGATCAATGGAGGATATCATACTGCAAGCCTTTTCCATAGTCAATCCTTGTTGGTTTTCTGATTTACAGAAAGACTTCCTCTATGACACTCACTTGCAGGAATTGATGCACCAATGGGAAGCGGGTGAGCTTGATCCACAGTATTATTCCTTAAAGGATAGGATCTTGTACTTCAAGAATATGATTTATCAGCATCCATGTTATTATCTAATTCCAACCATTATACAAGCCCATCATGACTCCCCCCAAGGAGGACATTCAGGTTTTCACAAGACCTTGCACCGATTAAAAAGAAGCTTCCATTGGATGGGTATTAATCAAAGAGTCAAGCAATACATTTGGAAGTGTGATATATGCCAACGTTGTAAGTATCTTACTCAATCCCCTGTTGGGTTATTACAACCTTTACCCATCCCCGATCAGATATGGACTGATATCTCCATGGATTTCATTGAGGGGTTACCTCCTTCGCAAGCTCGTGAATTTATTGCAAATGTTGTCAAATTACATGGAATTCCCAAGTCTATTGTTTCTGATAGGGATGCCATTTTTACAAGCAAATTTTGGAAAGAGCTATTTGAAGCTCAAGGGGTGAAGTTGAAAATGAGTTATGCTTACCATCCTCAAACGGATGGACAGATTGAAGTCTTAAATAGGTGCCTCGAGACCTATCTTCGTTGCTTTTGTATCCAACAACAAAGGTCCTGGACTGATTGGCTTCCATGGGCAGAGTTTTGGTATAATACCAGCCTCCATTCTTCAACTGGTATATCTCCGTATGAGGCTGTTTATGGCAAATCTCCTCCCACATTGCTATCTTATGTTTCGGGCACCACTCAGGTGCAAGAGGTTGCTGAAAACCTTACCAAACGAGATCATATTATTTCTGAATTGAAGCAACATCTGTCTCAAGCACAATCTCGAATGAAAAAACTTGTGGATTCACATCGACAAGATCGCTACTTTGAAGTTGGAGATTGGGTTTATTTGAAGCTGCAACCTTATAGACAAGGCAGTTTAGTCCGACGATTTAATCGTAAATTGTCAGCTAGATACTTTGGTCCATATCAAATCATTGCTCGAATCGGATAGGTTGCTTACAAACTGCAATTACCTGCAGATAGTAAAATATACCCTGCATTTCACATTTCGCAGCTGAAGAAGCATCAAGGAACACAACCTGTGCAAGTATCTTCTCTTCCATCCATGTTTGATCCCCTTGATCTGGAGCCTTTAGAGTTACTCGGCCGTCGCATCGTCAAAAGAAATAATTTACCCATTCCACAACTTCTAATCCATTGGAAGAATTATGCACTAGAAGATGCATCATGGGTTGATTATTATGATTTTGTGGCTCAATATCCTAATTTTTGCCTTGAGGACAAGGCAACTCTTTCTTCAGGGGGAGGAATTTGTTAAGGACACTGTGCAAAGGCCACAAGCATTGTTCATAACGGCTTCAACTATCCAGTGGGTGAGCTGTTCCAGTTGAAACCGATTTCTGTTTTCTTTTCTGTTTTGATGAAAGGGATGAGCTGCTGGATTTGTGGCAATGCCATACCAGGGAAATGGATGTAACAAACACTATTAATAGAGCCAAATTTCCATAATGGGGATAGTTTTGGATGTGCCCCAGTTTCTCTCAATCTGACTAAACTCTTCTCCTGCATCTTTTCTCTACATCTTCTTCTTCTTCTTCGTTCTTCCTGTTCTTCCCGAAACCTCTCTGCAACCTCAGATTTCTCTGTCCATTCCAACTCAAGATGGCTACTCGAGCTCGGAGCAATCTGGCAGGCTCTCTCCTGCCGGGTCTTGAGAGGGAACCGAGGAAGGGACCTAACAGTTGAAGTTGCAGTTCTGGTGGGGTTGGTGGCGGTGGTGGTGCTGCTGAGCATGCGGAAGGCCTTGTAGGCCGGGAGCCGAGAATGAGGGGAGACAAGAATGATTTGTGACATTTTTTTAAAAGTTATCATGTTGTTACCAAACATGATAATTATATTTATTTTATAATTTAAAAAGTGTTTGATTGTATATAATTTTGTTATAAAAAATATATTAAAATAAAAAATACAACACCTTATAAAGATTAAAATAAAAAAGAATTGAGGGAAGTTTCCCACTCGAGTAGTTTTCAACAGTATAAATGCATCTACAATTTTATACTTGGGAACAAATTTTATTGTTGTAGACTTTTCTTTATAAAGGATATAAGACTTCCCTTATTTTTTTTAAATTTTTTAGATTATTCTTTTTTATTGACTGATAGTTTAATTAATTAAAGAACTCTGATCTCCCCCTCTCACTGGGGAAGATATTCTGACGTTTACGCCCCTGCTATATGTTAGAGTAGAGGAGAAATACTTAGTGCTGTATCATTAGGTATTGCAGCAAATATGAAAAAAAAAAAAAAGTCTAATCCCACATGCTCCACCTATCCACTTAATGTGATCAGAATCGATTGGATGACCTAAAAAATCTTAAAAAAATAAAACTTATTATTGAGCTTGGTCCATTAAGAACTTTTTATTATATGGGACTCTATTTTTTATTTTTTAAAATTTCTTAAGTCATTTAGTCGGAGATTGGGCCATGCAAACTGATCATGGAGCATTGGGACCAACCTTAATTTGTTTTTTTAAGTGTTTGCTGCCATACTCTAAAATACAAAAAAAATATTACAGCAAATATTACTCATGCTAGAGAAGTTTAAAGTAGACACTTTTGCAACCTGCTTGATTAGGTACTACAAAACGTCAAAAGACTCAACTTGTTATATCAGCCATCTCAAGGTCCCTTCCTATTGTTGAATATTTCGTTCGTCTTAACCTGTGATACATCATTTCCCTAATATGTAACTCCATTCCCATTGGCTGGGAGGAGAAGGATTACCAAACATTTTAGTGAATAAATCTCTGTATATATATATATATATATTGTAATAAATTATGCAGCAAATATGTAGTAATTTCTCTGCTGAAAACATGCTTTTTTCGCATCATTCCATTAGGCTGTCAAAATGGGCCAGGCCCATTAACAGACCTTTGGATCCGTTAGTTATGAGTCCGGATATACCCGTTAACCGATTAAGCCTTCTATTGTTATACATTGCAAAAATTTGTGTTCCGATTTCTTAAAATTTGGACTTAAAATTAAACCCAATTATCTGGCACATAGAGATTTAAGATAAATAAATTCTATATTAGACCCATTTATCTTTCAACATTAAATAAATAAGTAGGCCCAAGACCCGATCCATTTACTCATTTATCCATGACCCTTATTGGATCTGAATCGAGTCTGGGTACATTCATTTTGGGTATAGGTCTACCCACACCTAGACCGTTGACAGCCCTACTTGCCATGGTTTAGGAGACCACCGCGTAGAGATTCCCATGGTAGCTGATAATTATCCGCACTCTTCCGTAGCTTAACCATTTGCATTATCTCCGGTTAGTTAATATATATACAGAAACAAAAAGAAGTTTTAGATCGGCTTTCATAACGGATATGAAAATGGATAGTCTTATTTTCAAAGCCATTATCTGCTACTGTCCATGAATATATATTATATTATTTTAATATTGTTATATATTTTATCATTTTCTTATTTTATTTTAAGGGTATTGTGGGGTTTTAAATGCGAGGTTTATTTTAGTGTGGTTTAGCTAGAGTGTTACTTTTATGCTATGTCGTTGTTAAGAGAATTTTAATTTGAGTGATTTGCTTCTTTTAAGGAATAGTTTTTTATATTAATTTCTATAAACATAATGAATTTAAAATAAGTCTTTGTATCTTATATATTTTGATATTATGCTTTATCTATACTTCAACTTTTTAATTTTTAATTTCTACTGTTTACTTCCATCAAATTTTCTTAACTCTACTGTAGTTAAACATGACTTTAAATTTAACTCACCATGAAAAAGTCACTTATACTTTTGTTAAAATTTTGAGTTTTACTTATTGCACCGGCAGTTGATGCTGCCGATATTGCATCCGCTGCCGGTGTCGTCAAAATAAATTTTTTTTAAATATTTAGGTCATCCGAAACATATCTCACATGTATGTACATACAATATAATCTCTGCTTGAATGATAAAAAAAATTAAAAATTATTATTAGACTCAATTCATTAAGATCATTTTTTAATAAGGAAGCTTTGCCATTTAACCTACCTATCGAAGAGCACCAGCTTCCCCAGGAGATGCTTAATGGGGTCCATCCTTTAATCAACTTCACCTGACGGGCCTAGTTCATTGGAGTTCGACTTTTTATCTGAAAAAATCATTTCAAGTATTTCGGGCTATTTTACCATTGGTTTGAATATTCCATGAGTATTTGTTTCTGTTTCAATGATTCTTATTTGGAAATATTTATTACTAAATTGTATTAAGTATATAGGGACAAATATCAAAATATGTAAGAGATAGGAATTTTTTTCAAATTCACTATATTTATAGGGATCAATATCAACAAATCTCAATTTTTTCTTATTTATATTTTATTTCGAATGAAAACTTTATAGTAAATTTGTACCTTAAACTTGACTTTCATAAATTTGTATTTTTGAGCATTCACTATCGGCTTAAACTTGACTTTCATAAATTTTTATTTTTGAGCATTCACTATCGGACAATATTCCGTTAGATGTTTTACTGGCGATTTGTTAATTACTGCTAGTTCTAATGTCGCTAAAACTTATAATGACAATTATCCCAATTGCTAATAATGATCCCATTTGTCGCAACTAACAATATGTAATCTAGCGGCAATTAATGCCAAAAATTGTAAATGCTACAAAATTACCTTTAAACTTGAACGAGTTATAATTGCCGCTAGATGTTTTACCGGTAATTCGTTAATTGCTGCTAGATCAAATGTCACTAAAAGTTATAACAACAATTATCGCAATTGCTAGTGGCCACTAAAAATATGTACTTTAGAGGCGATTAATAATAGAAATTGTAAATGCTACAAAGTTTCCTCTAAACTCGAACAAATAAGTTTTTTGCGGCAATTATAATGGACACTAAATTTATAAAAGAACAACTACAACTTGTTCACCGTATGGCTTTTTGGCAATTACAAATATACTTACCATTCATCTTACACATAAGTAACATATAGTTTTCATTTTTGAAAAATAAGAAATCGAGGGTGATGGGGTCACTATAATTTTTTTAAAAAAATAAAAAATAAAAAAAAGTTAAACTTGCCGCTGCAATCATCTGATCTGTGGAGTAGGCTGCATCGCATCACAAGTGGTGCAACAAATATAACTCATTCAAATATGGTATTGTTTGTCCGTGAAGAGAACATACATGTTATTGCCTGTGAAATAAGTACATGATCTTGATAATCATGAAGAATATCCACAAAATCCAAAACCTTGTTGACATATTCATCAAGAAAGGTCAAATTTTAAAGAGTTATATATGCGGACCACCGAGTTGTTGCACTGCATAAGGTGCAACCTAACTTTTTTTTTTTTTTAAATTTTTTATGATGGGTTCCATCACGTCCAACATGTCTATTGTTGGGTCGAAATCTCGTCCACCGTAATCAACACCTTCCGTCATGTATCGGAAGGTCAAGAACTTATAGGCCTATAAGAGAGAACACTATTAAGAGCCACCGGCGATGAACGGGAGGATCCCCTTCCAATGCTTAAGTTAGGAAGGTGGGGATCGAAAGGTGAGAGCAGGAGAGGTCTAGGTTCCAGAGAGCACATTTGGCGAGATTGAACCATGGGCCTTTATATAGGGATTTAGGAGTTGGACCACTTCATACCCTGAGAGCGGCAACATCTGCCCAATCAAGAGCTACTCTCAGGCCCCTTCTTATCCTTCTTCCTCTGATCGTCTGGTCGAATGTACGATCAATTGGGCACGACAGCAGACATGTCCAGCATCTGCTAGATCTTTGGATGGAGGATGGGAGCCAAAAGCACACCCATTGCAACACCACTGCCGCCTACACGGGCAACGTGAGCAGCGACGGTTGCTCGATAATATCGAAGTCATGGTCAGAAGACTGTAAGTTATATGTCATTGAAAGCTAGAGTAGGAAAAATAAGACTTACAAGGGATAGTCAGGCCAGACAATCTCGCACATTGCAGTGCCACCTCTACAACCTGCAGCTCGGCATTGACTGGAGGGTCCACCTGGATGAGGTCAATCACGGTGAGGTCTCCAGGTGACAATGGTGGCACCTCCCAATCAATCATAGGACCGATGGACAAGTCTTGGAAGAGGACCAGGAAGAGCCACCATCCCTCGGGCTGCTCCTCGACCTAGAAGAAGCGCTCCTTCTAGCCTTTGACATTGGAGAAGCACGATCCCAGCTCCAATGGTGCCATGTCTCATGCCTCGAACTAGATAAAGCCGCGACTGTCCACAACGGTGCACCTCTTGACGCCGTAGAGGAGGTGGAACATCTCCACTGTCAGCTTCAGATGTCCCATGTCTTAGGCAAGGACAAAGAACCCCATGCTAGCTTCCAGGCGTTGGGTGGGGTAGAGTCGAAAGATATGCAGCAGCCACAGTATGAATGAATGCATCGGTGGCCCAAAAGCCACATCGAACATGGCCCTCATATACATGAACGAGCGGGTGTAGACACGCTAATTTTGACATCATTTTGAGTAAATTTCATATCATATAATAATGCCTCAGAATGGTCTGATATTTAATCATTAGTTAATTTTTATTAATCTTTCTGGGTTAATTATCTAAATGACATCGGGTCAGACAAACATAATTTAAGTTAATTAATTAAATTGATTTTAACTCAAATTTTAATCAAATATGAAAAAGTCTAAAAGACGTCGACATGTGTAGACGCCATTTAGAGTTTATTCATATTTTGATATTTAAGTTTGAATTTTAATTAATTGATTAATTAGCTAAAAGACGTCCTCAGGGCATGACGCCATTTAGGTCTCCTAAGCTGTTTCTGTCTTTTCTTTCGGATGTTTATCCTTATCTTAATTAGTCTAAAAGACGTCCCCTATGGGCGACGCGTTTTAGATAATTACAGATAATGATGAACTCACAGTTTTTTGGCGATCACGGTGGGACTTGGTCTCGCCATCTTTTAACCTTTGTTCTTGCTTTCATCAATCAGGTACTCTCTGTGCACCACCTGTGTCTCTCGACACACCATCACCGATCGGTGAGTTTTTAATTTAATTGTTATTCCTACGTGCACCATGTACACACCCCTGTGGCAAGATCTTGCCCTCCCCGTTTGATTGATTGAAGAGTTGTTTTTGTGATAAGAAGCATGTGTGATTGATTGAATGTTTTGTTGTTTACATGATAAATCATCCTGTTAAAAAAAATTGAAATAAAAAGAATCGCATGAGCCGATTATTTACTGCTTTCATCCTGTCTGTTTGAGGAGGAATCAATCCAGAAATTCCTCCTTAATTGTTGATTCTGTGATTTGAAAAGCGTCCAGGAGCAGCGACGCGTTTCATACTGCGTCGTCTAACCCAGATGCCTTTCAGGCTAAATTCTCTGTTGTCTTCTGCCTGAGATTCTGCGAGAAAAATAAGGTTTTGTTTGAATAGCGTCGACCAACAGCGACGCGTTTCAGGCAGTTTCTTGTTTTTTTCTTCAGTTATCAGATTTCTGATCTGCTTGCTACTACACATTACGTAATAAGCATTAGAGGCCATCCAGGCCACAGCTCATACGCACTGAGGCTAACACCCCCCTTTTTCTCTTAGGAACACCTTTCTTGACGTCTTCACCTCTCTCTCTGATTGGGTCGGTCCCTCGATCAGACAAGAGTAGTTGGCGTTAAAGACCTCCGTAAGTTCCCAAAATCAAGGTATTCCTCCTTGTTCATCGGACTGGTTGTACCAATCGAAGTTTTGGTTAAATTTTCATAACGTTGTGAGAGAAAGCCGTAGAATATAACGGTGAAAATTGAACTGAAACTAAGATCATGCCCCTTAAGTGAATTTGTGATTAATTGAATCCAAATAACCCAACAAGGAATCCTAAAATAACGTTAAACATCCACTTGTTTGCTTAATCTCTGTGCAACTTGTCTGCAAATCTTTGAAAAGAAATCTAATATCATGCTACTTCGATCAGGTAGGGATTTGAGCATGGTTCCAGATGCCCTAGTCAACTACGAGGGAGATGCTAATGCCCCTCTTGAGTTTGATTACCACTTTGAAAACGGGGGAGATGTTGATGCCCCCCGTAATCCCCATTCTTGTCCGTTCGATACGAGGGAAACCAATAAACCCCTCTTCCTTGTGCTCATGATCAATATTATGATCTTCCTCAGCATGTGCATGCGATTCCTAATCCTATTTTCGAGGGGGGCATGAACCCGAATGATCCCTCATCCTCTGATCCCTCAGATCTAGTGAACGCTTTGGGAGTTCTTGCCTCCCGTCTGGATCCTCGACAGTTCGAGGCGATCTAGTTTATTTTGAAGGGAAAGACGCCCATGCAGTCTACCGAGCCGAATCCTGCGGCTCCCCCTGTCATTCCTCAACCTCCTCCTCATCATACTTCCTTCATTCCCCAGGCCATAGAAAGCCATCAAGTCTCAACCTCTCGGCCAGCTGGGCCACAACTTTCTTCTTCGAGGCAACCGGTCAGGCCGCTGACGCCTACTTACCAAAATGCCCTCGGGCATGGCGGAAGCTATGCCGGACCTCAGCTCTATTGTCCCCCATGCCCTACATACTCTAGGCAACAGGCCTATCATGTACCTCCACCTTCTCCTCCTCCTCAGATTGATCCAACAACACAAGCGCTGCTTGCAAAGATGGAGCGTATGGATGAACAATTCAACAACCTTCAGAAGATGATGGGAGTTAAAGCTGCACCTGAGATTAACCTGCCAAGTCTGCCTGTGTTCCATTTGCCGCCCTCTAAGATGCCAGTGTATCGAAAATACAACGTTACTGGTAACCCCTTTACTCATTTGAAGGAGTTTATGTATGAGTCATCTTTATGGCAAAACGACAAGAGGTCGTTGGCATTTTTGTTCAGAAAATCCTTGGAGGGACCTGCCCTCGAGTGGTTCTTTTCTTTAGAACCTGCTGAAGTGGAGGACTATGGTATCGTATCACGAAAGTTCATTTAACGATACCATGATAGAGTTGCCACCTCCCTGTCCATTACTGATTTGATAGCAGAAAAAATGAAGCCCGACGAGAAATTCGTTAGTTTTGCTGATAGATGGAGAGGCATGGCAGAAAAAGTGAAAGATCATCTGTCTGAGTCAGAGCAAGTAAAAATGTTAATCTTCAATGCTACACCTCAGTTTAAGTTAGTCCTCGCCTTGAACAACTTGACCAGTATGGCAGACCTCTATGAAAGAGCACGTTATTGTCAGAATGCTTTCAAGGATACTACGTTCTCTAGTGTCTTTGATCCTCACCGACCTAGTAGGCCTCCACCTCGGAAGCTTGCCGTGCCAAATTCTCCTAGCACAGGTCCAACCACTGAGGGCAGACTCTCCCATGAGCAGGTTAGTAGCATGAACAACAATCCGTCCCAATTCGTGAGGAATCAGCAACCACAGTATCAGCGGCCACAGCAGCCAAACCAGTAGGGTTACAGACAGCAACAACCGAACCCACAGTATCAGCAGCCTCAGTACCAGCGGCCTCAGCAGCCTCAGTACCAGCGGCCTCAGCAGCCGAACCAGCAACCACAACAGCAGACACAGCAGCAGCCACAACGGCAACTACAGTATCAGCCCCCACAACTACAGTATCAGCCCCCATAGCAGCAATATCAACCCCCACAACAGCAGTAGTACCAGTCGCGCGCACCACCGGCATACCACAATGTGCCTCCTCCTGCTGACTATAACCAGCAGAGAAAACCTCCAGGCCCGAAGAGGGCAGAATATCCATTCCTTCCAGAATCCTTATCAGATATCTTCAGTGCTTTAATGGCAGCCAATGCCTTGGTTTTGCCAAGAGAAAAAGCAGTTTGGCCCCAAAATGCCGACACTTCTAGGTATTGTTATTTTCACCGACAACCTGGACACACCATAGATACCTGCTTCCAATTCCGAGATTATATTCATGATCTCAACGAGTAGGGAGGCATTGATTGGGAAGAAATGAAGAAGTATATATCCGCCTTGAAGGCGAGAAGACCACAACAACAACAACAGCAGTAGCGGCAACAACCAAGAGCGCCGGCACAGGCAGCGGGGCCGCCAGACATGGGTATAATGCAAAACCCACTCCCGGAGCACCAGAACCAGAATCAAGTCGCCCCTATTTTGACAAATAGCCAGTCTAAGGCTAATCGAGGGCAACAGTGGAAGATAGAGGATTCTTCCTCTATTTATTTAACAGGCTACACTCCGAGCACCGCAGAACAACCACCGCGCCGCACCCTCCATATACCTAGACCACAACCCGTTACCATCACACCTATACCAACACCCGCATATCACTCACCCGCACCCACTAACTCATCACCACCGCCCACTTTCCTTAAACCCACTAACCCATCATCACTGCCCACTTTCCTTAAACCCATAAACCCATCATCACCGCCCACTTTCCTCAAACCCATTATCCCCCACGCCACTACGCCTTCATTAAACAACCCCCCGCAAGCTAATCACGCACCCCTCATGTCATCCAGACCACTGCTCCGCGTACCATTCCCTACATCACCTACTACCGCCACCGCTTACCCAAACACCATACAACCATCTAAACCTCTACTCCGCATGCCATTCCTCTCTTCATCCGCACCAACCAATTACCCTTCCACCATCCAACCATCTAGGCCTCTCATCCGTACCATGCCACCATCAACAAACCCCACGCCATCACTCGTATACCAACCCTTCACACCATCTACACCATCCACTAATCCTGCAGTGCTCAAGTTATCACCCGGCCCTTCCACAATTGAAGAACATGCACTTAGGAGTGGGAGGATCTTCAATAAGGTCTTCCCTCAATCAATAGTTAGAAACGGCTCATCACAGCCACCGGAGGAAGCACATAACGATGAGAGTGCACCAGGCACTCAATATGACCTATTGAAACATCTTGACAGAACACCGGCACGAATCTCTGTGCTTGAATTGATAAAGAGATCGAAGACCCATCAGGAAGCTCTGATGGAATATCTACAAAAGGTGATGGTCAACGAAGACGTGCCGGTAGAGAAGATCGCCGCACTACTAGTTCCTCAAGGAGATCAACCCTCTATCTCATTTCATGCCTCGGAACTAGCACCACCAGCAGCCAGAAGTATAGCTCTAAGTATTACGGTCAATATCTGCAAGAAGGCCGTAGATGCATGTCTGGTCGACACAGAGGCTTCAATTAATGTCCTGCCTCCGAAGACCCTTGAATTGTGCGGTGTACCCAAAGAAAAATGGTTGCCTATCCCTATCTCTGTAACAGCTTATGATAATTCCACCTGTTCCCCTTTGGGAATGGTCTATTTAAAAGTAGAGTTAGGCCCTGTATGTCATGCCGATGTTGAATTTCACATTTTGGAAATCGATCCTTCATTGAATGCTATTTTGGGTCGTCCTTATATAAAAACCTTTGAGGCGATTCCCTCTACGAATCATCAGTGCTTCAAATTTCCCTACAAAGGACGAATCATTAAAGTTACAAGTATGCCGATCCTTGCTGCTGCTCTCTCCTTGAATATCAAACCAACTTCTTCACTTGGCCGACAACCTTTTCTGTTGGTATTACAGGTCTACCGTCCGGTGACTGATCCTTTAAAGGCCGCCACTCTTACTCCTTATCCACTTAATGCCATAAAGCGGGGGAAGTGCATGAGTACCCCTGGATGGAAGATAATGATGAAGGGTGGTTATCAGCCTGGAAATGGCCTGGGCACACAATTACAAGGCAGAACCACGCCCATCCAAGACAACCGAAGGACACCTGGAAATGGCCTGGGTTATAGGCCAAGAAAAGTGAAGCAGGACATTACTCAGCAGGAAGAAAATGAAGACGGCCAGAAGATATGGGAGACAATGTCTACGCCATGCAAAGAAGGTCGGGACCCCTTAATATGGACTCTATACACACATTTTGTCAAGGGACCCGTGATCAGTCATAACAACACGGTGGTCATCACTTCCTGTTTTGACCTCCATGACATATATAGAAGGGACCTGGCCAGACATTGTTCAGAGTTGCTCACGTACCAGTCATTGGAGGCTCTGCGGCCAATAAAAAGGACAAAGTTTCAAGACCCTGAGTGTGAATGGTACAGATGGTTTGACTTAAGGGATCTGTATATTGTATTGAATAGATTGTTTCTTGATCTCTAAGAACCTAAGTGGCCGCCACAAATAGATGAACTGATTGAAGGGCCTGGTGCCATTTTTGATAAAAGAATACTGCTGTCTGAGGAAACAGATGAAGGGGAGCCAGATGACCCCTATGAAGCTGGTTATACCATGGATCTTCTCTGGAGAGGGACTTATCCTTCTCACATTTTCACACTTCATACCTTGTTCCGCATTCTGCTTCTGACCCCGACTTGGTCGCGGGTCATTACTGAAGATATTCCACGGGCTCCGCCCATTATGATCATCCTGTCCCCACGGGACTTCATTCCTCAACCTCCTTTCGATCCAGAGAGGATTTATGATTTGACTTGGGACATATTACTGTATGATCCCCCCAATCCTTTGGCCTTGGTGCCACTTCCTGTATCCCATTCTCCTTCTATTCATCTACATTCTTGTTTTATGATTAATTCATCTTTTCTCCAAAAAAGAACAACAATTTAGCAACAAATTTCTCCCAGATCCTCATTGAGGAAATTTCTTACTTGTCCGATTATACCCCATCGCGTGGGTCATTCTGTCAAGATTCTCTTCTAGATCTACTCTGCCCCTCCCCTAGGGAGGATTCCGCCTGTATCTTATAATTTTCATTCTAAGGGTAAACAAATTCCAGATAGATACCTCCAGGATTTAGCTGATAAATGCCTTTCTTGCTCTATGATCCCTTAGCTATTAGATAATCCTATTCAGATGCCAGAAGATCGTATAGATGATGAGTCAGTTAATGATGGATATGGGGTATATGAATTGATACACGAAAAAGACCCCATTGTTGAAGATGAAGAAGATGATGAGGACGCGGCTGAGGCATATGCCAGTGGGGTAAAAAGATTTGATGAACCCTCAGCTGCCGTAGAAGAGCCCACCAAAGAAATCAATCTAGGGATTGAAGACAAACCTAAGGTTGTCCTCGTTAACAAGAATATTTCCGAAATGGATGAGAAGGCAATGGTACAAGTTCTTAAGGATTATAAGGACACTTTCGCCTGGAGTTATGAGGATATGCCGGGATTAGACTCATCGCTAGTGGAACACAGGTTGACATTAAAGGATAGAGCAAGCCCGATCAAACAGAAATTAAGGTGATTCCACCCACAAATGGCTTTAAAGATGAAGGAAGAGGTAGATAAGTTACATAAGGCCAAATTTATTAGAGTTGTCCTCTATGCACAATGGGTTGCCAACATACTCCCGGTTATGAAGAAAGACGGAAAGGTCAGGATTTGTATTGACTTCCGAGATTTGAACTGGGTGTGTCCTAAGGATGATTTTCCATTGCCTCACATTGATATACTCATCGATAATACTGCTGGCTATGAAACTTTATCATTTATGGATGGATTTTCAGGATATAATCAGATCAAATTGGCAGAAGAAAATCAGGAAAAGACATCATTCACTACACCTTGGGGAACATATTGTTATGTCGTCATGCCATTTGGATTAAAGAATGCTGGGGCCACTTACCAAAGGGCGATGATGACAATATTTCACGACATGATGCATATCAATTTAGAAGTGTGTGTGGATGACTTGTTAGTGAAATATAAGACTAAGGCTGAGCATGCCAAAGTTCTGACAAGAGTGTTAGAAAGATCAAGAGAATATCAGTTAAAGATGAACCATAAGAAATGTGTATTCGGGGTATCCTCAAGGAAATTACTTAGATTCATTGTCAGTAAACGGGAAATTGAGATCGATCCCAACAAGGCAAAGGCTATTAGAGAAATGCCACCTCCCAAAAACTTGAAAGAGTTGAGAGGATTGATTGGGAGGTTGCAATTTATTCGCCGTTTTGTATCCCAATACTCATAAAAGTGTAAGCCGTTTTACGAGCTTACCAAGTCGAGAGTCAAATTTGATTGGGATGATAAGTGTCAGGAGGCATTCGATGGATTAAAGAATTATTTGGCAAGTCCCCCTGTTTTGAGACCACCATCTCCGGGAAAACCATTGATACTTTACATTTCTGTCCTGGATGATGCAGTGGGGGCTGTCCTAGCACAAGAGGATGAAGAAGGAAAGGAGAGGGCAGCCTACTATCTCTCTAAACTTCTCAACCCCGCTAGCGATGGAGAAAACATGTGCAGCATTGGTCTGGGTGGTTCAGAAATTGAAGCATTACTTTCTGGCCCATGAAGTACATCTTATCACTAGAATGAATCCGATCAAGTTTCTCCTTGAGAAATATGTCCTTACTGATAGGTTAGCACGATGGCAAAGCTTTCTATCTCAATTCGATATCACTTACATTCAACAGAAAGCGATCAAAGGCTATACTATAGCAGAACATCTTGCTCATCACCCCCTTCCTCGTTTTGATCCAGTCCAATCGGAGTTTCTGGATGAGGAACTGATGTCCATAAACCAAATCAAAGATGATATGTGGACTCTGCATTTTGACGGAGCTCTGAATTCCCATGGAAAGGGGATTGGCATTGTTCTGTTATCACCTGAAGGTGTCACCATTCCACAAGCCTTTCAGCTTGACTTTCCAATCACTAACAATATAGCTGAATACGAGGCACTCTTTGCTAGCCTCGAGGCTGCTCATCTCTATGGTGCCACCAAACTCAGAATTGTAGGTGATAGCCAGTTGATTCTTCGCTAGGTGTTAACCAAATATCGAACTCTTGATCCCAAGCTCAAGCCTTATCAAGAACTTACTTATGCTTATGCAAAGCTTTTCACAAAATTGATCTTCGTCCATGTTCCTAGGAATCATAACATCTTAGCTGACGCTCTAGCCTCACTTGCATCTTCTCTTAATTTTCCAATCAGCAGACAATCCAAATCAATCATTGTTCATAGGCATCTTTCACCCGTCGTGAAAGACCCCTCATTCCTTAGGACTAAGGAGAAGCTGCTGAAGAAGGTCAGAGATGGAAATATTTTGGAAAAGAGAGAGATTATGTTAATGAAGCTGTTAGAAGAGATGGATGATGAATAGAAACCGTGGTATTACGAAATTGCCAAATATTGTGAAGATCAATCATATCCTGAAGAAGCCACAGCTGAGGAGAAATGGGCTATCAGGAGAGTTGCTCAAAGATACACTCTAGTTGGGGGAGCATTATACAAAAGAGGTTTTGATGGAGTTCTTCTAAGATTTTTAGACGAAGATGAGCTTTGGGAAGGAGCTCATACTGGAGTTTGTGGCGGCCATGTTAATGGACAGATGTTAGCAAAGAAAATCCTTAGACAAGGATTCTATTGGCCAACCATGGAAGAAGATTGTGTAGGATATGTCCGTAGGTGTGCTAAGTGTGAACTTCACGCCGATAAAATTCATTCTCCTGCATCTTCACTCCATCTTGTTTCCTCCCCATGGCCTTTCTCCATGTGGGCCTTCGATATCATTGGACCCTTTGGCAATCCTAATTTCGGCATTAAGCAAAAGTCCTTCATCCTCACGACAACGGAATACTTCACCAAGTGGGTAGAAGCTGAAACGTATATGGAAGTCAAAGCATCAACCGTTTGCAAGTTCATAATGAAGAACATCATCACCAGATTTGGAATTTCTACCACCATCGTCACCGACAATGGACCGCAGTTCGTGTCACAAGAATTGAAAGACTTCTGCAACATGTACAAAATTGCATTGCATCATTCGTCTCCTTATTATCCGCAAGGCAATGGCCAAGCAGAGGCAACTAACAAGACTTTGATAAAAATCATCAAAAAGACGTGCAGGTCTAATAAATTTACAGACTGGCCAGAAAAAATGATTGAGGCTCTATGGGCCTACCGAACTTCAATCCGCATGCCCACTGGGCAGACTCCTTATTCCTTAACATTTGGAATGGAGGCGGTAGTTCCATACGAGATCCTTATACCATTATTAAGAGTACAATTGAATAAGCAATTTCCTATTGATGAATACCGTTCAACACTCCTTGCTCAATTGGAACTCTTAGATGAGAAAAGATGGTCAGTTGCTAATCATGCAAGAGTTTATCAAAATAGATTAGCACGTTTTTATCAAAAGAAAATCATCGAACATAAGTTCAAACTTAGTGAAATGATCGTCAAAAGAATCTTTGTAAAACCTGGTGGTCCGCGTTCTAAACTCCAACCTAATTAGGAAGGACCATATGTTGTATTACATGCTTTTCCTGGTAACGCTTACCGTTTAGTTAATGCAGAAGGGTAAGAATTAACTCACCTCTGGAATGGACTGTATCTTAAGAAATATTACCCTTAGGTTAAAGAGTCGATCATCATGGTACGAAGACCAAGTGGAATCAGAAAATTTAGAAACTCAAATTCCCTTATCAGTCTGAATAATTTAATTCAAATACATTACTACACACACTGACACGTTTGATTCGTGAATAACAAGAGATGCCAAGTCCTAAGGAATACCGAAAGCTTGACTAAGGGTGTAAAGTGCAAATCATTCTTTTCAAACAAAATTCTGTTTTTACACTCGGCCCATGATGTCGGAACGAGACTTAGAATAGATTACCAAGAATACCCGCCATCTTAGTAGGATGCCGTCATAAAAAAAAAAGGGGGAGATCCGTCCCAAGAAAAAGAAAAGAAAAGCAAAAGCAAAAGGCAAAAGCCAAATGTCAAATCAAAAGGCCATTACACTACAAACGTTACATCAGGGCCATGAAATGAAATAAAAGAGAACGCAAGGTCGATAAATATCCCGGAAAGAAAATGACCGAACCCCAACAGATATTAGGGTAAGAAATGAACATCTTTTTAGGTCTCTAGAACCTTCTCGTGGGCTTTCTAAACTAATTCTTCCTTTCTTTCTGAAGAGGCGTACTCCAAACTTAAGGAATGACCTAGATTGACTAAGGATCAAATCATCAAATGGGATCACGAATGGAAACACAAGTTCAAACACGATGAGTCTAAGTTAGATTATTGAAGAACAATCTGGGAATTAAGTTAATAAATGAATATGATCTTTTGATCTGAGTACCATGCTGGTCTTTTAGTTTGCGTAATATTTCAAAATTTAAAAAAAATACATATTTCAAAATCCAAAAAAAAAGTACATATTTCAACAAAAAAAAACATATTTCAAAATCCAAAAAAAGGACATATCTCAAAAAAAAAAAGATATATATGTTCCAAAACTCAAACAAAAATGAATATTTCAAAACAACAAAAAATATTTCAATTAACATCTGCTTATCGCATCCAGTATGTTTCATTCCTTTTATTTTCAGTGAGCATCTGTCTACTTGCATATTGCATTTTGCTTACAGTTTGATTATTCATGTTACCCTTTGTTAACAAAGGTTATATCCCTTGACCCTTCTATCAAGAAAATGACTGATTGATCAGTTACTTGACGGAGCAAGGGGCTAAGCCTAAATAGATACTTAACCTGTTTGTTAAGTAATGTACAGAGTACATGAATGAAAGTCAAGGAAATCACACAAATGCTGAGACACAAAGCTGAAGGCAAAATTTCTTATATATATCAAAAAGGTGTTTGTACATGATACACAAAAGAAAAGAAAAATATAGAAATAGCCCTCACGGCTGACTCTCCCCTGCCCTTTCATCAAATTGGCTCTGAGCCTCATCAGGAGCGTCCAATGCCGGTCCTCGGCTAGGAGGTGGAGGTGGTCCCATCGCAACTCGGCCCTGCCTGGCCGGACAATATGGCGATGCTGGTGGTGAAGGCACTCGCCTGACCATGATCGACGGGCTCGCTGGTATCTCTCCTCCAGCATCCGACGCTCATGCTTTGCCATGGAGAGGCGACCCTGAAGGCTCTCCAGTCATAGGCGGTCGCGATCTCTCTCCTCAGTCAAGATCTCCAGGCGAACCTGGAGTCGTGCGAGATCTCCAGTGGAGAGACGCGCCACCTGAGCCTCCAGCTCAGCAATGCGAGCGGCCGAAGTCCGAGCTTCTGCCAGCTCTGCATCCCTCTGCTGAAGAGCCTCCTGAAGCTCAGCGACCTATAAGAGGACACTGTCAGTTCAAGATAATCAAGCAAATCAAGTCCGACAATGAAAGAAGAAAGATGGAACTTACTCGAACAACCCGATCCTCCTCCGCAAGAGAGGCTCGGTGAATGGCGGAGGCAAGCTGACCCTGGAGGTCAGCCAAGGTGGCCTCATAGGCAGCAGGCAGAGCAGAGGATGAGGCTCCATATGTAGGGGGAGCCGCCTGGGTGTAGACGGCTCGCTACACCAAAAGACAACCATCAGTGGTTAATCGTCAAAACAAATAATTAATTAAAACACTCATAGGCATGCATACATACCAGGTCAAAAAGCTTCTTTTGGACCTGCTCCAGCTGGGCCTTGGCATCCTAGAGGCGGGTCCGGAGGTTGATGATCACGGCATCTCGTAGATCCTGCATACCACACATGCATATATTCATTCACAAATATAAGTTAAAGATAATGATAAAATGAAAGAAGCATAAATGCATACTTACATCGAGAGGATGGATAAGTCGCAACTGATCGGCGTAACGTGTCCGATACTGTTGGAGGTAGGCTGCACTACTCTCCACCTACGACTCAACTCGGACACCCTGGCGATGCCAGTCTTCATACTGCTCCGGGAATTTTGCTCGCCAATTAGTGAGGGCCTGCTTCCCCCTCATGCTCCTCCCTACTCCCTCCGAGACCTCCTCATCCACCCATTCCTGGTGGAGGCCCAGAGTCCTCATGACTAGGCGGAGGCGGAGCGGCTCGATCTCATTCAGGCAGTGGAGCCACATCTGCCGACCAAACCGTCTACGGCCAACCGTCACCCATGGCTGGCCCTCCTCCCCTATGCCCAGATACGGGCTCCAGATCACCTGCATACACGTTAGATGCATCCACATAAATAAATTACATTTAATAAATAAAAGATTGCATTTAATAAACAAAATTGAACAAATTAAAAGACTCACCAAAAGCTCCAGATAATCAAGAAACTGATGGCGGAGGGCCGTCAGCTGGTGGTGCTGTGGGGCCGTGTCCATAATCGGCTACCAGCGGCGAGCCAAGGGGACAATGTCCGGCCTCACAATCCTCGCTCGGCCGAACGAGAAATAGTAGTAACTCCACACCTGTATACATGAACATATAAGTTAGAAATCATCACATCACATCACATTTCATTGCATAAACAAAATAATAAAATGACTTAATACCTGAAGAAACGGCGAAAAGCCACTAATGGTGGTCTTGCGGTCCGGCGTGACCGCGGAAAGATCAACAAAGAGATGGGCCAGGAGGACCGCACCCCAGGCGTACTCATGAAGACTCTCTAAATCATCTAACAGACTCAAAAATCTACAGTGGATGTGGTTGCCCTTCGTGCCAAAGAGCAACCGACCAAAAAAGAAGACAAGAAAGACTCTAAGCTGCCTATCTACCTCATCTGCCTGGCTAGGGTCACTGCAGTAAACTGCGGAGGAGGACTCTGCTAGTCTACTCCTAAACTCTGCCCGGGTCTCATCTGACCGACGCCGGGGCTCTATCAGTCCTAGGGCAGCCTCTACCTCTACCCTAGGAACTATCCTAGACTCCCTATCTAGGCTGGTTACCTCTATCCCTAGTAGGGCCTCAGCCATTCCTCGGTAATCAGGGTAAGTCACCCCGCTCACCGGTCGGCCCTCTACCTTAAGACCAGTGATCCTGGTCACGTCCTCTAGACTGGGGACCATATGCCCCCAAGGCATTAGGAAAGCCCTGCTTTCCGCATGCCACCTCTCCCGCAGCGCCTGCAGGAGAACCAAACCGAGTCAAAATGGCTCGATCTCGAGAATCTCCGCGAACCCCATCTGGCGCAGGCGCACCTTCTGGAAATCCAGGAGTCCCTGGTATGCTCCTACTACTAAATCCTATGAAATCCGAGCTCTCATCGTCCCTTGCAAATGAAAATAAGAAGATTTTATCAGTTAATGGACTTAATAAATCAATAAAATGTTCTGTTTAAAAGTGTCGAGCTATGTGGACGCCCATTGAAAGGCATCCACCACCCTTGACGCCTTTTGAACCCATTTTCTATCATATTTAAAAATTGAATTTTTGCCTAAATGGCGTCGGACCATGGCGACGCCCTTTGAAAGGCGTCACCTGGTCTGGACGCAGTTCAAACCAGATTTCGGGTTCTCCTAAAGAACTCCTTTCCTCCCTCTTTTCTTCAACCAAACACACTCATAGGAAACTTACCAGATGTAGAGCCTCCTCCTCTTCTTCTCCTCCTTCAATCATTGCCGGTGGAGGGACTTCCTCTTCTAAAATCGCCACCGCTGCCTCCAAGGCCATTGCCTCCTCGGGGGGCACGGCTTCACGCTCTTCTCTCCTCACCCTACGAACAGCATGACGGCGCTTTCCACTCCCTTGTGAGCCCTCACCTTGTTCCATGATTCTTCAAGAGAGAGTTTGAGAGGAAGAAGGAGTTCGGGTGAAAGAGTGAGCTCGAGAGGGTGAGAGGATGGAGGAAGAAGAGGGCCGCAAGAGGAAGGCCGGAGAACGGAGATCGCCAGAAAATGGGGATTTGGTCGCCGGAAGCAAGAGAGGAAGAGGAAAGTGAAGAATGAGGAAGAAAGGGGGTCCTTCATGGCTTTTGTTTGGAGAAGTTAAAACGCGTCGAGGTACAGCGACGCTATTCATGGCGCATAAACTGAGGCGGCAAGGACAAATGTTTGAAATTGAGCAAAAGGCGTCCACACATCATGACGCGTTTCAGTTTAAACCGCCAATTCTGGTCAGAACAGTACAAATGCATGATGATTAAACGCGTCCACACATAACGACGCTTTTCACTGGATTAATCGCAGAATTAATGGTAGAATTCTAGAGAAAAGTAAGAGTGATGATTGGAAGGAGTCTACACATATGGACGCGTTTAAAGGATAATTCAGAATTTTAAGGATTAATCTTTGATTTGGGAAAAAGATTTTTGATTGAAAAGTGTCTAGACATGTGGACGCGTTTTAAGGTTAATTCGTGATTTTCAGGATAAATCTATTATTTTGGAATTTGGATGAAAGACGTCTACATATGTGGGCGCGGTTTAAGCATAATTCTGGTCTTAAGGATCAATCTCTAATTTTTGGAAAATGAATTATACTTGAAATGTGTCTTTTTGAGTGGACGCGTTTTGCATTAAAGTAAACCCGAATTGTCATATTTTAAGGAAAAATCAAGTTTTTACTTAAGGAAAAATCATGGACAAGTTACAGCAGATTGAAGATGGATTTCAAGACAATTCTTTATTGAAATAAATTATTTATTACATCATAAAAAAAAAAAGAACTTTCAAGGAAAAAATTCCCGAAGTCTCATTATGTATGGAACAGATAATCCTCTATCTGTTTCTCGAGAGGATTTTACATGATGATTGAAGCTAATATTCCACAGTATGGCTATAAGTTCAGTAGCTTCATAATCTTCATCGGATTCCAAAGCACGCTTCTTGATTGGAGATGTATGGGAAAACTCAGGAAATTCATAGCGAGGCAAGCTGAGTTGAGTATAGCAACAATGAGGATTGTATAGCACGAACTCAATACCCCCAATCAATTTAAGCACTGCACCTGCTGCACGGCGCACTCGAATGGGCTTTCCTACTATAGCAAGAGGTGAAGAATCAAATCCATATGTGGGCATTCTTCTCAGATAATCTCTCCAGTCAGCTCGAGTCTTGAGTTTTAGCACTCGATTGATCATCTTCTCATTGAATTTCACAATGTTGGAAATATGGAAGATAGGGCTATTCTTATAGATTTGAGACGGTCTTGCAGCATTTCTAGTGTGATATTCAAACTTGAAGTGCAACTCGACCCACAGAGCGAAGAGTAGCATGCAACCATAGGGAGGCTGACCTGTAGACGCTGCAGAAAGCCCACTGTAAAGATAGGCTAGAATCGCTGTGCTGATATGTCTTCCCTCAAAGATCTCGCAGATTGCGCTTACTTGATTATCTTCTAATATGTTGTCTTGACCAGGAAAGAACAGAGTTCTAGCTAGGCACGTGGTGAAAGCTTTCATCACGTTCTCAGTGTCGTCCTCCTTAAGATCTTCAATCTCGTACAAAGTCCATTCTGCAAGCTTAGCAAGATTGAATCCTTTCTTGGTGAGGCATCCTTTAACTTCTTTTGGGTCCTTCATGATCTTCATTAACAATTGTTGACCGGTGATCTTCTCCTTCATCAGAGCCATCTTATTTTAGATCACTTCATTGTCACCGTACAACTTGATTTTGGGAAGGCCCAATAGGAGTTCAACCTCCTCTAGAAGAATAGTGCATTCAAATTCAGGAAAAAGGAAGGTTTGGGTTTGAGGATGCCATAATTCAATCAAAGCACCCATAACCGCCCAGTCCACGTTTAGACTCTTGTAATGCTTTGCATGGACTACTAGACTTGGGATGTTCCACTTGGAAACAAAGGATTGCATAGAAATTGTGGTACTTTTAGCAAGCTTGCGAATCTAAGGAAGAGATGTGAATTTCCTTGGACCAGGAAATAAAGGATATGCCTAGAAAATAGAAGGAGAATTACAATGAAGAACTTAAAGAACATGGAGAGAAAAGGAAAATTGAAGGAGAAGAGGATTTAACTTACTTGGAGGTTAGGATCTCTTCCATTTAGATGATTTTCCACGTCGGAGAGCTTCTCTAGCGTCTTCTTCACCCTTTTGCTTGAAGAATCCATCTTGTTCTTGAGCTTTTCCTTCTTGAAACCTTGTAAACCTTGAAAATCCTTGAACTTTGAAGAAAATCTCTAACTTTGATCTCTAGATTGTGTTAGGATTGTCTTTATACAAGTTTATGGAGTTTATATAGAGAGAATTGCGATTCTAGGAAGGCTTTTCCGGATTGGAGAAAGGATAAGTATAGAGAGAGTTGGAATCCGAGTAGAAGTTAGCTAGAACCTGTTTCTGCAACTGAAAAAGCGTCGTTGAATAGCGACGCATTTTGGTTAGTCTTAATGGCGTCGGCGCGACACGATGCGTTTTAGGGTTTTCTGTTATTTACCCGAAATTCAATGTTTATCCATATTTTGATGCTTAATTAAACATTTGTTTGAAGTTACTGATGAAGTTTTAAGTTCAGGAAAATCCAAATGAATCTGAAAATTCAAGAACATCCTACTGTGTGAGTTTATGAGTCCTGACCGTGGCTAAAAAGACGGTTATCTCTATCCCTGTATTCTTTCATGTAATTGATTTGCATCATCATTACTATATGTTAAATATTTATTAGATTATATGAAGGACCTTGTGATTTTGATGAAACTGGAATTTGAGTTCCCCTACAACAAAAATAGTGATAATTCCAGAGAATTTTTAATATTACGGATAGGCCGTTTGATTGTTAATTAGTGAGGACAATGGTTCCACTTTTGTGAAACGGTGTGTGGATAAACGAGCTTCGGCTTAGCATTGAATTACAAAAATTGGTATCTTGACTCATTAATAACAATTTAACAATATTATCCTTGATTATTTTATATTTTATTTGATTTTATATTTTTCTTTTAGTCCAGCATGCATCATGTAGGACTTTAATATAATTGTGATAAGAATTAAATTTTTATTAAGTTTCAGACCATTGATTAAATAATTCCAACATGATATAAAATATTCCATTCTGAATTGAGTATCTTGATTATCTTTAATGTTCGTTTGAAAATATCTTTGGAGTTCTATCCTTTCTTAGATTCTTTATCTCAACATTTCTTGTTTTCTTTTGAAAGATCCATCATGGTTGTAGCACGTCCACATTGGCTGGCAATCGCTCTCCATGATGAAACCTGCAGTGTCTATGACCTGGGATACTTCCCAATCCGTGGAAGTTGATCGACCTTATTTTATTTTCTTGTCTATTTCATCCAGACAGGATTGATTCCATTGATCTCCTTGAGTTATCTTCATTGATAATTTTGAGAATAAAAAATTCAATCATGCGATGTTGAGAGCGTGTCTCATCACACCTTGGCATCACCTTTTCATTACATTCCATTTCATTTCACTCCCTTGTAAAGACGATGCCAAGGTGAGGCAGCTGTAGACACGCTAATTTTGACATCATTTCGAGTAAATTTCATATCATATAATAATGTCTCAGAATGGTCTGATATTTAATCATTAGTTAATTTTTATTAATCTTTCTGGGTTAATTGTCTAAATGACATCGGGTCAGACAGACATAATTTAAGTTAATTAATTAAATTGATTTTAACTCAAATTTTAATCAAATATGAAAAAGTCTAAAAGACGTCGACATGTGTAGACGCCATTTAGAGTTTATTCCTATTTTGATATTTAAATTTGAATTTTAATTAATTGATTAATTAGCTAAAAGACGTCTTCAGGGCACGACGCCATTTAGGTCTCCTAAGCTGTTTCTGTCTCTTTTTCCGGATGTTTATTCTTATCTTAATTAGTCTAAAAGACATCCCCCATGGGCGACACGTTTTAGATAATTACAGATAATGATGAATTAATCTGTGTTTATCTGTTTGTTAGTTGGATAAACTTCAAATTCTTTCATGTTAATCTTTAAATAACTGCCGATGTAAAGCCTATAAATACCCAACCCCTTGGTCATTAAAAAGAGAGTGATTATTAGTGATGATAGTGATAATTGAGTGAAATTGGAGTAAAGAATCTTGGAAACGACGTCCAGGTGCTGAAAGATCGAGGTACTGCTACTTCCAAGAGTCTTTAAGCAAGCTACATCCCTTCTTCATCGCTTCTTCGTCTTTTCAAGACCTAGGCTTTCCAAAGGCCATCCAACTCAGTTCTTAATTTTTCATTATCATATTAGTTTAAAATCCCATTCATCACATCACTCCATGCAATACACACTTACTAGCATTATTTTCCAATCCATGTTTTAAGGAGTTTACAAAAACCACAAACAAGTGAGTTCATTTGTTTAGTTGCATGATTAGAATTTCTACTGGAATAGATACCACGTCTATTTGAGTTCTTATTATTCCCTCTTTCTTTCTTTCCACTTTTTGCAAGGTTCAAAGGTAGAAAAGGAGATAAAGAGGAGAGAATCAACAAGGAAAAGGAATCTGGATGATCCTCAAAGTCTGATAAACAGCCAAAGTAAGAACAAAGTCAAAAGAGATGTCTTTCTTCAGCCGGCTGAAGGAGGGGAATCAAGGACTCAAAAATCTCCCAATTCCAAAACAGGTAGGCGATCAATCTTTTCTTTTGGAACTTTTTAGTTAAAAGTTTCTAGCGATCGCATTCACTTAGTTTTAATAAGTTTATTTATCACATAAACAACATAATTTTCACGATAATCATACACCGATTTGAGCACTCACAGCGGGCTCTCCTGAAGAAGATGTGCTTCTCTCGCGATGGCACCATAAGACCATATTCATTCAGGATGCCATAGGTGGCACGCAATCTATTAATGACCTCGCTGTGATGAGGGAAGCTCCCATCAGTTGGCGGTTCACCTCGACCTTGCCGGCATAATCCATTCCCCTTGTCGATCGACGAGCCATCTTACAAGGTAACTGGAAGAAGAAGGCGAAGAACTTGGGTGCACTAGGCTCATGCTCAGCACAAGAAAGGAGCACTTTGTGGAAGTCGCTTAAAGGCATTTAATCAATAGCTCTGGCACCTCCCCTGACCTTCCTTTTATAGGAAGAGTCTCCTTCCCCAAGCAATGGTTTGGCTACTCCCATGGGAATGGTCTCTGGGAGGCGAATAGGCTGATGACGTAAGGCGAGGAATGAGGGGGCATGATGAGTATGGCAATCTGAAAAGATCGACCAAACATCGTACGGAACTGAACTGCCAGCAACAGAACAAAGCTAAAAGAGGAAGGATGCCCTCTGCACCAAGAAAAGCCGCCATCATTTTAAAATGTCGCGGGGTGAAGAATGGCACTTGTTCAACTCTCCTATGCGGTGTCACCGCCATGACATCGGTCTTTTCCCACCAACCGTAATGGGCAAGGGGCTTCTCCAGAAGATATGATCCTGATATGATCAGATCGACTGCCAAAACCTTCCATAAATTTTGACTACTCCTTACCCCGTGTGCGTGCTTAGGAGTGGGGGGAAAGTGAAGGAAGGGATTTTCGACCAACCACAATAATAGGTGGGTCGGTCCAATAAGACAAGTCCTGATATCCAGAAGTGAGATCATAGGAGTTTGAATCGGCCCAAGAGTAATATGGTTGGATTTGGCCTTAGATTCTCCTAGCTACTTCTAAAACAAAAGGCCTTCCCGTTGGGAATTTCCCCAATGAGATTGATGTTAGTATTATATGGCCTATAAGCCAATCAGTTATTGTATCAAGTCTTGTGCTTTTATTAATAATAAAATTATGGCTTAATATTCATTATATGTAATGCGTTTATTAACGTCTCATATGAAGTCCATGAATGTGTGCAATAGTCTTCAGATTATAATGAGATTATAATAATGAGACTGATGACTTATAAACATATATTCTTAATTGTTCATAGTCGAAAGATATTTGAGAAAGACATCAAATATCTAGTGAGATTAGTACAGGTCACTCCAACTCACGTGATGATGGTGGCTAGTCATAGTCACTTATGTGGAGACACTATGGTGGGCCTGTAGATGCTCGTTGGTGAATAAGTTCACTGAACTGATCCGCCTTGAATCATAAGATGGTAATTTACCTGTCAGTCAGTTTGATCTAGTGTCACAGTTGTGTGGTTGGTTCTTGGACCTAAGATGTAAGGACTGAGGTTTCGGATCCGGTTATCGGGTCAGTCTCTGGGTCGGATTCCCTGGTTTGGGCCCTGACGGGACTGGGAAGTACCATTTAAATGACGTCTACAATGCATGACGCCTTTTGAACGGCGTCTTGATGGGTGGACGCCATTTAGTTTGATTGTCGAATTGCCACGTGGGCGGGCTTTGGGCCGCGAGAGTACGGCCCTGTCACATCGTCTGAACGGCGTCCGCGATGGACGACGCCATTCAGACTGCGACCCTGGGTTGTCAGTGTACGGTGCCGGTCTTGTCGTCTGAACGACGTCTTGGGTAGGCGATGTATTTCAGACTCTGTCAGTACGGCCCGTCATGTCAACTGATAGGCGTCCGTACAGCTCGATGCGTTTTAACCCGTTTCTGGTTAACCCCACGAACCCTCCTTCCTTTCCCTCATTTCCTCCTCCCTCTTCTCCTTCCTCTCTTCCCCGGCGGCTCCGGCGATTTTCCTTTCCTTCCTTTTCCTCCCACCATTTCCTCTCTCCCTCCACTCCATCAACCCCCTAACTCCCACCATTACCACTACCACCTCCTCCGCGGCGTTTTCTCTCCGGACGGCGGCCGACGTCCCGGCGGAGTAACGACGTCCCGGCGGAGTAACGACGTCCTCGGCGGTACCGGCAGTGGCGTGGGGCGAGACGGGAGGACGGTTTGGAGTTTGGAGGAGTCCAAGTAACCGGTAGGGTGACGATTCCCAGTGCATTTTGTTTAGAACCATGTTTTCCCGCGTTTGAAGCATGTTTTAGGGGCATTTTTGGGGTGAAAACGCTAAGTGCATGTATGAGAAATTGGATGTTCTAATGGGTAGTTAGGTTCTCTTCCTTCCCACTTATGTTTTGTGCCATTTTCTATGTGTTTTGGGGGAGAAATCCCACCTCGTGGATTGGAGAATCCGAAGGGGAGAACCTGTCTGTTGGGAGTGAATGGTGTCGAGGTGGAGCGACGTCTATTAGAAAGGCGGCGCCCATCCGCGACGCCATTTAACCAAATTTACAGACTCTGTCTCTGGACTGTTGAGTGTCTAAGGACAACGACGCCCTTTTAAAAGGCGACTTGCATGAACGACGCATTTTAGTGGAAATCACCCCATGGCATGTCCCTGTTTTCGGTCGCTAATAGCCGACGAGGGACAGCGACGCCTTTCAAAAGGTGGCTACCTGTGGCGACGCATTTTACGCCAGGTTCTAAGGGCGAATTTTCTATAAACCAGTTTAGGAGGTTTGAATGACGTCGGCCTTGGGCGACGTGATTCAAGACAGAATTACACTAATCCATGCCATTAAAATGTGTTTACATTATTAGATAGTTGATTAAGTGCATGCTTCAAATTGTACTCGAGGATGATGATTTCTATGTGACCGGATCGCACTGTGTTGTGTTTCGTGCGATTGTGGACCTAGAGTAACAATTGTAGCGCTTTATCACCCTGTGCTGGTGTGGGTGGAGTACAGCGCCGGTGTGGGTGTGGCGGGGTGACGCCTAGTGAGAGAGGGTCACCTGGTGAACCCCGGGGTTAGCTAGTACTGGTGTGGGTGTGGTACCTGCGAAGTGTCACTCGTGCTGGGGGAAGGAGTAAGCACCTGAGCCAGTTGGGCCGGAGTAGCTAGCATGCTATCCGAGGGGTTACTGTTTGGTCTCAGCGGGTCGGTGTTTTTCCCATCTTCGTTTGTGCGGTTGGCGTGTTTTACCGAGATGTTGGTTGTGAGCTCCCCGGTAGACTGGTTTTAGAGATATGCATGTTATATACTCTGAATGCATGTGATTCATATCGAGATTTAGGATTAGTAATTATTGTTGTACTTGTTACTGTACCTTCAACTGTGTTTTGCACTTGTGGGTGCGTGAGTGGTGGGGATCGAAGGATCCCTACTGAGTCTTTTGTTGAGACTCACCCCTGCGGTTTTCAGGTGAGGGCTCCAGGCAGACTTAGCGAGGAGAGTGCTGCTGTGAGTTGCACGTCATCAGCTGTTGTTCCGGGGTATGCCCCGACATAGTTGTTATTTTTATTTCTGGCCTGTACGCTTAATTATTTCTTTTCAGTTGGAATATGTAATTAATTGCTGTGTCGAGTCGCATTGTAATAACTTTTAGTTCTTGCACTTTCTTTTCAATTCAATGCGATGTGAATGTTTAGTTTAGTTTATTGTTTATTTCCCAGACTTACTTAGATCCTGATTTGGTTCCAAATTAATGATTCGGTACCCATTTAGTAATCGGATCCCCAATTATAGGGTGGCGGGTCATTACAGTTGGTATCAGAGCATTCAGTCTAGCAAATAAATGAATAACTAGGTTAAATGTCGTAAGTCCGACAAATAATTACATTACCCCGTACAGGCACGGCGGAAGTGTAGGTTTTAGGATTCTAATTAAAACTTTTCGATCTTTGTGATTGTAGGCGATTAGATGGCTCCTAGGAAGAGGATGCCGGTTATTAGAGAGCGGGGAGATGTCCCTAGTGGATCTGAGGCTGGTAGGCCGAGTGTGGAACATTTCATGGAGGCTATGATGGATATGATGGCTAGATACCAGACCCAAGACCCTAGTGAGAGTTCCAGTGCTCGGGGAGGGTCTTCAGCTGCCCTAGAGAGATTTCTGAAGCTGAGGCCACCTCATTTCACCGGTCGTCCCGACCCTGACGAGGTTGTTCACTGGTTAAGGGAGATGGAGAAGACTTTTGATACTATGGATTGTGCGGTAGTTGAGAGGACTCCGTTGGCTACCTTCATGTTGAAGGATGATGCCTACGATTGGTGGACCACTCTGAAGAGTTTGTCTTATGCGGATAGGAGTCTCAGGGAGATTCCATGGGATACTTTTGTTAAAGAATTCAATGCACAGTACTTCCCTAGGCATGTTCAGAGGGCCAAGGAGAGAGAATTTATGAAGCTGACTTAAGGGAGTATGACAGTGCTCGAGTACCAGGCGAAGTTCGTTTCGCTAGGGAGGTTTGTGCCCTTTATCTCAGGAGACGAGGAACGTCGGATTGAGAGGTTTGTGGATGGACTGAGGTCCAGTCTGAGGAATTTTGTGGCATCCCACTGTTGCTCCGATTTGGCATCGGCGGTTAGGTGTGCAGCGGCAGTGGAGGCACAACAGAATCAGTCAGCCCGGGAGAGAGGACTGACTACTCAGGGACCAGCTCGTGGCAGGGGTAAGGTAGCAGCAGCAGCTCCTTCGTCCGGATCAAGATCGTCTTCACTCGGCTCCAGATTCAAGAGATTCTTTCGAGGTGGTGGCAGCAGTAGCGGCAGCAACGGTAGTAGCAGACCCGGGCAGGGTCAGCAGAGCCAGTCGGTGTCCAGTGCTCAGCAGGAGTCAGCTCAGAGGCCTCCAGCAGTTTGTCAGCATTGCGGTGGTAACCACGGTGGGACTCAGTGTCCTGCTTTTCCGAGTAGGTTTTTCACTTGTGGCCAACATGGCCATTTGGCGAGGCATTGCCCGCAGGGGCATGGTCAGGGGCAGGGATCAGGTGATCAGAAGAAGCCGAGGACCCAAGGGAGAGTTCTAGCTATCACCAGGAAGGAGGCTCGTGCATCCAACTTAGTGGAAGGTACACTTTCTGTCCTTGGAAACTCTGCACATGTGTTAATTGATTCAAGTGCTTCGCATTCTTTCATTTCTGAGCAGTTCATAGATGTTCTTTCTGCACCCGTTGATGAGCTATCTGATGGATTGATGGTAGAGGTTCCTTCTGGGGATTTCATGTTATCTTATAATTGTGTGAGTGATGTTCCCTTGACCATTGAGGGTCATGTGCTACCTGTCCAGTTAGTTGTGCTTGCTATTCGCAACTTTGGTGTCATCCTGGGCATGGACTGGTTGGAGGCTTATTATGTTGAGGTGGACTGCCACAGGAAGAGGGTGCGTTTCTCTATTCCGGACATCCCGACCTTCTACTTCCAAGGTATTAGGCTCTCTTCTCGAGGTATTCTTATTTCTACCTTTAAGGCCCAGAGGTTGCTTGTTGGTGGTTGTGAGGCCTTCCTTGCCTCTATTGTTGTGGTTGATGTTAGTGGTAGTCCCAGTCTTTGGGAGGTGCCTGTAGTGTGTGATTTTGTAGATGTGTTTCCTGAGGAGTTGCCTGGCCTTCCGCCTCAGCGAGAGATTGAGTTTACTATTGATCTTGCACCGGGTACGGCGCCCCTGTCTAAGGCCTCGTATCGGATGGCGCCAGCCGAACTCGCTGAGTTGAAGGCGCAGTTGCAGGAGTTGCTGGATAAGGGTTTCATTCGTCCCAATACTTCTCCGTGGGGTGCTCTAGTTCTATTTGTCAGGAAGAAGGATGGTTCTCTGAGGTTGTGTATTGATTATAGACAGCTGAACCAGGTGACAATAAAGAACAAGTACCCACTTCCGAGGATCGATGATTTGATGGATCAGCTGCAGTCTACGAGGGTATTCTCACAGATTGACTTGAGCAGTCTACGAGGGTATTCTCACAGATTGACTTGAGATCAGGATATTACCAGATGAGAATCCGTGAGGGTGACATTAGTAAGACGGCCTTCAGGACTCGGTATGGACATTATGAGTTTTTGGTTATGCCTTTTGGCTTGACCAATGCTCCGGCAGCTTTTATGGATTTGATGAACCGGGTCTTCAAGGCCTATCTGGATCAGTTTATGGTGGTATTTGTAGATGATATTTTGATATACTCTTCTTCTGAGGAGGAGCATGCCACACATCTTCGGGTAGTGTTACAGGTTCTGAGAGAACACCAACTCTATGCCAAGTTTAGCAAGTGTGAATTCTGGCTAAACAAGGTGCACTTCCTGGGGCATGTCATTTCTGGCGAGGGCATCGCAGTGGATCCAGCCAACAATGAGGCAGTGATGGATTGGAGCAGGCCAACAACAGTGACTGAGATCAGGAGCTTCTTGGGGCTAGCAGGTTATTACAGACGGTTCGTCCAGGGTTTTTCTTCGATAGCAACCCCCTTATCGAGGTTGACTCGTAAGGGAGTTCGTTTTGTGTGGACCGAGGAGTGTGAGCGGAGTTTCATTGAGTTGAAGACTCGCCTCACTTCGGCTCTAGTGTTGGTGCTTCCATCAGGTTCAGGTAGGTTTAGTTTATTCAGATGCATCACGTCGAGGTTTGGGTGCAGTTCTGATGCAGCATGGTAGGGTCGTGGCCTATGCTTCTAGGCAGCTGAAGAAGCATGAGGAGAACTATCCCACCCATGACTTAGAGTTGGCAGCTGTAGTTTTTACACTGAAAATCTGGAGACATTATTTGTATGGAGAGAAATTTCAGGTTTTTACTGACCATAAGAGCCTGAAGTATGTATTCACACAAAGGGATCTGAACTTGAGGCAGCGCAGGTGGATGGAATTCATCAAAGATTATGACCTCGACCTTTCTTATCATCCGGGCAAGGCGAATGTGGTGGCAGAAGCCTTGAGCCGGAAGACTGTCGTGTCATACCTTATGGTTCGAGAATGGAAGTTATTTGAGCAAGTTGTGGAATCTTCCTTTCGGATTCCACGGGAAGATGATAGAGCCGTGTTGGCCAGCTTGATTGTGAGGCCAGCCGTGTACCATGCCATGATTCAGGCTCAGAGGGCAGATATAGAGTTACTGCAGATTCTCCAGAGACCAGAAGTGGAATTGTGAGAAGATGGTACAGTCAGGTTTAGAGGCAGACTTTATGTTCCGGCCGAGGAGGACGTGCGCAGGTGTGTCCTGGATGAGGCACACCGTTCTAGATATGCAGTGCATCCCGGAACGACTAAGATGTATCATTGTTTGAGGAGACATTTCCGGTGGCCTGGTATGAAAAAGGATGTGGCTGAGTATGTGGCTATGTGCATGACTTGTCAGCAGGTTAAGGCTGAACATCAGAGACCAGGAGGGTTGTTGCAACCGTTGCTGATCCCGGAATGGAAATGGGAGCATGTGACTATGGATTTTGTGATGGGATTACCCATATCCCCTGGTAGAAGAGACGCGATCTGGGTCATTGTTGATCGATTGACCAAGTCGGCACACTTCCTGGCTATTAGGAAGAACTGGTCAGTCGGTAAGTTGGCTAAATTGTTTGTAGATCGGATCATCTCTCTACACGGGATGCCTTTATCCATCGTATCAGACCGGGATCCGAGGTTTACTTCTAGGTTTTGGAAGAGTTTTCAGAAGGCCTTGGGCACGCAGTTGGCCTTCAGCTCGGCCTATCATCCCGAGACTGATGGGCAGTCGGAAAGGACCATACATACTCTGGAGGATATGCTCTGGGCATGTTGCCTAGACTGGGGAGGTACTTGGGAGCAGCATTTGCCTACAGTGGAGTTTACCTACAATAACAGTTATCATTCTAGTATCAGCATGGCGCCTTACGAGGCTTTGTACGGGCGACCATGTCGATCCCCTGTGTGTTGGTCCGAGATTGGCGAGAGGCAGATAGCAGGGCCAGAGTTGGTACAGCAGTGTGCTGAGGTTGCCAGAGTGTTTCAGCGGAGATTGGTTGCAGCTCAGAGCAGACAGAAGAGTTATGCTGATATCCGGAGGAGACTGCTTGAGTTTGAGGTTGGGGACCACGTGTTTCTCCGAGTCTCACCCTCCAAGGGTGTGATGAGATTCGGAAAGCGAGGCAAGCTGAGTCTGCGATATATTGGGCCTTTTCCCATTCTTGCTCGGATTGGAGAAACGGCATATCAGCTAGCCTTGCCGCCCAGTCTTGCAGGGGTGCACAATGTGTTCCATGTCTCGTTGCTGAGGAGATATGTTCAGGATCTATCTCATGTTTTAGATTTTTCAGAGTTGGAAGTCGCTGAGGACTTGTCCTTTCCAGAGTTTCCAGTGCATATCGAGGATCGCAGAGAACAGATCCTCCGGAACAAGGTCGTACCTCTGGTTAAGGTAATTTGGCAGTACCGCTCCGGGGGCGAGGCAACCTGGGAACGCGAGGACGAGATGCAGGAGCAATTTCCCTACCTTTTCTCGTAAGTTCCCTTGTGAGCTTGTATCTTTATGTTTTGACCTCGTTAATTCTAGTAGGCAATTTCGGGGACGAAATTCTTTTAAGGGGGGGAGAATGTAAGGACTGAGGTTTCGGATCTGGTTATCGGGTCAGTCTCTGGGTCGGATTCCCTGGTTTGGGCCCTGACGAGATTGGGAAGTACCATTTTAATGACGTCTACAATGCACGAAGCCTTTTGAACGACGTATTGATGGGTGGACGCCATTTAGTTAGATTGTCGAATTGCCAAGTGGGCGCCACGTGGGCGGGCTTTGGGCCGCGAGAGTACGGCCCTGTCACATCGTCTGAACGGCGTCCGCGATGGACGATGCCATTCAGACTGCGACCCTGGGTTGTCAGTGTATGGTGCCGGTCTTGTCGTCTGAACGGCGTCTTGGGTGGGCGACGCATTTCAGACTATGTCAGTACGGCCCGTCATGTCAACTGATAGGCTTCCGTACAGCTCGACGCGTTTTAACCCGTTTCTGGTTAACCCCGCGAACCCTCCTTCCTTTCCCTCATTTCCTCCTCCCTCTTCTCCTTCCTCTTTTCCCCGGCGGCTCCGGCGATTTTCCTTTCCTTCCTTCTCCTCCTACCATTTCCTCTCTCCCTCCACTCCATCAACCCCCTAACTCCCACCACTACCACTACCACCTCCTCCGCGGCGTTTTCTCTCCGGACGGCGGCCGACGTCCCGGCGGAGTAACGACGTCCTCGGCGGTACCGGCGGCGGCGTGGGGCGAGACGGGAGGACGGTTTGGAGTTTGGAGGAGTCCAAGTAACCGGTAGGGTGACGATTCCCAGTGCATTTCGTTTAAAACCATATTTTTCCGCGTTTGAGGCATGTTTTAGGGGCATTTTTGGGGTGAAAACGCTAAGTGCATGTATGAGAAATTGGGTGTTCTAATGGGTAGTTAGGTTCTCCTCCTTCCCACTTATGTTTTGTGCCATTTTCTGTGTTTTGGGGGAGAAATCCCACCTCGTGGATTGGAGAATCCGAAGGGGAGAACCTGTCTGTCGGGAGTGAATGGCGTCGAGGTGGAGCGACGTTTATTAGAAAGGCGGCCCCCATCCGTGACGCCATTTAACCCCATTTACAGACTCTGTCTCTGGACTGTTGAGCGTCTAGGGACAGCGACCCCCTTTTAAAAGGCGACTTGCATGAACGACGCATTTTAGTGGAAATCACCCCATGGCCTGTCCCTGTTTTCGGTCGTTAACAGGCGACGAGGGACAGCGACGCCTTTCAAAAGGCGGCTACCTGTGGCGACGCATTTTACACCAGGTTCTAAGGGCGAATTTTCTATGAACCAGTTTATGAGGGTTGAATGACGTCGGTCTTGGGCGACGCGATTCAAGACAGAATTACACTAATCGATGCCATTAAAATGTGTTTACATTATTAGATAGTTGATTAAGTGTATGCTTCAAATTGTACTCGAGGATGAGGATTTCTATGTGACTGGATCGCACTGTGTTGTGTTTCGTGCGATTGTGGACCTAGAGTGACAATTGTAGCGCTTTATCACCCTGTGCTGGTGTGGGTGGAGCACAGCGTCGGTGTGGGTGTGGCGGGGTGACACCTAGTGAGAGAGGGTCACTTGGTGAACCCCGGGGTTAGCTAGTACCGGTGTGGGTGTGGTACCTGTGAAGTGTCACTCGTGCTAGGGGAAGGAGTAACCACCTGAGCTAGTTGGGCCGGAGTAGCTAGCATGCTATCTGAGGGGTTACTGTTTGGTCTCAGTGGGTCGGTGTTTTTCCCACCTTCGTTTGTGCGGTTGGCGTGTTTTACCGAGACGTTGGTTGTGAGCTCCCTGGTAGACTGGTTTTAGAGATATGCATGTTATATACTCTGAATGCATGTGATTCATATCGAGATTTAGGATTAGTAATTATTGTTGTACTTGTTACTGTACCTTCAGCTGTGTTTTGCACTTGTGGGTGCGTGAGTGGTGGGGATCGAAGGATCCCTACTGAGTCTTTCGTTGAGACTCACCCCTACGGTTTTCAGGTGAGGGCTCCAGGCAGACTTAGCGAGGAGAGTGCTGCTGTGAGTTGCACGTCATCAGCTGTTGTTCCGGGGTATGCCCCGACGTAGTTGTTATTTTTATTTCTGGTCTGTACGCTTAAGTATTTCTTTTCAGTTGGAATATGTAATTAATTGCTGTGTCGAGTCGCATTGTAATAACTTTTAGTTCTTGCACTTTCTTTTCAATTCAATGCTATGTGAATGTTTAGCTTAGTTTATTGTTTATTTTCCAGACTTACTTAGATCCTGGTTTGGTTCCAAATTAATGATTCGGTACCCATTTAGTAATCGGATCCCCGATTATAGGGTGGCGGGTCGTTACATAAGACACCAAAAGACATCTTGTCGGTGGACTTTTGAGTTTTTACCTTGGCTAGTAGATCTCAAACCATGGGGTGCCAATCAGTCAAACGATCGGGTTCAACGGAATACCTTTGAAGGTGATTGTGTGTTCAATACATAATCATCCACTTTTGGTAATCAGAGAGAGAATGTTCTAAGTCTGATTACCAGGGTTGTCACTTTATCAGAGAATGAGTATTTTGATATCGTACAGCGACATTGAATCCGAGTGAGTTTACTGCTAGGGTTTGATAGTTAACAATGCCCTAGGTTAACTTGGAAATATTGTATGGGTGAAGGATTACATCCATACGGTAACTGATGATGGAAAGGTTCCTTAAGCGGGTTGTTGAACCCCATTACCTTCAGGATCATGCGGTGTTGCTTGGCACCCAACCTAATCGGAGGCCCGACCGATTAACGTGTATGACATTGATGCAGTTGATTAATTAATTAATATGAGATATTAACTTAATTAATTAAGTCAGTAAAATATTATTAGGCTTAGTAGGCCATTAACTGGATTGGTACTTGGTCCTAGAGGTTACACGCACATAGGTTCTTAGTTCAAGATAATTTAGTAGGTTTTATATTTACCGAGGGTTTTTGTGAAAAATCACTCGATTAATATAAATATTAGTCGTGTGGAAACCTTAGGCTAAGCTCTATGGTTCCTCCTTAATGGCCACCCCCTCTCTCTCTCCTCTGCTCTTGGTGCCCCCCACTGGGTGCTTCTTAGGGCTCCGCTTCGATGTACGCACGACTCCCACCTTCTAGGAGATCTCCGTCTGCATGTTGCAGGCACCATCGTGGCAAAGGAACTTCTGCACCACTACCGATGTAACGACCCGCCACCTTATAATCGGTGATCCGATTATTAAATGGGTACCAAATCATTAAAATTTGTAACCAAATCAGGATCTCGGTAAGTCTGGGAAATAAATGATAAACTAAGCTAAACATTCACATCACATTGAATTGTAAAGAAAGTGCAGGAATTAAGAATTATTACAATTCGACTTGACTCAGCAAATAATTACATATTCTAACTGAAAAGAAATAATTAAGCGTACAAGCCTGAAAAGAAAAGTAACAACTATATCGGAGCATACTCCGGAACAGTGGCTGCTGGTGCGCAACCCTAGGCGAAACTCTCCATGCTACGCCTGCCTGGAACCCTCACCTGAAAACCGCAGGGGTGAGTTTCATCAAAATAGACTCAGTAGGGATCTTACGATCCCCACCACCCACTCACGCACCCACAAGTGCAACAACACAAATCTAGGCAATTTAAATAATTAAAGCAGTAAACACATCTCCCAAAGATTCCCAAATTCCGATATAAAATGCATGCATTCGTAAATGTAACATGCACAACTCTGAAACCACTCCACCACGGAGTCTACAACCAGCATCTCGGCTAAACACACAAACCACGTGGCCGAACGCGGAAAACAATGACTCGCTGAGACCAAACAGCAACCCCTCGGATAGCACGATGGCTACTCCGGCCTAACCGGCTCTAGGTGGTTCTGCTTCCCCCAGCACGAGTGACACTCCAAATGTACCACTCCCACACCGGTACTAGCTATACCCCAGGGTACACCAGGTGACCCTCTCTCTAGGCGTCACCCCACCACTCCCACACTGGCACCATGTCACTCTCACACCGACACAGGGTGCCTAAACGCTAACAACTGTCACTCTAGGTCCACGATCGCACAAAACACAACACAGTGCGATCCGATCACGTTGAAATCCTCGTTCTTGAGTACGTTGAAATCCTCGCTTATTAACGACGAAAACATAATCAGGACTCAAGATGAACTGGGCTAAATCGCGTCATTGGAGGCAGCCGCCATTCAAAATGGTGTCGCTGTCCCAAGACGCCATTTAGCGTTCGTCAACAGATTCCCCTATTGGCCTTCCCCGAGTTAAAAAAATGAGATTTCTCCCCCAAATCGTATAAAAACACAACACAAAAGGGGAGGAGGAGGAGAATCGAAATACCCATTAAAAACCCTTCATTCCTCATTTACAAGGTTAACATTTTTCACCCCAAGGATCCCCTAAACATGTTCCAAAGTGGAAAAAATATAGTTTTAAACAAAACACAACAGGGATCGTCACCCTACCGATTACTTGAACTCCTCCTAGCTCTTAGACACCGAACCGCCACGCCACAAGCCTCCGCCAATACCGCCGTGGACGCCGTCACTCCACCGGGACGTTGGCCGCCGTCCGGAGAGAGATACGCCGCGGAGGGACGTTGGCCGCCGTCCGGAGAGAGATACGCCGCGGAGGAGATGGTGGTGGTAGTGGTGGAAGTTAGGAGGTTGATGGAGTGGAGGGAGAGGAAGAATGGGGAGAGGAAAGGAAGGAGAAGGGGGAAGGGGGTCGGATGGATCGGAGGGGAAGGGGAGGAGAGAGAGAGAGATGGAGAGAATGAGGAAAAAGAGGGAGGACTCGTGGGGTCAAACCGAAACTTGGTAAAATACGTCGTCCAAGGTAGCTGCCTTTCAGATGACAAGACGGGGGGTCGTACACTGTCAGATTTCTGAATGGCGTCGACCATGCAAGATGCCATTCAGACGATAAGACCGGGGCTGTACTCTCGCATCCCAACGCCCGCCCACGTGGCACCCACGTGGCACCCACGTGGCACATTCTAAAACGCGTCCTCCTTACTGGACGCCGTTTGAAAGAACACATGCCCCAGCCCCACAAGGGCCCAAACCAAGGGGTTCGACTCCGAAATTGACCCGATAACCGGATCCGAAACCTCAATCATTATATTCTACCCCCCTTAAAAAAATTTCGTCCTCAAAATTGCCGCTATAAAATAATGAGATCAAAAAATTGATGGTACAAGCTCACAATATAACTTAACAAGAAAAGGTAGGGAAACTATTTCCGCATCTCATCTTCTCGCTCCCAGGTTGCATCGCCTCCGGAGCGATGCTGCCAAATTACCTTAACCAGAGAAACTACCTTGTTCCGAAGGACCTTCTCCCTACGGTCCTCAATACGCACTGGAAATTCCGGAAAGGACAAATCCTCGGCGACTTCCAATTCCGAAAAGTCCAAGACATGAGACGGATCCTGAACATACTTCCTTAGCAAGGAAACATGGAACACATCGTGCACTCCTGCAAGACTGCGCGGCAAGGTTAGCTGATACGCCGTTTCCCCAATTAGAGCAAGAATGGGAAAATGCCCAATATATCGCGGACTCAGCTTACCTCGCTTACCAAATCTCATCACACAATTGGAGGGTGAGATTCGGAGAAACACGTGGTCTCCAACCTCGAACTCAAGTGGCCTCCTATGGATATCTGCATAACTCTTCTGCCTGCTCTGAGCTGTAGTCAATCTCTGCTGCACTACTCTAGCAACCTCAGCACATTGCTGTACCAACTCTGGCCCTGCTATCTGTCTCTCGCCAATCTCAGACCAACTCACAGGAGATCGACACGGCCGCCCGTACAACGCCTCATACGGCGCCATGCCGATACTAGAATGATAATTGTTGTTGTAAGCAAACTCCACTGTAGACAAGTGCTGCTCTCAATAACCTCCCCAATCTAGGCAACATGCCCTGAGCATATCCTCCAATGTCTAAATGGTCCTCTCCGACTGTCCATCAGTCTCAGGATGATAAGCCGAGCTGAAGGATAACTGCGTACCCAAGGTCCTCTAAAAACTCTTCCAGAACCTAGAAGTAAATCTCGGATCCCGGTTTGACATGATGGACAAGGGTACTCCGTGCAGAGAGATGATCCGGTCCACAAACAACTTGGCCAACTTACCGACTGACCAGCCCTTCCTAATAGCTAGAAGGTGCGCAGACTTGGTTAATCGATCCACAATGACCCATATCGAGTCTCTCCTGCCGGGTGACATGGGCAATCCCATCACAAAGTCCATAGTCACGTGCTCCCATTTCCACTCTGGGATCGGTAACGGCTGCAGCAACCCTCCTGGTCTTTGGTGCTCTGCCTTAACCTGCTAACAGGTTAGGCACCTTGCCACATAATCAGCTACGTCCTTCTTCATACCAGGCCACCAAAAGTGCCTCCTCAAACAATGATATATCTTAGTCGTTCCGAGATGCACTGCATATTTGGAACGATGCGCTTCATCTAGGACACTCCTGCGTATCTCTTCCTCGGCTGGAACATAGAGTCTGCTTCTAAATCTGACCGTACCATCATCCCACAACTCCACCTCTAGTATCTGGAGAATCTGTGGTAACTCTGCATCTGCCCTCTGAGCCTCAATCACTGCATGGTATACTGCTGGCCTCACAGTTAAGCTGGCCAACACGGCTCTATCAGCCTCTCGAGGAATCATAAAGGAAGATTCCATAACCTGCTCAAATAATCTCCATTCCTTAATCATAAGATGTGATACGACCATCTTCCGACTCAAGGCGTCTGTCACCACATTTGCCTTGCCCGGATGATAAGAAAGGTTGAGATCATAATCCTTGATAAACTCCATCCACCTGCGCTGCCTCAAGTTCAAATCCTTCTGCATGAACACATATTTCAGGCTCTTATGATAAGTGAAGACCTGAAACTTCTCTCCATATAAATAGTGTCACCAAATCTTCAGTGCAAATACTACAACTGCCAACTCTAAGTCATGAGTGGGATAATTCTCCTCATGCTTCTTCCACTGTCTAGAAGCATAGGCCACAACCTTACCATGTTGCATCAGAACTGCACCCAAACCTCGACGAAATGCATCTGAGTAAACTACGAATCCACCGGAACCTGATGGAAGTACCAGAACTGGAGCCGAAGTAAGACGAGTCTTCAACTCAGTAAAGCTCTGCTCACATTCCTCGGTCCACACAAAACGAACTCCCTTACAAGTCAACCTCGATAAGGGGGTCGTTATCGAAAAAAAATCTTGGACGTGGGAAAGCTCCTAATCTCAGTTACTGTCGTTGGTTTGCCCCAGTCTACCACTACCTCAATCTTGGCTAGATCCACAGTAATGCTATCTCCAGAAATGATATGCCCCAGGAAGTGCACCTTGTCTAGCCAGAATTCACACTTGCTAAACTTGGCATAGAGTTGGTATTCTCTCCGAACCTACAACACCACCTGAAGATGTGTGTCATGATCTTCTTCAGAAGAAGAATACACCAAAATATCATCAATAAATACCACCACAAACTGATCCAGATAGGCCTTGAAGACATGGTTCATCAAATCCATAAAAGCCGCCGGAGCATTGGTCAAGCCGAAAGGCATAACCAAAAACTCATAATGTCCGTACCGAGTCCTAAAAGCCGTTTTACTCACATAAACCTCACGGATCCTCATTTGGTAATATCCTGACCTTAAGTCAATCTTCGAGAATACCTTAGCAGACTGCAACTGATCCATCAAATCATCAATTCTCGGAAGTGGGTACTTGTTCTTTATAGTTACCTGGTTCAGCTGTCTATAATCAATGCACAACCTCATAGAACCATCCTTTTTCTTGACGAACAGAACTGGAGCACCCCACGGAGAAGTACTGGGACAGATAAAACCCTTATCCAGTAATTCCTGCAACTGCGCCTTCAACTCAGCAAGTTCAGCCGGAGCCATCCGATACGGGGCCTTAGACAAGGGCGTCGTACCTGGTGCAAACTCAATAGTGAACTCAACCTCCCGCTGAGGAGGAAGGCCAGGCAACTCCTCAGGAAACACATCAACAAAGTCACATACTACAGGTAGCTCCCAAGGATTGGAGTCATTACTAACACCACCTACAACTACCGAGACAAGAAAAGCCTTACAGCCACCAACAAGTAATCTCTGGGCCTTAAAAGCAAAAATAAGAATACCACGAGAAGAGAGCCTAATACCTTGGAAGTAGAAGGCCGGGATGCCCGGGATGGAAAAACGCACCCTCTTCCTGTGACAGTCCACCTCGGCATAATAAGCCTCCAACTAGTCCATGCCCAAGATGACATCAAAGTCACGGATGCCAAGTACAACTAACTGGGCAGGCAACTGATGACCCTCAATGGTCAAGGGAACCTCACTCAAACAATTATAAATCAACATGAAATTTCCAGAAGGAACCTCAACCATCAGTCCATCAGATAACTCATCAACGGGTGCAGAAAGAACATCTACAAACTGCTCAGAAATAAAAGAATGTGAAGCACCTGAATCAATCAACACATGTGCGGAGTTCCAAGGATAGAAAGTGTACCTTCCACCAAGTTGGACGCACGAGCCTCCTTCCTGGTGATAGCAAGAACTCTCCCCTGGGTTCTCGGCTTCTTCTGATCACCTGGTCCCTACCCTGACTATGCCCCTGCAGGCAATACCTCGCCAAATGGCCATACTGGCCACATGTAAGGAATCGTCAAGAACGCAGCGGAAAATAAAATCGATTCCATTATATCGGTTGCTGGGATCGTAAAACGGACAATAAAATAAATACGGGAAGAACGGTTCTTCACCTTTGCGGGGTTTCGAATCTCCCGTGGATGATGCCGACTCGGTAATCGCGCACACGCACGATCTCTAGAGGTATCCATACGAGTTCCCGCAGCAGACGCGATTTCCTCCTCGACTTGAGTGCTCCGACCAGATCTCAAATCCACCAGGCGCGAAGAGAGACAGATCTACTCCAAGAGAGAGAGAAGGAGAGAGAGAGAGGAGACAGAGAATCTGGGGTGTAAAATTCGTCCAACCCACTTTTTACCCCTCCCCCTTGGCCCTCCTTATATAGAAATAAGGATAAGCACAAAGATTAATCCTCATGATTATCCAAGAGTTTGGCCTTGGATAATTCTCCATTAAATATTCATGTTTATCCTGCGGCTTTTCATAAAAACCCAGATAAGCATGAAATTTAACGTCTCTCACCGTCTGACGAGAACTCTTATGTGTGTGACCCTCTAGGCCCATATATCAGTCCGGTTTCAGGCCCATTAAACTTAGAACTGATTCTAGAGTTTAATATTTATTAATTAACATTTAAACATCATATGTTAAATGATTAATTTAATAAACAAGTGGTTTATCATCTGATGATTAATTCACTTGGCCTTCTGATCATGAACCGTACCAAATACTACCTCATGATCCCAGAAGATATAAGGGACATTGTTCCCTTTATTTGAGCCTTTCCGTCTGCAGATACCGCATAGATAAAATCCTTCACTCATCCAATGTCCCAATAACGCAAGGGTATGGTTTTATAGTCAAACCCTCTATCGCATTATTTAGATGGATTCCAGTACTCAATTAATTTCTAGAAAGACATCTCTTTCATTTGACCCTGGCCAGGGATTTCTGTGTACACATCCATAGGACATTCTCTTTCCAGTCTTATACCAAGAGTGAGTGATCCCTTGTTGTTCACTCAATTACCTTCACAAGCTTTCCACTGTATCTGAAAGACCGATTATGGTGGACTTAATGGTTAAAGTCCACAAGTCAGAGAATCAAGATACAATGGTTCACAAACAAGGTAACATTGGTGACTCAGGTCAAAGGACCAACTGTGCTACTGCAACGATTGAATTCCCTGGTTGACTAATAGGTATGATTACCATCCAGGAATTCTTATTTGGGTCTGTTCAGTGAACTCATTCTCTAATGAGCACCCACTTGTTTGTCTTAGTGTCACCACACGAGTGAATGTGAGATCATTCACCCTCATCATATGAGCAGACATAACTTGTGTCGATCTTATCGGATATTTAATGTCCATCTCAAATATCCTATGATCGAGAACTGTTTAAGACAATTGACTGAGGTTATTGATCTCGCTATCATGATCTCATCATGATTCAATGTCCCATACATTTGTCTATGGACCTTCATTACGATAGTTACTTTGCGAGAACTATAAATGAAGAAATGATTGCCTTTATTAATAATTTGAACTAGAATGTACAATGATTGGCTTTGAGGCCACCCAATTCTAACACCACAGGTATAACAACTCCTAGAAAATACAGGACACTAAGTCCCACCATGAGTACCACCGCAATAACGACAAGCTGCTGGAAGCCTCTGAGCTGCCTCCTGCTGAGCACTGGACACCGACTAACTCTGCTGGGTCTGCCTAGGTCTGCTACTACCACTGCTGCCGCCACCGTCTTGAAAGAACCTCCTGAATCTGGAACCGAGTGAAGAAGATCCCGATCCGATTGAAGGAGCTGTTGTTACTGTCTTTCCCTTCCTATAAGTCGGCCCTTGAGTAGCCAGTCCCCTCTCCCGAGCCGACTGATCTTGATGTGCCTCTACTGCTGCGGCACACTTAAATGCTGACGCTAAGTCCGTACAACAGTGGGATGCCACAAAATTCCTCAAGTTGGACCTCAGTCCGTCCACAAACCTCTCAGTCCGACGCTCTTCGTCTCCTAAAATAAAGGGTACAAACCTCCCAAGCGAAACAAATTTCATCTGGTACTCGAGCACTGTCATGCTCCCTTAGGTCAACTCCATAAATTCCCTCTCCTTGACCTTCTGGACATGCCTAGGGAAGTACTGTGCATTGAATTCCTTCACAAATGTCTCCCATGGAATCTCCCTGAGACTCCTATCTGCATAAGACAAACTCTTTAAAGTGGTCCACCAGTCATAGGCATCATCCTTCAACATGAAGGTAGTCAACGGAGTCCTTTCAACTGCCGCACAGTACATGGTATTAAAAGTCTTCTCTAACTCCTTCAGCCAATGAACGGCCTCATCAGGGTTGGGACGACCGGTGAAATGAGGTGCCTTAAGCTTCAGGAATCTCTCCAGAGCAGCTGAAGGCCCTCCCTGAGTACTAGAACTCTCACTAGGGTCTCGGGTCTGATATCTAGTCATTGTATCCATCATAGCCTCCATGAAAAGCTCCATATTAGGCCTACCAGCGTCAGACCCACCAGGGACATCTCCCTACTCCCTGATAACTGCCACTCTCTTCCTAGGAGCCATCTAATCGCCTAAAATCACAAGAATCGAAAATTCTAATTAGAATCCATAACCTACACTACCGTCGTGCCTGTACAGGATAATGTATTTATTTGTTGAAATTTACAATATTTAACCTAGTTACTCATTTATTTGCCAGACCGAATGCTCTGATACCAACTGTAACGACCCGCCACCCTATAATCGGTGATCCGATTACTAAATGGGTACTGAATCATTAAAATTTATAACCAAACTGAGATCTTGGTAAGTCTGGGAAATAAATGATAAACTAAGCTAAACATTCACATCACATTGAATTGCAAGGAATGTACAGGAATTAAGAATTATTACAATTCGACTTGACTCAGCAAATAATTACATATTCCAACTGAAAAGAAATAATTAAGCGTACAAGCCTGAAAGGAAAAGTAACAACTACATCGGGGCATACCCCGGAACAGTGGCTACTGGCACGCAACCCTAGGCGAAACCCTCCATGCTACGCCTACTTGGAACTCTCACCTAAAAACCGCAGGGGTGAGTCTCATCGAAATAGACTCAGTAGGGATCCTTCGATCCCCACCACCCACTTACGCACCCACGAGTGCAACAACACAAATCTAGGCAATTTAAATAATTAAAGCAGTAAACACATCTCCCAAAGATTCCTAAATTCTGATATAAAACGCATGTATTCGTAAATGTAACATGCACAACTCTGAAACCATTCCACCACGGAGTCCACAACCAGCGTCTCGGCTAAACACACAAGCCACGTGGCCGAACGCGGAAAACAACGACCCGTTGAGACCAAACAGTAACCCCTCGGATAGCGCACTGGCTACTCCAGCCTAACAGACCCTAGGTGATTCTGCTTCCCCCAGCACGAGTGACACTCCAAATGTACCACTCCCACACCGGTACTAGCTATACCCCGGGGTACACCAGGTGACCCTCTCTCTAGGCGTCACCCCACCACTCCCACACCGGCGCCGTGTCACTCCCACACCGACACAGGGTGCCTAAGCACTAACAACTGTCACTCTAGGTCCACGATCGGACAAAACACAACACAGTGCGATCCGATCACGTTGAAATCCTCGTTCTCGAGTATGTTCTTTAAGCATGCATTTAACCAAACTATCTAACAATGTAAACATATGTTAATTGTATTCATTAATGAGGTTCTGTCTTGAATCGCATTGCCCATGGCCGACGTCATTCAAGCCTCCTAAACTGGTTTATATAAAAACAGGCCTCGGAATATGGCCTAAATCGCGTCTTGCAATGTAGTCACCTTTTAAAAGGCGTCGCTGTCCTTAGTCGCCTATTAACGACAGAAACAGAATCAGGGCTCGGGATGAACCGGGCTAAATCGCGTCGTTGGAGGCAGCCGCCATTCAAAATGGCGTCGCTGTCCCAAGACGCCATTTAGCGTTCACCAACAGGTTCCCCTGCTGGCCTTCCCTGAGTTAAAAAAATAGGATTTCTCCCCTAAATCGCATAAAAACACAACACAAAAGGGGAGGAGGAGGAGAATCGAAATACCCATTAAAAATCCTTCATTCCTCATTTACAAAGTTAACATTTTTCACCCCAAGGATCCCCTAAACATGCTACAAAGCGGAAAAAATATGGTTTTAAACAAAACACAACGGGGATCGTCATTCTACCAGTTACTTGAACTCCTCCTAGCTCCTAGCCACCGAACTGCCACGCCACAAGCCGCCGCCGGTACCGCCGTGGACGCCGTCACTCCACCGGGACGTCGGCCACCATCTGGAGAAAGATATGTCGCGGAGGAGATGGTGGTGGTAGTGGTGGAAGTTAGGGGGTTGATGGAGTGGAGGGAGAGAAAGAATGGAGAGAGGAAAGGAAGGAAAAGGGGGAAGGGGGTCGGATGGATCGGAGGGGAAGGGGAGGAGAGAGAGAGAGATGGAGAGAATGAGGGAAAAGAGGGAGGACTCATGGGGTCAAACCGAAACTTGGTAAAATACTTTGTCCAAGGTAGTCGCCTTTCAGATGACAAGACGGGGGGTTGTACACTATCAGATCTCTGAATGGCGTCGACCATACAAGACGTCATTCAGACGATAAGACTGGAGTCATACTCTCGCACCCCAATGCCCACCCACGTGGCACCCACGTAGCACATTCTAAAATGCATCCTCCTTACTGGACGCCGTTTGAATCTCGTTGAGAAAAAGAACACATGCCCCAGCCCCATAAGAGCCCAAACCAAGGGGTCCGACTTCGAAACTGACCCGATAACCGGATCCGAAACCTCAATCCTTACAACTGATCTGAACGAGAGAGCGAAGATGATCCCGCAATAGGAGGATCACGTGGATACCGTAGGAGATCGGGCACCTGTGCAGCTGACGACGTCGCTCTATCGAAACCGAGCATTTGCGGATTCGATTCTGCACAAGATGATGCTTGATAACAAATTATTTGTTTTTGTTCTTCGAAACAGATCCGTCAGGCAGGAATCAAATAATAAATTAAATTCCGCTACATTCTTCGCGGTCTCTCTCGATTCCTTACAGTGGTATCATAGCTAAGTCCATTGTATCAATTTTGATTCACTAAATTAATTGTTTCTAGAAATATTTCCATGCAATGGTTCGATTATTATTTCAGAGATATGTTCATGTGATGAACATTACTAATTAGGTCAATTTTTATGTGTAAAAATCAAATTTATTTTTGGGGTCTTTGTTGTGTTTTTCATGGGATGAAGAATCGGTTGTTTTTGGAGGGATTCTTGGGCTATCGTCAGCCACCACGGGAGGTGGTTGGGCTTGCCGTTGTGAATGACGGTGCCCACCGGTCACCGACGGCTCCTTGCTAGGCATCAGCAGTCGATGAGGCTGCTCCCTCCCTCTTGTTCTTTAAATGGTTGATGGGAAAGCAGACGTGGAGGGAAGTAGGCCTGGGCCATTCCCTGACCATCGTCGGTAGCATTCCCAGTGCTAGATGGCCTCGCCGGCGCTGTTCGGCATGGTCGGGGCGCTCGGTTGTTTTTTTTTTTTTTTTGGGGGGGGGGGGGGGGGGGGGGTACCGCTTGGGCGGTGAGACGGTTTCCTTCTAGGCGCGTGCCTTAGCACGATCGAGCTTGGGCCTAGCCAAGTCCGAGCCTACCTAGGGCGACTGGGCCAAGGTGGCACTTGGGTTTGAGCTAGGTACCCTGGGCCAGGCTCGGCTAGGTAGGACCCTAGTCCAGGTTGCAGGACCCAATCGGGCCAGACCCCATCTTGGGCTAATTTTAATTAAAAATTTAAATTTTATTTAAAATTTGTTTTAAGTATAAAATTATAATCCTAAGTTAATGGGGCCCATTAAGATGTGATCTTAAATATGATTAACAAATGTTGTTAATTCATTATTTGTTAATCTAATGCAGATTAATAATTAATGTTTTATGTGTATTAATCTAAGAGTTAGATTAATATCAACATAAAATTTAAAATTGTTCTAATTTATATGGAATACTTTAGAAATTATTAATTTAACATGTGTGCACATGTGATGTATGTTATTGCTTTTTAATTTTAAATTAAAAGCATATTTAGAATTTGAAATTTTCAAAAATTTAAATTTTATCCCAATTTTGATTGGAACCCATGTTTTATGAAAACCCAAACATATTATTTTCTAAAATTTCAGCCACTTATGGTGCACCTTATTATGTGTGGATGGTTAAAAATTAATCGTGGTAATGGAGATGCACGTTAATTTATTATGTTATATGATGATATAATTTTGTGAATGTGGAATGTTTAAAAGTTGATTAATTGTTAATTATTGAGGCATGCGTGCCTCTCTCTCTCACTCATTCTAATGTAATTCTACTTCCCTCTTTTATGTACTCGCCATATGGCCTTCTTCATTGCAAATGTACTTTTTTGATAATGTATCAAATTCAAATTTTGTAATAATGATCCTGGTGGACGAAGAGGAGCGAGGATGATCTACAACTACAACTAGAAAGGTAGGGAGATGAGATCTTTCTCCTATGTGATTGCTATTTTAATCTTGATATAATCGTTATATTGAAATGTGTGCGATTGACTGCGTAGCTCCAGTCAAATAATTGTGTTATCTATAACCATACTAATGAACATGTATGGTGATTCATGCTTTTTTTATTTTATTATGAATCAAATTAACTAGGTATAGTAGATATTGAATATATGCAATATATTTATATACTATCACATAGGATGAGAACAACATAAAATATTAAAATCTATCGTCTTTAAACTTTAAGTTGTAGCACGAGTTATTGAGAATGCACTGCGCGGCCCTCCATCATTATCATTTTAAGATTCAATTTAGGTCTGACAGATTTGTTGTGCTATCTATAAGATCTATTAATCTCTGATGAGAAACTAAAACTTTGGTATAGTGATGCCTTAAATAGGGTAGAGACATGGTGTAGCCTTGTTGTGTTATCCACAAAGGTTGTATCCTAATCTATGCTCGTTGATGGTAATGCTTAAGTCAGACATAATGGTTTGTTTTTCTATCCACAAGACCATTAGAGTTCTGGAGGGCTGAAGTATGATCACTTATTGTAAGGAGTTGCAAGTGCTAAGAGTTGGCTGCTCTCTGATTATAGTGTGATTTGTTGTACTATCCACAAGGTCACACTGAGAGTATTTAAGCTTATGATCCTCACTAGGAGACCCTTAGCACCTCCTGTTTTATATATCTGAAGATTATATAGTCCGTCAAAAATTAAGAGGAGTTAAACGAGATAAAAGACAATATCTTATTTTAAATTAATAATTAAAAGTGTGCTAATTTTAAATTTATCTCATGTAGGTAAGAGTGTCGTCACATAACCCGTTATGTGGCATATTGGATGCCAATTGCTTGACATGCCCTAACACTTCGACGGGCTCAGAAACCTGAAGATCGTCCTTAGGTCTGAGTAGATTTTGTAAGTCCTAGAGGATCAGGCACCCCCTGAACCGGCATTGGATGTCCCTCAAGGGGAGATGATTGCATATGAGAAGTGGAAAGAGGATTCCACTTTAGCCAATGCTATATGCTTGCCTCAATAAACAATAAACTGCAGAGGCAACATGAAAAGATGGATGCTAGATCTATCTTGCTCTATCTGCAAGAGCTCTTTGAAGAGCAAAGAAGGGTTGAAAGATATGAGATATCCAAATCCCTGTTCAAACTCGTATGTCGGAGGAGTCTTTAGTATAAACTCATGTACTGAAGATAAGAGAGTAGATCGAGAGGTTGGTTGTGATTAGACTTTTATTACCCAAAAGGATGTGCACGGACCTTGTCCTCAGTTCACTGCTAAAATCATATTCTCAGTTCATTGTTAACTTTAACAAGATTGAGGCTACATTGGCAGAGCTACTCAACATGCTAAAGACTGCAGAAGGCAACCTTTAGAAGGAAAAGTCTGCCATTCTCATGGTTGGTAGGACCAACAAGAAGGGGAAGGCAGTCTAGGCCTTTAAGGGTAAGAAGCAGAACAAGCCAAAGCTAATATGAAAGAAGGACAAGGGCAAGGAAGTGTGTAGGTGCTGAAAATTGCTCGTGTGATTAATGTGAAAAACTATGTTGTTTAGGGTAAATTAACCTATTAAAAAAAATGCAACTAAGGTGCAGTGATCGCCAGAAACTTTTAACTAAAAAGCTTCAAAAGAGGTTTGATCGCCTACCTGTTTGAACGCGGAAGAATGAATCCTTTGTTCCCCTCCTTCAGCCGGCTGAAGAAAGAGAGCCATTTCTTGTTCTTTTGTTCTTGCTGTTGAATGTTGAGGATCGTCCAGAAGTTCTCCTGGCTTTATACTTGATTTCCCTCTTTTTGATTTCTTGTTGTTGTTGTCGAGTGCAGCAGAGACAGAGAAACATAAAAATAAAGAAGAAGTGCTGATGAGAATTTAAATGGAAATAATATCAAAGCTAACCATGATTATAAACATGTTTAAACAGCAACTCACTTGTTTAAATGGCTTTGAAACCCCTTTAAAACAAATGGGTTTTGGAAAATTGATGATGTGGTGTGTGTTGCATGAAGTGAATAAGAGGTATGAAACTAATGAATGATGTAAAAATGAAATTCGAAAATGAAACACTTATGCCCAGTCCAATTGGTTGAAGCTTTGAAATGATGAAGATCTTGAAGAGGGATGCCGACTTCTGGAAATGGCAGCGCTCCGGCGTTCCGACGTGGTTGCTCCGATCTTCAAATCGCTATAACGCTGTGGCTCAATAATTCTCTCTCTTTTTTTTTTTTTTTAACTCCTTGAGATGCAAGGTATTTATAGGCATTTTCTGCGTTCGCGATTAACATAGAAAAATCTCGGATTTATCTACCTTAATCGACAGATAATTACTGATTAATTCATCTTTATCTGTAATTATCTAAAACGCGTCCACCATGGATGACGCCTTTCAGATTAATTAAGATAAGGATAAATATCCGGAAAAACTTATCTTTATCTTTATTAGCTAAAAAGCGTCCATGTGTGTAGACGTCTTTTACACTAATTAAGATAAGGATAAACATCCGGAAGAGAAGTTAAAATAGCTTAGGAAACTTAAAACGCGTCTACATTAACAGACGCCTTTTAGCTAATAAATCAATTAATTAAAATTCAAATTTAAACGCTAAAATAGGAATAAACTCTAAATGGCGTCCACACGGGTCGACGCCTTTTAGGATTCTTCATATTTTAACTGAAGTTTGAGCTAAAATCAATTCAATTGATTAACTTAAACATGTCTGTTAATCTCGACACTCAAAAATATCAATAAAAATTAATCAGTGATTAATTATCAAACCACCTTGAGGCGTTATTATATGATATGAAATTTACTCGAAATGACGTCAAAATTAGCGTGTCTACAGCTGCCTCACCTTGGCATCGTCTTTGCAAGGGAGTGAAATGGAATGGAATGTACTGAAAAGGTGATGCCAAGGTGTGATGAGACACGCTCTTAACATCACATGATTGGAATTTTTCTCAAAATCATCAATGAAGATAGCTCAAGGAAATCAATGGAATCAATCCTGTCTGGATGAGGTAGACAAAGAAATAAAATAAGGTCGATCAACCTCCTCGGAGTGGGAAGTACCCCAGGTCATAGACACTGTAGGTTTCATCATGGGGAGCGTTTGCCAGCCAATGTGGACGTGCTGCAGCCATGATGGATCTTAAAAGAAAACAAGAAATATTGGATAAAGAATCAAATCAAGGATAGAATTCCAAGGATATCTTCAAGCGAACCTCAAAGATAATTAAGATACTCATGTAGGTGCTGAAAAATTGCTCGTGTGATTAATGTGAAAAACTATGTTGTTTAGGGTAAATTAACCTATTAAAAAAATGCAACTAAGGTGCAGTGATCGCCAGAAACTTTTAACTAAAAAGCTTCAAAAGAGTTTGATCGCCTACATGTTTAAACGCGGAAGAATGAATCCTTGGTTCCCCTCCTTCAGCCGGCTGAAGAAAGAGAGCCTCTTCTTATTCTTTCGTTCTTGCTGTTGAATGTTGAGGATCGTCCAGCAGTTCTCCTGGCTTCGTGCTTGATTTCCCTCTTTTTGATTTCTTGTTATTCAGTTGTTGGATGCAGCAGACAGAGAGACAGAAAAATAAAGAAGAAACAATGATGAGAATCTAAATAGAAATAATATCAAAGCTAACCATGATTATAAACATGTTTAAACAGCAACTCACTTGTTTTAAATGACTTTGAAACCCCTTTAGAACAGATGGGTTTTGGAAAATTAATGACGTGGTGTGTGTTGCATGAAGTGAATGGTCAAGGGGCATAGCCTTTATTAACAAAAGTAATGAGAATAATCAAACTTAAGTAAAAATGCAACATACAAACAGACAGATGCTCGCTGAAAATAATAAAAGGGATGAAACACACTAAATGCAACAAGCAGATGCGAACTGAAATATTTTTGTTGTTTTGAAATATTCATTTTTGTTTGGGGTTTTGAAATATATGCCCTTTTTTGAATTTTGACATATGTATTTTTTTTTTTTTTGTTTTTTTTTTGTTTTTTTTTTTTTTGAATTTTGATATATGTATTTTTTTTATTTTTCATATATGTATTTTTTTTTTATTTTTGACTTATGTAATTTTTGTAATTTTTTTTTTGGATTTTTGACTTATGTAATTTTTGTAATTTTTTTTTTGGATTTTTGACTTATGTAATTTTTTTTTGGATTTTTGACTTATGTAATTTTTTTTTGGATTTTTGACTAAAAGATCAGCAAGGTACTTAGATCAAAAGATCATATTCATTTATTAACTTAATTCCCAAATTATTCTTTAACAACTTAACTTAAACCCATCGTGTTTGAATCTGTGTTTCCATTCGTGATCCCATTTGATGATTTGACCCTTAGTCGATCTAAACCATTCCTTAAGTTTGAAGTACATTTCTTTAGAAAGAAAAGATGAATAAGTTTAGAAAGCCCATGAGAAAGTTCCGGAGACTTAAAAAGATGTCCCTTTTCTACCCTAATATCCGTTGGGGTTCGGTCATTTTCTTTCCGGGGTATTTATCGACCTTGCGTTCCCTTTCATTTCATTGCATGGCCTTGATGTAACGTTTGTAATGTAATGGCCTTTTGATTTGACATTTGGCTTTTTGCCTTTTTGCTTTTCTTTTCTTTTCTTCTCTTTCTGTTTCGGGACGGATCTCCCCCTTTTTTTTTATGACGGCCTCCTACTAAGATGGCGGGTATTCTTGGTTGTTTATTCTAAGCCTCGTTCCGACATCATGGGCCGAGTATAAAACAGAATATTTTTGCTTCAAAAGAATGATTTGCACTTTACACTTTCGGTCAAACTTTCGATATTCTTTAGGACTTGTCATCTCTTGTTACTCACGAATCAAACGTGTCAGTGTGTGCAGTAATGGGCTTGAAATTAAGTTATTCAGACTGATAAGGAAATTTGAGTTTATAAACTTTCTGATTCCACTGGTCTTTGTACCATACTGATCGACTCTTTAACTTAAGGGTAGTATTTCTTAAGATGTAAACCATTCCATGGATGTTTTAACTCTTCTCCTTCTGCATTAACAAGACGATAAGCATTACCAGGAAAAGCATGCGATACAACATAAGGTCCTTCCCAGTTGGGTTGGAGCTTAGAACGCGGACCACCAGGTTTTATAAAAATTCTTTTAACAACCATTTCACCGACTTTGAACTTAGGTTCAATGACTTTCTTTTGATAAAAACGTGCTAGTCTATTTTGATAAACTTTTGCATGATTAGCAGCTGACCATCTTTTCTCGTCTAAAAGTTCCAATTGAGCAAGGAGTGCTGAACGATGTTCATCAATGGAAAATTCCTTATTCAATTGTACTCTTAATGACGGTATAAGGATCTCATATGGAACTACCGCCTCCATTCCAAATGTTAAGGAATAAGGAGTTTGACCAGTAGGCGTGCCGATTGAAGTTCGGTAGGCCCATAAAGCCTCAACCAATTTTTCTGGCCAATCTGTGAATTTATTAGGTTTACACGTCTTTTTGATGATTTTTATCAAAGTCTTATTTGTTGCCTCTGCTTGGCCATTGCCTTGCGGATAATAAGGAGATGAATGATGCAATGCAATTTTATACCTGTTACAGAGATCCTTCAATTCCTGTGACACGAACTGCGGTCCGTTGTCGGTGACGATGGTGCTTGGAATTCCGAATCGGGTGATGATATTCTTCATGATGAACTTGCAGACGGTTGATGCTTTGATCTCCACGTACGCTTCAGCTTCTGCCCACTTGGTGAAGTATTCTGTTGCCATGAGAATGAAAGATTTTTGCTTGATGCCGGAATCTGGATTACCAAGAGGTCCAATAATGTCGAAAGCCCACATGGAGAAAGGCCATGGGGAGGAAACAGGATGGAGTGAAGATGCAGGAGAATGAATTTTGTCGGCGTGAAGTTGACACTTAGCACACCTACGGAGATATCCTGCACAATCTTCTTCCATGGTTGGCCAATAAAATCCTTGTCTAAGGATCTTCTTTGCTAACATCTGTCCATTGACATGACCACCACAAACTCCACTATGAGCTCCTTCCATAACTTTCCAAAGCTCATCTTCGTCTAGACATCTCAGAAGAACTCCATCAAAACCTCTCTTATATAATGATCCCCCAACTAGGGTGTATCTTTGAGCAACTCTCCTGATAGCTCTCTTCTCTTCAGTTGTAGCTTCCTCAGGATATGATTGATCTTCACAATATTTTGCAATTTCATAATACCATGGCTTCTGTTCATCATCCATCTCTTCTAACAGCTCCATTAACATGATTTCCCTTTTCTCAATGATATCTCCGTCCCTGACTTTCTTCAGCAACTTCTCCTTAGTTCTAAGGAATGAAGGATCTTTCACGGCGGGTGAAAGACGCCTATGAACTATGATTGATTCGGATTGTTTGCTGATTGGAAAATCAAGAGAAGATGCAAGTGAAGCTAGAGCGTCAGCTAAGATGTTTTGATTCCTAGGGACATGGACAAAGATCAATTTCGTGAAAAGCTTTGAGTAAGCAGAAGTAAGCTCTTGATAAGGCTTGAGCTTGGGATCGAGAGTTCGATACTTGGTCAGTACTTGGCGAAGAATTAGTTGGCTATCACCTACGATCCTGAGTTTGGTGGCACCATGGAAATGAGCAGCCTCGAGGCCAGCAAGGAGTGCCTCGTATTCAGCTATATTATTTGTGACTGGAAAATCAATCTGAAAGGCTTGTGGAATGGTGATACCTTCAGGTGATAACAGAACGATACCGATCCCTTTTCCATGAGAATTCAGAGCTCCGTCAAAATGCAGAGTCCACATATCATCTCTGATTTGATTTATGGATATCAGTTCCTCATCCGGAAACTCTGATTGGACTGGATCAAAACGAGGAAGGGGATGATGAGCGAGATGTTCTGCTATGGCATAGCCCTTAATCGCTTTCTGCTGAATGTAGATGATGTCGAATTGAGATAGAAAGCTTTGCCATCGCGCTAACCTATCAGTAAGAACAGATTTCTCCAGAAGAAATTTGATCGGATTCATCCTAGCGATGAGATGGACTTCATGGGCCAGAAAATAATCCTTCAGTTTCTGCACAACCCAAACCAATGCTGCACATGTTTTCTCCATCGCCGTATATCTCTGTTCAGCGGGGTTGAGAAGTTTAGAGAGATAGTAGGCTGCCTTCTCTTTTCCTTCTTCATCCTCTTGTGCTAAGACAGCCCCCACTGCATCATCCAGGACTGAAATGTAAAGTATCAATGATTTGCCTGGAGATGGTGGTCTCAAAACAGGAGGACTTGCTAAGTAGTCCTTCAATCCATCAAACGCCTCCTGACACTTATCGTCCCAATCAAATTTGACTCCCGGCTTGGTAAGCTCGTAAAAAGGCTTACACCTTTGTGAGTGCTGAGAGACAAAACGGCGAATAAATTGCAACCTTCCGATTAATCCTCTCAATTCTTTCAAGTTTTTAGGAGGTGGCATTTCTCTAATAGCCTTCGCCTTGTTAGGATCGATCTCAATTCCCCGTTTACTGACAATAAATCCAAGCAATTTTCCTGAAGATACCCCGAATACACATTTCTTGGGGTTCATGTTTAACTGATATTCTCTCGATCTCTCTAATACCCTTGCCAAAACTTTGGCATGCTCAGCCTTTGTTTTCGATTTAACCAATAAGTCATCCACATACACTTCCAGATCTATATGCATCATGTCATGAAATATTGCCATCATGGCCCTTTGATAAGTGGCTCCAGCATTCTTTAATCCAAATGGCATGACTACATAACAATATGTTCCCCAAGGTGTAGTGAATGATGTTTTCTCTTGATCTTCTTCTGCCAGCTTGATCTGATTGTATCCTGAAAATCCATCCATAAATGATAACGTTTCATAGCCAGCAGTGTTATCGATGAGTACATCAATATGAGGCAATGGAAAATCGTCTTTAGGACACGCCCGGTTCAAATCACGGAAGTCAATGCAAATCCTGACCTTTCTGTCTTTCTTCATAACCGGGACTATGTTGGCCACCCATTGTGGATAAAGGACAACTCTAATAAATTTGGCTTTGTGCAATTTGTCGACCTCTTCCTTCATCTTTAGAGCCATTTGTGGGTGGAATCGCCTTAATTTCTGTTTGACCGGGCTAACTCCGTCCTTTAATGTCAACCTGTGTTCAACCAAAGATGAGTCTAACCCCGGCATATCTTCATAACTCCAGGCGAAAGTGTCCTTATAGTCCTTTAGTACTTGTACCATTGCTTTCTCATCCTCTGTGGAAAGGTTTTTACTGACGAGGACAACCTTAGGTTCGTCTTCAGTCCCTAAATTAATTTCTTTGGTGGGCTCTTCTACGGCAGCTGAGGGTTCATCGAATCTCTTCACTCCACTAGCATATGCCTCAGCCGCGTCCTCGTCATCTTCTTCTTCAACAATGGGGTCCTTTTCATGTACTAATTCATATACCCCGTACCCATCATTGACTGACTCATCATCCATGCAATCTTCTGGCATCTGAATTGGATTTTCTAGAAACTGAGGGATTAGAGAACAAGAAGAGCACTTATCAGCTAAGTCCTGGAGGTATCTATCTGGAATTTGCCTACCCTTAGGCTTCCTAGATTGACTAACCTGACCAGACTGCCTAACTTTACTATCATAACCTAACGAAGATGAAGCAGGATGAAAATCCTGGGATACAAGTGGAAATACAAGAGAATCCTCCCGAGGGGAGGGACAGAGTAAATCTAAAAGAGAGTCTTGACCGAAGGACCCGCGCGGCGGGGTGCAATCGGACAAGTAAGATGTTTCTTCGATGAGGATTTGGGAAGAATTTGTTGCCAAATTGGCGTTTTTTTTTTTTTGGAAAATGAAAGAATTAAACATAAAGCAGGAATGAATACAAATGGGAGGGGAATCAGACGGAGGAAGAGGCACCAAGGCCAGAGGATTGGGGGGATCATATAGTAATATGTCCCAGATTAGATCATACAACCTCTCTGGATCGAGAGGAGGTTGTGGTATAATGTCCCGAGGGGACAGAGTAATCATGACGGGCGGAGCCCGTGGAATATCTTCAGTTATGACCCGCGACCAAGTCGGGGTCAAAAGCAGTGTACGAAATAAGGTATGGAGCATGAAGACATGTGAAGGATATGTCCCTCTCCAGAGCAGATCTGTTGTATAACCAGCTTCATAGGGGTCATCTGGTTCCCCTTCATCAGTCTCTTCGGACAGCAGTATCCGCTTGTCAAATATAGCACCAGGGCTTTCAATTAGTTCATCAATCTGCGGCGGCCACTTAGGTTCTGCAGGATCCAGAAATAGTATGTTCAGTGCAATATACAGGTCCCTGAGATCGAACCATCTGTACCATTCACATTCAGGATCATCAAATTTCCTCCTTTTCATAGGCCGCAGAGCCTCCAAGGATTGGTACGTAAGTAGTTCGGAGCAATGTCTGGCCAAATCTCTCCCATATATATCATGGAAGTCAAAACAGGAAGTAATGACTACCGTATTGTCGTGGCTAAGTATGGGCCCTTTCACAAAGTGCGTACACAGGGTCCATGTTAGGGGATCTCGGCCTTCTTTGGGTGGTGTAGACATTGCCTCCCAGATTTTCGGGCCTTGTTCGATCTCTGCTTTCTGAACCAGATCTTGCTTCAGTTTTATTGGCCTATAGCCCAGACCACTTCCAGGTGCCGCTCGATGATTTCTGACAGGAGTGGTCCTGCCTTGCAACTGAGTGCCCAGACCTTTCCCAGGCTTGTAGCCGTTCTTCATCATGATCCTCCATCCTGGGGTACTCATGCACTTCCCCCTTTTGATAGCATCTAACGGATATGGAGAAATAGTAGCGGCTTTCAGAGGATCAGCCACTGGGCGGTAGACCTGTAATACCGACAGAAAAGGTTGTCGGCCAGGTAAAACAGCAGATTTAATGTTCAAGGAATGAGCAGCAGCAAGGATCGGCATGCTCGTTACTTTAATTATTCGTCCTTTGTAAGGGAATTTGAGGCATTGATGATTCGTAGAAGGAATCGCCTCAAGAGTTTTAATATAAGGACGACCTAAAATGGCATTTATGGAAGGGTCGATTTCCAAGATGTGAAATTCGACCTCTGCATGACTTACAGGGCCCAGCTCCACCTTTAAATAGACCATTCCCAGAGGGGAACGGGTAGAATTGTCATATGCTGTTACTGATATGGGGCTGGGCAGCCATTTCTCTTTGGGCACACCGCACAGCTCCAGGGTCTTCGGAGGTAGAACATTGATCGAAGCCCCTGTGTCGACCAGGCATGCATCCACGGCTTTCTTACAGATGTTGACTGTGATACTCAGAGCCATGCTTCTGGCTGCTGGCGGTGCTAGTTCCGATGTATGGAATGTTATAGAGGGCTGATCCCCCTGAGGAACTAGTAGTGCTGCAATCTTCTCTACCGGCACGTCTTCATTGACCATCACCTTTTGCAGGTATTCCATTAAAGCTTCTTGGTGACTCTTGGATCTTTTGATCAGTTCTAGTATAGTGATCCGTGCCGGTGTCCGATCCAGGTGTTTCAACAGGTCGTATTGAGTGCCTGGTGCACTCTCTTCATTATGGGCTTCCTCAGTCGGCTGTGATGGGCCGTCTCTGACTGTGGACTGAGGAAAGACCTTGTTGAAAATCCTTCCACTCCGGAGCGCGTGTTCCTCAACCGTGGAGGATCCGGGTGACACTTTAAGTACCGCAGAGTTGGATGGTGCGGATGGCGTAGAGGGTTGGTAGGTAGGTGATGGCGTAGGGCTAGGTGGTGATGGCGTGGTGCGGATTAAAGGCCTAGAGGGTTGGATGGTGGATGGGTAAGTGGTTGGTGAAGTGGGGAATGGTACGCGTAATAGCGGTCTAGATGGTAAGGGCATATCTGGATAGGCGGTAGTGGTAGCGGGTGAAGTAGGAATTGGTATGCGTAATAGCGGCCTAGATGGTAGGAGGGGCGCGTTGTTGGTTTGCGGGGGGTTATATGATGGAGGCGTAGGAGTGCGGGGCGTGATGGGTCTAAGGAAGGCGGGTAGTGGTAATGGGTTATTGGGTGTGGGCGAGTGATATGTGGGTGTGGGTATGGGGGTGATAGTAATGGGTTGTGGCCTTGGTATGTGGATGGTGCGGCGTGGTGGTCGCTCTGCGGTACTTTGAACGTGACCCGTTGAACAAAGAGAGGAAGAGTCCTCTACTCTCCACTGCTGCCCACGACCAGCCTCAGACTGGCTGTTCGTCAAGATGGGAGCAACCTGATTTTGGTTCTGGTGCTCCGGGAGTGGATTCTGCACTATTCCCATGTTGGGTGGTGCTACTGCCTGTGCCGGTGGTCTTGCTTGCTGCTGCTGCTGCTTCGGTCTCCTCGCCTTCAGGGCTGTTATGTATTTCTTCATTTCCTCCCAGTCACTGCCGCCCTGCTCGTTGAGATCATGGATATAATCTCTGAATTGGAAGCAGGTGTCAATGGTATGCCCAGGTTGCCTGTGGAAGTAGCAATACCTAGACGTATCGGCGTTTTGAGGCCAGACGGCCTTCTCTCTCGGCAAAGCTAAGGCATTGGCTGCCATTAAAGCGCTGAAGATATCCGCCAAGGATTCTGGGAGGGCCGGGTACTCTGCCCTTTTCGGGCCTGGAGGTCTCCTCTGCTGGTTGTAGTCACCAGGAGGAGGGACATTGTGGTACGCCGGCGGTGCACGCGGCTGGTACTGTGGCTGTTGCTGTTGCTGATACTGCTGCTGAGGGGGCTGCTGATACTGCTGTTGCCGTTGCGGCTGTTGCTGTTGCTGGTTATGATTCGGCTGCTGGGGCCGCTGGTACTGCTGTTGGTAATGGGGGTTCTGCTGCTGCCTGTACCCCTGTTGGCTCGGCTGTGATGGCCTCTGGTACTGCTGCTGATTCCTCACAAACTGGGGCGAGTTATTGTTCATGGTACTGACCTGCTCGTGAGAGAGCGTGCCCTCAGTAGTTGGACCTGAGCTAGGAGAATTCGGCACTGCAGGCTTCCGAGGTAGAGGCCTGCTAGGTCTATGAGGATCAAAGACGCTAGAGAACGTAGCGTCCTTGAAAGCATTCTGGCAGTACCGTGCCCTTTCATAGAGCTCTGCCATGTTCGTCAAGTTGTTCAAGGAGAGGACTAGCTTGAACTGGGGCGTGGCGTTGGAAATCAACATTTTCACTTGTTCGGATTCGGACAAGTGATCTTTCACTTTTTCAGCCAGGCCCCGCCACCTGTCAGCAAAACTGACAAACTCCTCGTCCGGTTTCATCTTTTCTGCAATAAGATCCGTGATAGACAAGGAGGGTGCAACTCTGTCCTGGTATCGTTGGATAAATTTGCGTGAAACGATACCATAATCCTCTACTTCTGAGGGTTCCAAAGAAAAGAACCACTCGAGGGCAGGTCCCTCTAGGGATCTCCTGAACAAGAAAGCCAATGACCTCTTATCATTCTGCCAAAAAGAGGATTCGTACATGAACTCCTTCAGGTGCGTGAAGGGGTTACCAGTACCGTTATACTTTCGGTACACTGGCATTTCAGAGGGTGGCAGATGGAACACTGGCAGGCTCGGCAAATTGATTTCCGGCACAGCTTTAACCCCCATCATCTTCTGAAGATTGTTGAACTGTTCATCCATGCGCTCCATCTTGGCCAACAACGTCTGCGTGGTCAGATCTGCCTGGGGAGGAGGAGGAGGAGGAAGTACTTGATAGGCCTGCTGCCTAGAGTACGTTGGACAAGGAGGATAATAAGGATGAGGTCCGGCAGAGCTTCCGCCATGCCCGAGGGCATTTTGATAAATGGGCGTCTGCGGTCTAGCCGGTTGCCTGGATGACGAAAGTTGTGGCCCAGTTGGCCGAGAAGTAAGATGAAGGCCTTCCATGGCCTGTTGGATATAAGGAGGAGGAGGAAGAGGTTGTTGAGGAACAACGGGGGGAGCCACAGGATTCGGCTCAACAGGCTGCATGGGTGCCTTCCCCTTCAAGATAGACTGGATCGCCTCGAACTGCTGAGGGTCCAATCGGGAGGCAAGAACTCCCAGAGCATTGACAAGATCCATAGGATCGGAGGATGAGGGATCATGCTGATTCATGTCCTCCTCAAAGTCAGGATTAGGAATCGCATATTCATGCGGAGGAAGATCATGATATTGATCGTGCGGATTAAAAAGAGGAGTTCGGACATTCCCGTCATGTCGAACTGGAATGGGGACAGAATTACGAGAGGCATCAGCATCTCTCCCGTTCTCGTAGTTGAAATCTGAATTGCGAGGGGCATTAGCATCTCCCTCGTAGTTGATAATGGCGTCTTGGGCCATACTCAAATCTCTGCCTGATCGCAGCAACATAATATTAGATTTTCTTTTCAAAAAAAAATAATCAAACAAGTTGTGCAGAGGTTAATCAAACAAGTGGATGCTTAACGTGATTTTAGGATTCCTTGTTGAGTTATTTGAATTGGATTAAACCACAATTTTGCTCAGGGAAGGATCCTAGTTTCAGTTCAGTTTCCACCGTTATTCTCTAGGGTTCTCTCTCACAACGCTTTCGGAATCTAGCCGGGACTTCAATTGGTACAACCAGCCCGATGATCAAGGAGGAATACCTTGATTTTGGGGACTTATGGAGGTCTCAACGTCAACTTCTCTAGTCTGATCAAGGGACCAACCCAATCAGAGAGAGTTGCTAACGTCGAGTAAAGTGTTCCTAAGAAAAGGAGGGTTTTAGCCTCAATGCGTATGCCCTGCGACCTGGATGGCCTCTAATGCTTAATAGAGTAATGGGTAGCTAGCACTCAACACAGAAATCTGGAAACTGAAAAATAATTAAGAAACTGTCTGAATCGCGTCAATTATAGTCGACGCTATTCAAAACAGAACTTAATCCTTTCGCAGAGAACAGATGCAAACAGCAGAGAAAACCTGGAAAATGACTAAAAACTGTATGAATAGCGTCGATGATGGTCGACGCTATTCAACACAGAGCTTAATTATTTCACAGAAACAGGTGTAAACGACAGAGATAATCTGGAGGCTAAAAGGCGTCTAGGTGTCCGGACGCGGTTTTGAAACGCGTCGCTGTTCCTGGACGCTTTTTAGTTCGCAGAAACAGATTTCCAGAAGGATTTTCTAGGTCGAATCCTCCTTAAACAGGGTAAAATGCAGTAAATAATCGACTCATGCAAAGATTTTTAGTTTCAGATTTTAAACAGGATGGTTTACTATCTAAACAACTAAGAAATCACACAATCACACAGCATTTTATCACCAAAAACAGCTTTTTAAACTAATCAAGGGGAGGCAAGATCTTGCCACTGGGGTGTGCACGTGGTGCACGAGGGAAATTACTTAAACTAAACACTCACCAATCGGTGAGGACGTGTCGAAAGACACAAGTGGTGCACCGTGGGTGCCCGGTATGATAATAGCAAGAACAAAAGAAATTAAAAGACGGCGAGACCAGGTCCCACCGTGATCGCCAAAAGAGCTGTAGGTGCTGAAAAATTGCTCGTGTGATTAATGTGAAAAACTATGTTGTTTAGGGTAAATTAACCTATTAAAAAAATGCAACTAAGGTGCAGTGATCGCCAGAAACTTTTAACTAAAAAGCTTCAAAAGAGTTTGATCGCCTACCTGTTTAAACGCGGAAGAATGAATCCTTGGTTCCCCTCCTTCAGCCGGCTGAAGAAAGAGAGCCTCTTCTTGTTCTTTCGTTCTTGCTGTTGAATGTTGAGGATCGTCCAGAAGTTCTCCTGGCTTCGTGCTTGATTTCCCTCTTTTTGATTTCTTGTTATTCAGTTGTTGGATGCAGCAGACAGAGAGACAGAAAAATAAAGAAGAAACAATGATGAGAATCTAAATAGAAATAATATCAAAGCTAACCATGATTATAAACATGTTTAAACAGCAACTCACTTGTTTTAAATGACTTTGAAACCCCTTTAGAACAGATGGGTTTTGGAAAATTAATGACGTGGTGTGTGTTGCATGAAGTGAATATGAGAGAATGAAACTAATAAATGAAAAATGAAATTCTAATATGAAAAACTTATGCCCAGTTGGAGAAGCCTTGAAGGATGAAGATCTGGAAGAAGGATGCCGTCTTCTGGAAATGGCAGCGCTCCGGCGTTCCGACGTGGTTGCTCCGATCGCAATAACGCTGTGGCTCAATAGTTCTCTCTCTTCTTTTTTTTTTAACTCCTTGATAGGCAAGGTATTTATAGGCATTTTCTGCGTTCGCGATTAACATAGAAAAATCTAGGATTTATCTACCTTAATCGACAGATAATCACTGATTAATTCATCTTTATCTGTAATTATCTAAAACGCGTCCACCTTGGCTGACGCCTTTCATATTAATTAAGATAAGGATAAATATCCGGGAAAACTTATCTTTATCTTTATTAGCTAAAAAGCGTCCACTTGTGTAGACGTCTTTTACTCTAATTAAGATAAGGATAAACATCCGGAAGAGAAGTTAAGACAGCTTAGGAAACTTAAATAGCGTCGACCTTAACAGACGTCTTTTAGTCAATAAACCAATTAATTAAAATTCAAATTTAAACGTTAAAACAGGAATAAACTCTAAATGGCGTCCACATTGGTCGACGCATTTTAGGATTCTTCATATTTTAACTAAAATTTGAGCTAAAATCAATTCAATTGATTAACTTAAACATGTCTATTAAACCCGACACTTAAAAATATCAATAAAAATTAATCAATGGTTAAATATCAGACCATTCTGAGGCATTATTATATGATATGAAATTTACTCAAAATGACGTCAAAATTAGCGTGTCTACAACTCAATTCAGAATGGAATTTTTCATATCATGTTTGAGTTATTTGATTAATGGTCTGAAACTTAATCAATAATTAATTCTTATCACAATGATTTCAAAGTCCTATATGATGCATGCTGGGCTAAAAGAAAAATATAAAGTTAAATAAAATATAAATTAATCAAGGATAATATTGTTAAATTGTCATTAATGAGTCAAGATACCAATTCTTGTAATTCAGTGCTAAGCCGAAGCTCGTTTATCCACGCACCGTTTCACAAAAAGTGGAACCATCGTCCTCACTAATTAACAATCAAACGGCCTATCCGTGCGATTAAGAATCCTCTGGAATTATCACTGTTTTTGTTGTAGGGGAACTCAAATTCCAGTTTCATCAAAACCACAAGGTCCTTGATGTACTCTAATAAATATTTATCATATAGTAATGCGAATGCAAAATAATTACAAGGAATAGTACAAGGGTAGAAATAACCGTCTTTTTAGCCACGGTCGGGACTTCTTGACTCCCACAGTGGGATCTTCTTGACATTTCCAGCTTTACTCATATTCTCTTTGAATTTTCTGAAACGCGTCGTGTCGCACAGACGCCATTCACTCATATTCTCAGTGCTACTCGACGCCTTTCACTCACAGAAACATGTTTCTTCTCTACTCGGATTCCAACTCTTACCAATGCCTTGTGTCCTGTATATGACTTGAATAAACAGGTTAAGTATCTGTTTAGGCTTAGCCCCTTATCTGGTTAAGTAACCGACTACTTGATCCTATCCTTGATAGAAGGGTCAAGGGGCATAGCCTTTATTAACAAAGGTAATGAGAATAATCAGACTTAAGCAAAGTGCAACATACAAGCAGACAGATGCTCACTGAAAATAAAAGGAATGAAACACACTAAATGCAACAAGCAGATGCTAACTGAAATATTCATTTTTGTTTGGGGTTTTGAAATATATGCCCTTTTTTTTGAATTTTGACATATGTATTATTTTTTTTGAATTTTTGAAACATATGTATTTTTTTTTTGATTTTTTGAAACATATGTATTTTTTTTTATTTTTGACATATGTATATTTTTTTGGGATTTCTGTATTTTTTTTGGGTTTTTGACTTATGTAATTTTTTTGGATTTTTGACTAAAAGATCAGCAAGGTACTTAGATCAAAAGATCATATTCATTTATTAACTTAATTCTCAAATTATTCTTTAACAACTCAACTTAAACCCATCGTGTTTGAATTTGTGTTTCCATTCGTGATCCCATTTGATGATTTGACCCTTAGTCAATCTAAACCATTCCTTAAGTTTGGAGTACATCTCTTTAGAAAGAAAAGATGAATAAGTTTAGAAAGCCCATGAGAAGGTTTTGGAGACTTAAAAAGATGTTCCTTTCCTACCCTAATATCCGTTGGGGTTCGGTCATTTTCTTTCCGGGGTATTTATCGACCTTGCGTTCCCTTTTGTTTCATTTCATGGCCTTGATGTAACGTTTGTAATGTAATGGCCTTTTTTGATTTGACATTTGGCTTTTGCCTTGCTTTTTCTTTTCTTTCTTTTCTTTCTGCTTCGGGACGGATCTCCCCCTTTTTTTTTATGACGGCCTCCTACTAAGATGGCGGGTATTCTTGGTAGTCTATTCTAAGCCTCGTTCCGACATCATGGGCCGAGTTTAAAACAGAATTTTGCTCCAAAAAGAATGATTTGGACTTCGCACTTTTGGTCAAACTTTCGATATTCTTTAGGACTTGTCATCTCTTGTTACTCACGAATCAAACGTGTCAGTGTGTGTAGTAATGGGCTTAAAATTAAGTTATTCAGACTGATGAGGAAATTTGAGTTTATAAACTTTCTGACTCCACTGGTCTTTGTACCATACTGATCGACTCTTTAACCTAAGGGTAGTATTTCTTAAGATGTAAACCATTCCAGGGATGTTTTAGCTCTTCTCCTTCTGCATTAACAAGACGATAAGCATTACCAGGAAAAGCGTGCGATACAACATAAGGTCCTTCCTAGTTGGGTTGGAGCTTAGAACGCGGACCACCAGGTTTTATAAAAATTCTTTTAACAACCATTTCACCGACTTTGAACTTACGTTCAATGACTTTCTTTTGATAAAAACGTGCTAGTCTGTTTTGATAAACTTTTGCATGATTAGCAGCTGACCATCTTTTCTCGTCTAAAAGTTCCAATTGAGCAAGGAGTGCTGAACGATGTTCATCAATGGAAAATTCCTTATTCAATTGTACTCTTAATGACGGTATGAGGATCTCATATGGAACTACTGCCTCCATTCCAAATGTTAAGGAATAAGGAGTTTGCCCAGTAGGCGTGCGGATTGAAGTTCGGTAGGCCCATAGAGCCTCAACCAATTTTTCTGGCCAATCTACGAATTTATTAGATTTACACGTCTTTTTGATGATTTTTATCAAAGTCTTATTTGTTGCCTCTGCTTGGCCATTGCCTTGCAGATAATAAGGAGATAAATGATGCAATGCAATTTTATCCCTGTTACAGAGGTCCTTCAATTCTTGTGACACGAACTGCGGTCCGTTGTCGGTGACGATGGTGCTTGGAATTCCAAATCGAGTGATGATGTTCTTCATGATGAACTTGCAGACGGTTGATGCTTTGATCTCCACGTACGCTTCAGCTTCTGCCCACTTGGTGAAGTATTCCGTTGCCGTGAGAATGAAAGATTTTTGCTTGATGCCGGAATCTGGGTTACCAAGAGGTCCAATGATATCGAAAGCTCACATGGAGAAAGGCCATGGGGAAGAAACAGGATGGAGTGAAGATGCAGGAGAATGAATTTTGTCGGCGTGAAGTTGACACTTAGCACACTTACAAACATATCCTACACAATCTTCTTCCATGGTTGGCCAATAAAATCCTTGTCTAAGGATCTTCTTTGCTAGCATCTGTCCATTGACATGGCCACCACAAACTCCACTATGAGCTCCTTCCATAACCTTCCAAAGCTCATCTTCGTCTAGACATCTCAGAAGAACTCCATCAAAACCTCTCTTGTATAATGCTCTCCCAACTAGGGTGTATCGTTGAGCAACTCTCCTGATAGCTCTTTTCTCCTCAGTTGTAGCTTCCTCAGGATATGATTGATCTTCACAATATTTTGCAATTTCATAATACCATGGCTTCTGTTCATTATCCATCTCTTCTAACAGCTCCATTAACATGATTTCTCTTTTCTCAATGATATCTCCGTCTCTGACTTTATTCAGCAACTTCTCCTTAGTTCTAAGGAATGAAGGATCTTTCACGGCGGGTGAAAGACGCCTATGAACTATGATTGATTCAGATTGTTTGCTGATTGAAAAATCAAGAGAAGATGCAAGTGAGGCTAGAGCGTCAGCTAAGATGTTTTGATTCCTAGGGACATGGACAAAGATCAATTTCGTGAAAAGCTTTGAGTAAGCAGAAGTAAGTTCCTGATAAGGCTTGAGCTTGGGATCAAGAGTTCGATACTTGGTCAGTACTTGGCGAAGAATTAGTTGGCTATCACCTACAATTCTGAGTTTGGTGGCACCATGGAAATGAGCAGCCTCGAGGCCAGCAAGGAGTGCCTCGTATTCAGCTATATTGTTTGTGACTGGAAAATCGAGCTGAAAGGCTTGTGGAATGGTGATACCTTCAGGTGATAACAGAACAATACCGATCCCTTTTCCATGAGAATTCAGAGCTCCGTCAAAATGCAGAGTCCACATATCATCTCTGATTTGATTTACGGACATCAGTTCCTCATCCGGAAACTCTGATCGGACTGGATCAAATCGAGGAAGGGGATGATGAGCAAGATGTTCTGCTATGGCATAGCCCTTGATCGCTTTCTGTTGAATGTAGATGATGTCGAATTGAGATAGAAAGCTTTGCCATCGCGCTAACCTATCAGTAAGAACAGATTTCTCCAGAAGGAATTTGATCGGATTCATCCTAGCGATGAGATGAACTTCATGGGCCAGAAAATAATACTTTAATTTCTGAACAACCCAGACCAATGCTGCACACGTTTTCTCCATCGCCGTATATCTCTGTTCAGCGGGGTTGAGAAGTTTAGAGAGATAGTAGGCTGCCCTCTCTTTTCCTTCTTCATCTTCTTGTGCTAGGACAGCCCCCACTGCATCATCCAGGACTGAAATGTAAAGTATTAATGGTTTGTCTGGAGATGGTGGTCTCAAAACAGGAGGACTTGCTAAATAGTTCTTTAATCCATCGAATGCCTCCTGACACTTATCGTCCCAATCGAATTTGACTCCCGGCTTGGTAAGTTCGTAAAACGGCTTACACCTTTGTGAGTGCTGGGAGACAAAGCGGCGAATAAATTGCAACCTCCCGATTAATCCTCTCAACTCTTTCAAGTTTTTGGGAGGGGGCATTTCTCTAATAGCCTTCGCCTTATTAGGATCGATCTCAATTCCCCGTTTGCTGACGATAAATCCAAGCAATTTCCCTGAAGATACCCCGAATACACATTTCTTGGGGTTCATCTTTAACTGATATTCTCTCGATCTCTCTAACACCCTTGCCAAAACTTTGGCGTGCTCAGCCTTTGTTTTCGATTTAACCAATAAGTCATCCACGTACACTTCCAAATCTATGTGCATCATGTCATGAAATATTGCCATCATAGCCCTTTGATAAGTGGCTCCAGCATTCTTCAATCCGAATGGCATGACGACATAACAGTATGTTCCCCAAGGTGTAGTGAATGATGTTTTCTCTTGATCTTCTTCTGCCAGCTTAATCTGATTGTATCCTGAAAATCCGTCCATAAATGATAACGTCTCATAGCCAGCAGTATTATCGATGAGTACATCAATATGAGGCAATGGAAAATCATCTTTAGGACACGCCCGGTTCAGATCGCGGAAGTCAATGCAAATTCTGACCTTCCCATCCTTCTTCATAACCGGGACTATATTGGCCACCCATTGTGGATAAAGGACAACTCTAATAAATTTAGCTTTATGTAATTTATCGACCTCTTCCTTCATCTTTAAAGCCATTTGTGGATGAAATCGCCTTAATTTCTGTTTGACCGGGCTAGCTCCGTCCTTTAATGTCAACCTGTGTTCAACTAAAGATGAGTCTAACCCCGGCATATCTTCATAACTCCAGGCGAAAGTGTCCTTATAGTCCTTGAGAACTTGTACCATTGCTTTTTCATCCTCTGTAGAAAGATTTTTACTGACGAGGACAACCTTAGGTTCGTCTTCAGTCCCTAAATTAATTTCTTTGGTGGGCTCTTCTACGGCAGCTGAGGGTTCATCGAATCTCTTCACTCCACTGGCATATGCCTCAGCTGCGTCCTCGTCATCTTCTTCTTCAACAATGGGGTCCTTTTCATGTACTAATTCATATACCCCGTACCCATCATTGACTGACTCATCGTCTATGCAATCTTCTGGCATCTGAATTGGATTTTCTAAAAGCTGAGGGATCAAGGAACAAGAAGAGCACTTATCAGCTAAGTCCTGGAGGTATCTATCTGGAATTTGCCTACCCTTAGGTTTCCTAGACTTCCTGACCTGACTAGACTGCCTAACTTCACTATCATAACCTAACGAAGACGAAGCAGGATGAAAATCCTGGGATACAAGTGGAAACACAAGAGAATCCTCCCGAGGGGAGGGACAGAGTAAATCTAAGAGAGAATCTTGACCGAAGGACCCGCGCGATGGGGTGCAATCGGACAAGTAAGATGTTTCCTCGATGAGGATTTGGGAAGAATTTGTTGCCAAATTGGCGTTTTTTTTTTAAAAATGAAAGAATTAAACATAAAGCAGGAGTGAATACGAATGGGAGGGGAATCAGACGGAGGAAGTGGCACCAAGGCCAAAGGATTGGGGGGATCATATAGTAATATGTCCCAGATCAAATTATACAACCCCTCTAGATCAAGAGGAGGTTGTGGTATAATGTCCCGAGGGGACAGAGTAATCATGACGGGCGGAGCCCGTGGAATATCTTCAATTATGACCCGCGACCAAGTCGGGGTCAAGAGCAGTGTACGAAATAAGGTATGGAGCATGAAGACATGTGAAGGATATGTCCCCCTCCAGAGCAGATCTGTTGTGTAACCAGCTTCATAGGGGTCATCTGGTTCCCCTTCGTTAGTCTCTTCAGATAGCAGTATCCGCTTGTCAAATATGGCACCAGGGCTTTCAGTCAGTTCATCAATCTGTGGCGGCCACTTGGGTTCTGCAGGATCCAGAAATAGTCTGTTCAGTGCAATATACAGGTCCCTCAGATCGAACCACCTGTACCATTCACATTCAGGGTCATGGAATTTCCTCCTTTTCATAGGCCGCAGAGCCTCCAAGGATTGGTACGTAAGCAGTTCAGAGCAATGTCTGGCCAAGTCCCTCCCATATATATCATGGAAGTCAAAACAGGAAGAAATGACCACCGTGTTGTCGTGGCTAAGTATGGGCCCTTTCACAAAGTGCGTACATAGGGTCCATGTTAGGGGATCTCGGCCTTTTTTGAGTGGCGTAGACATTGCTTCCCAGATCTTCGGGCCTTCTTCGATTTCTGCTTTCTGAACCGGATCTTGCTTCAGTTTTATTGGCCTATAGCCCAGACCACTTCCAGGTGCTGCTCGATGATTTCTGACAGGAGTGGTCCTGCCTTGCAACTGCGTGCCCAGACCTTTCCCAGGCTCGTAGCCGTTCTTCATCATGATCCTCCATCCTGGGGTACTCATGCACTTCCCCCTTTTGATAGCATCTAACGGATATGGAGAAATAGTGGCGGCTTTCAGAGGATCAGCCACTGGACGGTAGACCTGTAATACCGACAGAAAAGGTTGTCGGCCAGGTAAAACAGCAGATTTAGTGTTCAAGGTATGTGCAGCAGCAAGGATCGGCATGCTCGTTACTTTAATTATTCGTCCTTTGTAAGGAAATTTGAGGCATTGATGATTCGTAGAAGGAATCGCCTCAAGAGTTTTGATATAAGGACGGCCTAAAATGGCATTTATGGAAGGGTCGATTTCCAAGATGTGAAATTCGACCTCTACATGACTTACAGGGCCCAGCTCCACCTTTAAATAGACCATTCCCAGAGGGGAACGGGTAGAATTGTCATATGCTGTTACTGATATGGGGCTGGGCAGCCATTTCTCTTTGGGCACACTGCACAGCTCCAGGGTCTTCGGAGGTAGAACATTGATCGAAGCCCCTGTGTCGACCAAGCATGCATCCACGGCCTTCTTACAAATGTTGACCGTGATGCTCAGGGCCATGCTTCTGGCTGCCGGCGGTGCTAGTTCCGATGTATGAAATGTTATAGAGGGCTGATCCCCTTGAGGAACTAGTAGTGCTGCAATCTTCTCTACCGGCACGTCCTCGTTGACCATCACCTTCTGCAGATATTCCATTAAGGCTTCCTGGTGACTCTTGGATCTTTTGATCAGTTCGAGTATAGTAATCCGTGCCGGTGTCCGATCCAGGTGTTTCAACAAGTCATATTGAGTGCCTGGTGCACTCTCTTCATTATGGGCTTCCTCAGTCGGCTGTGATGGGCCGTCTCTGACTGTGGACTGAGGAAAGACCTTGTTGAAAATCCTTCCACTCCGGAGCGCGTGTTCCTCAACCGTGGAGGATCCGGGTGACACTTTAAGTACCGCAGGGTTGGACGGTGCGGATGGCATAGAGGGTTGGTAGGTAGGTGATGGCGTAGGGCTAGGTGGTGATGGCGCGGTGCGGATTAAAGGCCTAGAGGGTTGGATGGTGGATGGGTAAGTGGTTGGCGAAGTGGGGAATGGTACGCGTAATAGCGGTCTAGATGGTAAAGGCATATCAGGGTAAGCGGTGGTGGTAGCGGGTGAAGTAGGAAATGGTATGCGTAATAATGGCCTAGATGGTAGAAGGGGTGCGTTATTGGTTTGTGGGGGGTTATATGATGGAGGTGTAGTGGTGCGGGGCATAATGGGTCTAAGGAAGGTGGGTAGTGGTAATGGGTTATTGGGTGTGGATGAGTGATATGTAGGTGTGGGTATGGGGGTAATGGTAACGGGTGGCCTTGGTATGTGGATGGTGCGGCGTGGTGGTCGCTCTGCGGTACTTTGAACGTGACCCGTTGAACAAAGAGAGGAAGAGTCCTCTACTCTCCACTGCTGTCCACGACCAGCCTCAGACTGGCTGTTCGTCAAAATAGGAGCAACCTGGTTTTGGTTCTGGTGCTCTGGGAGTGGATTCTGCACTATTCCCATGTTGGGTGGTGCTACTACTTGTGCCGGTGGTCTTGCTTGTTGCTGTTGCTGCTGCGGTCTCCTCGCCTTCAGGGCTGTTATGTACTTCTTCATTTCCTCCCAGTCTATGCCGCCCTGCTCATTGAGATCATGAATATAATCTCTAAACTGGAAGCAGGTGTCAATGGTATGCCCAGGTTGCCTGTGGAAGTAGCAATACCTAGACGTATCGGCATTTTGAGGCCAGACGGCCTTCTCCCTCGGCAAAACTAAGGCATTGGCTGCCATTAAAGCGCTGAAGATATCCGCCAAGGATTCTGGGAGGGCCGGGTACTCTGCCCTTTTCGGGCCTGGAGGTCTCCTTTGTTGGTTGTAGTCACCAGGAGGAGGGACATTGTGGTACGCCGGCGGTGAGCGCGGCTGGTACTGTGGCTGTTGCTGTTGCTGCTGATGTGGCTGCTGATACTGCTGTTGCCGTTGCGGCTGTTGCTGTAGCTGGTTCTGATTCGGCTGCTGGGGCCGCTGGTACTGCTGTTGGTAATGGGGGTTCTGCTGTTGCCTGTACCCCTGCTGGCTCGGCTGTGGTGGCCTCTGGTACTGCTGCTGGTTCCTCACAAACTGGGGCGAATTATTGTTCATAGTACTGACTTGCTCGTGAGAGAGCGTGCCCTCAGTAGTTGGACCTGTACTAGGAGAATTTGGCATTGCAGGCTTCCGAGGTGGAGGCCTGTTAGGTCTGTGAGGATCAAAGACGCTAGAGAACGTAGCGTCCTTGAAAGCATTCTGGCAGTATCGTGCTCTTTCATAGAGCTCTGCCATGTTAGTCAAGTTGTTCAAGGAGAGGACTAGCTTGAACTGGGGCGTGGCGTTAGAAATTAACATTTTCACTTGTTCAGATTCAGACAAGTGATCTTTCACTTTTTCAGCCAGGCCCCGCCACCTGTCAGCAAAACTGACAAACTCCTCGTCCGGTTTCATCTTTTCTGCAATGAGGTCTGTGATGGACAAGGAGGGTGCAACTCTGTCCTGGTATCGTTGGATAAATTTGCGTGAAACGATACTGTAATCCTCTACTTCGGAGGGTTCCAAAGAAAAGAACCACTCGAGGGCTGGTCCCTCTAGAGATCTCCTGAACAAGAAAGCCAACGACCTCTTGTCGTTCTGCCAGAAAGAAGATTCGTACATGAACTCCTTCAGGTGCGTGAAGGGGTTACCAGTACCGTTATACTTTCGATACACTGGCATTTCAGAGGGTGGCAGGTGGAATACTGGCAGGCTCGGTAAATTAATTTCTGGCACGGCTTTAACCCCCATCATCTTCTGAAGATTGTTGAACTGTTCATCCATGCGCTCCATCTTGGCCAACAACGTCTGCGTGGTCAAATCTGCCTAGGGAGGAGGAGGAGGAGGAAGTACTTGATAGGCCTGCTGCCTAGAGTACGTTGGACAAGGAGGATAATAAGGATGCGGTCCGGCAGAGCTTCCGCCATGCCCGAGGGCATTTTGATAAATAGGCGTCTGCGGTCTAGCCGGTTGCCTGGATGACGAAAGTTGTGGCCCAGTTGGCCGAGAAGTAAGATGAAGGCCTTCCATGGCCTGATGGATATAAGGAGGAGGAAGAGGAGGTTGTTGAGTAATAACGGGGGGAGCCATAGGGTTCGGCTCAGCAGGCTGCATGGGTGCCTTCCCCTTCAAGATAGACTGGATCGCCTCGAACTGCTGAGGGTCCAGTCGGGAGGCAAGAACTCCCAGGGCATTGACAAGATCCATGGGATCGGAGGGTGAGGGATCATTCTGATTCATGTCCCCCTCAAGGTCGGGATTGGGAATCGCATATTCATGCGGGGGAAGATCAGGATATCGATCCTGTGGATGAAAGAGAGGGGTCCGGACATTCCCATCTTGTCGATATGGAATGGGGACGGAATTACGGAAGGCATCAGCATCTCTCCCCTTCTCATAATTGAAATCTGAATCGCGAGGGGCATTAGCATCTCCCTCGTAGTTGATGATGGCGTCTTGGGCCATACTCAAATCTCTGCCTGATCGCAGCAACATGATATTAGATTCTCTTTTTTTCAAAAATTTAATCAAACAAGTTGTGCAGAGATTAATCAAACAAGTGGATGCTTAACGTGATTTCAGGGTTCCTTGTTGAGTTATTTGAATTAGATTAAACCACAATTTCGCTCAGGGAAGGATCCTAGTTTCAGTTCAGTTTCCACCGTTATTCTCTAGAGTTCTCTTTCACAACGCTTTCGGAATCTAGCCGGGACTTCAATTGGTACAACCAGCCCGATGATCAAGGAAGAATAGCTTGATTTTGGGGACTTATGGAGGTCTCAACGTCAACTTCTCTAGTCTGATCAAGGGACCAACCTAATCAGAGAGAGTTGCTGACGTCGAGTAATGTGTTCCTAAGAAAAGGAGGGTTTTAGCCTCAATGCGTATGTCCTGCGACCTGGATGGCCTCTAATGCTTAGTAAAGTAATGGGTAGCTAGCACTCAACACAGAAATCTGGAAACTGAAAAATAATTAAGAAACTGTCTGAATCGCGTCGATTATAGTCGACGCTATTCAAAACAGAACTTAATTCTTTCGCAGAGAACAGATGCAAACAGCAGAGAAAGCCTGGAAAATAACTAAAAACTGTCTGAATAGCGTCGATGATGGTCGACGCTATTCAACACAGAACTTAATTATTTCGCAGAAACAGATGCAAACAGCAGAGAAAGCCTGGAGGCTAAAAGGCGTCTAGGAGTGATGACGCGGTTTTGAAACGCGTCGCTGTTCCTGGATGCTTTTTAGTTCGCAGAAACAGATTTCCAGAAGGATTTTCTGGGTCGAATCCTCCTTAAACAGGGTAAAATGCAGTAAACAATCGACTCATGCAAAGATTTTTAGTTTCAGATTTTAAACAGGATGATTTACTAACTAAACAACTAAGAAATCACGCAATCACACATCATTTTATCACAAAAAACAGCTTTTTGAACTAATCAAGGGGAGGGACAAGATCTTGCCACTGGGGTGTGCACGTGGTGCACGAGGGAAATTAATCAAACTAAACACTCACCAATTGGTGAGGACGTGTCGAAAGACACAAATGGTGCACCGTGGGTGCCCGGTATGATAATAGCAAGAACAAAAGAAATTAAAAGACGGCGAGACCAAGTCCCACCGTGATCGCCAAAAGAGCTGTAGGTGCTGAAAATTGCTCGTGTGATTAATGTGAAAAACTATGTTGTTTAGGGTAAATTAACCTATTAAAAAAAATGCAACTAAGGTGCAGTGATCGCCAGAAACTTTTAACTAAAAAGCTTCAAAAGAGGTTTGATCGCCTACCTGTTTGAACGCGGAAGAATGAATCCTTGGTTCCCCTCCTTCAGCCGGCTGAAGAAAGAGAGCCATTTCTTGTTCTTTTGTTCTTGCTGTTGAATGTTGAGGATCGTCCAGAAGTTCTCCTGGCTTTATGCTTGATTTCCCTCTTTTTGATTTCTTGTTGTTGTTGTCGAGTGCAGCAGAGACAGAGAAACAGAAAAATAAAGAAGAAGTGCTGATGAGAATTTAAATGGAAATAATATCAAAGCTAACCATGATTATAAACATGTTTAAACAGCAACTCACTTGTTTAAATGGCTTTGAAACCCCTTTAAAACAAATGGGTTTTGGAAAATTGATGATGTGGTGTGTGTTGCATGAAGTGAATAAGAGGTATGAAACTAATGAATGATGTAAAAATGAAATTCGAAAATGAAACACTTATGCCCAGTCCAATTGGTTGAAGCTTTGAAATGATGAAGATCTTGAAGAGGGATGCCGACTTCTGGAAATGGCAGCGCTCCGACGTTCCGACGTGGTTGCTCCGATCTTCAAATCGCTATAACGCTGTGGCTCAATAATTCTCTCTCTCTTTTTTTTTTTTTTAACTCCTTGAGATGCAAGGTATTTATAGGCATTTTCTGCGTTCGCGATTAACATAGAAAAATCTCGGATTTATCTACCTTAATCGACAGATAATTACTGATTAATTCATCTTTATCTGTAATTATCTAAAACGCGTCCACCATGGATGACGCCTTTCAGATTAATTAAGATAAGGATAAATATCCGGGAAAACTTATCTTTATCTTTATTAGCTAAAAAGCGTCCATGTGTGTAGACGTCTTTTACACTAATTAAGATAAGGATAAACATCCGGAAGAGAAGTTAAAATAGCTTAGGAAACTTAAAACGCGTCTACATTAACAGACGCCTTTTAGCTAATAAATCAATTAATTAAAATTCAAATTTAAACGCTAAAATAGGAATAAACTCTAAATGGCGTCCACACGGGTCGACGCCTTTTAGGATTCTTCATATTTTAACTGAAGTTTGAGCTAAAATCAATTCAATTGATTAACTTAAACATGTCTGTTAATCTCGACACTCAAAAATATCAATAAAAATTAATCAGTGATTAATTATCAAACCACCCTGAGGCGTTATTATATGATATGAAATTTACTCGAAATGACGTCAAAATTAGCGTGTCTACAAAGTGGAGAAGGGTGAGTGTTTCCACTATCATCAGAAGGGACATTAGAAGAGGAGCTACAAGGAGTACTTCAAGGAGAAGGCTCAAGAAAAGGCGAAGCTTGGAAAAGCTTCAAGTATCTATATGATAGATATTAATTTGTCTGTTAGAGATTCTACATCATGGGTATTAGATACTGGATATACTTTTCATGTTTGTAATGATGTACATGTGCTGACAAGTAGGAGAAAGTTGAGTAGAAGCGAGGTGGATTTGAGGCTAGGAAACGACGCAAAGGTTATGACGATCATTGTAGGGACAGTGAACCTCAACTTCTATCTGGAGATTCCTTATTATTATATGATTGTTATTATGTTCCTAACATAATAAAGAAAATTATTTATGTTTCCTATTTAGATAGAATTGGATACAATTGATTATTGAGAACAATAGTTGTTCTATTTATTATAATAATAAATTTGTTGCTATTGCATGTTTAGTCAATGGTTTGTACCTTTTAGATGTTTCTTATCATTGTCTTCATATTGATAAAACTTTTAAGAAGATCAAGTATTATGTGAACCAAGCCTATCTTTGGCACTATAGATTTGGATACATTGGCGAGAATAGACTCCAAAGATTTCATAAGAATGGATACTTAGATCCATTTGATTATGAATCATACGCAACATGTGAGTCCTGTCTAATGAGTAAGTTGACAAAGTTTCCATTTACAAGATATGGAGAAAGAGCCAAAGACATTTTAGAACAAATATATTCAAATGTATGTGATCCTATGTCTACCCAAGGGTGACTTCTCTTATTTCATTACATTCACTGATGATTTCTCAAGATTCGACTATGTGTACTTAATGAAGTACAATTCAAATTTTTATGAGAAATTCAGAGAATTTAAGAATGAAATAGAGAAGCAAATTGTAAAGAGTATCAACGCTCTTTAATTGGATCGAAGAGGAGAATACTTAAGTACGAACCTCACACTATTTTTGTAAGGATTGAGGTTTTCGGATCCGGGTATCGGGTCAGTTTTCGGGGTGGGATCCCGTAGTTCAGGCCATGATGGGGCTGAGACTCTGTTCTATTTCGCGTCGAGCTTGCGAGACGCGGTTTAAACGGCGTCCAGCAATGTAGACGCGTTTTAGGCTGTGCCACGTGGGCTGGCCTTGGGTCGCGAGAATACGGCCCTGGTCATATCGTCTGAATGGCGTCTTGGACGGACGACGCCATTCAGAGTACGACCCTGGCTTGTCAGTGTACGGCCCGATCTTGTCATATGAAAGACGTCGGGCGTGCACGACGCGTTTTACCCAGTTTCTGGTTATCCCGCGAACCCTCCTTCTTTTCCCTCATTTCTTCCTTCCTTCTCTCTCTCCTCCCTTCCTCCGGCGACGCCTCTTCCCCCTCCTTCTTTTCCTCCCACCATTTCGTCTCCCCCTCCACTCTATCGACCTCCTAACTCCCACCACTACCACCACCACCTCCTCCGCGGAGTAACGACGTCCTCGGCGGTACCGGTGGCGGCGTGGGGCGAGACGGGTGGGCGGCTTGGAGCTTGGAGGAGTTCGAGTAACCGGTAGGGTGACGATCCCCATTGTATTTCATTGAAAAAGCATGTTTTCCCGCTTTGAAGCATGTTTAGGGGTGCTTTTTGGGTGAAAATGTTAAATGCATGAGATGAGAAATTGGGTGTTTTAATGGGTAGTTAGGTTCTCCTCATTTTCCCCCTGAGTTTCATTGTCTTTTCGTTCGTTTTGGGGGAGAAATCTCAATTTGTGGATTGGGGGAAATGGAGGGAAGAACCTGTCTATCTGAACTAAATGGCGTCGAGGGATAAGGACGCCTTTTAGAAAGGCGGCTCCCATCTACGACGCGATTTAGCCCAATAACAGACCTTGTCCCGGGACTTATAAGCGTCCAGGAACAGCGACGTCTTTTCAAAAGGCGACTTGCGTGAACGACGCATTTTAGTGGAAATCACCCCGTAGCCTGTCCCTGCTTCTGTCGCTGTCAGGCGACGAGGGACAGCGATGCCTTTCAAAAGGCGGCTACATGTGACGACGCGTTTTAGGCCATTTCCGAGGCCAAGTTTTTATGAACCAGTTTAGGAGACTTGAATGACGTCGGCCTTGGACGACGCGATTCAAGACAGAACACACTAATTCATGTTATTAATATGTGTTACATTGTTAGATAGTTTGGTTAATTGCATGATTATAATCGTACTCGAAGATGAGGTTTCTTATGTGACTGGATCGCACCGTGTTGTGTTTCGTACCACCGTGGGCCTAGAGTGACAGTTGTAGCGCTTTATCACCCTGTGTTGGTGTGGGTGGAATACAGCGCCGGTGTGGGTGTGGCGTGGTGACGCCTAGTGAGAGAGGGTCACCTGGTGAACCCTGGGGTTAGCTAGTACTAGTGTGGGTATGGTACCTGTGAAGTGTCACTCATGCTGAGAGAAGTAGTAACCACTTAGAGCCTGTTAGGTCGGAGTAGCTCGCGTGCTATCCGAGGGGTTACTACTTGGTCTCAGCGGGTCGGTGTTTCCCACCTTCGTTTGTGTGGTTGGCATGTTTTGCCGAGACGTTGGTTGTGGGCTCCCTGGTAGAATGGTTTTAGAAATATGCATGTTATATTTCGAATGCATGTGATTCATATCGAGATTTAGGAGTAGTAATTACTGCTTTACTTGCTTACTTTACCTTCAGCTGTGTTTTTGCACTTGTGGGTGTGTGAGTGGGCAGTGGGGATCGAAGGATCCCTACTGAGTCTTTTCGTTGAGACTCACCCCTGCGGTTTTCAGGTGAGGGTTCCAGACAAACTTAGCGATGAGAGTACCGCTTTGAGTTGCGCGCCAACGGCTGTTGTTCCGGGGTATGCCCCGACGTAGTTGTTATTTTATTTCTGACATGTACGCTTAATTATTTCTTTTCAGTTGGAATATGTAATTATTTACTGTGTCGAGTCGCATTGTAATAACTTTTAATTCTTACACTTTCTTTTTAATTCAATGCGATGTGAATGTTTAGCTTAGTTTATTGTTTATTTCCCAGACTTACCTAGATCCTGGTTTGGTTCCAAATTAATGATTCGGTACCCATTTAGTAATCGGATCCCTGATTCTAGGGTGGCGGGTCTTTACAATTTTTAAATGATAATTATAAACTTTCTTAGCTAACACTTCCTTATACACCTCAGATGAATGATGTATTTGAAAGAAGGAATTACGCCATGTTAGACATGGTGCATTCGTTGATGAGCTTCTCTCAATTACTAGCATCTCTGTAGGGATACGCACTTGAGTCGGCTGCATATTTGTTGAACATGGTACCTAGTAAGTTTATGACTTCTACTCCATATGAGACATGGAAGGGCAAAATAATTAGACTTTTTTCCTGTTAAAGTCTAGGGTTGTACTGTCCATGTAAAGAAACATGATTTAGATAAATTAGAGTCAAGAACCAATATATGCAAGTTTGTTGGGTGTCTAAAGGAAATCCTTGGTTACTACTTTTACTATCATTGCAAACAAAAGGTGTTTGTTGCCAGAAAAGTTATTTTTTTGGAAGAAGAATATCTTCTCCAAGAAGATAGTGGAAGTAAGGTAGTCCTGGAAGATGTTTTAGATACACAGATTGTTCTTAGCTCATTAGATGATCCCTCAGTTCCTAACTCTGTTAGTGAGTACACATAAGAACCTCGTAAGTCTACTTGAGTACCAAGACAACTCGAAAGATATGTGGGACATATTAGTGAGGGTAACTAAAAAATGCTATGTAATGAGGATGATAATCTCAAGACTTATCAGAAAGCTATTGAAGGCCCAGAAATCGAAAAATAACGAGAAGCTATGAACTCTGAAATACAGTCTATGTACACCAACCAAGTTTAGAACTTTGAGGACTTGCCCAAGTGTATTGTACTCATCGGATGCAAGTGGATCTGTAAGATAAAGATCGGTGCAGATAGATAAATCGACACTTATAAAGTAAGATTGGTGACACAAGAATATCGTCAAATATAAGGAATTGATTATGACGAAACTTTCTCACCAGTTGCCATGACAAAGTCGTTCAGAGTACTTCTCGCCATTGCTGTATACTACCATTACGAGATCTAGCAAATGGACATGAAGATGGCTTTCCTCAGTAGAAATATTGAGAAAGGGGTGTACATAATAAAACCTGAAGGCTTTACTTACAAGGAGTTTAGTTGCAGAGGTCCATCTTTGGACTGAAGTAGGTATCCCAGAACTGGAACATAAGATTTGATGAGAAAATCAAGTCTACTAACTTCATTAAGAATTAGAAATGTTGTCATCATTTTGGTGGTCTCCACTACTACTGCAACAACTCTAATTTGACTCTGTGGAAGGCTTCCACGAGGATGTGTTCCGGTGCTCATCAGAATTCAATGTTTTAATGAGCAGATTGGTGGAGGCTCTCAAAGATCCGATGTTGCTAATGGGGATTGAGAATCATCTCATCAGCGCTCCTCTGCTGGAGAAAGCTCTAGCCATCTCAAATCTGTGATGAGGAGTCGTGGTGGGTACTAGAGGAGGAAGTTTGGCATGCATGATCTCTCTATCCAATAACCAGATCTCAAAAGATCCAAATTGTTGCCCCAGCCTGGAGCCTAGAACTAAATAAAATGATGCCGCTACTCCTCCACTTTTCTCTATTGTTGCTGCTTGGGTTTGGAACTTTACAAAACCGGGTCAAAGGGACATTTGGTTCTACTCAATTTGTTTCTTTAATTCTTCAATCCCCACCTTAAAAAATACTCAAGGTCGACCACCCTAATTAAGATAGGGTTTGACAAGATCCAGATTCTAAGGCCATGTTTGACAAAACTTCTATTTGAAAGCCACTTTTCGCTTATACTTCTCACATAGAATGACTTGAAAAAGAGAGATTATAACTAATTTTGGCTTGTTACAAGAGTCAACTCTTCCATAACAACCTCATTTTTTTTCCAATTTTGAAAGCTTTACCTTATAGCTTTTGGTTGGAAGCCTAAAATATTACATAAATGGTTTTCAAGATCTAAGTACGTCCACAAAGAATAACTAAATGGAAGTGCAAAAGTACTTCCAAATAGAAGCTGCGCCAAACACGGCCTAAGTCTTCTTGCTCTAACTTTGTAGTATGATCATGGGAGCATCTTTCTCTAGTTCTATGATCCTGACAGCATCCTATTTCATAAACTTTGTTCTATAATCATTAAAAGTTAGGAAAGCTCACACACCACTTAATGGAAGATAACCTTATTAATTTTTTAAAATCTTATCGAAATAGCATTCGTCAAACATGTCCACTTCATTTTTAGAAGTTGTGGCAATCTCGTCAAACAAGTCAACAAGAGATTTATACTAGTTTTAAAAATTAAGTCAAAATTTATGAGAGACTAAAATTTAAAAACAAAATAGTCTCAAAAAAGAAAGTACTCCCAAACACCCTATTAACACATAAGAGTCTTTCTTATAAAAACCTCCTAAAGATGATGAGAAAAGAAATTCTCTTGCGAGTTGCAACAAAACATACAGCATATGGATGCAAATGGATTAGGGTCGGATCTAACTGTCATTGTATTCATTAACCCTATCGATTTAAAAAGGCTATTTATTATGTCTTATATATTAATAATTAGCTGGATAATTGAATTATTAATACCAAATATATATTAAGTTAACAAAAATTACATTTTAAAATTTGACATATAAGAATAATTAATATGAAATTATCCTACGTATTTAACTTGTCAAATCCTACAGAAACTAGTATACTAACAACCCATCTACTCTAGCCAAGTTGGCCTAATAGATATATGAATTGAATTGAATTGGGTTAAGATAAGGTTGATTTGAATTATAGTTGGAGGATTTCTCAATCCGATTTCTGATGAGTAAGCTTTGATGAAGAGTCGATCAATCTCACTTAACCAAAGTTTAACATACATATGTATATGTATATAAAACCATAAGACAAGACAACTAAAGTATATTTCATTTAATTTTCTAGTCTTTGAACTAAAATTTAGTTTATTGCGGTAGTGAAACGCTGCCGCTATCCCTCTGCTCTCAACCTTGGCAGCCCCCGCCCGGGCTCTGGCGCTTCTTCCTCTGGATTCTGGTCGAAGCCGCCTTCTGCTGACGGCGCGCTTTCTTGATCTCCGGCGCCTCTCGCCGCCTTCTCTCTTCCTCCTCAAGTGGCACCCGAGAACACACCACCACCGCCAGCCTCCACTCCTCTTGCGCACCGCCGCCGCGTTCTTGCAAGGGACATCTTGGAGCCACGGCCAGCTCTGCTGCCGCTTGTGCTTCCGGTGCTACTGCATGGGACGTCGACGATGGCGTCGGAGTTGGTGCTGTTCTCTCAGGCGGCACACGGAAGGCGTACACTTCGACGTCGTCGTCCGCCTCGTTCTCGTTGAGGCGAACGAACTCCGACCACTTGCCCAGGATGACGTACGAGTTGCTGCTGGTCCAGTGCCTGAGCTTGTTGCCCGGATACTCCTGCCCCCACCGGTCGAGCAGAAGCACCGGCAGCCCGCCGCCGGGGCCCGCGGCCGCCTTCTCTGCCGGCGTCAGTATGTCGAGCAGCTTTCTCGGGGCCCTGATGTGGGGTTGCTTCCCCTTCTCCTTGGCCTTCCCCTTGTCCTCTTCGGGCTTGGCGAAGAGGAACCGCGCGTGGCCGGGGCTGACATCGGTGGCGACCAACCTCTTCTCCTGGATGAGCAGGGGGTCCGTGCTCCCCAGGCGCCGCGCCGTCTCCTGCCACGTTCCCTGCCGGGCCGGCTGGAGCTCTCCCCTTTTCGGCCCCTCTCTTGCTGGCGGTGGAACGTCGTTGCTCCCTTCGGCACTGTCGTCGGCGGGCGCCGACTCCGACGCTCTCCGGGTCCCCGCGCTGGTACAAGTTTCGAATTCCGGCTTCGTAGATGGAAGAGAAAGACTGAGTTGGAGCGACAGGGTGGTGTTGCCGCCATCAGACGACTCCGCCATCTTCTCAACCATCGGAGGAGCAAGTAGCGGCGACTGGGAAGGGCGTGCGGCATTGTAGATGCAGGAGGGCGTGGAGAGTGTAAGTGCACAAGAGAGCTCGCTGTGGTTCGAGAGCTGAGAGCAGGGCAGTGAGAGGGAGAGGGAGAGGGATATGTCCTCCATTGCTGTCTGGTGGGGAAGATACGAAATCGGGTGCATATGCATGTATATAGAAACAGAGAGAGAGAGGGGTTTCCAGACGGTGGTCGGAACCCAGATGGTGGTCGGAATAGGAAACCGATGGTCGCAATCCAGCTGGTGGTCGGAATCGGAAACGGTTTCCAACTCGAAGCAGGAGTCCTGCCCCTGGTACGTTTCGATTCCTGCTACGACTTCCTCCGTCCAAAAACCCATCCAAACCCACCCCCTAACGGGAAGCCGAGGATCTCGCTTACCGCAGCCAAAGGTAGGCTACCCACTTGATAAATACGTCTGTAGTTCCATTGTTTCTGGGTTCCACAGAGTTGGGCAGCAGGGTTTGGTGCTGGGTTTTCTGGAGCATAATAGGAAACATGACGACCTTTTGATGTACTATCGTTTTCTTGTGTAACGGTCCACAACTGGTGTGAGATTGCTATGGAGCTGTATGTGTTGGGGAGGAAGAAGTACTTGATTGTTACAGTTAAGTCTTATTATGTAATTCTCACGAATCCTTTTCGTAATGGAATCAGCATCTGGTTCCCGTGGTGATGAGTACATGTACCAAAACACATGGGATTTTTGAGCCTAGGGTAATTAATATAGTGAGCAAGAAGGATGGAGGAAAAGCTCTGCAGTTTCTCATTCAGAGGGAAGGGAAAATTTTCCTTTGCAGTGTTTCGACGCGATGAATTGACGATGCATATAAATTTGTCGTGCAAGCCAAGGGAGGTGGGATGGCTGTGGATGTTGTTGCTAATTCTATTGTTGTTGATGGTCTGTGCAAGGAAGGGCATCTTGAGAAGGCATTAGAGCTTCGTACAGTGTTGAGAAATGGAGGTGTACAGCCTAAAGTTTTCATGTATAATTTGGTGATTAGTGGTCTGTTGACAAGGATGTCTGATTGAAGCCTTTAGTTCAGGATATTTGATTCGCTGGAACGAAATAATTTAACTCCATGCTTTATGTAGAGAAGGGTATCTGGAAGATGCAAAACGGTTGTTTGAGAGGATGGTATTGTTGGAGGAGGAGGATTGTGGACTATGGAAGGAGGGCCTCACACTCTGTTTTTTCCTGCTGCAGAACAAAGACTCAAGAACAGGGAGCTGAGGAGAGCACGAGCAAAGAGAGGCAGCACACTACAGCAGAGAGAACTTTGATAAATTTTTCCTTGCATTAAAACACAACTACACATGCCTATAAATAGGCTTACGGATCTGAACGTACACAGATAACTTCCCACTTTCAACACCACTAAGAACATGGAAACATGGACACCATGAGACAGCACGATCCTAAACTTGGACCACTTCTTACGGAACATGGACGACTCAAAGAAACTACTTTGACTGAACAAAACAAAATATCTAAAACAGACCCCTGCATTTTCGCGTTACGTTTCAACACTTCCCCTTGATGCGAAGTTGGATACATCAATCAATTTTCTGAGGTACACATGTTTTGCAAGTGGAAGTCCTTTGGTGAGGATGTCTGCAACTTGATCATTTGTGGAGCAGAACTTCAGCTCAATCAATCCTTCGTTTACCATCTCACGAATGAAATGGTATTTAATTTCGATGTGCTTTGTCCTCCTGTGAAAGACTGGATTCTTTGCTATTGAAATTGTTGATTTGTTGTCACAAAATATCTCCGTTGCTCCTTCTTGAGTCAAACTTAGGTCTTGAAGAAGCCTCCTCAACCCAATTGCTTGACATGTTGCAATAGTTTCAGCAACATACTCTGCTTCGGATGATGACAATGCTGTGGTTGCTTGCTTCTTTGAAGTCCATGCTATAGCTCCCGAACCAATGCTGAAAACATGTCCTGATGTGCTCAACTTGTCTTCTACAGAACCTGCCCAATCACTGTCAGTAAAACCAACTAACTTAGGATTATGTACATATGCATACCATATCCCATAATCAGTTGTTCCAGTAATATATCGCAGTATCCTTTTTGCTGCTCCAAAGTGATGCTTGGTTGGGCTATGCATAAACCTGGAAATCAGACTTACAGCGAATACTATATCAGGCTTGGTGTGAGACAAATAAATCAATCCACCAACTAATGATCTGAAAATTGTGATGTCTGCACTTCCACTTCCATCTTGAACTTGCAATTTCTCATTGACATTCAAAGGAGTACTAGCAACTTTACAATTCTGCATGTGAAACCTTTTGAGAAGGTTTGTGGCATATTTCTCCTGGCTTACGAAAATTCCGTCAACAACTTGTTTGATTTCAAGGCCAAGAACATAGTGCAAAAGGCCTAAACCTGACATCTCAAAGTTCTGAATCATGCTTCGTTTAAATTTTTCAACTAAAGAACAAGAGGATCCAGTATATATGATATCATCAACATATACACAAACAATGAGTGTCTCATTAGTACCTTGCCTATTCAGATATAGAGTAGGCTCATTTCGACTTCTTTCAAATTTATTTTGACACAAATATGCATCTAATTTGCTGTACCAAGCTCTTCGGGCTTGTTTTAGCCCATAAAGAGCCCTTCTCAACTTATACACCTTTTCATCTTGCTCACTAATCGCAAAGCCTTCAGGCTGAGTAACATAAACATCCTCTTTCAAATCTCCATTAAGAAAGGCAGATTTCACATCAAATTGAAAAATGGGCCATCTCATTTGAGCTGCTATTGCAATTACAGCTCTTATAGTTTCAAAGCGGGCAATAGGAGAAAAAGTTTCTAGATAATCAGTACCTTCCTTTTGTGCATAACCTTTTGCAACCAGGTGTGCCTTGTGTTTTTGGATGCTCCCATCAGCGTGGAATTTGGTTTTGTAGATCCACTTCAACCCAATGATGTTCTGGTTTGTAGGTTTGTCCACAAGCGTCCAAGTTTGATTTCTTTCTATTGCCTTTATCTCTTCCTTCATTGCTGCACACCATTCATCCCTTTATTTTGCTTCATCAAAACATGTAGGATCTAAAACAAACAAGGCAAAATTACAAGTATCATAAATTTCTTTGAGTGATCTTTCCTTCCTTGGTGGTTCACCATCATCATCAATGCGAGCATCTTCATGAAATTCATCACCATGTGTTTTTGGCATGATTACTTTTGGTTGTTCCCTGTTATCATTCCACTGCCAACAAGAGTTTTCATCAAATATAACATTTCGACTAACAATCAGTTTGCCATCCTTTGGATTATAAATTCTGTAAGCCTTAGACTTGGGACAGTAGCCTATGAAAATGCATTTTTCAGACTTACTATCAAGTTTCTGCTGATTTTCAGAAGTGTTCAGAACATAAACTATTGATCCAAAAATTCTCAAATGACTTACATGAGGCTTTCTACCTTTCCATGCTTCATATGGTGTTTGGTTTTGGACAACCTTTGTGGGTGAAATGTTCAGCAAATACACTGCTGTAGTCACTGCTTCAGCCCAAAATGAATTTGGAAGTCCCTTTGCTTTCAGTATGCATCTAGTCATTTCTACAACTGTTTTATTCTTCCTCTCGGCAACCCCATTCTGTTCTGGAGTGTAAGGAGCTGTAAGTTCCCTGTAAATTCCATTCTCATCATAATGAGTCATTGATTTGAAACAAATTCACCACCTCTGTCTGTTTGGAGTGTTTTTATAACACACCCACTTTGCTTTTCAACAAAAGCCTTGAATGATTTGAAAGTCTCAAAGGTTTCTGAATTTTGTTTCAGAAAATAGACCCAACTCATATGACTGTAATCATCAGTAAATAACAGAAAATATTTGCTCTTATTCAATGATTCAGTCCTCATAGGACCACACATGTCAGCATGTATCAATTCAAGTGGAGCCTCAGCTCTCCAAGCCTGTCCAACTGGAAAAGGTTTTCTAGTTTGCTTCCCACAAGCACAACCTTCACAAATATCACCAGTCAAGTTAATCTTAGGCAAGCCAATCACCATATCTTTTCTCTTTAACAGTCGTAGGCCCTTAAAATGCAAATGTCCATACCGATGATGCTACAATTTTGAACTATCAGTCTCATTTACTGCTAAAGCATGACTTTCTATGCATGATATCTCAAGAGGAAGCATTTTATTTCCAGCCATGTGAACCTTAGCAATAATGTGATCATATTTTTTATCTCTAATAATGCAACAATCATCATCAAATATGATAGCGTAACCATTTTGCATCAGTTGCCCTACACTTAACAAGTTTTGTGGTAATTTGGGAACATAGAAAACATCATCAAGGTACTTAGTCTTACCAAAACTTGTAGGTACAACTATTGTACCTTTTCCTTCCACATCAACGTGCTTATCATCTCCAAGTCGAACCTGCATCTTAACTGATTCATCAAGAAACTGAAAGGAAGTCTTCTCACTAGTCATATGATTAGAACAACCGCTGTCCAAAAACCAAACACCACTCATATTTCCATTAGAATGAAAACAGGCCATGAATAGCTTTTCCTCCTCATTTTCTGCATAGTTAGCTTGTTGTTTTGCCTTTTCCCAACAATAAGCTTCTATGTGACCAAACTTTTTACAATGATGACATTGAGTATTTTTCAGATTTCTCGCACCTTTTTCACCATTATTTTTCTGCCTATTTGAGGAGTTCCGATGATCATTCTGCCAAGTGGATCGTCCACGGCCTCTTCTTCTTCCTCGATGTCCACCTATGCTGACAACCTCTTCCTACAAAATTTTCAGACTTGTCTTTCTGTGAATGAGTTTCAGATTTTACCTGAAATGCTTTTTCTCCATTCTTTTCTGTTGATCGATTCAGTCTTGCTTCATGTGCTTGCAAGGAACCGATTAATTCATCAAAGGAAAACTGAGACAAGTCTTTAGATTCCTCAATTGCAGCAACAACATGATCATATTTAGTCTTTAAACTCCTTAGCACTTTTTCAACAACAGTCTGGTCAGATATCTTTTCTTCAACAACCTTCATTTGACTAACTATCTTAGTGACTCTAGATAAAAAGTCTTGGACAGATTCATTATTTTTCATGAGCAGCGTTTCAAATTCCCGACGAAGAGTTTGAAGTTTAACAGTAATTACCTTTGTCGTTCTTTGAAACTCTTTCTTTAAACTCGTCCATGCTTCATAAGAGGTGGTTGCTGTAGCGATCCGTGCAAAGATCAACTCATGAACTGCTTGTTGGATGAAGAATAATGCCTTGGCATCCTTCTTTTTGTTCTCTTTTAACTCAACCTTCTGAGCTGCTGTCAATCTGACTTCTTCATCTGCTGCATATGGATCTACATACCCATTTGCTATCAAATCCCATAAATCTTGAGATAAAAAGAGAGTTTTCATCTTAATACTCCAATGCTCATATGCTTCTCCATTAAAAACAGGAATAAAGGATTGAGAAACACCAAAAATACCTCCATTCGAAGCCACAAGCATCTCTCAGGAATTTTATCAAACACCTGATATGCACTACACTTAACCTCCTTTTTTCAAGAAGGAAGGGAAGCAATCTTACCAATCTGCAGATCTGGTTGTTGCTTCACCTTGATGAACGTCTCCTTCTTCCAACGAGGGTGAACCTAGCTCTGATACCACAATTGTTGGAGAAGTAGGGTTGTGGACTATGGAAGGAGGGCCTCACACTCTGTTTTTTCCTGCTGCAGAACAAAGACTCAAGAACAGGGAGCTGAGGAGAGCACGAGCAAAGAGAGGCAGCAGCACACTACAGCAGAGAGAACTTTGATAAATTTTTCCTTGCATTAAAACACAACTACACATGCCTATAAATAGGCTTACGGATCTGAACGTACACAGATAACTTCCCACTTTCAACACCACTAAGAACATGGAAACATGGACACCATGAGACAGCACGATCCTAAACTTGGACCACTTCTTACGGAACATGGACGACTCAAAGAGACTACTTTGACTGAACAAAACAAAATATCTAAAACAGACCCCTGCATTTTTGCATCACGTTTCAACAGGTATGCCATGGTGCAATACCAAATGTACGTGTTTATTGCTGATAAATGGATGCTGCAGCTTTGGACAGGTGGAAGAAGCTAGGAAGCTCCTAGCTTCTTCTGCACTTGGAGAAGAGCTCCATGCAGCCAGATGCTTTCACAGTCAGTTCTGTGGTCAATGGCTTCTGCCTATTAGGCGACGTGGAAGGAGCCCTGGTGTTCTATGCAGAGTTCAAAAGAAGAGGAATTACCTTAGAATTTATGGACTTCTTTTTCTGGATCAAAGGGCTCTATGTAAGAGAAGATTGGAAAAAGTAAGAACCATTCTGATGGACATGCTTCAATGTCAATCTGTATCAGATATCATAAATAAAGCTGTCATTGAGATTGAGGAGATGTTCTTAGTGAGTTTGCTTGGTTTTCTATGTGAGCAAGGAAGAATTGAAGATGCCATCGGTGTGCTTAGTGAAGTAAGATCTTGTTGATTGTTGCTGGGAGATTTCCTAGTAGCCATACGTGTGCTGCATTTAAAAGGCTATACAAAGTCAAAAGTTTGGATGCAGGTTGAAAAATCTGACAGGGAAGGATTTTGCTCATATTTTATGTAAACATCAGAAAAGGCTGATGGTAGATCAGAATTGAACTATACCATTTTGGAGATGGGTGTTTTGAACCTTACATTACACAGTGGAGGCAGAGAAAATTCTAGGATGGATGAATCGGAAAATCTGATTGGAAGAGCCGAATCTCAAGACTTTGACATCCATTGCCCTGTCATTTCGTCACTTTGCTTAATTAGAGTGCAGAAGGCCTCTAGCATTTTGAAACATGTATTGATGAATCCAGGAGAATGTTCTTGAGGGAACTGATTTGGTTTGGAACATAGATGATAAAACCATCTGCACACTGTTAAGACTACATGACTTATTACCTACAAAGGGTTCAATCTGGAGTCTGTCTTCTACGCTAGACTGTACAGGAACCAGTTACGTCATCAAAAAATATCTAGAGCATGGTATGGCATTTTCAGCATATCTTTCCTTATCCCATGTTGATGCCGGATTGTAAGTTCAATGGGTTTATATGATCTGTCAATTGCAAGAATATGTTCACAGTAGATATACATAAGTTCAATGGGTTTATGTTCTCTCAATTGCCAAGTTCAGTTTGCTGCCCTCAGGCAACCTATGCAAAATGGCATGCCTCATAAATGTTGATCCTGCATCAAGGAATACAAACTAAGCAAATGAATTAAACCAGATGGTAACTGGGACACTGAGGACATGAAGTCGGATCTCCTACTCATATTGACAACATCAGCACAACTGTTAATGACACAGAGAACAGGCTTATCTGACCATGAAATCAGCCTATGATTTCTTTAAAGAGGAGAGGGTCACTTCCACTACAAATTACCTATGGAGCCTCATCTGGAAATGGCCTGCGGAGGGAGACCTATGGAAAATCAACTCTAGTTGCCTCCCTACAGCTATTTTCTCCACAAGAGGAACCTGCTCAACTCTGATGTTTGCCAGGTATGCAGACTAGAAAGCTAAGCTGAGGACAAACCATCTTTTTCTCAGATGTCAACAACCTTCAGAGCTCTGGAGGCAGGTAGCTGACTGGCTGAGATGGAACTAAACCTGATAGCTTTGACCATGTCTGGAATCAGACTATCCCATTTTGCAGGAAGAACAGTGCACTCAAAATCTACACTGCCACCTTAGTTGCTTACATTCTGTGGGAATGGTGGTAGAGAAGAAACCACAGCATCCTCAGGAACAACACACCCATTGCCGGTCAGGTTTTGGAGCAAGCCAAGCAGCGATGCCCTGACTTCCAGCAAGCTAACTATCCAGACGTGAACTCAGAGTAGCACCTATCCAATCTCATCTATAGATGGGGTCTTGAAGAGGCAGGAATCAACATTGTTATAGAGCCATGGACACCTCCCAAACCGGGGGTGCTCAAAATTAATGTGGCCGGAGACCTCGATCCCAGTGACGGCGTCGTACTCCGCAATGCGGGTAATCTGAGAGCAGGACACATCTTCTTGGGCTGCAGGTCAAGTGAGGAAGCATTCTGTGTAGAGAGCAACCTTGTAACCTTATTGTAGCTAGTGCTTCTCTGCACTGTGTCAATTTAATCAAAGAGTATCTAACTGACCACCAGATGAGACACCACAGTTGGATAGTGTCACGTCTCAAATTTGAGGTGCAATAATAATAACTAAAGTTTCAAGATAATTACTCAATATAATGAATTAGAAGAATAGAACTACCTCCGACAATAGTTTTACAAAACCATCGAATTTACAATAATCTTTAAAATTTATAAGCGATGGCATTTACACGAAGCTATCTGGATGACTCTAAGTGAGTTTTCCACTCAGATCTCATCTTGATCAATAGTAGCTTCTTCTTTAGTGTTTGAAAAATGTTAGTTTGAAATTTATAAGCATAACACATTTAGTAAGATTTACATCTCAAATTACTCCAATGTTATTGTTAGTGCATTATTTAACTATAAAGATTTGCAAGGAAAGAATAATCAAGTAACAAATGAATTAGGATAATAGAGTTTAGATACAAAATAACAAGAAGGAAAAGGTCAGTTGTAAATAATTATAGAATGGTAAGATAAGTACTCAAGAATCGGTAACTTCGAGCAATCAAATTCGGCAAGAGTAAATAGACAAGTAAAACATGACTATCAAACAAGTAAGCAAATAGATAAGTCAAAACATGAGATTGAGTAGACCGGACATCATCGATTATTAGAAAACAAGTCATGAAACAATCAAGTATTATGTATCAAATCTTAAGCATTAGGATCAAGTATCATGTATCAGGATTGGTCTAGTAACTCAATCAAGAATAGAGGTGCAATGCCACACCTTGCAAAACTATCTTAAATAGAATTCCACGATCAAGAACTTCCAGGGAATAAACTCCGGTGACGCGTTAAGATCAAGAAACTCGTAGGGAGAAATTCATAGCGAGAAGTTCTGTGTAGGGCTTCCAAGGAAAAATCTCAAGCGAGACATGCTACCAATTGATCATTAAACCCCTACAAGCACAAGTACTTTTAGAGTGTTCCCCTTCGAGACTAAATCGAGCTCGATTGCTACTGATATTGAGAAGTTAATGACCCTGTAGGCCACAAGCAATTAGTTAACTAGATCTAGTATAAGAAAAATGTCTAGTAAATATCATGTATCAAGAAGATATGCAAAATGTCAAAAAAATAGGCCAAATGACAAGGTTCAAAGTTACAAGGCACGCAAAAGACATATCAAGTAAATGGTAAGAAGTCACAATTATTTTTTATTTCTTGAGGAAGTTAGAGAATAGCTACTTAACTTTTGAAGTATGTGGAAGACAACTAGATTGTTGCCCTAAGTTGTCTCTAACCAAAGTAGAAACGAACTATCTTCACTTTCGGATTTCCTTCTTCTTTTTCTTCTTCTTCTTCTTCTTTTCTCTCTCTCTCTCTCTCTTTACATAGGGCAGCTTGGGTTGGAGAAGGGTAAGGTTAACACCCCTTATTTATAAAAGAAACTAACCAATAAGGAGGTGACAAGTGCTCCCATGATGTGTCCCTCTCATCATCACTGAAAGACGAACTATGGCGAGGTGGCATGGCTAGATGTCAAGTAATGATGGTATTAGGATAGAGATTATTTAGATTTCAGACAAGTGTCCCTTTAGATAAATTTTATTTAGATTTAAGACAAGTATCCCTTTGGATAAGTTTTATTTAGAACGGGACAAGTGCTCTTTTTGGATAGGATTGTCCTTTAACCCTTAACCATTATTCTTTATCAATACCATTAACTATTACCAGTGTCTTTTACCAATACCAATATCCTTTACCAATAACTTTAATTGATTATATTTTAATCTTATACTTTTCATAATGATTTATATCTTTTTTTATTTGTATATATATACCCTATAATTGTATTTATACTTTCTCAATATTTACATATACATCCTTTTTATTTTATGTTTACTTAGACCATGATTCCTCTATTAGAATTTGACTTATAAAATTCCTAAAATTGAGAGCTTGCTAACTCCAATTAGAGATAATAGGGCAAGGTATTACGGGGTGTAACATATAGGATGTCAAATTGTTGATACACCAGAACCAGAGCACCAGCTTACGTCACAAATTCAGAGAACGGGACTAGGTAGCGGACTGGATAGCCCAGCAAGGCAAATGCACTCGCACCATAGTTCACTGGACACATGGCGTCCTTGGTGAATTGGATATCCTTGCAGCGCACAACATAGGGGCGCATGCACTCCTCTCTCTCTCTCTCTTGGCTCTAAGCCTTTTCCATTACCCCAAAAAAAAGTAGTTTCTAAATACATTAGGGGGTTGTTTGTTTTGTTGTAAAACAATGTAAAACGATGTAATTGTTTTCATTTACAGCGTTTTCCGTATGTTTGGATGTACCTAAAACAATGTAAAACAAATTGCTGTCGGCCGACGTGGCTTACTTTTCTCTAGTTTTAGTTTACGGTCTTCACTCAGTGGAAACCAAAACAAGGGATTTTGGTTCTCGTTGTTTTGCTTCCCATCACCAGCCTCTTCTTAGGTTTTCCTATCTCCCAACGTTCCAAGCGGAGCCAAAATGTTGTGATCCAAGAAGGGAGCAGAGGCAAGTGAAGAGAAAGGAGAAACTGGCGATCGAAGAAGAGAGCAAAGAAGGGAGAGGAAGAAGGAGATCTCATCTCTGATCTCGTCTTTGGGCAGTCCGGCACCGGCGAGGAGCTTATCGACTCTGTCCTCGACGTCGTCGGCAAGGAGGTCGAGGAAGAAGGAGATCTCATCTCTAATCTCGTCTTTGGGCAGTCTGGCGCCGGCAAGGAGCTTATCGTCTCTGTCCTCGACGTCGTCCGCAAGGAGGCCGAGGAAGAAGGAGATCTCATCTCTGATCCCGTCTTTAAGTAGTCCAGCACCAGCAAGGAGCTTATCGACTATGTCCTCGACGTCGTCTGCAAGGAGGCCCAGATCTGCGACTATCTGCAAGTTAATGGCCGAATGTGACTGTTTTGCTTCCACATTATGGTGTATTGTGTTCTTGCAGTGCCAGATCTGGAGCGTTCGTTGTGCTTTTGTATTTTGTTCGGTAGATCTCACTATTTCACATTGTAGATCTTCTTCATAAAGACGTTATACGGATTTGTAGCGAGTTTGTAGAAAATGGAATTCCCTGGTTTACTTGTTTTTAGTGAGTCTGATCATACGATTTCTTGGTGCAAAACCAACCTTTGATTAGGCGTATGCCAATGATAGATTTGCTGAACAGAAAAGCATTGAAGATAATGTTACCAGAAATCTGCTTAACATTAAACTTGACACCATCAATCTTTTAGCACATCTAGCCTTCTACAATTCCCAGACAATTAAACAAACCATCAGAATAGAGATGAATCCATGAAGGTTATTTGCAGATGAATGACTGACAATGTTCTAGACTCTCACAATAATATCGTTATCAATATCAATGTAAGGATCAAAGAAATGTGAAAAAGTCTGCCATTCCCCTAGGCAAGATTACCCAAAACAAAAATATGATCTAGATCCTCAGAGGAAGGCATCCAACAATATGAACATTTAGAAACTGTAAGGATGTCAAGATCAACAATTCTTGTATCCACTGGCACTGCCCTGTGCAATAATCTCCAGCAAAATAAAGAACCTCTGGGGCAGATCTCATTGGACCAGATTTTGGATAGACTATCATGACGGGTGTTCCTCATTCTGACAATATTATAAGCAGAGGAAATAGAGAAGATACCATCATTAGAACCAGTCCATATAAATCGGTCTGGGCCAGGTTTTAGCACAAAGGAATCAATACACTGATTGACCGATGTCTGCAAACAACTCCGGATTGGATGATTGCCATCAACAATAACATCTTGTAGGGAGTCTTCGCAGTTAAAATGGATCCATCTGTCATTCTCTGTAAGAAAATTAAATAGCGGCTGATCTCCAAACCAAGTGTCATGAAGAAAATCTATATCAGCACCACACTGAGGAATCCCTGGTTTACTTGTTTTTAGTCTGCATGTGTTTATGTCTGCATGATCATATGCATGCCAATATGACATAATGATATTTTTTTTTCTTCCCGTGCACAATAAAAGGTTTAAAATGTTGTTTTTCTTGTGCATAAATGTATTCGATTATCCATGTACATGGTGAATGGTTCTTTTTGCACTGACCATGCAGGACGAGCTACCAAATTAATCAAAGGAAAACATTTGTTCTTTGGTGAACTGTTTCAGAATTACTTGGTGCAAAGTTATAAATAGAAATGAATAATGAAGAGGTTTGGGAAAACAAAAAAATGTATAGCAGCAATTTGTGTTATGACATCATGTCTTAAGATACTTGATATTCTTCGAAAAGCAAGAATGCATGTTCCAAGAGCTTTATCTTTACATAGAAATTCTGACAGAACGCATTATATACACTCAATCATTGACTCTTCAGATATCGCATGCATTAATATGGTTAGGATGAATAGAGCTTGTTTTCGCTACCTATTGGATACTTTAAGGATAAGAGGTCTACTTCGAGACACAATATATGTGACAGTTGAGGAACAATTGTGCATATTCTTACATACAATTGGGCATAGTGTCAGAAATCGAGTTATATGTCATAACTTTTTTCGCTTTTCGGAGACTATTAGCCATTATTTCACTCATGTTTTAAGAGACATTGGATCTCTAAGGAATGATTACATTCAAGCTCCTACTTCTATTGTGCCAGATGAAATTAGATCAAATCCTAGGTTTTGGCCATGGTTCAAGGTAATTGTTTATACTTTGTGTAACTTATTTATTTTTATAAAATATAATTTTTATATTATATTACTAATATATCATTAAAAATATAGGATTGCATTGGTGCAATTGACGGAACTCATATGTATGCCTCAATTCCTAAATATGTTCGAGCTAGGTTTCATGGTAGGAAAGATTTTCCTGCACAAGATGTATTGGTTGCAGTAAATTTTGACCTCATATTTTCCTGTGTTAGCTGGATGGAAAGGCTCATCTTATGACTTGAGAGTTTTAAAGGATGCTCTAGAGAGACCAAATGATCTCAAAGTCCCCGAAGGTGATAGTAATGAATTTTCTACTTTCAATAAAATTATATGATTTTCTATTATACTTACATCTATCATATTTGTCTATTTTGTAGGAAAATACTATCTAGTGGATGCCGGCTATACAACTAAACCGGGGATTGTAGCTTCATATCGTAATGTACGCTATCATTTGACAAAGTTCAATGATTATAATCCTCCAAGAAATGTAGAGGAATTATTTGACTGCCTGCATTCTTCTCTTCGAACAACAGTTAAACGTGCTTTTGGAGCATTGAAGAATCGATTTGCACTATTATATTGCAAAAAGAATAAATTTCCTTATCTTGTGCAAGTGGATGTAGTGTTAGTATATTGTGTCTTACATAATATGATTATTAGATTTGATCCTGATGATCAAATACTTGCTGAAACAAGGGTTGATAATGATGATAACTTAAATGCGTTGAAGCGTTGGCAAATGACAAGAGTAGAGGAAAGTCAAAGCAATAGAGAATGGTGTGATTTACGTGATCGAATAGCTATTGACATGTGGAATTAGCATTAAATTGTATCTTATGAATGTTATTTTAAAGTTTTATTGTAAATTATATCATGTTGCAAGTAGACACTTGTGAATTCTAGTATTTCTACTTGGATATTTTAATCTTTTGAATATTATTTTAATTGTTTTAGTATATATGTCTTTGGTAATGTCATTTTATATTATTCATTTTTTTTATAGAAATTATCCTTATGTTCAAGTAGAGACATGGAGGCTTCTCAAATTGATAGAGTTTTAACAAAGAGAGAAGCAAGAAATTCTAAGTGGAGTAAGACAATGACTATATACATGATTCAACATCTTGTTGAACATGCAAAGGAAGGCATGAAAATTGACAAAGGTTTTAAAAGAGCATATACAACTGTTGCTAATGAAGTAACAAAAAAATTTGGAGAAAGATGCACTGAGATCAATGTGGAAAATCATTTCAGAACTTTAAGAAAAAATTGGCAGATCGTTCTGAAGTTAAGAGATTTGAGTGGCCATGTCTTTGATCCTGTTGTGAAGAAAGTAATCCTAGATCCTGTAACTACTGCATAGTATATAAAAGTAAGTAGTTTTTAAGATATAACATTACTATTCACTCCTAATTATCATTATATATGTTTTACATTGCATCTTATAATTTCAGGGACATCCACAAGCTGAAGAGTATATCAATAAATCAATTGAGTTGTATGAAGAACTTTGAATTATATGTGGAAACAATTATGCAACTGGTTTTATTCTCGAGGTTTAGGTGATTCATTGTCAATTAGTCATGAGTCTAGCAGTGAAGATGTTTACTAGCCTTCGTATGATGATAATATCAGAAATGAGAATATAGGTGAAGAAAGTACTGAAAATTATGTTGGAGTTGCATTAGACAGCAATAAGAGGCCAAGACAAGCTAAAGGGAAAGGTAAACGTGTTCAAGAATTTGAAGATGAGTTGAAAGATTTGGCTACAAATATTGGTCGTATTGCTGATTAAATGGGTCGTAATTTAAAGCAAGAGTACTCAGATAAGCTCCATCAAGTGATAATGAGTTGTGAGCCAAGGTTGAGTGGTGAAGGATACACTGAAGACTTCTTCCTTGTTGCTTATGGCTATCTTCTTGACAATGAGACAGTTGCTAACGTATTTATGCATGGCAGTGAGAACTATCGTGTCAGTTGGTTGCGCCAATATCTTATAAGACACCTTCCTAGGGACTAGTTTTTAATATGTAGTTGGTTCTTTTAAAGTTTCTCTATGATATTAAGAACTATCATGGCTTTATGCAACCTTTTCTTCTAGTAGGAGTATCCTCATTTGCTTTGTGGTGTTTTTTTTAAGATGGAGAATGTAATTAAATGTTGATACATTTTCTTCTAGAAGGAGTCCCCTCTCTTGTAATAGGTTCATTTGGTAATTGGTTTGTTTTCGGATCTTCTACACAAGTGCATATACTATTGTACTTGATGTTGTTTATGCCTACTAACTCATGGCTGCAATCTACAAATTAACGCCCCATAGATGTATGTTTATTTATACCTCCTGCAAATAGAATTATGTCTGCTTCACAAATTGGAAGCATACCAAAGTGGCCATGAATTCCTTTGGCTAGCAGTCCCAACTCCCGAATTGCACTGTAGACAAAGTGGAACACCTGAATGAATGGGAGAATTGCTCTTCAAAGATGATGTGATTTTCATCTTCATGTCTCAAGAATTTGCTCATGCTGGCAATTGCGGCAAGAAAGGTTATGTAATTTGAGGAGGGAACATGTATTATACTATAGATAAGATTAAACATAAATAGGATGGCAATGGTGAAGAATGTGTATACATTAGTGAGGCGTGCGTATAAATGAAGTTGTATATCAGTAATGAAAATATCTTCTTGCCCTTGCCTGATTTAAGGGATAAATGGAGAATTTCTTCTTTGTCAATTTTATTTTGGGGAATGAACATTCTACAATAGCAGCATATTTATTTTCTTTTTGTGCAAAAGAAGATCTCTCATCTTTACCAAAATCACCCTGTCCAATTTTTGGATGTTACAGTTTTGCATGTTTGTACTGGGTGTGGAGGAGAGGAAGGTAGGGGTGTCAACCAGGCCAGGCCAGGCCTAGCCGAGAGGCCTGGTTGGTTTGGCCTGCATTTTTCAGGGCATGAGCCATAAAACATCGATACAAGTGTCAATGTTGCCACTGCAATACATCATCAAAGTCACAAATTGGAACCATATGATGTTTAACTTTGAACATTATTTATAACCACAGTGATCACAGATTGCATACTATGTTCCTGCAATTCTTCAAGTATTTGCATCCTTCTGCTTCCCCTTGAACATCCTTGCCAAACCGAAGTCTGAAATCTTGGCATTCATTTCACTGTCCAGCGATATGTTGCTGGTCTTCAGATCTCTATGGACCACATGTAGTCTTGAGTGGTGGTGAAGATACAGAAGACCTTGGGCAATGCCTTTGATGATGTAGAATCGTTTCTCCCAGTACAATTCTACAGGTTTGCAAGGATCTGGAGGATATGTGGATTTGTATTTCCACACGGGAATTTGAATCAACAGAAATTGTGGACCCATAGGTTTTGTTTATTTGTCACTGTATCAAGTTCAAAGCTCCAATTTCTGCACCCTTTCATTGAGATTGTTAGTTGCTGATTACAGGTACTTTCCATTCTCGACAACTATGGTAGATTTTTTATGATGAGAATTTGTTGAAGTCTTGGCCAGAAGAACAAAATGCAGATTCTATTAGCCCCAACAGCCAGGGTGCTGTGGCTATGCCTTAGCAGGTGTTGACAGGCCGCACTTTGGCTAGTATAGAACAAGAGGCTAGTATTGGTCAAAATATTACTAATGCATCCCCATTCATGAATGTTCATTCTGATCAGCAGGTCCACTGTGCTAATGACCAGGTATGGACTAAGGATTTGCAGTGTAACCCCACAGAAGTAATTAAACCAACTGATTCCATGTAAGCCTCTGATCTTCACCATTTTTTGGTTGTTTAAAGGTTCTGACAGTGTGGGTTTCCTGTTCTTCTTATGCAATGTGTGATGATCAGCTTGAGGGCACCAGAGGATTAGAATGTCACGGCATCCTCGGCATCATTGAGGCCTTCCTTGCTAGCCTCAGCCCCGACAAAGTTAACTCCAGAGTTGTGAGCTCTACCGCACTAACCCTGTCCGGCAATCTTTGGACCTTTAACTCTGTTCTTATAGGGAAAAATGGAGTCTAAAATTTGTTTCTCTTAGGAGTTTTAAGGTGGAATCATGTGTCGGCATGTGGAGTTTTCTTAGTTTGGGATTTTAATTTAATTTGTTGTGGTCTTAGGGAGCTTATGGCGACGGGAAGCCCGTAGTGTTGGAGTGTGTAAGAGAGGTGGAGAGGAGGATCACTGGGAAGAACTACATGTAAGATCCTCTTGTTTTATTCTCCTTTTTAGATGCTTGTGTGTGCCGAACCTTGTCCAGCTGCTCGATCACAGCCCCAAGAACACGGCCAATAAGTATGCAGCCTCTTGCCTGCTGTTGCTTTTGACCAGCAAGAAGTGCAGGAGGAGGATGGTTTCTTATGGTGCAATTGGGTACCTCAAGAAGCTCCGCGAGATGGACATCCCTGGCTCCAAGAAGCTGCTCGAGCGGCGGGAGCGGGGGAAGCTCCGGAGCTTCTTCAGCAGGAAGGAGGCAAATGCTTGTTATATTTACTACTACTGTGTGTGTTTCACAATCTTTATGAAACCAGCTGGGAGTCCAAGTTCTAGGCTACATTAAGAAATAACAAAACACTTGTGTTGTGCTTTATGTATAACATGCTGCACATGATGCTCATTGTGACCAAGTTTCTCATTTTCCTGTGTCTTGCAAGTAATGTTTGGACGTTCAACTCTTGCAGTTGTTTATTCTCTCTTTTCCTTCATTAGCTGTGTACGAGCACTATAACTTCATTAGTTCCTGTGGTGCACCTTTCTATGGGAAACATGACAGATTTGTTATACTTTCTTCTGCCACCCAGGTGAGGGAGCCACTAATGATCAGCTGCCAGGTCCAGCTGAGTAGTCATAATTGGGGCCTGCTAGGAATCTTCTACTTACCTGCCAGTCAAGTCTGTGTTAGGAGAATTTAAATAATGAAAATGATGATGCCCAGTGCCATGTGTTGTCTTGTGTTCCCATTTTCTTCATAGAGGGAAGATCATTTTTTGTGGCACACTGTTTGAGTTTGCAATAAGCAGTGCATACATTGAAAATTGAACAAGGTCCTTTATGAATTTGACAAATGTCGACTTTGTGGTGCATCCATTGTTTTAGTCATTTCTTTTTTTAAAAAAATGGCTTTGTCAATTACTTTCTGATTCTCTTGTTTCAACTTTGGTTCTTCTTTGGTATTGTGTATTTTTTTTATTTTATTTTTATCTTATGTCTTCTTTGTCAGTGCAGAACAAGGAGCAGCTGATGGTCATGAATATATATACTGGAGGATGAAGAGTTCAATTTCGCTAGAACCTGTCACTTGAATGCCCTTAGAAAGAGATGGGTTAATGCAATGTGTTCTCCATGAGATGGGAAATGAAAACTATTGGCCTCAATCAAGATTCGTGAATGACTCTGAGAGGATATATCAAACTTACATGGAATGATATTACAAATATATCAAGTAGTTGCAGAAAGGCAAAAGGGGAAATTAAAAGAAGAAAAAAAATAGTTGAAGGTGTTCATCTGACTTTCAACAGAGCTGTTTATTCAGGGTTGAGTTAACTTCTTGAAATGTAGACATTTTTGGATGTTTTGTACGTTATTTAGGAATCCATGTACTGCTGACATTATATAATCTTATCATTTTTTGATTATGTGCCTATATTCACTTTGTTATTTGCCTTTGTGTTTTCCAAGTGATTATGAACATTGTTCAAGAGTATGTACAGGTGGAGTTGGGTTGAGGTCAATCTTTATCAACTCATGTCAACCTTAATATGTTTTGAAAATAACTTGCTCCATCGGGCAGACTGTCAGTGTTTTTAAATTATTATTTTTTTGAAATTTTTTAAGGGCCCCTACTCGACCTACATGGCTAATACAATTTGATCCAAGATTGGATGATCCAAAAAAAGTTTTTTTTTTTTTTGAAATGTTTTAGACGCTCCTACTCGACGTACATGGCTGTACAATTTGATCTAAAACTGTATGAACTAAAAAAGATGAAAAATAAAAATTTATAAAAAAAAATTCTCAATTGTTAGAATAATTCTGTTCGAAGTAAACTGTATCACTTTCATATATATTCTTTATAAAAAGGAAATCATGTGTTACTATTAAAGTGACTTTAATATTTAATAAATAATATAATATCCAAACATTATATTTTTTGTCAGTTTCTATGAGCTTGCATCGTCAACCTCAGCAGCAGCAACAGTTTGCAAGTTTTATACCCTTCACGGATCACAACCCAATTCACATAGATACATCCAGATATGAAAATAGGAGGTAATTTTACCTCTCAAAACCAGAGGTAAGATGATCTAGAATTTCAACAAAATCAAACAAAGTTTTTTATTTTGTTTTCACTTGTTTTACGTACATCCAAACAAAGTACCTCCCGGTTTTGAAATGATAAAAATCGCTTATTTTAAAATCTGTGTTTTTAAAACTGGAGGATTACATTGTTTCAGCAAAACAAACAACAGTGTCAATTATGGTGAGAAAGGCAAAGAAGGTTGAATACATACATGGAAGCACTCACTACACATGGCAATTTCTACACGTAGTAGGTGCTTATGGCAAGCAACTCAATGTACCGAAGATCTCTCAGTGGAGAGCAGAAACCCAAGCAAGAACTTGGATGAACTTTTGCAGATGAATCGAAAAATATTTAATTTTTTGAGGGAATGTATGACGAATGAAGTGTCTTTTAATGAACATGATCATAAATAAAATGGCAATCAACTACTTATACTTGGTACATTCATAGAGGACATTACTATGAAGAATTTGAATCGCACTTTGGTTTTCACAATATGAAGGGGTGGAGTCAGTGACGAATGCCCATATCATGAAGTAACCAATTCAACCAAATCAATTCAGCAAAAACATGCATCATGACTTCTTGATTTTCATTTTGCTTTGATCAGTATAACGATAAACAACTTCTTGATTTTTATTTTCTAGGAAATTTGAGACTAGCCAGATTAGATACACCATCACATTGTGGAATGATGATCAGTAGTATCTCCTACCCCATCGGTGTCATAGTAGCCCAAGAGATTAGACAAAAATTATATGAGAAACAAATGCCATTATGCAACGCATCTGAAGATATCTTGTATGCATAAAATGACAGAGTAATGAACGACAGATTTGCCATGCCACAATACAAGGTGTGTAGGATATGTAAGGATCGGGCGGGTAGAACAAGAAAGCACAGCAACAATAATTATCAAATTAAAATCCCGCCGTCACCGAACCATTTTGATCAAAACAAAGGAAAACATGATGAATAATCTTCACCTTACACATATTCAAATCGGCAACCGTGTGGTTCCGACGAAATGATGCCACAAGCTGCGTAGGTGACTGGTCTCTAACGGTATCTATGCCATTCTCCTCCTCGTAGATCACCTCCATCTCCTCGCTCGAGTTTGCGCGATCGCGGAGGATCCTTCTCCACGATGGTGCCCGCGGCATGTTGGTGTTAGTATTAGATGGTCTCAAAGACAATCCGATACTGTGTACATATTCAGATTATTAATAAATGACAATAATTCATTTTGTGTAATTAATTCGATCTGTGTTTATCGTATCACGATGAAGTCCATGAACATATGCAATAGTCTTCGGATTATGATGAGATCATAATTACGGGACCGAAGACTTATAAACACATGTTCTTAATTGTTCCTAGTCATAGGATGTTTGAGATAGGACATCGAACATCCGGATAGACTAGTATAGGTTACTTCAGTTCATATGATGAGGGTGACTGATCCCATAAGTCACTTGTGTGGAGACACTATGCTGAACCTATAGGTGCTCATTGGTGAATGAGTTCACTGAACTGATCCGACTATGAATCGCTGGATGGTAATCACCTCACTGTTAACCAGCTCGATTCAATTGTCACGGTTGCGTGGATGATCCTTGGACCTGAGACTCCAAGGATACCTTGTTGGTAGGTTTCTGAGCTTTGACCTTGACGAACGAATCCCTAACCATGGGATATCAATAAGTCAAGTGATCGGGTTCAGGGAAATGCCCTCGAAGGTAATTGTGTGTTCAATACGGGATCATCCGCTCTCGGTTGTTTGAGAGAGAATGTTCCGGGAATGATGCGCTTAAAGTCCCTGGCCAGGGCGGACTCTGTAATCGATAAGGAGTTATCGGATTCAGATTAGCGGCATCTGATTCAAGTGAATCGACCAAATAGGGTTTAACAGTAAACCATGCCCTAGGTCGATTCGGGAACATTGTACGGATGAAGGATTATATCCGCGCGCTAACCGATGACAGAAAGGTTCCAATAGAGGGTTGCGATAACCCCAGTTCCATCCAGGATCACGCGATGTTGCTTGGCATCCAACGTGATCGGCAGTCTGTCCGAATTTATTGTGGGACATTAAATTCGGCTGATTAATTGAATATAAGGATATTAATTAATTCAGTGGGTCAGTAAAGGGTTACTGGACTTAATGGGCTATTAATTGGACTGGTAATTGGGCCTAGAGGGTCACACGCAAATGGTTTTCAAGTCGATGGATAATCCGACAGGATTTCGGATAAGTCTGGGTTTTTGTGAAAAACTGCAAACTGACTTCTTATAAAAGAACGGATTCTACGTCCGGGGCCAGCAACCCTGACCTAGCCGTCATTCGTTCTTCCCCACTTTCTCTCCCCTCTGGGCGTGCGGTTCCCAACTGCTCCACCTCCCGTTCGACGGGGATTCTGAATCCGCATGTCGCGGAGGATTACGCGCAGTCAGACGGGATCTTCGAGTGCCGCAGCGAGCGAGGAAGCGAGGACGATCCATCGCGAGGAGAACCGCGTGGATACCGCTAGAGGTCGGGCATCTGCGCGACTTGCGGCATCGCTCCGACGGAACCGGAAAACGGACGCGGATTCGAATCCGCGCAAGGTAAATCGATCTACATCGGTTTTTGTTTTAACGACCGAAACGGGACAGATCCGATCCCGAACTTCTTTATTCCGCTGCGTTTTAGGATCGGATCCCGACACAGCCATCCCAACAGTGGCAACAGAGCCAGGTTCCACTGTGTTTTCGCCGTTTCGGTCTCTAAAATTTATGGTTTTTGAATTTATTCCATGCTTAGATTTATGTTCTTGAAAGATTTATAATCATTAGATGATTACTGCGATGAGATCGTGATTTAAATCTGAAGAAAAATTTATTTTTGGGGGTTTTTCGTCGTGTTCTTCGTTGGACGAAGAATGGGGCGTTTTTGATGTGGTCGGATCCATGGAGATGGATTTTAAGGGGTTCTAATCGCTGTAGATCATGCCCAATGACCCTGGTCGAGTTGTTGGTGGCATGGGAAGCCGTGGAAGAGCGGCCATGGACCTTCTTCTTCCTCCCCACGGGTTTGAGAAACCTGCAAAACCAGATTTTTTGGAGGAAATAAGGGGGCGAATAAATCCCTTTCCGGATGACCTCCAGGGCCACCGCCGGTCACCGGACCTCGCCGGAGCTAAGGGGTTCGCCGGCGGCGTGGTGCGGTGCCCTGACGGCGCCGGAGAAGACCCCAAAGAGGGGGCGGCGTCGTCGGGTTCTCTGCGTTGCAGGGAACCTCGGGCGGTTCGGTCGGGCGGCTAGGGTTTCCCTAGCCGCCGACCGGACCGGGCCCGGCTGGGCCCTGGCTCGTGCCAGGCGGCCCGAGCCAGGGGCTCAGCAGGGCTGAGCCCTTTAGGGGGCCCAGTTTGTTTATTTTATTTTTAATTAATTAGAAATTGGTTTAATAATTATCTGTAAAATATGATTTTACTGTTTTTATTAAATTCAATTTTTATTGGGCCCTTATTAAGGTTTATTATGTTAATTAATTAACAAAAGGTTGTTAATTGAATTAATTCTAAATGTTAGATTAAACCTTATGCAATCTAATTGTTAGATTAACCCCATAAATATTTGAATTGTTCAAATTGAGCATGGAATATTTCTGAAGCCGTTAATTTTAGATTTTAATACATTTTTGATGTGTTATTGATTTGCTTGTTTAAATTGGATTTAAATTAGCATGCTTGCAATAAATACTAAAGTTTTCGAAAGTTCCAAATAATCCAAATTTTGTTTGGTCCCTGGTTTTATGAAACCAAAATTAATATTATTTTCGAAAATTTTATTTAGCAATTTGATGTGCAATTCATGTGTGGTTTGTTTAATAAAACACATGGTGGTCATAGACGGGCATTACTTGTGGATGTGGAATGTGATTGTGTGGTTTATTGTGTATTAATAAATAGAGGTCTGCGAACCTCTCCCTCTTACATTCCATTGTACTTCTACCTTCCTCCTTGATGTAATCGCCATAAGGCTTCCTCATTTAAATTATCGTGTAATTGAGAATTACGATGTAATTTGATCGAGGCGGATGCGTGCGGAGCGAGGATGATCCACAACTGCTGACCAGATGAAAATGAAGGAGTTCATTGCATTCATGGGTTTGCAGACTCATGATATAAGTTGTTATATTGTGTGTATGTGTGCGTTTGACTGTCTGGCACAAGTCAAACCGCAGTGCCGTCCATGACCACACTAATGACATGTATGTGATGCGTGTGCTTTATATTTGCTAGGTTATTAGTATTAATAAATATATTCGATATATTTAATATTATCACCTAGGATGAGACCAAATTAAATAAGCAAAACCTTCGTTACAAACTCTAAGCCGTAGCGCGAGTCATTGAGAATGTACCGCGTGGCTCTGCATCAATATGATTGATAGAACTTAATTCGGTGGTGGCAGATACTATGTGTTTACCCGAGGTCTGCCATTAACTGATGAGAGGACTGTTGATCATGGCATAAGATGCCTTTGGATAAGAGTAGAGGAACGATATAGTCATCCACGTGTTTACCCGGAAACTATGTTTCTACTTTACTCTGTCACGTATTGATGGTAAAGCTTAGACCGGGGATAATGGTCTACTGTGTTTACCCGGGACCATTAAACTTGGGAGCCGAAGTACGATCGGATATTGCAAGGAGTTGCAATTATCATGAGATGATTGCTCTGAGATAGCAGTATGATACTATGTGTTTACCCGAGGTCATACTGTGATACTTGGAGATTCTGATCCCCACTAGGAGACAGTCGGCGTCTCCCGTTCTGTATATCTGAAGGTTATACAGTCCGTCGAAAATTAGTGGGAGTAAAACTAGATAATAAAAGACCATATCTTGTTTTAGTTAATCTGAATATCTGCTAATTATCGATTGATTATCTCCTGTAGGCGAGAATGTCTCACCATAACCCATTGAGAGGCATACTTGATGCCAACCGTTTGACAGGCACCAATTACTCAGACTGGCTCAGAAACCTGAAGATAGTCCTCAGGTCTGAGCAGATTGCCTACGTCTTGGATACTGAACATCCTGCTGAACCAGCATTAGATGCTCCAGAGGAGGAAATAATAGCGTATGAAAAATGGAAGGAGGATTCCACCATGGCCCAATGCTATATGTTAGCCTCTATGAGCAATGAGTTGCAGAGGCAACATGAAGAGATGGATGCTAGATCCATCATGCTCCATTTGAAGGAGCTCTTTGGTGAGCAGAGCAGAATCGAACGATATGAGATATCGAAGAATCTGTTCAAAGCTCAGATGGCAGAGGGAACTTCAGTACAGAATCATGTGCTGAAGATGATTGAGTGGGTGGAGAGGCTGGATGCTCTTGGGGTTACACTTCCCAAGGAGATGCACACAGACCTTGTGTTGTCTTCACTTCCACCTTCATATGCTCAGTTCATCGTCAATTTCAACATGAACAAGATCCAGGCGACCTTAGCTGAACTGCTGAACATGTTAAAGACTGCTGAGGGGAACCTTGTGAAGGATAAACCCCAAGTCCTAATGGTTGGTAAGACCAACAGAAAAAGACTTGCAGTCCAAGCTTTTCGAAAGAATAAGAACAAGGTTCAGAGAAAGGCAAAGGTTGTCAAGAAAGACAAAGGTAAAAATGCTGAGAAAGGTGATTGCTTCTACTGTCACCAGAAAGGGCATTGGAAGAGGAATTGCAAGGAATACCTCAAGGACAAGGCTCAAGGAACTGTGAAGCAGCAGGACGCTTCAGGTATCTATATGATAGATGTAAACTTGTCAATAAGAGATTGTACATCATGGGTATTAGATACTGGATGTGTATCTCATATCTGCAATTCTGTGCAGGCACTGACAAGAAGACGTAAGCTGAGGACCGGCGAGGTGGAGCTGAGGCTAGGTAACGGCGCAAGAGTTGCGGCGATCGCTGTGGGGACAGTGAAGCTCAAGCTACCATCCGGAGACACATTTTTATTAGATGATTGTTATTATGTACCTAGCATAATAAGGAACATCATTTCTATTTCATGTTTAGATAGAATTGGATACAATTTAAATTTTGGGAACAATAGTTGTTCAATTTATTTCAGAAATAAATTAATAGCTTCTGCTATTTTATCCAATGGTTTGTATCTATTGAATGTGTCTCATGATAATTTACATATCGGTTCTTCGATTAAAAGAAGTAAGTATGAAATGAACAAAGCCTACTTGTGGCATTGTAGGCTTGGACACATTGGTGAAAACAGACTCCAAAGGTTGCATAAAGATGGATATTTGGATCCATTTGATTATGAATCATATGCAACCTGTGAGTCATGTTTAATGGGTAAAATGGCTAAGTCTCCATTTAGTGGAACTGGAGAACGAGCCAAAGGCATATTAGAACTCATACATTCAGATGTATGTGGTCCTATGTCAACCCAAGCCATTGGTGGTTTCTCATACTTCATTACATTCACTGATGATTACTCAAGGTTTGGATATATATACTTATTGAAGTATAAATCTGAAGCCATTGAGAAATTCAGAGAATTTAAGAATGAAGTAGAAAAACAAACAGGAAAGAGTATAAAAACCATCCGATCTGATCGGGGTGGTGAATACTTGAGTACTGAGTTCATTAAATACTTAAAGGATAATAGTATCCTTTCTCAGCTTACACCTCCTTATACACCTCAGATGAATGGTGTATCAGAAAGGAGAAATCGCACATTAATGGAAATGGTGCGATCCATGATGAGCATGTCCAAATTACCAGTGTCCTTATGGGGATATGCACTTAGCTCAGCTATGTATATCCTGAATAAGGTACCCAGCAAATCTGTTGAGACCACTCCATATGAGATATGGAATGGAAGGAAACCAGACCTTAAACATGTTAAAGTCTGGGGATGTCCTGCTCATGTTAAAAGACATGATGCAGATAAGCTGGAATCCAGAACTGACAAATGCAGATTTGTGGGATATCCAAAGGAAACTTATGGATATTACTTCTATCATCCTAGCGAACAAAAGGTGTTTGTGGCCAGGAGAGCTGTCTTTCTGGAAGAAGATTATATTCTCCAGAAGGACAGTGGGAGTAAAGTAATTCTGGAAGAAGTTCCAGACCCACAAACTGGCAATGGTTCATCAGATGAACCGTCAGTTTCTGAACCTCTTCAAAATGATACACAGGAACCTCGTAGGTCTGAAAGAGTACCTAAACCACCAGAAAGATATGTGGGACATATTAATTTGGATGGTTCAAGGATATTCTATAATGAGGATGATGATCCCAAGACTTACCAGGAGGCCATTGAAAGTTCAGAGGCCGAGAAATGGCGGGAAGCCATGAATTCTGAAATACAGTCTATGTACATCAACCAAGTTTGGAACTTGGTAGATTTACCCGATGGTATAGTACCTATCGGCTGCAAATGGATCTTTAAAAGAAAGATCGGTGCAGATGGACGTATTGAGACTTATAAGGCAAGATTAGTGGCAAAAGGCTATCGTCAAAGACAAGGTGTTGACTATGACGAAACTTTTTCACCCGTTGCTATGATTAAGTCCATCAGAATTCTTCTTGCCATTGCTGCCTACCATGATTATGAAATCTGGCAGATAGATGTGAAGACTGCCTTCCTCAATGGAAACCTTGAGGAGGAGGTGTATATGATACAACCAGAAGGATTCACATCCAAAGAATCTCCAGACATGGTATGCAAGTTGCAGAGGTCCATTTATGGACTGAAGCAAGCATCCCGAAGCTGGAACATAAGATTTGATGAGGCGATCAAATCTTATGGCTTCATTAAGAATGAAGATGAGCCCTGTGTATACAAGAAAAACAGTGGGAGCGCAATCACATTTCTGGTTCTTTACGTTGACGACATCCTACTCATTGGGAATGATGTAGGAATGATGTCATCAGTAAAGATATGGCTGTCAAAGAACTTTTCCATGAAGGATTTGGGAGAAGCATCTTACGTATTAGGAATACGGATCTATAGAGATAGATCAAAGAAGATGCTGGCTTTAACCCAATCCATGTACATAGAAACCATTGTCAAAAGGTTTGGCATGGAAAATTCCAAGAGAGGTCTCATACCGATGATACATGGAATTTTACTCTCTAAAGGTCAGTCTCCCAAGACACCTGAAGAGAGGGCAGTGATGGATAAAGTCCCCTATGCTTCTTCCATAGGGTCCATCATGTATGCCATGCTATGTACCAGACCTGATGTAGCATATGCTCTAAGTGTTACGAGCAGACATCAGGCAGATCCAAGTGATGAACACTGGAAGGCTGTGAAATGCATCCTTAAGTACTTGAGAAGGACTAAGGATCTATTTCTAGTCTATGGAGGAGGAGACTTAAAGCTGCAAGGATATACTGACTCGAGTTTTCAGTCTGATCCTGACGACAGCAAGTCAACATCAGGTTTTATTTTTACACTCAACGGGGGAGCAGTGAGCTGGAAAAGTTCCAAGCAGGAAACCACTGCTGATTCGACAACGGAAGCCGAGTATATTGCTGCTGCTGAAGCCGCCAAGGAAGCTGTGTGGATGAAGAAATTCATCAGCGATCTTGGTGTGGTGGAAAGCATATCTGGTCCCGTCCCACTGCTGTGTGACAACAATGGGGCGATTGCTCAAGCGAAAGAGCCGATGTCTCATCAGAAGTCGAAGCACATTCTGCGGCGCTTTCATCTGATCAGAGAGATTATAGTTCGAGGAGATGTCGTGGTGGAAAGAGTTCCCTCAGCCGACAACATAGCAGATCCACTTACAAAGCCTTTGTCTCAAAATGTTTTTGAGCGTCACTTAGAGAATATGGGTATTCTGTATAAAAGTGATTGGCTTTAGCCCAAGTAGGAGATTGTTAGTATTAGATGGTCTCAAAGCCAATCCGATACTGTGTACATATTCAGATTATTAATAAATGGCAATAATTCATTGTGTGTAATTAATTCGATCTGTGTTTATCGTATCACGATGAAGTCCATGAACATATGCAATAGTCTTCGGATTATGATGAGATCATAATTACGGGACCGAAGACTTATAAACACATGTTCTTAATTGTTCCTAGTCATAGGATGTTTGAGATAGGACATCGAACATCCGGATAGACTAGTATAGGTTACTTCAGCTCATATGATGAGGGTGACTGATCCCATAAGTCACTTGTGTGGAGACACTATGCTGAACCTATAGGTGCTCATTGGTGAATGAGTTCACTGAACTGATCCGACTATGAATCGCTGAATGGTAATCACCTCACTGTTAACCAGCTCGATTCAATTGTCACGGTTGCGTGGATGATCCTTGGACCTGAGACTCCAAGGATACCTTGTTGGTAGGTTTCTGAGCTTTGACCTTGACGAACGAATCCCTAACCATGGGATATCAATAAGTCAAGTGATCGGGTTCAGGGAAATGCCCTCGAAGGTAATTGTGTGTTCAATACGGGATCATCCGCTCTCGGTTGTTTGAGAGAGAATGTTCCGGGAATGATGCGCTTAAAGTCCCTGGCCAGGGCGGACTCTGTAATCGATAAGGAGTTATCGGATTCAGATTAGCGGCATCTGATTCAAGTGAATCGACCAAATAGGGTTTAACAGTAAACCATGCCCTAGGTCGATTCGGGAACATTGTACGGATGAAGGATTATATCCGCGCGCTAACCGATGACAGAAAGGTTCCAATAGAGGGTTGCGATAACCCCAGTTCCATCCAGGATCACGCGATGTTGCTTGGCATCCAACGTGATCGGCAGTCTGTCCGAATTTATTGTGGGACATTAAATTCGGCTGATTAATTGAATATAAGGATATTAATTAATTCAGTGGGTCAGTAAAGGGTTACTGGACTTAATGGGCTATTAATTGGACTGGTAATTGGGCCTAGAGGGTCACACGCAAATGGTTTTCAAGTCGATGGATAATCCGACAGGATTTCGGATAAGTCTGGGTTTTTGTGAAAAACCGCAAACTGACTTCTTATAAAAGAACGGATTCTACGTCCGGGGCCAGCAACCCTGACCTAGCCGTCATTCGTTCTTCCCCACTTTCTCTCCCCTCTGGGCGTGCGGTTCCCAACTGCTCCACCTCCCGTTCGACGGGGATTCTGAATCCGCATGTCGCGGAGGATTACGCGCAGTCAGACGGGATCTTCGAGTGCCGCAGCGAGCGAGGAAGCGAGGACGATCCATCGCGAGGAGAACCGCGTGGATACCGCTAGAGGTCGGGCATCTGCGCGACTTGCGGCATCGCTCCGACGGAACCGGAAAACGGACGCGGATTCGAATCCGCGCAAGGTAAATCGATCTACATCGGTTTTTGTTTTAACGACCGAAACGGGACAGATCCGATCCCGAACTTCTTTATTCCGCTGCGTTTTAGGATCGGATCCCGACACAGCGATCCCAATAGTTGGTGGAGGTCCCCAACGGTTTGAAGACGGAAGCGGCGGAGGCGGACAAAGGGGGCACCCTTCTCTGGGGCATACGACTCAAAAGAGAGAGATAGAGGGGGTGCAAATAGTACGAGAGAAACCCTGATGCTTAGCTAAGGTTTCTCTCTCAACATATATTTATAATATTCGGATGAAACTTTTCACAAAAGCTTCCAAATTATTATAAATCCTACTAATTATTTACGGTTTGAGAATCTTTATGCGTGTGACCCTTTAGGCCTCAATGCCAGTCCGACTTTTGGTCCATTAAGTCCAATAACACCTTATTGGCTTATAATAATTAATTAATATCACATATTTAATTAATAACTTAACTAATTTACATCTTCATATAAATCCGTCCGAACATCTAATAAAGTTAGATGCCAAACAACACCGTATGATCTTAGAAGGCATTGTGGTTAAACAACTCACTTATGTAACTTGTTCGTCCATAGTTAACCGTGTAGATATAGTCCTTCGTGCAATGCTCCCAAGTCGATCTAGGATACGTTAAACTGTTAAACCTTAACCAATCAACTCACTCGGTCTTTGATGCGTCTCATCTGAATTAGATAACTTCTTCATCAACTTAGTGTCCACACTGGTCAGGGCCTTACGTACATCTTGCCTAGATCATTCTCTCTCTAATTACTGAGAGTGAATGATTCTTTATTAAACACACAATCATCTTCGAAGGTCTTCTGCTGAACCCGATCCTTGACTGCTCAGAATCCCGTAGTTAGGGATTCGTAAGATAATGTCAAAGTTTAGAAGTCCACCGACAAGACGTCTTTTGTTAGTATTAGATGGTCTAAAAGTTAATCCGATACTATGTATCATTCAGTTTATTAATATAATGGTATTAATTCATTGTGTAATTAGTTCGATCTATGTTTATCATATCACGATGAAGTCCATGAACATGTGCAACAATCTTTGGATTATGGTGAGATCATAATTAAGGGACCGAAGACTTATAAACACATGTTCTTAATTGTTCATAGTTGGAGGATGTTTGAGAAGGATATCAAATATCCGGATAGACTAGTTCAGGTTTCTTCAGCTCATATGATGAGGGTGACTGATCCTATAAGTCACTTGTGTGGAGACACTATGCTAGACCTGTAGGTGCTCATTGGGGAATGAGTTCACTGAACTGATCTGACCTAGAATCGCTGGATGGTATATACCTCACTATTAACTAGCTCGATTCTTTTGTCACGGTTGCGTAGATGATCCTTACATCTGAGATACCAAAGATACCTTGTTGGTACGTCTCTGAGCTTTGACTTTGACTAACAAATCTCTAACCATGGGTTATCAATAAGTCAAATGATCGAGTTCAAAGAAATGTCCTCGAAGGTGATTGTGTGTTCAATATGGGATCATCCGCTCTCGGTATTATGAGAAAGAATGTTCCGGAAATGATGCGCTTAAGTCCCTGGTCAGGACGGATTCTGTATCAGATAAAGAGTTATCCGATACAGATAAGCGGCATCTGATTCAAGTGATTCGATTGGCTAGGGTTTAACAGTAAACCATATCTTAGGTCAAATCGGGAATATTGCACGGATGAAGGATTATATCCGCGCGCTAACCGATGACGGAAAGGTTCAAAGGAAGGTTGCGATAACCCCAATGCTATCCAGGAACGCGCGATGTTGCTTGGCATCCAACGTGATCGGAAGCTCGTCCGAATTTATTGTGGGACATTAAATTCGGCTGATTAATTAATATAAGGATATTAATTAAATCAATGGGTCCGTAAAGAGTTGCTCGGCTTAATGGGTCATTAACTTAACTGGTATTTGGGCTTAGAGGGTCACACGCAAAAGGTTTTCAAGTCGATGGATAATTTGATGGGATTTCGGATAAGTGTGGGTTTTTATGAAAAACTGCAAATACACTTATTATAAAAGAACGACCGCTAGGTCAGGGGCCAGCAACCCTGACCTAGCTGCCACCCTTTCTCTCTCCTCTCTCTCTCCTAGGCACACCTCTCGAGGTCGGCCCCTTAGAGGATTTGCTCCGACTCCCGACAGCTCCGCTTCTCGTTCGACGGGAGTTTTCGAATCCGCATGTCGCGACAGATTACGCGCAGCCAGACAGGATCCGTGGACACCGTATCGAGCGAGGAGGCGATGACGATCCATCGTGAGGAGAACCGTGTAGATACCGCTAGAGGCCGGGCACCTGCGCAGCTTGCGGCATCGTTCCGACTGAACCGAAGAACGAACGCGGATTTTAATCCGCGTAAGGTAAATATGATTTATCGCTTTATATTTTTGTTGATCGAAACGGGACGAATCCGATCCCGAATTAATTTTACCGCTGTGTTTTTCAGACAGATCTCGACACAACAATCCCAACATCTTTGTTGTCTTAGGTTCAAGGACCATCTACACCATTGTGACGTTAGATCAAACTAGTTAGCAGTTAGGTAACTTACCATCTAATAATCCAAATTGGATCAGTTCAGTGAACTAATTTACCAATGAGCACCTACAGGTTTAACGTAGTGTCTCCACACGAGTAACTATGATATTAGTCACCCTCATCATATGAGGTAAGGTAACATGTGCTAGTCTCACCATATATCTAATGTCCTTCTCAAATATCTTCTGACTAGGACAATTAAGAATGAGTGTTTATAAGTTGTCAGACTTAATATTATGATCACATTATAGTCTGACAACTATTGCACATATTGATGGACTTAACTATAATACGAAGAATAATAATCATAAACAAAATTTAATTTACACATAATAAATATATAATTTTATTTATTAATAATTGAATAAGATTGTATGTGATTGGTTTGTAAACTATACATAACATTAACAATCTCCCACTTAGACTAAAGCCAATTACCTCTATATTGTATCTCCATACCCTGTAGGTGACACTCAAAGATAATATGAGACAACAACTTCGTCAGCGGATTTGCTATGCTGTCGACTCATGGAACCCTTTCCACCATTACATCTTCTCTGGCCATGATCTCTCTGATTAAGTGAAAGCATCTCTGAATGTGCTTCGAATTCTGATGAGACCGTGACTCTTTCGCTTGAGCAATAACCCCATTGTTGTCACACAACAATGAGATAGGGTCAGAGATGCTCGGCACTACTCCAAGGTCGGTGATGAATTTCTTCATCTAAACCACTTCCTTAACGACTTTAGCTATAACAATGTATTCAACTTCTGTCATGGAATCTATATTGATTTCTTGTTTGCAACACTTTCAGCTCATTGTACCCCCGTCCAAGGTAAACTCTAAATCCGGAAGTAAATTTACTATCATCTGGATCTAACGGGAAGCTCAATTGGACATTATGTACAACATGCACATTATGTTAGATGCATGTGGCCCATAGATGCAAAGAAACAAGCTCTATTGTCAGCACCTTCTACAGTAATGATTCTTCTAAAAGGTTATTCCACATTAGCGATAAATCTAATTTACCTTGTGTGCCCTTCTCAATACAAAAGAATCAATATAAAACTCACACTAGAATGTGATTTTCTAACAAATCGTATGTTACTACTGTATGCATTGTTTGGGGATGCCAATTAGTGAGGTGAGGTCTATTTTAGAATTGCAATCGTGTTTGACTTTCTTCTTGTATTAGTTTCATCTTCTTTAATACAAAATAAAATGTCAACCTTCTGCAACTAAACAATCATGTCATGCTTCTCCAAAGAAAACTTTACATGTATGTCTACTGTAGCATCAACTTGGCAATTGACAGAACATAAACCCATTGAACTTGCAAGCTGACATCAGCATGGGATAAGGAAAGATATGCTGAAAATGCCTTACCATGCTCTAGATATTTTTTGTCTAGTCTCAAGATGTAACTATGTCGCCTAGTAGGCAGAAGCCATTGACCATAGAACTGACTGTGAAAGCATCTGGCCGCATGGAGCTCTTCTCCAAGTGCAGAAGAAGCTTCCTAGCTTCTTCCACCTGTCCAAAGCTGCAGTATCCATTTATCAGCAATAACACGTACATTTGGTATTGCACCATGGCATGCCATCCTCTCAAACAACCGTTCTGCATATACCCTTCTCTGCATAAAGCATGGGTGAGTGTACGTAGCATAGGTAATGACTGTGGGAGTTAAATTATTTCGTTCCAGCGAATCAAATATCCTGATACTAAAGGCTTCAATCAGACATCCTTGTCAACACAGACCACTAATCACCAAATTATACATGAAAACTTTAGGCTGTACACCTCCATTTCTCATCACTGTACGAAGCTCTAATGCCTTCTCAAGATGCCCTTCCTTGCACAGACCATCAACAACAATAGAATTAGCAACAACATCCACAGCCATCCCACCTCCCTTGGCTTGCACGACAAATTTATACGCATCCTCAATTCATCGTGTCGGAACACTGCAAGGGAAAAATTAGAACCACCTAAAAAGGTCGAGACTCACTTAAAAAAATTAGAATATTTTTTTAAAATTAAAAACACCAACAAGCAGCTGTCGATACAGCAAGTGATGCTCTTCTACTGAAATGATGTAAATACAGTAGAGAGTAGGCTAGAGTGGGCCGGGTCTACAAGTAATTGGTTTCATTAAATAACTGTGTTATGATAAATTAAAAGCATCTTTTATTTGTTATTGAGACTCGATTTTTGATATTTTAGAATTTTCTCGAGGGCCATCTGATTAGAGATCTAGCTGTACCAACATGTGGGACATATATAACCTGACCTTTAAAAAGTTTCACAAAAAGAAAAAAAATGAACACCATAACAGTGCAGCAAGTATTCATTGCTGTATATGGAACAAATTTTCTCTACAGTATTCATTGTTTGTATAGTCAATCTCTAATTGAACGATTCAAAATATTTAAGAAAATTAAAAATTATTATTTGTTTCATCTTGTTTAAATTTTGAGTTTAAATGAGATAACTCTACTGTTACACTTTTAAGGTATTCTTTACATTGTGTTCTGAAGTCACTACTAGATAAAGCTCACACAAATGCAAATGGGTGTCTAGCATATGAGGAAAGTAGCGGTTGCCTGTAATAAATATGATTTGGGACATGCCTAATTGACATCATGTACCAATCAATCTTCTTTTCATGATATCTGTTGGATTGCAATATCTTTTTGGCTTTCCCTTCTGCACATGTCCAGCAATTGCAAGAGTTTGATCCAGAGATTGTAATAGTCCTGGAAGATCAGTTGTCACTTGACCCTGAGCCAACTCAATGAGAATATGGTCAGATGCAATGTTTTAGAAGTCAAGACAAGATCAGACAGAGAATAATAATAATAATAAAAAAAAAAGGAACTATAATTGATGGCCTCTTCAGCTCTATGGTCTGATCTAATCTTTTTCTTGTTTTATCCTATTTTTATCCATTGTTGCACTATGAAACCTTAAAACCAGGGGTGTAAACAAGCTGAGTCAAGCCGAGTTTTATCATGTTCAAGTTTGATTCAATTAATTTTAATCAAGTTTGAATTCGAGCCGAGTATTTATGATGGTTGTTCAAACTTGACTCGTTTATATATTAAATGAGCTCGAGTCAAATATCGGATAGCTTGCTAGCCCAATGAATCTGTCATAGATTTAGTCCAAAATTAAATTTAAATTTATGGACTTGCACCAAACCGTGACGAGCATTAAGTTGTCTGCACTCCTAGTTATTTGATAGAAGACACAATAAGACATTAAATACCTTATTAATTAAGTTTATTTATTAATACAATTATCCTATGAGTATTTAGAAAAAGTCTTACCGAGTACTTAAATGAGTTCTTAACGAGTGTTAAATAAATTCTTAACGAGTACTTAAACGAGCTAGTTCACAGACATAATCGAGTCGAATTCGCCCGTGTTCAAACTTAGCTCATTCAATGAACCGAGCTTAAAATATTTAAAATTTTGTTCAAATTTATTTAGTTTAATAATAAGTTGAGTCAAACTAATATCGAGTAGTAGCTGTTCATTGAGCATATTAGTTCATTTATGGCCCTACTTAAAATGTGGACTTGAGGTCTTGCCTATCTGACTTCCTCAGGTCCAATTTTTAAACCACTATTCAAAACTTCTGACCTATACTCAATGTTCTCCAGACCGATATCCAGTGAGATCAATGACAGAGATGGATAATTTTGATGTCAAATTTATTTCGTAGCATGATTATTTTTTTAATATAACTGAAAATACACAAGAAAAATGTGAAAATAGTCCCGCTACTTGCCACCTTTCATTTGAAGACTTTGTGGGCATCTGATTTCCAAGGCTGAAAAATCCAGAGAACTGGGAAGTAATAATCTAAAGATCAGGCCGGACTAGGCTCGATCCGTTTGAAATTAGTAGTCCCACGTAGAAACTTATCCGTTGGTGGGGATTATGAAAACCTATTATTTTTCAGATTTTTTTTCTTCTTAGAGAAAAGTTTCCTGAGGAAAGATATTCTTTTATAGTTAAAAATATTAAGAAAAATCGAAATTTGTATACATTAATATCAAATCTCAACCGTTGTTCAGAGGAAGAAAGAGACCTACCATGCGAGAGAGAAGCTTGATTTCTTTTTAAGGAAAAATTTCTTACCTCTAGAAGTAGAAAATATCAACAAAAGAAACAGAAATGACTTCCGTAAAACAACTTTTTTTTTTTTTCCTGAAAAATAGAAATTTTCCTCTTTCTTATTCGTAAAGCCCTGACTCCGAATTGGGCCTTGCCTCTTCTTCGAAAACCCTGATTCCGAACCAGGCCTGCCGGCAAGCAATCCCACCCGAGTTGTACCTTCTGGGAAATATAGATGAACTTGGCGTGGAGGGCCAAGAACCTCGGTTCTAAGTTAACTCGTTTGTCCTTTTCTTCCCAATCACTTCCCCCCAAGCGCAGCTTACTTGCAGCAGGGGATTTCCTGGGAAGACGAATGTGGATTTTCTTGTGATAATTTCCGTCATCATGCTAATGCATCTCTTCTCAGAGAACATAATATTGAGGGATTAACTAGGAATCAAAATCCCCATAGAAAATGGCTCTAAAAACCATTAAGTTAAATCACATCAGCTCACAGTCAAAGATAGCAACAGTACAAGAGATCCAGTGCCCAGTCGCTTGAGAAGATTTCCTTAGTCAGAAGGTAGCTGCGCTTGTAAAGGTTGACCACCATTCATCTTCTCCTTTTCTCTCCAAACCCCATTTTTATAAGAGAGAAGATCCTCTCAGTAGACTGGTGGACAGAAGTCCGGCAGTATAGAGAGGGGGAGGGCTCAGGTATGGACAGAAATCTTTTTATAATGGGTGAGAAGTCAGTATAGGAGAGACCTTCAAAGGAGGACTTTCACAAGCATCAGATGGGGACCATGGGGCCACAACCATCACCATGGGAGTCTCACCTACTATTTTTCTCCTTTTCCCATGGTATGTTGACACCTGCCTTGTTTGATTCAGATTGCTCTATTATACAAGGGAAATGAATATCAAAGACAGGGTAATCATCCATTGGCACAAGGACACTTGCAAAGCTTGGGATGGATTTCCACAGAAATTTTTACTGAAATCTGTATATTTCAGATGAGTTTACACCTGAATTCGGATCATGTCAATTAACAACATAGCATGTAAAATCACTTCATCCCCATGCAGCAGAGGCGAGTGGCATCACATTGGGTTTTTGCTACTTTGTTGAGAATTATTCACAATGAGGAAACCTGATGTTCACTTGGGACTGTACTCCGTGAGTTTCCAGCAGCAGAGCTTGCAGCATCTGTTTACTACTATACATACCAAGGCTCCCTTCTCTTCTTCTTTGCCATTCTGCAATTTGAAAGCAATTTCAAGTGCCTGACTTTAGTGCACCCGTATCAAATGCGGCTCAGCCTGCATCCGTGGCAGGGATTGCTGCTGCTCATTCCCGCCTTCAGAAGAACTAATGGACAATTCCTGTGCCACCTACAACATTAGCTCAGACAAATCTGCAGAAGAAAAGATGGTATATACACATATAGCAACAATCCTTTGAGCAGAACCTGTTGACGGCGTCGGCGATGAAACAGTGCCAGTGCCCGTGCCATTACATAGACTGGTAGAAGAATGCCACCGATCCTCAACACTAACAGCTGATTTGCGGTACATGAATATATATTGAAAACCAAATATCATGTCTCATGACAGAAGAAATTGCATATGCAGCTAGCTACTAGATGGATCTGGTATAAAAGATGTAGTCGACCCTTTAGCCTTACCACAAATTCAGCGAGTGAATATTGTTCATCTCCACCACTGATGATTATAGGCAGAGTATGGCGCAAGACCAGAAGAACCATAAACTGTAAAAATTACAAGACATATCATCATTTTGCTAATTGAGTTGAGTGAATGAGCAACACTGAAACAAAGTAAAATGAAAGAACTCACAATCACAGCAACTGAACGACAATATAGTATGCTTCTCGTGTTTGAGGTGGAATAATCATCATAATCCGCATCCACCAAGCTTCGGTCTGTTGCAACCATCGCTATAAAACGAGGATTATGGAGATCTCGCCTGGAAATCTCCCAATTACCCCTGATAAAGATTTTGAATATATATATATATATATGGTTGGAAGAAATAGATAAATACTTTCCTTCCGCACATTCATAGAATGAGAAATACCTAAAATTCATCGGTATACCACCATAATGAAACAATGGAGGAGCAGTGTATCCTGGCTTGAATTGCTGCTTTTCAAGACATGAACAACAGAGAAAAAGCAATAAGTTCAATGCTAAATCAAGAAGTCATTCATTGTGAAACACATACTAAAAATGGGATGCTGGAATCTGAATGGAGCTATGTTCTCACCTGAAGGCAGATCTCACATACAATGTCACCCTTCTCGTTACACCACCGTTGAACGCACTTGCGGTGAGCATACTGCAATAAGGATATGTCAGATGATGTGAGGATTTTACCCGAAAAATATGGTATCTGCTTTCAGATACAAAAGATTAATGAAAAGCTGAAGTTCCCTAGATTTGAATAGCTTTCCTTTTTGCAAATTATCAATACAGTGTATACAGACTAGGATTGTGAAACCACATGCGCCATGAGAAACAAACTTTTGAGATGCCTTTAGCATGAATGAGAGACAAACGACAGTCACAAAGGCTACGGCCGCCATCAGGAAAAGAAGAGATACTATTTCTGCTTTTCTGCAGAAGAAGTGAACTTCATATCTCATATTAGCAAGTTGGTGACCAAAAACTCAAGGTAACTCAGCGAAGACAGAGAAAATGAACAACGGTTCCAGATATAGTAAAGAAAGTACACGTTTTACTTTAATAATTTGTCCAAGTAGTTTACAGAAAAATCAAGAGGAAATTATCAATACAGTGTAAACAGACATAGTAAAAAAAGTACAATGTTACCTAACAGAATCCCTCCATGAAGATACAAATTAAACTAGGACATCACTGGACTAGGACATGGCTAGATGACATGAAACTCACTGTGAAAAGCAACTCAACCATTTCTAACTAATCTGAATTTTCCACTATGACAATGTATATCACAATGAAAATTTCATTTTCCCATCGTTCACAGAAAAACAAAAAACAAGGAAGCTAAGACTGAAGCAGTTACTGGCAAGCATAGGCTCATTGTTAGCATATACTTGTAGACAAACCACAATTCACATTTGAAGCCACAAACTACTACAGTCAAACAACATGATTTTTGACTTCTGAATACTTGAAAAATAACAACATGAAATTCTGTTTTCCTTTCAAGGATATAGTCAAAACCCTCTTTTCAACAAAGTATGTATACGTTCAAGGGAAAAAGGGAGTGGGGGCAACCAATTTGTATTCCTATATATCTGTTCATGATGTACTTTGTAACATGATTCATAAAACATCCATCAGATCCATCTGTCTATATATCATATGCACATTTGCAAAGCCGTGTGCTTTGGGAAAAGTTTATGCCATTTAAGAATGGCCCCTTAAGCTTTTGTTGCATACATTTTATGGCAATTGTCCCCCAGAATTTATTAAACCTATCTACTTGCTCCATCTTAAGTTTGATTATTATTCATAAAAGTGAAAATGTATAGATGTCATATGTTTATCCTTCTAGGAAGAATCTAATCACAAGAACTGTAATTGTTTATGTACTCTTTCAAGAACATATTAATTCTCACCAATATCTCTTTAAGGCAATCATGTTTAGTTTAAGACTCAATTATGAGCAAAGTACCCCATTCTCCATCTATGTGGATAACCTGATCAGTGGAACCATATTTTTAGATTATTTCAATAAACCTAATGACACTTTAAAGGTGAACATATAATCTTTATTGTAATAAGTGTATAGATAACTCAAAATAAATTTTGACACAGTTTAGATTTTGAGAGACACTAACTCAAAAAAATTACATAAAATCCTTAAGAATCAAATGTAGTGAAAACCTCGTAGTTTAGTAAACGTTTAATAAATGTGTAAAGTTCTTAACTTTTGACACATAATTCTACAAAATTATTCATGCACATCAGATTATAAGCAGTATATAATACAAATTAAAATAAAATCAATTTTATTTTATTTTTAATAAAATATTTGATAATTCATATGATGTACCTGCCTCCCCTCTCATATTGTTCTGGCTCCACTACTATATATGTTGATTATCCCCAAATCTACTTATGAGATAGGCAGAAATGATCAGAATGTCAAGCTCAATCAAATTTATATTCCAGTAAAAGTCGTCCACCAAATTTCAGTTCAAGGAATCAAACAGTAAGCACCCAAACCAGCACAAGTTTTTTTCTTGTTTATCTATTTTCCTAAAAAAATCATGTTAAAGCACAGTACACGGGATCATAACCATAGACACATAGAGGAGACAAAACAGAGGGAAATGTGTCATCGGCATAAACGTCAAGCATCTCATCCAATTACCTTTAAGCTACCACAGCAGGAGCAGGGGGTCTCCATATTGGATTCCAGGTCCTCATCCTGGCAAATTCTGCACTCCACCAACATCAGGCTCTGCGACCCAATCTCGAGATCCATCTTCTGAAGAGAACAATCAGGCTCATATTGCACAGTGGCCACTGATGTTTTATCAGCCAGGGACTGACTTCTACTCTCAATTGTTGCCTCCAGAGTCGACTCGGTGAGCAGGCGGTCCACCAGCAGAACAAAATGGTCTCCCATCCTTGGCTGCCCAACAAAAAAGAAGGAAAAAAAAAGAGATAAATATCACACCAGGAGAAGAAAAACTTTAAATTCTATGATCATCACCACTTGACAGAAGGGAAAAGACATGAACTATAATACAAATAAAGCTAGTTACCTTCCAAAGAATAAGAAATTTAACTAGAAGAACAAGGATTTAACTAAGCGGCAACAAGAACGAACCTAACGAAATCAAAAATGGAAAAAAAATGAATAAATAACATAGAAGCCCATAAAGGGAAACAAACAAATCAAAACTTCATGACTACCCAGTAACCTCCTGACAGGTAGAACACAGAGAAGTGAGACATACAAAAACCACAGGAAAGAGCCATTCAAACAGTTATGTCCAACCAGCCAACACCAGATAAAAGTCATAAAACAAACAAGACTGCAAGTCCCACGAGAAGGGAGGGAGAAACCCACCTAAGAAACCACAAACCCAACCATTAGAAGACCCACAGAGACGTATGGGGGATGCGAACCGAGGAAACAGAAGAGAAAAGAAGGCCCTGTTAGCCAGAAGCCATGAAACACAAAAGAGATGGTGGGGAACCAGCATATGAAATGGAGGAAGAAAGATAAACAGCAACAAAGATGCAAAAGAGAGGCACCTTTAGGGCTTCACACAGCACCAAAACAAAGAACCCAAAGAAGCCAACAGCTCAGAACAAAGAGAAAAGAGAGAGCAAGCACGTACCTGGGGGAGAAAAGGTGGCAGCTTTATGGGTCCGCAGGCTCCTCAACCCAGCAAGCAAGGCAGGGCGGCTGCCCGAAAGAAGGGGATAAGAAGATGGAGGGGAAACCGCAGGAGCAGAAGTCTTAGGAAGCTGGAATCGGATATCTTGAAGCGAAGAAAGAGACTAGAGAGAGAAACCATACAGAGGGGAAGAGAAGAAAGAGAGTGGAGAGAGAGAGATAGAGAAAAAGACTAGAGAGGGACGAAGGAGGAGGGGGTTTAAGAAGGAAGCAAGAGATGGAGTGCAGGCATTATATCAATAGAAGCCCTTAAGGAAAACCCATCCAAAAGCTTCTGATTCACACATACACCCATCATTTCTTTATTATATATATGTGTGTAAACATGGGCATACTAGAATACTACTTTCTGGCCTACATACCAGTAGAGAGCCACCATCCTTCTCTCATTCACTGTGTCAACAATCTCCCTCTCTCTTTCACGAACTTTGTGTGCAGAGGTGGGGAGAGAAGGCACAACTTCTTTTTCTTAATAACTTGTAATCACTCTCTCTCTCTCTCTCTCTCAAAGGACCTATTTTGGATACTGTTCTAAGGGCCTTTTTAGATGTAATTCATAAATACATTTAAGATTATTGCAAGCTTATTTCTTAACGGGGTGTTTGGTTACAATATTGAATCAGTTTTGATATTGATACTGAAAGCTGTAAGCGTACGGTGTCTAGTTGTATCATAATCTCTCTTGTTGCTCGCCGGTGCCTCCCCTATAGATCGCCGCTTCCCTCTCCTAGTGCTAGACGATGTCACCCAAGCTAGCCCCTTGCTACTCGCCCACGCCGCCCGCAAAGATCGCTCCTACCTCTCCTCCATCCACTAGTGCTTCCCCTACAAATCACCGCTACCATCTCCTACTGCTCACCAACACTACCCATGCTTGCCCTTGTGGTGATCGTGTAGCGGGGAGCCCATCGGAGTGCTGGCGGTGGTAAGCACATGGACAAGGGAAACGAGTGGTGCTGCGGGGTGCAGAGGGGCTCGGACGGGGGCAGGTGCTCGCCGGGAGGGAGACCAGGGCGACGGCAAACGCATGCGACAAGGTGGGGTAGGGCTAACAATAAGTGGTTCACGCACGAGGGGAGACCGGTGCGGCGTCGGGTGCGGGCATAGAGGAAGAGCGATGGCAGGTTGGAATGGCGAAGATGATGGCGTCGGTATGTATTGGGGAATGCCAAGCAAGCTGGTGAAGGAAGCTTCATCATAATAAGTTAGAATTGATAAGAAGAGTCATCCAAATGCAATGTCATATCATTTTCGATATTACTATAATTTCATTCAAACACATAAACCGTATATAATAAAAACTTTAATATTGATATTCAATATTTTGAAAATATTAATATTAAAACTAATACTATATCAGTTTTGATAGTCGAACCCAACAGCGCATAAGGTAAGTTTAGTTTGGATAACGAAAAACAATTTATTGTAGAATCATTCGCATTGATTACAGACTCAGAATCTCCCCACAAATGCAGTTCCAAAAAAAAAAAACGTACAATTATTTTGCGCTGGAGATACTCTCGGACTTATCATAAACTTAATTATGTTTATACAAGATAATCAAATATGAGTTTATAAAAGATATGTTTATGATAAACAAATTCTTTATAGATATATTTATCATTACTTCTTTCCATTCTTAAGTTGCATCAAAATGGGGGCATAAATCTATAAATTCATCCTTATATAGATGTCTTTTCAAGGTTAGAAAGGGATTGGGGAGGAGGAGAGAAGAGTGGAGGAGGTGGTGGTGCTGATGGGTTTGGTGATGGGTGTGATTGGTGTGCTGGTTGCGGTTAAGGAGGTGGTGAGGTAATCGCACCCTCAAAGTGCCAGTGCACGTTTGCCACGAAGGCACTCCCACTCGGTCCGTTCTCGAGCCGTTGAGCACGCCCAACGCCCCATCAACCCCATGAGAATCTGATTTCTTGGGAGCTTCTTTTGCTAATATACTCATGAAAGTGTGTGCTATTGGAGGCTATACCACTGGGACCATCTAATTTGCTTCTAGCACCAACAATTTATAAAAGATCACTAATTGAATAACGGCTTTCAAATTAGGTGCTGCTTGGTGTCTTAAAATGTTGAAATCTTTTATCTTTAAACTTGTGGTTTTAGAATCTTTGAATTTTCGGTCTATAAAATTTACATCGAGGTTTTAAGATCAAAAAAAATAAAATGGGCCACAATGGTGCTCAGAGAACGGGATCTTCTGCACCTATCTGTGCCCTAAGACAAAGGGCGAGAAGGTGCATGGGTCATTTGACCTAGAAGTGACGGGTCCATATCACCTCCTCCCCCTGTATCTTGGGGCTCACAGAGGCCCAAGGGATCCAGTTTCAATGGTCAGACCATGTTATAGAACTTCAAGTATTCGCAATATGCCATGTGTTTGGAAGGCACCAAAAATGATATTTCATGATATTTTATGGTATTATAAAGTACATCAAACAACAACTTAGAAAAGACTACACAAGGAGTACCCTCAACTAGTGCTTTCAAAGATAAAATGTGTATCCAAACTTTAAAATAAATAAATATGGCTATTATTATGTTTATCTAAAGATAGAGGCAAATAAATGATTTTGGAGTAGATTTTCAATCACACAATAGTAGGGACACACATTGTTATGTTTCGGTTTTAAAACTATGCTTTTAGAATCTTTCGGTACCAGTCTATACAACTTTAGACTGAAAATTAAAATCAGAAAAAAAGATGCCATAATGGTGGACCGTGTTTCAAAACTCTAAGTATGCACAATACATCAAAAATGAGATTTTATGGTATCTTAACGGTCGACCATGCTTTCCAAATGTAACGAAAGCACCAAAAAATGATATTTATTTTATATCACATCAAACAACAGATTTGGAAAAGAATATTCTAAGATCACTCTCAACTAGTGCTTTCAAAGATAAAATATGTATTCAGACTTTTAAAGATATTATACAGCTAATATAATGTTTGTCTAGAGATAGAGGCAAATAAATAGCTATGGGGTAGATTTTCAAATGTAAAACATTGGGGACATATATGGGCAATTAATGTAGATTGGAACCCTAGTGGTCCAAAACCCATCTCTTATTTCCCTTTAGCCTTCATAGGCTAATATAAATGCAATTCCTAAGGTTCACTTTGTTTGCATAATAGCTTGAACTAGAATAAGGTTTTGGAGATTTCTTAAATCAGAATAAAATGTATTTTGATTTGGTAAATTGTTGATATTCCATTCAGAATAAAGAGAATTACACTGCGCTATTCCAAGTGATCCGGTAAGAATAAGTGGAATAAAGAGTAAAATAAAAAGTAAAATTGAGAGAATTAGGTACTCCAAGTAGAATTTGAAGAGTTTGAAGAATTGAGAGAATTAGACATCCCCGCAATCAAATCAGAATAGAACCTTTATACCGATTATTCCGACCCTATTCCGCAAACAAAATGAGCATATGAGGTAGAGGTTCGTATCATGCCCCAAGTTGAAGGCTTGTGATTCTTATGTCTAGTGTGGTTGTTGTCGGTCTAATGACATATGGGGGCATCATGCTGTTTGGTCACATGTTCGTCTCCCATATTTTGCTTAATTCATCACCCGTGGGTGTGACTTGTAGTGTTATTCTATTTTAGGTTTTTTGTATATATACCCCTCAATCGCATGTATACCTCCAAATTCTCACATATTATCATAAATACTTCTGCAATCTTCAAAATATTTTATTTGTGTCCCTCCCGTCAAACTTAGGTTAATTTCAACGAAATATGTCAAAAACATTACATAAATCATGACATTGTTAGAGGTATCGGAGGTATAAAATGCAAGATTTTAGTATATTGAGGGCTATATATGTAAAATATTAGTGAATTTAAAAGTATTTATATCAAACCATTAGATTGAGGGGCACAAATGCAACATTTTGAAGATTGCAGGGGTATTGATGATAATATATGAGAATTGGAGGTATACATGCAAATATGTTATTTTTGAAGGGCATATATGTAAAAAATTCTTCTATTTTTAACAAGACTCTTCGATTATCAGCTCCTAAAAATTTTCAATATTATAAATAATCCCTCCTAATCCGACTATTTACAAAAAAAATCTCGTAATCTCAACTTTCTTACAGAAAAAATCCTTCTGGATATTTTTTTTGGTGTCACTCTCGAGATCTTTTGCGACTCTTTTTGTGACACTTAAGAGTCTTGCACCAATTCAGAAGTAATTGTATTATAGGGACCTTTTTATAAATGCGTTATATTTTTGGAGACGAAAGTTTAATTATACCTTTAAAAAATTGGAATGATCTCAAAGCCAAGCTCAACCAGCACACATCTGCTTGGAGTTTCATGGAGGATCCGGGACAAAACATAAGTACTTGAAATTTGATATTGTTCTAGATGCATTAAGCAACAACAGCTAAGCAATTTTTTGTGCTCCGAGTCCTTTTCTTCAAGGCGGTTTTGGCCAGTGGATAAGGACCAGAATATTACGATATGGAATAGGCGCCTGGTAGAGTACATATTTTATTTAGTCAGATGAATTTTGCACTATTCAATTGAATAATTTGAATGATACTTTTATTTTGATAAACATGTTTCAGAATTCCAATTTTATGGGTAAGTAAGTTTAAGAGAGACAAATGAACACAACTTATGACATAATTTTTGACGTACCATAAAGAAAAATGCCGTAAAGAGTATTTTCTTATTGTCTAGATTGTTTTAAAATATTTTAAATTATTTTTCATATGTGTAAAGTGCAGTAAATTGACATACACCAAAATCAGTTAGTCAAATAATCCTACTTTTAGCAGATTTTTGATTGCCCATCCAAAACCGCTGATAAAATCGAAGGTTTTAAAATCAATGATTTTAAAATAATAAATTTTATTTTACCAAACTAAAAATCAATGATTTTAAAAGTAATAGTAGTTTACAATATTTTATCGCACACCAAACGACCCCTTGGTGCAACTTGCTCCTTTTTTTTTAATTCGAATAATTAACAACTAAACAAAAGACAACATGATAAATGGGTAAACACAAATCATGAGATGACCTCTAATTAAGGAATTTATATACAAGTGCTACTAAAAGCTTCATTCCTAACTTCTTTTTAACTTTTTTGAATCTAAATTGGGCCTAGCAATGTTCTAACGGTCTGTGGAATAGATTAGATGCCTAGAACGACTTGTATCTCTTTGTAGAGTTGTGGTCATTATCCCCTTTTCCAACCCTATGGACTCCATGTCCCATCACTTCCACCCACCAAGTTAGAGGTCAATTATATTGGCAGCTCAAAGTTCAAGTATCTTTAGTTCGTCCAACGTCTACAAAGCTTCCAAAGTCCATTACACAACCATTGACCACGTATTCATGCCCAAGAAATTGACAACACCTACACTTGAACACGTTTGATTGGGGAGGGTGGGGAAGGAGAGTGGTGGGTCAATGGGGATGACCACATGACCAAATGAGTAGTTGGCCAAAGAAGGGGATCCTATAAACAACATATATGTGCTCATGGTTGATTCGGTTGGCAACCCCCCAAAGCTAATGATACATTTGTCTCTCTACCTCTTGTAGAGGGGGCAATAACTATTGTTTTGTGCTGTAGCAGCTGCGTCATGGAACACAATAGTGAATAGGGTTTAAGGGGCTGTTCAGATTTATGAGGATGGTGTTGCTGAACAACCTTTCTTTTCTTCTTCTGGTAAAGGTCGCGGTCTAAAAAGGGCACATCAAAAAGAGTTTTTTATTTTTATTTTTTTTCTTTTGGGTTAGCTATCCAACCTTACAGATTGCCTTGTTTGTTCAGGAGTAGCATTCTTGATCTAATCATTAATTGATTATCTCCCAAAATCTAAAGTGATTTGACAAACACCTCTCTGTTTAAAAAATCAAGGATTCAACATAATATCCAGTTAGTGGATTATGGTTATTGGGTTTAACCCATTAGATACCCATTAAGATCTTTTAAAGGGTGGGATCCAATTATTTAGATTAAATGAGATTGATCCCTCCTCTCTATATAAGAAGTATATGACTTCTCATAAGATCATATGGATCAAGTGAGATAGAGAGAAGAAACCAGTGGAGATTGTACTTGGGTTACACGCATCTCCACGTCCGGCATTTGTGCGGTTCATGCTCGTGTGGGGGTCGTCGTCTTCCTCTTCCGTTTACGTCAAAAAGGGATGACTTCTACTGCAGATATTCCTACATCTCTAACATGATTCTGATTGGAGAATAGGAGAAGAATAAGGAAGAATAAAGAGAGAATAAGCTTAATTTAACTTTGACAAACGGAATGACTTATACCGGTGCAGAATAGCCTATTCGGAGGAGAATAAGGAGAATAAACAATTCGACTCTAGACCTAAGAATTGCTTATCCTTCTTATTCCGCCAGTGGATTCCACATAATTATCAAACCTAAACACCCCTTATTCTAGTATACGCTATTCCGGATAAATAATTCTAGATTAACTTATTCTGCAATCAAATTGAGGCATAAAGAATGAGAATTTACTTAGAGCCTAAAAAGAAATTTTAATTAGAGTCTCATGTTAGAGAAGTCTCATATAATTTTTTGTTTTGTAATTTTTTGTTTCGTCTCAATGTTTTACTGTACATCTTAACAGACCGTCAATATGCTAACTCATTAACATGTTAGCACGTTAACGTGGTAAGATGTTAAGACGTTAACATGGTTAGGTGTTTAACCTCTTCACATATCATGTTAAGGTGTTCATGTCTTCGCAGTTGGCATCCTATGTGTTAAGATGTTAAAATACTAACACCTAATGTACATGTTAATGCATTAATATGTTCAAATGTTAATAGTTAACATACACCTTAATATTGTAAGGTGTTAAAGTATTAAATTATTAACTTATTACAATTGGAAGAAAGATCAATGGCCGTTATTAGGATAGGATGACAAAAATAAGCCTCCCCATAAAATAGAGAACAAATGGTTAACAAATTTTTTTTGACAAGGGACAAAAAATAATATCAGAATTTTGACAAAAGACTCCAGTTAATCTTCTCAAAAGAATTCTCACAGAGAATAGTTTTCTCAAATGAAGTAAGACAGTGATTGGTTCTTGCAGATTAGAAGGATCTTTGGGTGCATCTCTCCAAGATCTATTAGTCTACAGGACTATCGTGCAATTAAAGGACCCTAGATAGATCTTAAAATAGGGACCCTTTCTTTCTTTTTCTTTTTTTAAGGGAATAGGGATCCTTTCACTTGGTGAGTGTACCCTCTTGACATGGTTCTTCTACCCCCCACAGGGGACAAGGTGGACCCCACATAGAGAAGATGAAGTGGGAGTGTGGGTTCATTAACAACTGAGATGGGTCCCATGAGGGGGTTTAGGGCCTTAGGGGGAGTTGTGTCTTCCAACAAGGGGGCAACCTTCTCCCTGTGCTTTCTGCCTCTACTTCTACCCTTTTCATCAATCTGCCAAATAAGTGGGAGGCTATTTTGTTTATTCTTCCAGTGGACCTTACCAAATTAACTGGAAAACCTCTACATGTTCATCATAATTGATGGATTCTATTTTCAAGCAACTGTGATGTACACATCATCCTGGTGTAACAAGTAAAAAGTATTCCTAAACATCATAATAAACTGAGGATGTCTTTAAGTTATGCCTTTCTAGAAATTGAGAAATTTTATTAGGCTGTTAATTAATCTACCTATATACAGCCAAGTTGCTAAAGAAATGCAGAAGGTCTTCCTCTGTGGTGATGGCAGGATGTTCCTCAGCCTTTGATGTGGTGTTTTTGCCTCCTTCAAAAAAGGATCTTAGCATAAGAAATTGAAAACACTATAAATTACTCTTGCACAATTCTTACATTATGAAATGTTAAGTACAAAATCAAAAACATTATAAATCTTGCAAAAATCTTACATTATGCAATGATAAGTACATTTGTGAAAGTTTATCTTAGTACTAAAATTTTGAGATTTTGGAAAAAATAAAGCTAATAGAATTTTAATTACAGATTTGTCTATCTTATTTTTATATTATTATAAATAACCTCGTTGCATCTCAATACTTCCAAAAATGCCCCTACGGTTAACCTATGCAAAAAAACATTCCTTCTTTAATTGTCAAATTTAATATTTGGAAGAGAATACTCTTATAAAAAATACTTCTTTTGAGGGACATATTATATTGTGCGTAATACTAATAAATAAAAAGTTTCTAGACTTATTAAATTGATGAAAAATAAGATTCACATGGCTGTCATATTGTGCATATCATGGTTGTTGAGAATTCCTTTTCAAAGTCTCCATTCCGAAATTTCATTGCTTCTCTAAAGCAGTCGTACGTTTCTGACTTGGCATAAAAGTGTTGCCCAAGGATGTTGCCTAGTTGAGTATTTCTTAATTCATTTTACCACATCAATAGTCACTCCCATTTCTATTTTGATCTCTTTCCATCATACATATGATCGAGGTTCATAAGACTCGAATCAGGAAATGGAATTTTCGGCAATAAAAACGGATTTATGGTGAAAAATGTTGAAATAGTCTTTTTCTTCGACTACTATCTATGGACATGCGAAACTTGAGAGGAAGTTCCACTTGACTCAGTCCGAAGTAGCTTCCCTTGTTTATAGGGCTGTCAACGGGTCGGAGATGGAAACGGAAATGACACCTTCCGCTTCTATTTTTTATAAGGTTTATTATAGATAGAAATGGAGACAGAAGTGAGTGTTTTTGTTTTCGCATTCATTTCCACTTTTAAATTGAAAATCAGAAGCAAAAATGGAAGTAAACGGAAGTTTCCGCTATCATCATCGCTATATTAAGAAGATATTTAAAATCACTATTATTATTCATTTTTGAATAAAATTTCTTCTAATAATTTTTAAAAATAAACCTACAAAGTTTAATATATGTAAAAATTAACAATCTATGAATTTTGAATTTTGAAATATACTTTATCTATCAATCTAAATTTACATATAAATATATTTAAACATGCACCATAAAATCATATTAAATGTTAAAAAGTTTTCAACTTCTTATTGTTGTCTTTCTTTTATCAAACTGTCAAGAGATATTCTCACTATTAGATATTATATATATATATGTGTGTATGCAGATAGATGTATAAGATACATGATCATTCGGAAACGGAAACAAGTTAGCAGATGCGGAAATGAGTGTTTCCATTTCTGACTCTTATAATTATCGGAGATCTATTTTCATTTCCTATAATTTAACGGGTGGTCTTTAACGGAGTTCCGTATCTATTAATAAAAATGAAAACGGAGCGGATAATCGAAACTCGGGTATCTATTGACGGCCCTAACTTGTTTAGCACGATTCTTGGATTAAAACAATCATAACTTAGCCACACGCATTGTTGTAATTAAGGGGTTGTTTAGCACACAGTAAAACATAACGAAGTGTAGTTTCACAATATTTATTTAGCATGGTGAAATTCTAAGGTTTCAAAATTATGTCCATCCGTACAGCACCTCTCTTACATAAGCTTGACTTCCAGACTTCGAGCTGAAGATTTTGGTTTTGCTATTCAAACAATGCACGCACAGTCCTAAAGCACAAAGAATTCACCGGTTCTTTTTTTTTTTTTTTGGGGGTCAGTGGCACAATGGTCAGATATATACAGATATTTACAGGTGACTAGGGATCGAATCCTGAGAAGTCCTCCAGAATAAGAGATAATTCTGCTCTTGGTCGAGAATTCCGCCTAATTAGGCGAGAGATCCAGGTTCGCTTGATTTTTCGAAGAAGTAATCTCACGGACCAGAGGATAAATATCCCAACAACCTAATATTAAACTATATGGCTGGAGAGTTTTTAAACTCCAACCAGGATCGAACTTGAGACCTCTCTTGTGAAAGAGAAGTAGTGAACCAACTGCCCTAGGCGACTAGTTCAGAATTCACCGGTTCTAAACTGGATAAAGTTAATGTGGGAAATTGCACGAGAGAACTCAACCAAAGAGGTCATTTGGTGTGTAATAAAATGCTGTAAAATTAACGTCGTGAACAACCTAAACTGGCATTTGCTTACATTTGTATTACTGTAAATCATTTTACATTACTATTTTCTGTTTGAAATGCTATAAACCACTATATTTCAAATCGATTGATCCTTAAATTCCTCCTTTTAACTGATTTTACGACATTTCAAAAGATGACAGCAGAAGCATGACAGGAAACAGCACATGCGACGCAGGACATGAATCTTGTGGAGAAGACAGGAAAAAAAAAAAAAAAAAGGACTAAGGAGACCCCCAACCAATCTGGTTTGGTTTGCTTTCAAATCCTTATTTGAAAAAAAAAAAAAAGGTACGGACCATTAGTTAATCCTCCATTCAGAGGCTGCCCCATTAAAAAACTTATTATGTTTAGGTATTTTTCATTTACATAGATGACTTTTTACACATAATTTCTTTAGCTTCACCCCCCCCCCCAAAAAAAAAAAAACAAAAAACAAATAAACTCCTAACTTTGGCCCCTAGATAAATTTTCTGCCTCTATATTTTTCATGAGTCCTTACATGTAGAATATAAGAGAGGCTCCAGGGCACAAGCTTCAGCTGATTGGACAGATTAGGTAGTTGGTGATGTAGCTTATTAATGATTAATTAGATACGTGCAGAACTTCTGCAATATATGTTAGGTTGGGGGAAGTCTCAGTGGCTTGCGCCTATCAGCGCGTGGTGTGTGCGCACACTTACCCGCACGGGTGTACACCAAGCGCTTCTCTTTTAGGTTGCCATTGACATAGAAAGATTAGGTGAAACAAGATCTCGTACGTGGCAATTTATCCACAAACTACTAGGGTTTAATTTGCCTCCGACAGAATTTATTTGTTCAATATTAATCATGATCAGAATTTATTTGTTCAATATTAATCAAGTACATGTTATGTATACACAGTGATCGATGTGCAGGCAATCTATAAATTTGAATAGGTGAGATCCGTTAGGGGTCACCTACTAGATCCTATTGGAGTCTAGGGATATCAATGGGTTGGATGTAATATGTATAGTGGTGTTTTAGATACTGCATCTATTAAGACACTCCTATATCTATTTTAGATACTGTAAGTATTGATAGGGATAATTACATGTTAACCCTACAAAAAATAAAATTATAGATTTACCCATCTTTTTTTATGATATTATAAATAACTTTACTGTTGCATAATACTTGCAAAAATGCTCTTATCGTTGCCATCCATTAGCATTCTATTAAATATCTCTTATTTAACCCCGATTAACTTTTGACCAAAGTTTAAAATGTTTAAAACAACTTTATCCTTAGCCCAACTCTCTTTCTCTATCTTTCCATCTATCTCTCTATCTCTCTTTCTCTCTCTTTGGCACAATGTGTCAATAAAATAAAATAAAATTTTGAAGAGATATTTTTGTCCAAACATTAAATTTAACGATTAAAAATGAAATGTTTAATGGAAGTTAACCGTAGAGATAGTTTTGCAAGTATTGCAATGCAATGAAATTATTTATACCAACATGAAAAGAAGATGGGTAAATCTATAATCTTAATTTTAACAGGATTATGCATATAATTAGGATAACACGGAGAATTCAATTCTGGTCCACCATTTTAGTTCCTCTAAATAGGATATTGTTTTACACAACTATCCTTTTTGGAATTCTAAATTTTGAGGTCTCGCTATCTCCATTACAAGTTCCATCACGTTATGAAAGGTAACAAGCATACAGGCTCCTACTAACTTGTGAGCCTTAATTTCTTCTCCTGAGCTCAACAACTACCCCCACCCTTAAAGTCCAAGGGAGTACAATAAAATAAACTCTCCTTCACTGACACAAGAAATCTGATCCAACTCACACAACTACATGTCTATACATACATCTCCGACCATGTAATATTTTAACTCTGCGGAATTGATTGAGTCATATAGTTTGATGGTGAAATATTTTTAGAATATTATATTTTATATTAAGTATAGAAAAAACAGTGGTTTGCAGTATTTATAATGTTTCACGTCAAATCATGTTCGCTATTGGCCCATGGTGGCTTTGGACAATTAATCCTATATCGGTTTCTAAATTATGATTCCAGTACATATAAGTCTGTGCCTTTGAATCTCAACACCACGGTTTTAGGATTTCATCTTGGTATCAGAACATTGATCCTGGGCCTGACCTCTTTCGCCTCTCCTTTCATTTCCACGGCTCATGATGGCCGTGAGGAGGAGTGTTGGCTATTGGCCCTGAAACTCAACACCGTAGTTTTGGGATTTCATCTAATCAAATGGCACTGAAGGAGAAAGTCCATTTAAGAACTTTCAGAGATAACATGTATATAGATATATGAGCATATGTAGCGGTGCTTTAGAACCCAATCCGACAATTGACTGATTCGGATCACTTGTTTAATTAACCATTTGCATCAAACTGTGAAATGGTAAACCAAAATAATATATTAATATATAAGATTGTAATTTAAATTTTGATAAATTGAAGAGTAAAATTTAAACTAACGGAAATGTTCCCTATTTTAAAGTTGGAGAGCCTAGAACCGAATTGCCATGCATGTTTAAATTTCTTGTGCAAAGATGGGGCGTGAGACGAAATTAGTTTGGAGGCAAACTTATGTTGGGTCTAATATTAATCTCAATTTAGTCGAGAACATTCCAAAATGCACAAAACTTTTACAACTTTAGGTGAGCTAGAAATTGCTTTCTCAATGAAAACTATACCAAATATGACTTTATTAGATAGTACGACGTCATTTGCAAAATTCCATGCGATGATCAACGGAGGAAAAAAAAAAAAGATGTAAGATTAAGGGTGATCTGTTGGGTGCACCGTAAAATTTATTACATGTCTAGATTTTTCAAAGAAAATGTTCACAATATAGATGCCAAAATTTGAATCTAAAGATAGTGTTGGTAGCCGGATTGCTCGTTCGGCATAAGCACTACATTAACGAATCATATTTTAGTTTAACCAAAAAACCTTATTTAAGCTCTATTCAAAATGGATTATTTTAATTACATTAAATAATAAAAGTAAAAATGTGAGAAACTAAGTGCCATTAATGCTCATTCAAAGAAACAATTTGTACTATTTGTTCACATTACTATTCTCTCCTATTCTAGAATAAGCTGTAGTTCTCGCTCAAATTACGAACTCCATATGATCAAATCGAATATAAGAAACAGTAAAGTTCATAAGTCATTTTATGCTGCAATCAAAGCTAGAGAACCTTATAAGTGAGTATATTTTAAATTTATAACTATTAAATTACTAAGCAACACCTATGCATACAATAGACTCCAAATACTTCCAATCTCACCTCAAAGAGGTCTAGATAATTTCTTTGAAGAGGTGACAAAGGTAATTGGAAGGCCACGCGAAGTGTGTCGTTGCCTTCTCATGTGAGCCTTACGTGGGTGGACGTGAATCCATGAGCTCGCCGCATGTGGAGCTAGCCTACAGAAACTTGAACAGACCGTCGTCATCAGCCATGGAGGGGTCATCATGAACTCCATATATATGCCCCCCAGAGCAGCAGCTGAGTGCCCTGTGTATTATTATAACCATGTTGACATAGGCAGGAAACAACTGCATGCCATCATGAGATGACACACACAGTGTGGTGATCTTTCAACTTTTGAAACTTGGAGCAAGTACTTAATTGGAGTCGGCAGCAAGTCTCCTGAACCACCACTTGCCAAGACAGTGCTGAGTGTGTTCCCCGGGATGGATTTCACTGTGCAGGTTATTGTGGTGATCACGGCAGGCAGGTCCCTGCAGCCCTTCTTCCCAGGTTTTCATGGCTCAATCATATCACTGGTGGTGTTCTTCTTTTGTTCTTGCACCTTTTACATACCCTTGTAGAAAGAAAATTGCAGAGTTCATGAAGTACTTACTCCTGGACAAACGTTTTCCAGTCGAATAATATTTGCTGTACTGTACTGTACGTCACGATTGTTCAAATATTTAAGTGAGCATTTTTTTTTAATTATTTTTAACCGTCCAATTTAAGATAAGGTTGAATAGCTGTCTAGCTAGATTCTCCTTCAACTCAATTTTTTTTAAAAAAATAATTGCTGCACTGCTCTCTTGGCTGACATACCCGTGGGTGAACAATATATATGGCATCGTATAGGGTCAACGAAGATATCATTTTGCCGTGGATCCTATTCTCAAAAGAGCTCCCACCTCTCTTCCTCAGTCTTAGTTTCGAAGAAACGATGTAAGTTGAGGATACTCCTTGCTTTCTGGTTTCCGGCTCTCTCATGCACCTTATCTCTACCACTGCCCTAGTTTCCCTCCATACTTTGAAAGCTCTTCTTCTACTCCTGACAATAACAGTGTCATGCTAGGGTTATTGTATTCCAGGTATGGCCTTTGCCCCTCGGCTGTGGAGTCGGCTTTCTCACGGCCATGAGAGAGAGAGACATTAGGAGGCTAACTATGCTTCTCAATTGGCTATCTCCTCATCGAACAAGATCATCTGGATTCGTGCGTCTGGACGGTCGGTCTAACGTTCTTAGACATATGAAACCAAACGTAGTGCATGTCATTTTCAAAGATAAATAACTCATATATCCTATGTTTCATATGTCTGAGTATTGGACGGTCTAGATATACGGATTCAGATGATCTGGTTCCTCTCCTCAAAGGCGTTTGAGAGAGAGAGGATATAAGGAGAAGGGGCTAATAGAATAGAGTGATATAAATATATAAAAAAATGGAACAGATGATCTCCTTTGAAGATAAAAAGAGAAAAGAGAAGAGAATAAAACAGAAGTAGAAATTGCTGCTCAAGACTATCGTAACCTGGTCGCAGCATGCATGGCGGGCGTGTCTGCCCGCAACAGGAACTAGGGATGTCAGCAGGTAAGGTATGGTGCTCATAGTGAACTAGCTTTGAGCTATATATTATGTATGCCTATTAGCTAGGCTATCTCTTTATCTGCTTATTGTTCATTAATTATCATAAGGTGATACATCTACAAGCCCCTTTGTAATATGTACATAGTTGGTTATTATCAGATAATTAATGGTCAAAATTAGATCCATGAAATTCAAATTTGACGTAAAAATAAATCTATAAATTATATTTAAAATCAACTTTAAATTAAGAGAAATTGATCGTTTCTAAGAGATGCAAAGAAACAGACTTAGAAAATTTGTCTCGTCATATAAAAACTTAGAATCAAGATAAAAACCTATCAAGGTCATACTCAAATAAATTCTACCAAGCAAGATTAAGCTTATCTGGAGCATCACTTCATATAAAATTCAAAAATTGATGTTAATTATGTATAATTAATGTTCTTAACGATCACTACCGGACATCGAATTTGAAAATAAAGTGCCCACTTATGTGTCCTCTCCCGATATCCCCAAGAGGATTTTTTTAAAGTTAAGTGGCCCTATAGATGGACATAGCTAGTGACCCTACGTCAAAAGACTAGGATTCGAGTCTACCTAAAGACGGAAAAATGTCTCCCATTTTTAATCGATAATAGGTAGAGGGGTGAATGAATTATGCTCGACAAGTGGCTTAAGGGTTAGTTTGGTTGACCTTCCACTTACTTCTTAAGCTAAATGAACCAAGTTCGAACGAGTTTTCACAGTTGATTTGTAAATGAGTCTAGTTTGAGTGCAAAGTTGCTTGACTTGTTTAAGTTTGTGAACAAACTCGTTTAGTATTTTTATAATATAAAATTATCATATAATTTTAAACCACTTAGTATTTTTAAAAAATTTAAACATGAGAATTGATGTGAATGTAGACCTAGCTACTTGCTTTCCATATAATCTCACATGGGCACTTTTACAAAACTGCATAGCGGCATAAAATGTTTAAAAGTCCTCACTCATACTATCAACAACTATTTTAAATATTCTGCTTGAAATCCGAATTTGATTAAAATTAGTTAAAACAAAACAAAACTAAGTTTGACTGATTCATTTGCACCTCCCAATATATTTAAAATAGTTTCAACATTGATGTGTTTAAGGACTGATGAGGCAGAATCCGATTCGGCCCATTAAAACAAGTCCAAACCCCGTTCAGCCCAACAGCAGCAGTACCAGGCCCTCTGGGAGCCTTCGGCCCGTCAGCGGCCCAACAGCCCTCGGCCTGTAAGCGGCACCGTCGCTCCCGACCCAACAGGCTTCAGCCCGTCAGCGGCCCACCAGCCTACGGCCCGGGAACAGCGCGGCAGCCCAGGGCCCAACATGCTTCGGCCCATCAGCGGCTCAACCCCGTTCAGCCCAACAGCAGCAGTACCAGGCCCTCTGGGAGCCTTCGGCCCGTCAGCGGCCCAACAGCCCTCGGCCCGTAAGCGGCACCGTCGCTCCCGGCCCAACAGGCTTCAGCCCGTCAGCGGCCCACCAGCCTACGGCCCGGGAACAGCGCGGCAGCCCAGGGCCCAACAGGCTTCGGCCCATCAGCGGCCCAACCCTCTTTGGCCCGATAGCCGAGTCCGACCCACTCCGGTGGCGGATCAGGCACTATGGCGGTTTATCAGTAAGCCCGCATTTAGTCCTATATCGGCTGCCACCGTTAACCATCATCTATCCTTTGCTATAAATACACCGCTATTTATTGCCAAAAGCATGCTTCCTCAAGCCTCCGAGACCCTTAAGGACTACAGTCCGAAAAATATTAAAGCTACTTTCTTTGACTTCTGAATCGAATCTTCTTCAGGAGCTAACTTGACCGTCGGAGGGGGTTCCCCAGGGCTGAAGCCCGGGACTCCTGCTGACTGGTTTTCTTCTTCTTTCCCTCCTGCAGGAGCTCGGTTCGAATCATCGCCGACCTTCCCGAGTCGGTCTCGACCGCCGACCTCGGACTCCTCTCCCTGGTCTCGACGCCGTGCGCCGGCTGCCCTTGCAACAGGGGATACTCGGCCTCGCGCCACCCCTTCGTCCGCCGAAGGAGCCTCGGCCCCGACTTCCCGGAGTCAGCCGGCCACCGACCGAGCACCCCTCGGCCTTCGGACTCTCGGCTTCGCCTCTGCGTCCTTCGCCTTCCGGATCCCTGTCGGGCCCCTGAACACCGATCCGACCCAGCACCGGATCCATCTCTTCGGATTCCGGCTTCGGAATCCGATCGTGATAGCTTCAGCTACATCACGGACAAAAATGACTAATATATGCAAGGGCAAAAGTGTAAATCTGGAACATTATACGGATTTAGTTTTAAAAAATCTATGCACAAACTAGCTATTTTCATCTGCAAAACCAAAACGGTATTGATGGCGAATGTACACGTACGCGCAACAGATCTTTTGTAGAATGCAAGGGTATTATAAGTAACATATGATAAATTTACAAGGTATATTTGCAAACAATCCTTTTTAGAGTATGAAATGACAAGACATTACATTTGTAACTTTCGGTTACGTCGCATCAATTCAAAGAAAAAGAATCTAAAAGATGTATTTTATTTTGATCCAAACAAAACAAAATAGAACAAAAACTCGTCATTATTTTAAAATATTTTATATCTAATCAAATGGCCCTTTACTGATAACAATGAGAAAATTAGTAGATTTTCTGATTCGCTGCCACAAGTGGATTTTGGACGAATTAGAGAGCTCTTTGCTGTGATTGATTTGAGGATAATAGAGAAGCCCAAAATCTTAAATCCACACAGCAGGGACAAGTTCAACAGAAGTTTCAAAAGCTGGAGGACCTATCAGTGTATTAATATAATAGACTGTTGGTCTTAGGGCTGTAAATGGTATTCTAAATGATATTCTGTTTTTGATGTTTCGGAAAGAAAGTTGAAATGTAAAAAAGTACTTCTTTATTTCTAATTTTAAAAGGTTCCCTAATCCCTACCTTGCAATGAGTAATTGGATGCAGATGCAAAATACTCATTTATATATCTACTTTTTTTATATTTATTTTAATAATATATCAATAATTTATATTTTTTCCGCTTTCAAAAGAGTTAACTAATAATGTCAAAGAGTCGAGGAAAAATTGCTAGGAACTTCGTGTCAGATAGGGTCATTCACGTCCTACTCCCTGTCAGAAAACAACATTCCAGCGGCTCTCGACTATGTGGAGAGACTATTTCTCCCTCTCTGAAATTATCGTCTAATTAGGCGGACCCCTTGATCCGACTATTTCTCCCTCCCTCTATGTCATCAACCTTTTATAATACCTAATCTACCACTCTTGTCCTATTTGTCTGGTCACAAAAAAGGCTACAATTTTTTTTTGAAGAATTATAATTTTACCACTCCGCCTTTTAGCTTTTAAGTACAACTATAATACTCTAAAGTTACAGTATTGAGTGTCAACGTATTAAGATTTTAACACATAAAAAAGTATTTAATATTTTAAATATTTAAAACTTAAACTATCTAGGTTATTTGAAAACTAATACCAATAATAGCAATCCTAAAAGTTTGTAATTCTCTTTGATGAATATTGCACTTCTGACAATTCGGTTGTTTCAAAATTAAGTCTAGTGGACGTCTTTATGGCGTCCAGTCATAGTTGCATCTTCCTAGTGATAGTTGCCCACTTGAGCTCTAACTACCTCACATCTCAATTGTCAACTCTACGAACTCCTTCACTATCATCGCCTCTCAAGAGAGCAACGCCACCACCACCACTGTGACCTCCTCTAGCATTTGAGACCAACGATGTGGAGTTAGACGAAGCACACACCTGATTTGACCTCGAATATGAAGGAGTCTTCTTGGAAGGGAATGGAGAGATCCATCAGTTAGAGGGAGCTTCTAGATACATATATGGAAAGATCGATGGAATATAGGAGAGAAAGGAACAACGTGAGGTGGCGGTCCTCCCGTCATGCTAGTAGAAGGCAACGCCACAAAAGAGAATGACACCGAACTGGTTGAGTTGGAGCGTGGGGAGGGTAGTAGCAGTGGTAGGGTGCTCGTGGTTGGTAGTCTAGGAGATGGTGCTGACATTGTACTAACCGAGGTTCCAAAGACCATCCAAGTCAAACTTCACCCAAATATTGTGCTACAAGAACGAGAGATCGACTAAGAATGTGGAGGTGTTGTATATCTGTTGTTGCATGTTATCTCATCTTAAAGACAACTCCAAATGTAATACAAGTTAATACCTTAAGTCTTTGATTTTTAAAGTTAAGATATTTAGGACTTAAAGAATTAAAGAGTTAAGTATTAAAGACTAAAGTCCTAAACGTCTAAATAACCAACACTCATGTAACACTTAAACTCTTTAATTCTAAGTTTTTAACACATAAGACCTTAATACTTTAAGTGTTGAAGTATAAAGGTCTTAAAGATTTAAAATTTTAAAGTATTATATTTCAAATTTAGACAAAACTTTTTTATAAGAGAGAAAAAAAGTCTAAACCTTTCTCTCATTCTCTTTATAGGAGAGGATTACGCCAGGCTGGTTTAACTTGGGTGTGGAGAGGACAGTGGCAGTGGCAGTGGCAGAGAGCTCGCTGGTGGCTGCTTAGAGAATGACCTCAACACTGTATCAGTTGAGGCTGCAGATGGCATCTAAGGAGTCCAAGTCAGACTTCACCCAAATGTTGTGCTATAAGAATGAGGGATCGACTCAGAATATGGAGGTCTATGTATGTTATGCTCTGGATCCGATTCTTTTTTTTTTTAAATTCGGAGTCCGACTATGTAATCTCAAAACAAATTCCATTATAACTAACAAATATGAGAGCTAAACAAATTAAATCTAAACATATCAAATAGATATGCATCCAATCACCATATAAAGAGCTGAACAAATAAATATCAGAGCATATGGGTGTTAGTATTAGGTGGCCTCCAAGCCAATCGGATATTTTGTATTATTTAGTTATTAATAAAATGACTTAAATTTCATTCTGTATATAATCCGATATTGTTTGTCGTTTCACGATGAAGTTCATGGACATGTTCAATGATCTTCGGATTATGATGAGATCATAATTACGGAACTGAAGACTTATAAACACATATTCTTAATTGTTCCTAGTCAGAGGATGTTTGAGAAGGACATCAGATATCTGGATAGACTAATACAGGTTTCTTCAGCTCATGTGATTAGGGTGATGTGAGTGCTCAAATCAGGATGTGTAATTATCATGAAAATTTATGTTGTATATGTGACAAATAAACCTATTAAAATAACTAAGTGAATGTGATAGCCAGAAACTTTTGACTAAAAAGTTCCAAAAGACAGAGATTGATCGCTTACCTGTTTCAGAATTGGGAGATGTTAGAGTCATTAATTCTCCTCCTTCAGCCGGCTGAAGGAAAAGAGCCATTCTGACTTTATTCTTGCTATGGATGCTTATCGGACTTTGAGAATCGTCCAGATTTCCTTGTTGTTGATTCTCTCATCTAGATCTTCTTTTGTACCTTGCAAAAAGTGGAAAAAAAGAAGGAAAGAACAATAAGAACTCAAATAGATGTAGTATCTATCCCAGTAATAATCTTAATCATGCAACTAAACAAATGAACTCACTTATTTGTGGTCTTTGAAACCCCTTTTAACGTTGAAAATTATATGCTAGTGAGTGTGTATTGCATGGAGTGATATGATGAAATTATGATGTGCTAATGTGATGAAAGTATACAAGATGAACAAGATGTGCAGAAATTGATTAAGAACTAAGTTGAATGGCCTCTGGAAAGCCTTGGTTTCTTGAATTGATTTTGGAAGGACGAAGAAATGAGGAAGAAAGGATGAAACTTGCTTCAAGACTCTTGGAAGTAGTAGCAGCGCTTCGATCCTTCAGCGTTTGGACGTCGTCTCTCTCAAAGAATTGCTCCAATAATCACTAATTATCTCTCACCTTTCAAGAATTATCACTAACTTTTTAATGGCCAATGACTTGGATATTTATAGGTTTAAGTTCACGCGTCCGCAATTACTTAAAGATTAACATGAAGAAATTTTGAAGCTAATCCAACCAAGAAATAGATAAACACAGCCTAATTCATCATTATCTGTAATTAACTAAAACGTGTCGCCCAAATGAGACGTCTTTTAGATTAATTAAGATAAGGATAAACATCGGGAAGAAGAGACGGAATCAACTTAGGAAACCTAAGTGGCGTCGTGCATAGCAGATGTCTTTTAGTTTATTAATAAATTAATTAAAAATCAGATTAAAAATCAAAATATGAATAAAACCCTAACTGGCGTCTACACAAGTCGACGTCTTTTAGAATCTTTTCATATTTGATTAAAAATATTAGTTAAAATGAATTTCTTTAATAAACTTAAATTATGTCTATCTGACCCGATGTCATTTAGACAATTAATTCAGAAAAATTAATAAAAATTAACTAATGATTAAATATTAGACTATTTTGAGGCATTATTATATGGCATGAAATTTACTCAAAATAATGTCAAAATTAACGTGTCTACAGCTGCCTTACATTGGCATCGTCTTTACAAGGGAGTGAAATGAAATAGAATGTATTGAAAAGGTGATGCCAAGGTGTGATGAGACACGCTCTTAACATCACATGATTGGAATTTTTCTCAAAATCATCAATGAAGATAACTCAAAAATATCGATGAAATCAATCATGTCTTGATGAGATAGACAAGGAAATAGAATAAGGTCGATCAACTTCCACGGATCGGGAAGTATCCTAGGTCACAAACCCTGCAAGTTTCATCATGGGGAGCGATTGCTAGCCGATGTGGACGTGCTGCAACCATGGTGGATCTTAAAAGAAAATAAGAATATTTGATAAAGAATCCAAGAAAGGATAGAATTCCAAAGATATCTTCAAGCGAACCTCAAAGATAATCAAGATACTCAATTCAGAATAGAATATTTCATATCATGTTGGAAATTATTTGATCAATGGTATGAAGTTTAATCAATAATTAATTCTTATCATAGTTATATCAAAGTTCTACATGATCCATGCTAGGCTAAAAGAAAAATATAAAATCTAATAAAATTTAAATTAATCAAGGATAATATTGTTAAATTGTTATTAATGAGTCAAGATATCAATTCTTGTAATTCAGTGTTAAGCCGAAGCTTGTTTATCCACGTACCGTTTTACAAAAATGGAATCATCGTCCTCACTAATTAACAATCCAACGGCCTATCCATGCAATTAAGAATTCTCTAGAATTATCACTGTTTTTTTTTTTTTTTAAAGAGAACTCAAATTGCAGTTTCATCAAAATCACAAGGTCCTTGATATAATCTAATAAATATTTAACATATAGTAATGATGATGCAAATTAATCACATGAAAGAATATAAGGGATAGAGATAACCGTCTTTTTAGTCACCGTCGAGACTCATAAACTCCCACAGTGGAATCTTCTTTAACATTCTCAGCTTCATTTGGATTTTCCTGAATTTCCTGCACTAAAAAATCATAAGTAATTTCAAGCAAGTTCATTAAAATCTAGATAAGCTTTTCGGGTAAATAACAAAAAATCCTAAAACGCGTCGTGTCGCGCCGACGCCATTAAGGTGAACTAAAACACGTCGTTGTTCAACGACGCCTTTCAGTCGCAGAAACAGATTCTAGCTGTGTTCAATTCGGATTCCAACTCTCTCCATACATATCCCTTCTCCAATCCGAAAAAGACTTCCTAGAGTCGCAATTCTCTCTATATAAACTTCATTAACTTGTATCAAGGCAACCCTAACACAATATAGAGATCAAAGCAAGAGATTTTCTCCAAAGTATAAGGATTTTCAAGGTTTTCAAGGTTTCAAGAAGAAGAAACTTAAGAATAAGATGGATTCTTCAAACAAGAGGATGAAGAAGACACTCGAGAAGCTCTCTGTTGTGAAGGATCATCTAAGTGGAAGAGATCCTAACTTCCAAGTAAGTTAAATCCTTTCTTCCTTCAATCCTTCTTCTTCAATTTTCCTTTTTTCTCCATATTCTTCAAGTTCTTCATAGCAATTCTCCTTTTTAGGCATATCCTTTGTTTTTCGGTCCAAGAAAATTCACATCTCTTCCTTGGATTCGTAAGCTTGCTAAAAGTATTACTATTTCCATGCAATCCTTTATTTCCAAGTGGAACATCTAAGGTCTAGTAGTCCATGCAAAGCATTACAAAAGTTCAAATGTGGACTGGGTGGCTATGGGTGCTTTGATTGAGTTGTGGCATCTTCAAACCCATACTTTCCTTTTTCTTGAATTTGAATGTACTATTCTTCTAGAAGAGGCCGAACTCCTATTGGACCTTCCTAAGATCAAGTTGAACGACAATGAAGTGATCTAGAATAAGATGGCTTTGATGAGGGAGAAGATCACAGGTCAACAATTGTTGATGAAGATCATAAAGGATCCAAAAGAAGTTAAAGGATGCCTCACCAAGAAAGGAATCAACCTTGCAAAGCTAGCAGAGTGGACTTTGAACGAGATTGAAGATCTTAGAGAGGATGACACTGAGAACGTGATGAAAGCATTCACCACGTGCCTAGCTGGAGCTCTATTCTTTCCTGCCCAAGACAACATACTAGAAGATGATCAAGTCAGCGCAATCTGCGAGATCTTTGAGGGAAGACAAATCGACACAGCGATTCTAGCCTATCTCTACAGTGGGCTCTCTGCAGCATCTACAGGTCAGCCTCCCTATATTTGTATGCTTCTCTTCGCTCTGTGGGTTGAGTTGCACTTCAAATTTGAATATCACATTAAAAATTCTGCAAGACCGTCTCAAATATATCAGGATAGCCCTATCTTCCATATTTCCAACATTGTGAAATTCAATGAGAAGATGATCAATCGAGTGCCTAAACTCAAGACTCGAGCTGACTGGAGAGATTATCTGAGAACAATGTCATCAAATGGGTTCGACTCTTTACTTCTTACTCTCGTAGGAAAGCCCATTCGAGTACGTCGCGCAGCGGGTGCAGAGCTTAAACTGATCGGGGCTATTGAATTCGTGATGTACAATCCTCATCGATGTCATATTCAACTTAGCCTGCCTCGTCATGAATTCTCTGAGTTTTCCCATACATCTCCAATCAAAAAGTGTGCCTTAGAATCCGATGAAGACTTTGAAGCTACTGAGCTTATAGTTACATTATGGAATATTAGCTTCAATCATCATGTAAATTCTTCCGAGAATAGAGATAGAAGATTATCTTATCCATATATAATGAGACTTCGGAAAATTCTTCCTTAAATGTTCTATTTATTTTCCTTTTTATGATGTAATTAAGAATTTATTTTCAATAAAGAATCGTTCCTTTATGTCGTGAAATTCATCCTTAATCTTCTGTGACTTGTCCAAGATTTTCTTCTAAATAAAAACTTGATTTTTCCTTAAAATATTACAATTCAGGTTTACTTAATGTGAAACGCGTCCACTCAGAAAGATGCCTTTCAACTATAATTTATTTTTCAAAAATCAGAGATTAATCCTTAAAATCCCGAATTATTCTTAAAATGCGTCCACATGACTAGACGCCATTAGATCAAAAATTCTTTTCTAGAAATCAGAGATTAATTATGAAAATCCCGAATTATGATGTAAACGCGTCCACCTGTCTAGACGCCATTAGACCAAAATTCATTTTCCAAAAATCAGAGATTAATTATGAAAATCCCGAATTATTCTGAAAACGTGTCCACTTGTGTAGACGCCTTACAATTCTCCGTAGAATTCTGCCATTAATTATGTGATCAATCTACTGAAATGCATCGTGTTACCTGGACACGTTTAATCATCATGCCTTGTACAGTTTTGACCAGATTGACGGTTTAACCTGAAACGCGTCGTTCTGTAAAGACGCCTTTTGCTGAATTTCAAACCCCTGCCTTGCCGCCTCAGTTTATGCGCCGTAAATGGCGTCGCTGTACCCCGACGCATTTCAACTTCTCCAAACAGAACCCGCGAAAGCCCCTTTCTTCCTCATTCTCTCAAGCTCCCTTCTCTTCCTCTTCTGGCGATTCCTTGGCGATTCTCCGCCCTCTTTTCATCACCGGCGATCTCTCCGGCGGGGTCTACTCTTCCGGCCGTCTCCTCCATCCTCTCTTTCTCTCTTAGATCCCCTTTTCTCCGTGCTCTCTCCTTCTCGAAATCAACCGAGCTCTAAGAAAAATTCCCCAAAACCTTGTCATGGAGAAGGGACAACCAAGCAAGGCTAAGGTCGCAGTGAAGCGACGGCGGACGGCCTCCCTCGCGGTGGTCCCAGCGGTGGAAGAAGTTCCTAAGGAAGCGCCGGCCGACCTCGCGGCGGTGGCGGCATTTTTAGAAGAAGAGGAGGCTCCACCTGCGGCTATGGCCGAAGAAGAAGGAGGGGAGGGCAACCTCCACCTGGTAAGTCCTCTATGGTTTGGATGGGATGAGAAAAAGAGGGAGGAAAGGGGTTCTTTGGAAGAGCCCATAATTGGGTTTGAATGGTGTCCAGACCAGGTGACGCCTTTTAAAGGGCGTCGCCATGGCCCGACGCCATTCAATTTTTTAATAGTATAGAAAAATAGGTCTAAATGGCGTCAAGGAGGGTGGACGCCTTTCAATGGGCGTTTATCTTGCTCGACGCCTTTTAGTTACAATATTTTATTGATTTATTAAAGTCCATTAACTGATGAAATCTTCTTGTTTTTTATTTGCAGGAGACGATGAGGGCTCGCATCTCATGGAACTTAGTGATAGGGGCCTACCGGGGACTCCCGGACTTCTAGAAGGCATGCCTGCGCCAGATGGGGTTCGCGAAGACTCTAGAGATCGAGCCATTTTGGCTCGACTTGGTCCTCCTGCAGACGCTGCGGGAGAGGTGGCATACGGAAAGCAGGACTTTTCTAATGCCCTGGGGCCACATGGTCCCAAGATTAGAGGACGTGGCCAGGATCACTAGCCTCAGAGTAGATGGCAGGCCGGTGAGCAAGGTGACCTACCCCGATTACCGAGGGTTGGTAGAGGCTCTATTAGGTATAAAGGTATCTAATTTAGACAGGGAGTCCAGGACCGTCCCTAGAGTGGAGGTAGAGGCCGCTTTAGGTTTAGCAGAGCCCCGGCGTTGGTCTGATGAGACCTGGGAGGAGTTCAGAGATAAGTTAGCATAGTCCTCTTCCTTTGTCTACTGTAGTGACCCTAGCCAGGTAGATGAGGTAGATAGACAGTTGAGAGTCTTCCTTGTTTTCTTTTTTGGTCGGTTTCTTCAGTATGAAGGGCGACCATATCCACTGTAAGTTTCTTTATTTGTTAGATGACCTCGACCGCGTCCATGAGTATGCCTGGGGTGCGGCCCTCTTGGCCCATCTCTTCGCCGATCTCTCTGTGGTCACGCCAGACCGTGAGACCACCGTTAGCGGCTTTTCGCTATTTCTTCAAGTATTAAGTCATTTTATTATTTGTTCATGATATGAAATGTAATGATATGATACTTTTCTAACTTACATGTTTATGCATGCAAGTGTGGAGCTATCTCTATTTCCTGCTCGGCCGAACGAGGATTGTGAGGCCAGATGCTATCCCGTTGGCAGCCAATCGTGGATATGGCCCCACAGCACCATCAGCTGACGGCCCTTCGCCGTCAGTTCCTTGATTATCTGGAGCTTCTGGTAAGTTATTTAATTAGTTCAATTATGTTTATTAAATGCAATTTATTTATATGAATGCATCTAACCTGTATGCAGGTGATCTGGCGCCCGTACTTGGGCATGGGCGAGGAGGGCTGGTCGAAGACGGTTCGGTCAGCAAATGTGGCTCCACTGTCTGAACGAGATCGAGCCGCTCCGCCTCTACCTAATGATGAGGACCCTGGGCCTCCATCAGGAATGGACCGAAGAGGAGGTCCCGGAGGGCGTCGGGAGGAGCATGAGGAGCAAGCAGGCCCTCACAGACTGGCGAGCCAAATTCTCCGAGCAGTACGAGGATTGGCACCGCCGCAGCATACGAGTAGAGTCTCATGCGGAGGATAGCACCGCCTACCTCCAGCAATACCGGACCTACTACACCGACCAGCTACGGCTTCTCCGACCACTCGATGTAAATATGACTTATGCATATTTCATTTTATTATTATTTTAATTTACATTTGTGAATGAATTTGTGTATGCATGGTATGCAGGATGCACGAGATGCTGTTATCATCGACCTCCGGGCCAGCCTACAAGATGCGGAGGCCCAGCTGGAGCAGGTCCAGAAGAAACTTTTTGACTTGGTATGTATGCATGCTTATGAATGAATGTTTTAATTAGTTAATTTATTTTGACAATTAGCCACTGACGGTTGTCTTTTAGTGCAGCGAGCCGTCTATACCCAGATGACTCCCCCGTCATCCTCAGCTGGGGCTTCATCCTCTTCTACGGCTGCTTATGAGGCTGCTCTTACTGACCTCTAGAGTCAGCTCGCCTCTGCCATCCATCGAGCCTCTCTTGCGGAGGAGGATCGGGCTGCTCAAGTAAGTTCCATCCTTCTTCTTCCATTGTTGGACTTGATTTGCTTGATTATCTTGAAATAACAGTGTCTTCTTTTACAGGTTGCCGAGCATCAGGAGGCCCTTCAGAGGGTTGAGATCGACGCAGCTCGAGTCCGTGAGCTCGAGGAGCAGGTGGCCCATCTCTCCACTGGGGATCTCGCACGACTCCAGGTTCGCTTGGAGATCTTGACTAAGGAGTGGGATCGCGACCGCCTTCAGCTGGAGAGTCTTCAGGGTCGCCTCTCCGTGGCAGAGCATGAGCGCCGGATGGTGGAGGAGAGATATCAGCGAGCCCGCCAGTGGGCTATCGATCACGGTTAGGCGAGTGCTTTCACGGCCAGCATTGCCATATCGTCTGGCCAGGCAGGACTGAGTGCCATGGGCCCACCACCGCCACCGTCCAGAGCTACAACGCCAGATGCCCAGGATGAAGCCCTGAGTCAATTTGACGAGGGGGCAGGGGAGAGTCAGCCGTGAGGGCTTTATCATGTACTTTCTTTTTCTTTTTGTGAGCCCTGATGATGATGGACTCTTTATGTATAGCCCCTTGTCCGGTTTAGTAACCGACTACTTGATCCTATCCTTGGTAGAAGGGTCAAGGGGTATAGCCTTTATTAACAAAGGTAATAATAATTGAACTGAAGAAAATAACGGAGTAAGATGCAACATACAAGCATGCAAATGCTCGTTGAAAATAAAGGAATGAAGCATACCAAATGTTACAAGCAGATGCTAATTGAAATATTTTTTTGATTTTTGAAATATTCATTTTATTTGGGTTTTGGAACATGTATATATTTTTTTGGATTTTGAGATATGTATCTTTTTTGGATTTTGAAATATGTATTTTTTTTAGATTTTGAGATATGTACTTTTTTTGAATTTTGAAATATGTATTTTTTTTGGATTTTGAAATATGTATTCTTTTTGGGTTTTGAGATATGTACTTTTTTTAGATTTTGAGATATGTATTTTTTTTGTATTTTGGGATATGTATTTTTTTTTATTTTGAAATTAATGTGCAAACTAAAAGACCAACATGGTACTCAGATCAAAAGAATATATTCATCTATTAACTTAATTCCCAAATTGTTCTTCAATAATCTAACTTAGATCCATCGTGCTTGAACTTGTGTTTCCATTCGTGATCCCATTTGATGATTCGATCCTTAGTCAATCTAGGCCGTTCCTTAAGCTTGGAATACGTCTCTTCAGAAAGAAAGGAAGAATTGGTTTAGAAAGCCCATAAGAAGGTTCCAGAGACCCAAAAAGATGTTCCTTTCTTACCCTAATATCTGTTGGGGTTCGGTCACTTTCTTTCCGGGATATTTATCGGCCTTGCGTTCCCTTTTATTTCACTTCATGGGCTTGATGTAACGTTTGTAGTGTAATGGCCTTTTGATTTGACATTTGACTTTTGCCTTTTGCTTTTTCTTTTTCATTTCATGGGACGGATCTCTCCAATTTTTTTTTATGACGGCCTCCTACTAAGATGGCGGGTATTCTTGGTAGTCTATTCTAAGCCTTGTTCTGACATCGTGGGCCGAGTGTAAAAACATAATTTTTGTTTAAAAAGAATGATTTGTACTTTACACCCTCAGTCAAGCTTTCGGTATTCCTTTGGACTTCACATCTTTTGTTATTCACGAATCAAACGTGTCAGTATGTGTAGTAATGTGTTTGAATTAAATTATCCAGACTAATAAGGGAATTTGAGTTTCTAAATTTTCTGATTCCACTGGTCTTTGTATCATGCTGATCGACTCTTTAACCTAAGGGTAGTATTTCTTAAGATACAAACCATTCCAGGGGTGAGTTAATTCTTGTCCTTCTGCATTAACTAGATGGTAAGCGTTACTAGGAAAAGCATGCGATACAACATATGGTCCTTCTTAATTGGGTTGGAGCTTAGAATGCGGACCACCAGGTTTTATAAAGATTATTTTGATGACCATTTCACCAACTTTGAACTTTCGTTCAATGACTTTCTTTTGATAAAAACGTGCTAATCTATTTTGATATACTCTTACATGATTAGCAGCTGACCATCTTTTCTCGTCTAAGAGTTCTAATTGAGTAATGATAGGCTTGTTGCCTAGAGTATGTGGGGCAAGGGGGACAATAGGGTTGAGGTTCGGCAGCGCTTCCGCCATGCCTGAGGGCATTTTGATAAGTTGGCGTAGGCGGTCTAGCCGGTTGCCTCGAGGAGGACAGTTGTGGCCCAACTGGCCGAGAAGTTGAAACCTGAAGGCCTTCCATGGCCTGGTGAATGAAGAAAGTGTGATGGGGAGGTGGTTGAGGAATAACAGGAGGAGCCGCAGGATTCGGCTCGGTAGACTGCATGGGCGTCTTCCCCTTCAAAATAGATTGGATTGCCTCGAGCTAGTGAGGATCCAGATGGGAGGCTAGAACTCCCAGGGCGTTGACCAGATCAAATGGATTGGAAGATGAGGGCTCATTCGGGTTCATGGCCCCCTCAAAGACAGGATTAGAAATCGCATGCACATGCGGAGGAAGATCAGTGCCAGAATTATGTTGATCATAGACAAAAGGAGGAGGGATATGAAGGTTTCCCTCATGTTCAGATGGATAAGAATGAGGATCATGGGGGGCATTAGCATCTCCCCCATTTCATAGTAATAATTGGATTCAAGAGGGGCATTAGCATTTCCCTCATAGTTGACTATAGGTCCCGAAGCCATGCTCAAATCCCTACCTGATCGAAGTAACATGATGTCAAATTTTTTTTTAAAGATTTGCAGACAAGTTGTATAGAGATTAAGCAAACAAGTGGATGTTTAACGTTATTTTAGGATTCCTTGTTGGGTTATTTGGATTCAATTAATCACAAATTCACTCAAGGGGTAGGATCTTAGTTTCAGTTCAATTTCCACCGTTATACTCTATGGCTTTCTCTCACAACGTTATGAAGAATCTATCTAGGACTTCGATTGGTACAACCAGCCCGATGAACAAGGAAGAATACCTTGATTTTAGGGACTTACGGAGGTCTTTAACGCCAACCACTCTAGTCTGATCGAGGGACCGACCCAATCAAAGAGAGGTGAAGACGTCAAGAAAGGTGTTCCTATGAGAAAAGGGGGGTGTTAGTCCCAGTGCGTGTGACCTGTGGCCGGGATGACCTCTAATACTTATTATGTAATGTGTAGTAGCAAGCAAATCAGAAATCTGAGAACTGAGTAAAAAAATAAGAAACTGCCTGAATCGCGTCGCTCTGCCTCGACGTTATTCAAAACAGAACCTTATTTTTCTGGCAGAAGCTCAGGCAGTAGACAGCGGAGAATTTGGCCTGAAAGGCATCTGGGTAGGGCGACGCGGTATGAAACGCGTCGCTGCTCTTGGATGCTTTTCAGGTCGCAGAATCAACAATTCAGGAGGAATTTCTTGATCGATTCCTCCTCAAACAAACAGAATAAAAGCGGTAAATAATTAGCTCATGCGAATCTTTTTTATTTCAATTTTTAATAGGGTAATTTATCATGTGAACAACAAAAACATTCTATCAATCACACATGCTTCTTATCACATTCACAACTCTTCAATCAATCAAACGGGGAGGGCAAGATCTTGCCGCAAGGGTGTGCACGTAGTGCATGAGGGAATAACAACTAAACTAAAAACTCACCAATTGGTGAGGGCGTGTCGAGAGACACAGGTGGTGCACCGTAGGTGCCCGATTGATAAAAGCAAGAACAAATATTTAAAAGATGGCGAGACCAAGTCCCACCGTGATCGCCAAAAAGCTGTGAGTGCTTAAATCAGGATGTGTAATTATCATGAAAATTTATGTTGTTTATGTGACAAATAAACCTATTAAAATAACTAAGTGAATGTGATCGCCAGAAACTTTTGACTAAAAAGTTCCAAAAGACAGAGATTGATCGCTTACCTGTTTCAGAATTGGGAGATGTTAGAGTCCTTGATTCTCCTTCTTCAGCCGGCTAAAAGAAAAGAGCCCTTTTGACTTTGTTCTTGCTTTAGATGCTTATCGGACTTTGAGGATCGTCCATATTTTCTTGTTGTTGATTCTCTCCTCTTGATCTTCGTTTGTACCTTGCAAAAAGTAGAAAGAAAGAGGGAAAGAACAATAAGAACTCAAATAGATGTAGTATCTATCCCAGTAATAATCTTAATCATGCAACTAAACAAATGAACTCATTTGTTTGTGGTCTTTGAAACCCCCTTTAACACATGGACTGGAAATTATATGCTAGTGAGTGTGTGTTGCATGGAGTGATATGATGAAATTATGATGTGCTAATGTGATGAAAGTATGCAGAAAGATGAACAAGATGTGCAGAAATTGATTAAGAACTAAGTTGAATGGCCCCTAGAAAGCTTTGGTTTCTTGAATGGATCTTGAAAGGACGAAGAAATGAGGAAGAAAGGATGAAACTTGCTTCAAGACTCTTGGAAGTAGTAGCAGCGCCTCGATCCTTCAGCGTTTGGACGTCGTCTCTCTCAAAGAATTGCTCTAATAATCACTAATTATCTCTCACTTTTCAAGAATTATCACTAACTTTTTAATGGCCAAGGACTTGGGTATTTATAGGCTTAAGTTCACGCGTCTGCAATTACTTAAAGATTAACATGAAGGAATTTTGAAGTTAATCCAATCAAGAAATAGATAAACACAGCCTAATTCATCATTATCTGTAATTAACTAAAACGCGTCGCCCAAGGGAGACGTCTTTTAGATTAATTAAGATAAGGATAAACATCGGGAAGAAGAGACGGAATCAACTTAGGAAACCTAAATGGCGTCGTGCATAGCAGACGTCTTTTAGTTTATTAATAAATTAATTAAAAATCAGATTAAAAATCAAAATATGAATAAAACCCTAACTGACGTCTACACAAGTCGACGTCTTTTAGAATCTTTTCATATTTGATTAAAAATCTTAGTTAAAATGAATTTCTTTAATAAACTTAAATTATGTCTATCTAACCCGATGTCATTTAGACAATTAATTCAGAAAAATTAATAAAAATTAACTAATGATTAAATATCAGACCATTTTGAAGCATTATTATATGACATGAAATTTACTCAAAATAATGTCAAAATTAACGTATCTACAGGTGACTGATCCTATAAATCACTTGTGTGGAGACACTATGTTGGACCTGTAGATGCTCATTAGAGAATGAGTTTATTGAACTGATCCGACCATGAATCGCTGGATGGTAGCTACCTAACTGTTAACCAGCTCGATTCCTTGTCACGGTTGCGTGGATGGTCGTTGGACCTGAGACACCAAAGATACCTTGTTGGTAAATATCTGAGCTTTGACCTTGACTAACGAATCCTCAACCATGGGATATTAATAAGTCAAATGATTGGGTGCATGGAGATGCCATCGAAGGTGATTGTGTGGTCAACAAGAGATCATCCGCTCTCGATAATAGGAGAGAGAATGTTCTAGGAATAATGCGCTTAAGTCCCTGGTCAGGACGAACACTATATCAAATAAGAAGTTATCTGATCTATTTTAGTGGCATCTGATTCAAGTGAATCGACCGGCTAGGGTTTAATAGTAAACCATACCCTAGGTCGATTCAAGAACATTATACGAATGAAGGATTATATCCGCGCGGTAACCGATGACGGAAAGGTTTCATTAGTGGGTTGTGGAACCCCAATGCCTTCTAGATTCATACGGTGTTGCTCGATACCCAACGTGCTCAAAATTCCGTCCGAGTTTATTATAGGACATTAAATTTGACTAATTAATTGATACAAGGATATTAATTAATTTAGTGATCAGTAAGGAGTTACTGGGCTTAATGGACTATTAACTGGACTAATATTTAGTCCTAGAGGGTCACATACAAAAGGCTTTCAAGTCGATAGATTATTTAACGAGTTTTATGATATGGGTTTTTCCGAAAAATCGCAAAACCACTTATTATAAAAGAAACGTTGGTATGAATTGATTTGATATGATTATGGATTCTCACTTCGATTCGAGAGATCCAACTTAAATAGAATTCTAGCAAATCCAAACAAAGGACAAACTAAATGAAAAATGGATGTAGACACGCTAATTTTGACTTCATATTGAGTAAATTTCATGTCATCCTACAATACCCCAAAATGGTCTGGTTTTTAATCAGTAATTAGTTTTTATTTATTTTTCAAGATTTTCGTTGAGTAACGTCGACCATGTCCTGCGCCATTCAGATTTCTGGCTGAAATCAGTTCGGAATTAAATTGATAAATCTGGATAGATATAACTGAATAATGTCGCCTATGGACGATGCCATTTAGCCCCCTAATCCATCTGGATTTTTGACTTGAATTCGAATAAATTTCCTAATTCTTTGAACAAACGTCGCTCATAGTTGATGCTTTTTAGGTTTCCTAATTGTTTCCGATTTCCTTCACATATTTTATTTCTATTTTTGTCTCTTTAATTAGCCAAATGGCGTCCCTGGTGGGTGACGCGATTTAAACAGTTTTTGATAAACTTGATTTGGCCAAGCTAATCCGATTCCTGAGGTTGGAAGGGTTTCCAACTCTTGGATGCGTATCCAAGGCAATCCGGAGGCCGTGGGAGAGCCCCTTTGAAGCAAAACACTCTTCAAAATCTATTCCATATATACAATACCCTTTCTGGCCTGTGAAAAAGGTTGGCCACTGAGGTTTTGGAGTTGAAGGCAAGGTGAAAAGGAGCCCTTCTCTGTAGAAAACGTAAAAGAACATTGGAGCTTCTTTTTCCTCTTCCTATTTCTCCATTAAAGCTCGTTGAAGACCAAGGCTTTGAAAGGGCCAAACACTCTCTTCTCTAATTTCTTTTCCTAATCTAATCTCTTAAATTTCTACCTAGTTTCATCACTGTTTTCATTAGATTTTTCATTTCATCACTTCATGATTCACACACTCACATCATAGTTTTTCCTACCCATACATGTTAAGGGTTTAAAGAATACTAAACAAGTGAGTGCTCTTAGTTTAGTTTATGTCAGATTTGCTAGTGAGAATAGATACTATACTCCAAATAGCTCTAACCATGTTCTTTTCTTTTTTTGTTTAATTTTTTTTGTAAGGTTTGAAGAAGACTTTGGAAAGAGATTTGAAGAAAGAAAAGAAGGCTTGAAAAGAAGATAACCAAAAAAACAAGAGTAAAAGAAGAGGCTCTTCGTTGTAGGCTGGCCAAAGAAGGAGAACAAAGGAACCACAAATCTCCCAAAATCTGTGATCGTTTCGAATTGTGCGTCGTTAAACACATGAAAACGTTCAATCTAAATTTATCCGGCTCACTCAAATCAAAATTTGGAAATTTAATAGCGGTGAGTCCGAGTCGAACCACAGGGAGTTAAATTTTTAACTTTAAAAACTTTGAATTTTTATTATCTAAAACAAATGAAGATTTGAACTGACCAATTAATTACCTAATTAGATAAAAACTCGATTAACTAAAAATGCCCAAGACAAAAAAAAAATGATATTTAACTCTATGAACTACTTTCTAAATTTAAATACTACCACATATGGAAAATAAACGACACTTCGCTAACAAGAACATTGCTATTTAACTATTTGCAATTTTAATAAAATATCATTAATTAGCTAAAAACAATGAAATAAACTTACCAAATTCTTAGTTGTACTATCTCAATAAACAATTAAATCTAACCAAGCAACTACCTAATGACTAAAAGAAATAACATGTAACAGATGGAGCTCCTGGCAAGTAAGCCGGCACAATAGGCTACAAGGTGCTGGCGCATTGGACCACTCGTAGTGCATGCATGCACTGCTGGAGGTTTGGACGGGCTTGCAGACGCGTGGAAGTCGCTGGTTCAACTTGCAGGCGCGTGGAAGTCTGCTTCACCGCAGCGCATGGACAGGAAGGCTGCTGTTGGTGCACGTTGGCCGGGTTGGAGGGTACTGGACGAGCAGCTGCTGGGAAGAGTTGGAGGAAACAGGTTTCTTGCTGGGTATGCGCTGGCTACGCTGCAGCTGGAGGAAGAAGCTGGCGGTGCACCGGTCGTGGGAGCTCGGGCTGGAGCTGGCTGACGTGTGGAGAAGCTGGAGGAGGTTTGCCAGCAACGTGGAGAAGCTTGCAAAGCAACGGCTGCATGCACGGACGTGGATGGGCTGCAGTGTTGGGCTTCAGCTGGAGGTGGCTCGCCGGGCGTGTGCATGCATGCCTGCAGGTCGTGGAGTTGCAGGGACGGTGCTGGGATGCAGCGTGTGCAGGTCGTGCTGGTGGCTTGCCGGCAGGCGCGTGGGATGCGCAGCAGATGGAGGGACGTGCGCTGCTTCGCTGTTTGCTGGCATGCGCTGGGTGCTCGGCTGCTGGCTGTGGGGATCAGAGAAAGAGGCCGAGAGGGACTGCGGAGAGAGGTTGGAGGAGACAGAGAGAGGGAATCTGCTGGTGGAGGTGAGAGAGGAGATAGTGCTGGGAAGAGAGGAGGAGGAAAAAAATTACGGGAAGGAGGAAATAAGAGCAGAGAGAGAATCGGAGAGAGGGATGCTGGAAAGGAGAGGAAGAGAGAGCCGTGAAAGAGAGAATAGAGGGAGAGAAAGGAAGAGAGAACACCGGAGAGAGGGAGAGCTGGAGAGAGAGGAGTCGGCTAGGAATTAAAACTGGGAAAAACCAAACGTGGGGGAGGGTCTGGGTGAGAGGAATTTGTGGGAATTTATAGAGAGGAGGAGGAGGAGAGGTGCTGGGTTTGAGTTGGAAAAGGAGGAGGATATGTGGGAGACTTGGAGAAGGGACAGGATTTGGAAGAGGAAATTGGAAAAGAAATAGGATTCGACTTTCTAAAACGGGAAGAGAGAGAGAGTTTTTAAAATAAAGGAAGGGATGTGTTTAGGAAATCGGAGGGACGGAGGGAAATAGTGGGTTTTGGGAAACTCCAGTGAAAGAAGGAGTCAATTTGTATTTTTACCCCTGTTTTAGTTGAAATCCGCACACCGGACCACTCCCAAATTTCCGGAAACTCCACCAGCTGCACTGCATCATCGGCATGTCCTGTTCACATCAAATAAATATAATTTAGCGCATTATCATAAAAATATCATCATATTTATTCATTTCGTCTCGGTTTTGTCGAAAAACCGCAAATGCGCTACACTCCTTTGATCACATGAAATGACGATGTTTTTAGGTCAAAATTTGATGAAATTGGTACCGTTGGACTTGTTACACAATTATCTATCATTTCATGCTATTTTGCAGATAAAAACATGAGTATGATGCAAATGGTTGCCCTTAAATGATCAATTTAACACTTTATCACACCCCCCAACTTACTCATTGCTAGTCCCTTAGCAATGCAAATAAGGAAAAGTTAGGACAAACAATGAATTATCATGCTTCATTTGTAGTATCTTTCACAATCAATTTAAGTGGTAGCCGTTTGGTTGAGCTAAAAAGTTTTCATATCCCACAATATTTTGATTCAGACAGGTGATTGTGCATGAAATTTGACACACTTAGAACTCGTTTCCGACCTTTCTGGTATATTCTTGCCTTTACTACCCTTTAAATAAGACTACCTGGGGAGGAGAAGAGAATACGAGATTTCCCGATCAGTCAGTGAGGACCGTTTTTCAGTTTCCGTCCCAACTCAGCACTTTTCACGACTTGGTCATATTTTTGGTTCGATGGACTTTTTAGCGCGGCGTTTCTTTATTGTACTTTTGCTTTTGAGAGTGCGTACTTTTTGCCACTCTCTTTGAATTGCCTGAGGGGAGGTGCGTACTTTTTTGCCACCTACCTTCCTTTAGCTCTTTTATCGCCTTCTTTTGCCTTTAATGTTTACAACTGTCCATTTGAAATGACCGCCTCTTTTAGAGTGCTGAGTGGGACAGTCCCCTATTACGGATTCTACACATTCCTTTCGTTCAACCCAAAAGAAAAATTAGAATAAGTAGTCTTATCCTTGAGGTTAATTCCAGCAATTCTATACTTTTAAGATCTTCCATTTATTCTAAGTTGCCGTGTGTGTGTGAAAATCATCCCGCCGTGGATTTTTGTAAAGTGGAATATTTGAACTTTAAAGGCTCTTTAACCGATGTGACTAACAGAAAACTGATTTGTTTAAGATTTACTTAATGAAACATGATTTTCATGCAATTTTCCTAGGATGTGAAAAGAAGTTTTTGAAAAAATTTGACCATTTTTCAGTGAAAGATATCAGTTTTCTTCAAAAGATTTTCAATAAATGCATATGATTGTCCCACCCCCCAACTTGATTGACATTGTCCTCAATGGCATAAAAGATATGAAAAACATGCAGCCAGAAGAGAATTTGTGAAGGAGCGAAACAACCTGTAATGACGAGGCGGCGACATACCCACGGCGACTGCTGCTCAGGGACCTAAAAGGAAAGAAATACACAGGCTGAAGTAAAATATTGGGTTGCCTTCAAACAAGCGCTAAGTTTATCGTCTTCAGCCAGACGGAAGTTCAGTTAGTGGGGGTCACTCAGTTCTATGGATTCAGGTGGCTCATTTTGAAGATTTTCAATGAATGGTTTCAACCGTTGACCATTAACAGTAAAAGTGTTCCCGCTCTTAGGATCCAGAATTTTAACGGCTCCATGATCGAAGGCTTTAACGACCACGAAGGATCCATCCCATCTGGATTTTAGTTTTCCAGGAAATAGGCGAAGCCTAGAATTAAATAGCCAAACTTTCTGATTTGGAAGAAATGATTTTCTGACAATATGTTTATCATGAAAAGCTTTGGTTTTGGCTTTATAGATCTTTGAATTTTCATAGGCCTCGTTATGCAACTCTTCCAGCTCACTCAGTTGTAAGGTGCGGTGGGCACCAGCTTGGGCTAGGTCTAGATTGACTTGTTTGATGGCCCAATAAGCCCTATGTTCCAATTCCACTGGAAGGTGGCACACTTTTCCAAAAACTAGGCGATAAGGAGACATGCCAATAGGAGTTTTGTAAGCGGTCCGATAGGCCCATAAAGCATCATCCAATCTTTCAGACCAATCTTTTCTATCGGGCCTAACGGACTTTTGCAGAATATTCTTGATCTCTCTATTAGAAACTTCCACTTGGCCACTTGTTTGGGGGTGATAAGGGGTAGCTACTTTGTGATTAATCCTATATTTCTTAAGCAAAGCCCGAAATTGGTAATTCGTGAAATGCGTACCCCCATCACTTATGATAGCTTTAGGCCACCCGAACCGAGAAAAATATTCTTCTGAACGAATTTAATGACCACTTTATGATCATTGGTTCGGGTGGCTACTGCTTCAATCCATTTGGAGACATAATCCACCGCTACCAGAATATATGTATGTCCAAAAGAGGGTGGAAAAGGTCCCATAAAGTCAATTCCCCAAACATCAAAGACTTCAACCACCAAGATTGGGTTGAGTGGCATCATATCCCTTTTCGCCATATTCCCTACAGCCTGACATCGGAGGCAAGTTTTGCTAAATTCATGGGCATCTTTGAAAAGTGTGGGCCAGTAAAAACCACTTTGTAGGACTTTGGCTGCAGTTTTCTTTCCTGAGAAATGGCCCCCACAAGCTAGATTATGACAGAAGTTGAGAACACTCTGTTGTTCTTCTTCAGGAACACATCGCCTAATGATTTGATCAGGACAGAATTTGAATAATTCAGGATCTTCCCAGAAATAATATTTTTCCTGAGAAAAGAATTTGTCCTTTTCACTTTTAGTCCATCCTTCCGGAAGCTGATTAGTCACCTTGTAATTGACAATATGAGCATACCAAGGTGCAATAGTGTGAGAAATGGTCAGTAGATGCTCATCAGGAAAGGAATCAGTGATTGGTGTACTGTCAGAGATCGGAATTCGGGATAGGTGGTCAGCTACCACATTCTCGGAACCCTTCTTATCCCGAATTTCCAAATCAAATTCCTGAAGGAGTAAGATCCATCTAATAAGCCTAGGCTTTGCATCTTTTTTGGTCAACAGGTATTTGAGAGCTGAGTGATCAGAATAGATTATGACTTTTGCCCCTAAAAGATAAGATCTGAATTTTTCTAGGGCAAAAACCACGGCCAATAATTCCTTTTCTGTGGTGGTATAATTCATTTGAGCATCGGCAAGGGTGCGGCTTGCATAATATATCACCACGGGACACTTGTTGATTCTTTGTCCCAAAACTGCACCGATAGCATAATCAGAGGCATCGCACATGATTTCGAAGGGTAAAGACCAATCTGGAGATTGAAGAATCGGGGCTTTGGTCAAAGATTCCTTCAGAGAATTAAATGCCTTGATGCAAGATTCATCCATTTGGAACGGGACATCCTTAGCTAAGAGAAGAGTTAGGGGCCGGGCAATTTGAGAGAAATTGTGGATAAACCGACGATAGAAACCGGCATGGCCAAGAAATGAACGGATCTGTCTGACCGAGGTGGGAGGAGGAAGATTGGATATGAGATCGATCTTAGCTTTATCTACCTCTATCCCCCTTTCAGACACAATGTGGCCTAAAACAATGCCCTCGCGAACCATAAAATGGCTCTTTTCCCAGCTAAGAATCAGATTGGTGTCTATGCATCGTGCTAGCACCTGTTTAAGATTTTCCAGGCAATTTTCAAAAGAGTCCCCGAAGATTGAGAAATCATCCATGAAAACTTCGAGGAATTCTCCCACCATATCGCAGAAGATGGCCATCATGCACCGTTGAAATGTGGCTGGTGCGTTGCATAACCCGAATGGCATTCTCCTAAAAGCAAACGTGCCATAAGGGCACGTGAAGGTGGTCTTTTCTTGATCTTCCGGGTAAATAGCCACTTGATTGTACCCGGAGTACCCATCTAAGAAGCAGAAGTACTTCTGGCCTGATAACTTTTCCAGAATCTGATCCATGAATGGGAGTGGAAAGTGGTCCTTCTTAGTCATTAGATTCAGCTTTCGGTAATCAATGCACACTCTCCATCCCGTGGTGAGCCTAGTGGGTACCTCTTCTCCATGATCATTTTTAATAACTGTTAATCCAGATTTCTTGGGTACCACCTGAGTTGGACTGACCCATTTACTGTCTGATATTGGGTAAATAATACCCGCATCTAGCCATTTCACAACTTCCTTCTTCACCACTTCTTTCATATTGGGGTTAAGCCGCCTTTGCATCTCCCGACTGGGCTTAGAATTCTCTTCCAGATAGATGTGATGCATGCAAATGGACGGACTTATTCCTTTCAAATCGGCCACCGACCATCCAATAGCACCTTTGTGGTCTTTGAGGACCTCGGTTAATTGGGCCTCCTGCGGCGATGTGAGATTTTCCGCAATGATGACCGGGAGAGTTTGGTCCGGACCTAAAAAGATATACTTGAGAGACTCCGGTAATGGTTTAAGTTCAAGCTCAGGAGGGTCCTCTAAAGATGGCAAAGCGGGTTCAGACTGCAAGGCTGGTAAAGGTTCAACATTGGGCCAAGATGTTAATGGGCCAGGGGAGTCCTTTAAAGTATTGGCTTCCTCCAAAAGATCATATGTGGACATCCCATTTTCTTCAACCAGGTTATCCACGATATCAACAGTATGGCACTCTTTTTCATGATCTGGGTATTGAGATGCTTTGAAGACATTAATCTGGACCTTTTGACCCCCAAATGAAATGTCCATTATGCCAGTTTCACAATTTATATTAGCTTTGGCAGTGGCTAAGAATAGACGACCTAAGATGATCGGGGTGTGAATGAGTTCCTCAGGTAATGCCATATCCAGAATAAGAAAATCTACGGGAAAATAACAATCATGAACCTTTACGATAACATCCTCAATTAATCCCCGTGGAGTTTTCACAGACCTATCAGCCAACTGCAAGATGATGGGTGTGGGCTTTAATTCTCCAATATCAAATTTTTCATAAATGGCTGTTGGCAATAGATTTACACTCGCACCTAGATCCAATAAAGCTCTATCAAATGTAACTCCAGCTATGTCACATGAAATTAGAGGTGCTCCAGGATCCTTTAACTTCTTGGGTAAATGATTCATCACAATTGCACTAACATCCTCAGAAAGCCGAACCTTTTCGGGTGCCATTCTAGATTCTCTTCGTGGAGTACATAAGTCCTTGAGAAACTTAGCATAAGCTGGCACATGCTTGATGGCATCGAGGAGTGGAATATTAATTTGGACTTGTTTGAACAAATACAACAACTCCTCATTCTGGGCCAGTTTCTTCCTGGTATTGGGCTTAGCTAACAAGGCATTAGGAAATGGCACCCTAGGTTTATAAGAACTCGGGCCTTCATCAATCTTCCCTTTTCCTTTCAGATCCTCCGCCAACTTCTCTATGATGGGTTCATCTTCACTCTCACTTTCAATTTCCTGAGGCCCATCAGTGGAACCTTTAGCTAACTCTCCATCTGCATGTGGTTTTTCTAAACTTCTCCCACTCCTAAGGGCTGAAATGGCTTTAGCATTCTCAAATTGTGGCCCTTTAGGCTGTGGTACCGGGCCAGGCTGAGGTAAAAGGCCCGATTGCTGTGGAAAACATGGAGGTTGATTCCTTGGATTGGCAACGGGTTGACTAGGAAGTTGGCCTACTTCTCTTCTCATCGCGGTCTCAGCTAGTTGGCCCATTTGACTTTCCAACTTAGCAATGGATTGTTGCTGGGTCAAAATCAGTTGTTGGAGTTGAGTGAATTTATCATCAAAGTTGGGCTGAGGAGGTTGCTGGTAAGTGGGTGGAGGATGGTATTGGGTTGGTTGTCCTGATTGGAATGAGTGGTAGTGGGCCGGTTGACTTGATTGATATTGGGCCGGTTGACCTGATTGATACTGGGCCGGCTGAGAAAACTGGGTTTGAGGTCCCCTAGCCTGAACATTTCCATAGAAATTAGATTGTTGTTGGAATGAGTTCTGTGGCTTTTGGGCTTGATGCATAGGAGGATGGGACATTGGTAATGGGGCCTGCTGATTCTTCCAAGAGAAATTAGGATGATTTCTCCAGCCAGGATTGTAAGTATTTGAGAATGGATCATTATTGGGCCTGGAGAATCCCTGGGTAGCCTGAACTTGTTCTTGAATGAATGGTGGGAGTTGGGCTGCAGTTGGGCATTCATTCACTTGATGGGTTGGACTTGCGCATAAAGCACAAATGTCATGATTAACAGAGGATGGGCCTACATATGGACTAGATTGTGTTGGGTAAGTAGACTCTTGCTTGTTTAAGGCCAGGAGTTGGTCTAGTTTCTGGGCCAAGATGTCTACCTTATCCAATTTCTGATTAATCTGATTTATGTCCATTCTAGATTCGGGCTCTCCACGGGCCTTAAGTTCATACATTCCAGTCCGTTTAGATGGCCCAACAGACATTTCATAAGATGATAATGAGGCATGATTAATGGAATTTTCACTTAACATCTCAAACAGATCATAGGGCTCATCTTCATTTTTCATCATAAATGCCCCTCCACATGAGGCATCCACCATCTGTCTGAACTGTTCAAACAATCCTTCATAGAATGCTTGGACAATTTGCCATTTTGAAAGCCCATGATGAGGGCATTTTCTAAGCAATTCTTTCAGTCTTTCCCAAGATTCATGGATCAATTCCCCGGGAGTTTGGGTAAAACTCGTGATGGCCCGTCTCATGGTATTGGTCTGCCCGATGGGATAGAACTTCTTGAGAAATTCTTTCTGCATTTCTTCCCATGTCCTAATGGGCCTTCCTATGGTTCCCAACCAATATTTAGCCTTGTCCTTTAATGAAAAGGGAAATAAGGTCAATTTAAGGCCATCATCGGTGAAATTCTGGATTTTCACCGTGGAACAAATTTCTAGAAATTCATCCAGATGCTTATAAGGATCTTCATTAGTATTCCCATAAAAGGATGGGAGCATCTGAATGGTGCTAGATTTGATTTCATATTGATTGGCTGGATTCTAAGGAAGATGAATACAAGATGAAGGTTGATATCGATTTGGAATGAAATAATCCTTCATTTGCTTTGGTGGGTCTTGATTATCAGCCATTGGATCTTGTGGTGGATTTCTTTGATGTAGGATTCTTTCTATTTCAGCAAGTGGTCCTAGAAGGTTAGGATTTTGAGATCTCCTACCTTGCATACACTAGGACTGATGGAGAGAAGATTTTGTTTTCTATTTCTTGTGTTTTTTTTTTTTTTTAAATGCAATCAATGTTGACAAACAAATTATCCTAATGATCTAATGTTAACCTAGACTCTCTATGTGAATTTTCTTACAAGGTGAATGGAGTCCACCTCGAGTCACAACCACAATCAGTCAACGGCCAGGTAAGAGGTGGGGTAGTGGGAGGCTCCCCCTACTTTCGTAGGGACCTAATTAGAGAACCACTTTCCCGCTTAGACGTTTGCCTTTTTACCTCTAGCCTAGACACCGTTTCCAAAAATGTAGGCAACTCGAGATGTAAGCCACTCACGGTGTAAACCCTAGATTCTCTTTCGACTTGCTTTTAGTTGGATTAGGAAATGCCAATGCAAGGAAGGTGATTTGTGGGCTAAGGAAGGGTGATCAAATCCCTACCTTATGTGGTTAAAGTTGCTGCCCTTAGAGTTGTTTTGAATGCAATACATGGCAAGAAATCAATGCAAGGTGTGTTGATGCAATCATGAATGACTTGCTAAAAATTGAAACACGTACCTTTCCCCCGCAATCTTCAACAATTTATGGAAATAACTGTGAAAGGAAACTAACTCATACTTCCCTAAGATGATGAATGCCTAGCATGGAAAGTTTCTAATCTTGACAATGAAGGTTTTTAAATTGGGATGTTCCTCTTTTTGTTTCTTTTTTTAGTTAATGGAAACCTATCTAAACTAGAAACTACAAAAAAGGAAACTAACTAAAGTAAGGAAATTGAAACATAGAAAGTTGGAACACACTGACCATGATTTCGCTTTCCTTTTCTTTTCTTTTTTTCAATTTACCTGCAAAAATAAGAAAAATAAGGTTAGTTAGAGACTAATTACACTAAATCCAAGATAATCAAAGTTAAAAATCTAACTCCCCGGCAACGGCGCCAAAAATTGATCGTTTCGAATTGTGCGTCGTTAAACACATGAAAACGTTCAATCTAAATTTATCCGGCTCACTCAAATCAAAATTTGGAAATTTAATAGCGGTGAGTCCGAGTCGAACCACAGGGAGTTAAATTTTTAACTTTAAAAACTTTGAATTTTTATTATCTAAAACAAATGAAGATTTGAACTGACCAATTAATTACCTAATTAGATAAAAACTCGATTAACTAAAAATGCCCAAGACAAAAAAAAAAATGATATTTAACTCTATGAACTACTTTCTAAATTTAAACACTACCACATATGGAAAATAAACGACACTTCGCTAACAAGAACATTGCTATTTAACTATTTGCAATTTTAATAAAATATCATTAATTAGCTAAAAACAATGAAATAAACTTACCAAATTCTTAGTTGTACTATCTCAATAAACAATTAAATCTAACCAAGCAACTACCTAATGACTAAAAGAAATAACATGTAACAGATGGAGCTCCTGGCAAGTAAGCCGGCACAATAGGCTACAAGGTGCTGGCGCATTGGACCACTCGTAGTGCATGCATGCACTGCTGGAGGTTTGGACGGGCTTGCAGACGCGTGGAAGTCGCTGGTTCAACTTGCAGGCGCGTGGAAGTCTGCTTCACCGCAGCGCATGGACAGGAAGGCTGCTGTTGGTGCACGTTGGCCGGGTTGGAGGGTACTGGACGAGCAGCTGCTGGGAAGAGTTGGAGGAAACAGGTTTCTTGCTGGGTATGCGCTGGCTACGCTGCAGCTGGAGGAAGAAGCTGGCGGTGCACCGGTCGGGGAGCTCGGGCTGGAGCTGGCTGACGTGTGGAGAAGCTGGAGGAGGTTTGCCAGCAACGTGGAGAAGCTTGCAAAGCAACGGCTGCATGCACGGACGTGGATGGGCTGCAGCGTTGGGCTTCAGCTGGAGGTGGCTCGCCGGGCATGTGCATGCATGCCTGCAGGTCGTGGAGTTGCAGGGACGGTGCTGGGATGCAGCGTGTGCAGGTCGTGCTGGTGGCTTGCCGGCAGGCGCGTGGGATGCGCAGCAGATGGAGGGACGTGCGCTGCTTCGCTGTTTGCTGGCATGCGCTGGGTGCTCGGCTGCTGGCTGTGGGGATCAGAGAAAGAGGCCGAGAGGGACTGCGGAGAGAGGTTGGAGGAGACAAAGAGAGGGAATCTGCTGGTGGAGGTGAGAGAGGAGATAGTGCTGGGAAGAGAGGAGGAGGAAAAAAATTACGGGAAGGAGGAAATAAGAGCAGAGAGAGAATCGGAGAGAGGGATGCTGGAAAGGAGAGGAAGAGAGAGCCGTGAAAGAGAGAATAGAGGGAGAGAAAGGAAGAGAGAACACCGGAGAGAGGGAGAGCTGGAGAGAGAGGAGTCGGCTAGGAATTAAAACTGGGAAAAACCAAACGTGGGGGAGGGTCTGGGTGAGAGGAATTTGTGGGAATTTATAGAGAGGAGGAGGAGGAGAGGTGCTGGGTTTGAGTTGGAAAAGGAGGAGGATATGTGGGAGACTTGGAGAAGGGACAGGATTTGGAAGAGGAAATTGGAAAAGAAATAGGATTCGACTTTCTAAAACGGGAAGAGAGAGAGAGTTTTTAAAATAAAGGAAGGGATGTGTTTAGGAAATCGGAGGGACGGAGGGAAATAGTGGGTTTTGGGAAACTCCAGTGAAAGAAGGAGTCAATTTGTATTTTTACCCCTGTTTTAGTTGAAATCCGCACACCGGACCACTCCCAAATTTCCGGAAACTCCACCAGCTGCACTGCATCATCGGCATGTCCTGTTCACATCAAATAAATATAATTTAGCGCATTATCATAAAAATATCATCATATTAATTCATTTCGTCTCGATTTTGTCGAAGAACCGCAAATGCGCTACACTCCTTTGATCACATGAAATGACGATGTTTTTAAGTCAGAATTGAACCTTCTTCCACAAATCCCTGTGATTTAGTGACTGTTCTGTGAATCCTGGCTACTCATGTGGACCCTCAGCAGCTTGAAGTCATCCAATCAATATTGAAGGGGAAGACCCCTCAAGGTTCTTCTGAACCGCACATCCCGGTTCCCCCTACTCATCAGGTCCTCTTCAGGGTATGGAAGGCCTTCGAATCTCTACTCCCTGGCCCATGGCCCCTCAACAATCCACTTATAGATACCCGGTCAAACCGCCGACTCCTACTTATCAGAATGCCTTCGGGGACAACAAAAATGTCGCCGGTTCTCAACCTTACTGTCCTCCATGTCCTCGCTACTCTAGGAGGCAAACCTTTCAGGCACCTCCACCTCCACCAACTAATTCCGTCACTCAGGCCTTATTCACTAAAATCAATCAGATGGATGAGCAGTTCAAGAGCTTTAAGAAGATGATGGATACTAAAGCTGCTCCTAATTCTCTATTCCCAACCTGCATGTTTTCCATCTCTCACCCTCTGAAATGCTAGTGTATCGAAAGTACAACGGCTCTGGTAACCTTTTCATTCACTTGAAGGAATTCTTGTACGGGTCATCTTTCTGGCAAAGTGATAAGAGATCGCTGGCCTTTCTATTAAGAAGGTCGTTAGAGGGATCAGCCCTAAAATAGTTCTTTTACTGGACTCGAGTGATGTTGAAGACTTTGACACAATGTCCAGGAAATTTATGCAGAGGTACAAGGACAGAGTTGGCCTGTCATTATCTATAACTAACTTGGTGGCTGAGAAGATGAAGTCCGATGAGGACTTCGTGACTTTTGCTAATAGATGGAGAGCTATGGCTAAGAAGATAAATGATCACTTGTCAGAGTCTGAACAAGTAAAAATGATGATAGCCAATGCCACCCCATAGTACAAATTGGTCCTAACATTGAATAACTTGACCAACATGGCGGATCTATACGAGAGGGAGCGCTACACCCAGAATGCTTTCAAGGACTCTACGTTTTCCAGCGTGTTTGATCCTCACTGACCTAATAGGCCTCCACATAGGAAACCTAATGTTCCCAATTCTTCTAGATGGGTCCGACTACAAAAGGCACTCTGTCCCACGAACAGGTCAGCAAAGTGAATAATAACAATCAACCCCAGTTTATGAGGAACCAGCAGCCACCATACAATGGGCAAAGGCCACCAAACCAGCAAGGTTTCAGGCCACCTCAACAACCATATCAACCAGCTTTCAATTAACCTTCGCAGCTGCCACGATACAATCAAGTTCCTCCACCCAATGACTACTCTTAACATAGGAAACCTCCAGGCCCCAAGAGGGCATCCTATCCCCCATTGCCGGAAACGTTGTTCGACATATTCAACGCCCTAATTTTTGCAAATGCTATGTCGTTACCAAAAGAAAGGACCATCTGGCCCCAGAATGCTGATGCCTCCCATTACTGTGTGCTCCGTCGATAGCCGGGGCACACTGTGAATGCCTGTTTCCAGTTTAGAGATTACATCCATGATTTGAATGATCAAGGAGGCATAGACTGGGAGGAGATGAGGAAGTTTATAACTGCTTTGAAGGCAAGAAGACCTCAACAACAACAACAGCAACAACCACAACAAGCTCAGAGAGCATCAGTCTAGCAGGCGGCACCCCCGCCGAACACGGGGATAGTCCAAAATATGATGCCGGAGCACCAAAATCATATCACCCCAATCCTCACAAACAGTCAATCTAAGGTAGACAGGGGACAACAGTGGAGGGTCGAAGAATCCTCATCCATTAATTCAACAGTTCATAGCCAAAATACTGCTGAACCACCACCATGCGGTATCATCCCCATTCCCAGACCTTAATCAACTCCCCCGCAACCCATACCTACCACACCCATTCCACCACCAGCCATCCTCAAACCCATATCCACCATACCGAAACCACCACCACTAAATAACCCTCCACCCGTCTACGGACCAATCTTGCCATCTAAACCATTGCTACGCATTCAATTCCCTATGCCATCACCCATCCACCATAACTCTATACAACCCACCAAACCCCTTATACGCATCACCCAATCACCCGCTATACCGAGCCAACCCCTAATGCCCTCAAAACCCCTCATCAACCTGGCAGTCCTTAAGGCATCACCCATATCTTCTATTATTGAGCCGCAAATGCTCAAGAGCATAAGGATTTTCAATAAAGTGTTTCCCTAGTCTACGGTGCAAGATGGCCCATCAGAGCCAACTGAGGAACAACATAATGAAGAATACACCTGGCACTCAATATGATTTGTTGAAGCAGCTGGATAAAATCCTGGCACACATCTCTGTGCTTGAACTGATAAAGAGGTCCAAGACCTATCAAGAAGCTCTGATGGAATACTTGCAAAGGGTTATGGTCAATAAAGATGTGCCAATAAAAGATATCACTGCACTGCTGGTACCCCAAGGTGATCAACCAACAATATCATTCCATGCATTTGAGTTAGCACCGCTGGCAGCGGAGGGTATGGCCTTGAGCGTCATTGTCAACATCTACAAGAAAGTTGTAGACGCCTGTTTAGCGGATACTAGGATGTCGATCAATGTTTTACCACCAAGAACCCAAGAGATGTGTGGAATACCAAAGGAGAAGTGGCTACCTTCACTCATATCTATCACTGCATATGACAATTCCACTCGATCACCACTGGGCATGGTCTACTTGAAAGTAGAACTAGGCCCTGTTTGCCACCTTAAAGATGAATTTCATATCCTCAAGATAGATCCTTCGCATAAGGGTATACTTGGCCGTTCTTACATAAAATTGCTTGAGGCTATTCCATGGACCAATCACCAATGCCTCAAGTTCCCTTACAAAGGGCGTGTCATTAAAGTCACCAGTATGCCCATCCTGCTGCAACCCATTCTTTGAACGTTAATCCAATTTCCAATCCTTCACATGTTCATAAACCCATTTTATCTGTACTGCAAACTTATCTTCCTTCGGCCGATCCGTTGAAGTCCACCTTACCCACTCCTTATCCAATTAATGCCATGAAACGGGGGAAGTTCATGAGTACCTCAGGCTGGAATATAATGATAAAGATTGGATAGCAGCCTGGGAAAGGTCTGGGCACGCAGTTGCAAGGAAGAACCAAACCAGTCAAGGATGATAGAATGATACTTGGGAATGGCCTAGGATATAGGCCAGAAAAAGTAAGGCATAACATTGTAGAGCAAGAAGAAGGTGAAGATGGTCATAAGGTGTGGAAGACCATGGTGACACCATGCAAAGAGAATCGAGACCCTCTAACCTGGACCCTGTCTACACATTTTCTCAAAGGTCCCGTGATTCAACACAACAATGACAATACAGTGGTGATAACCTCCCACTTCGACATGCATGATATTTATGGAAGGAAATTGGCCAAACATTGTACACCATTGCTGACGTACCAATTCTTGGAGGCTTTGCGGCCTATGAAAAGGAGAAAGTTTCAGGATCCAGAATGTGAATGGTACATATGGTTTGACATTTGAGATCTGTACATAGCTCTGAACAGGCTATTTCTACATCTTTCTTAGCAACAGTGGCCGTCACTGATAGATGAGCTGATTGAAGAGCCTGGGGCTATTTTTGACAAAAGAATTATGCTGACTGATGAAACTGACGAAGGGGAGCTAGATGACCCCGATGAAGCTGGGCTGACCACTGATCATCTTTGGAGAGCTACGTATCCTTCTCACATCTTTACTCTCCATACTCTGTTCCGCACTTTGCTACTGACCCAGACTTGGTCAAGGGTCATTACTGAAGACATACCCCGGGCGCCGCCCATTATCATTACTCTGTCCCCTCGGGACTTCTTTCCTTGGATTCCTCTCGACCCCGTAATCTAATCTGGAACATCCTGCTGTATGTTCCCCCGAATCCTCTGGCCATGGTGCCATTTTCTTCATCTTCTGTTCCACCTTCCTTCCAAATCCATTCATGCTCCATGATAAATGATAACCCCCCCCCCCCCCCCCCAAAAAAAAAGAAACATCGATTTTCAAACTTCCTCCCAAATCCTTATTGAGGAGACCTCTTACTACTTGTCCAAATGAACCTCGTTACACAGGTCATTTGGACAAGATTCTCTTCTAAATCTGCTTTGTCCCTCTTCTCAAGAGGATTCTCCTATATCTCATCATATTGTTAGTCTTAGGTGGCCTACAAATCTGACTATATAAATCTCGTTCATTTATTAATATAATGAAATAATATTCATTATGTGTAAATCGTATTAATTATCATCTCATAATGAAGTCCGTGAATATGTGCGATAGTGATCAAATTATGATGAGATCATACTAGTGAGAATGATCACTTAAACATACATATTCTTAATCGTTCCTAGTCGGAGGATATCCGAGAAGGGCATCGGATATCCGGTTAGAGTAGTACAGATTACTCCCGCTCATATGATGAGGGTGACTGATCTCATAAGTCACTTGTGTGGAGACACTAAGGCGAATTTGTAGGTGTTCATTAGAGAATGAGTTCACTGAACTGATCCGACTGAATCGTTGGATGGTATTGTACCTCACTGTCAACCAGCTTGATTCTATTTTCGCAGTTGCGTGGATGGTCCTCAAACCTAAGACACCAAGGACACTTTGTCGGTGGACTTCTGTGTTTTGACCTTGGTTTATGAATCTTTAACCACGGGATTCTTAACAGCCAACAATAAGGAATCATTCGCTCTCGGTACGATGAGAGAGAATGCTCTAGGAAGGATGCACGAAAGTCCTTGGCCAGGGCGTATGATAATATCGGGAAAAAAGTTTTTCGATATTCATCAGCGGCATCCAATCCAAGTGAGTCGACCGGTTAGGGTTTGACAGCACGCCATACACTGAGTTGACTCGAGAGCATTATACGAATGAAGGATTATATCCACGCGGTAATTGTCGGTGGAAAGGTTCCAAGAGTGGGTTACTTAACCCCGATACCTTCCGGGTTCATGCGGTGTTGCTTGGCACCCAACGTGATCGGAGGCCCGATCGAATTCGATGTGCGACATCAATTCGATTGATTAATTAATTAATATGAGTTATTAATTGATTAATCGAGCCAGTGAGGAGTCATTGGGCTTATTGGGTCATTAACCGGATTGGTTATTGGGTCTAGAGGGTCACACGCAAATGATTCTCAAGGGGCGATGGATAAATAAGTGGGTTTTATATAAACTGGGGGTTTTTATAAAAAATCGCGCGGTTAGTATAAAATGTAGCGAACAGGCTGATCAGGCCAAGTTGCTGCTAACCCTAGCCGCCCCCTCCTCTCTTCCTCTCTCTCTCTCTCTCCGGTGCCCTAGAAGAATCTGGATCCCCGTATCTACTATGCCGCTTCTCCGACTCCCGTTCAACGGGAAATTGTCTGCGCGTTGCGGCGATTGTTGCCGCGACCGGCGGAGGTTTCGTGGCTGCGAAGAACGAGGAACGTGAGGATATCCACCGCGAGAAGGATCGCATGGACTCCGCTAGAGGTCGGGCACTTGCGCGGCTTGCGGTATCGCACTGAAGGAACCGAACGGTTGCGGATTCGAATCCGCACACGGTAAGACTTCGATTATCCGATAATCCAGTTTTTGATATTTTTCAAAACGGGAATGGATCGTTGTTTTTATTTTATTTTCCGCTGCGTGGGCGATCTGGAGAAACTCAAGACCCCAACACATGTACCCTCTGATTTTTATCCTTCTTCGTTCTCCTTAGATCAGGATAGGGAGTATAGTTGTAGGCAGTCTAGTGAAGTTAGGCAGTTTAGGAAGTCTAAGAAGTCTAAGGGTAGACCGATTCTAAATAGATACCTCCATGAGTTAGCATCTAAATGCTTTCCCTGTTATCAAATCCCTCAGTTGTTAGAGGATCCCATTCAGTTACCGGAAGAATGTTAGGTGGATGAGTTGGTTGATGATGGATATGGGGTGTACGAATTGATACGTGAGAAAGACTCCATCATCGAAGAAGAAGAAGATGAGGACGCAACTGAGGCGTATGCAAGTGGAGTGAAGAGATTTGATGAACCCTCAACTGTTGTAGAAGAGCCAATCAAGGAGATCAATCTAGAAACTGAAGAAGAACCTAAGGTGGTCCTCATTAGTCATAATATTCCCAAACCAGATGAAGAGGCTTTGGTTCGAGTTCTTAGGGATTACAAGGACACATTCGCTTGGAGCTATGAAGACATGCCGGGATTAGATTCTTCTCTAGTGGAGCACCGATTAACCTTGAAATCTGGAGCTAACTTGATTAAATAGAAATTAAGGCGATTCCACCTACAGATGGCTTTGAAAATGAAAGAAGAGATCGATAAATTGCATAAAGTCAAATTTATTAGAGTTATCCTCTATCTGCAATGGGTGGCCAATATAGTCCCAGTTATGAAGAAAGATGGGAAAGTCAGGATCTGCAATGACTTTCGAGATTTGAAGCAAGCGTGTCCTAAGGATGATTTCTCACTGCCTCACATAGATGTGCTCATTGACAATACAGTTGGATATGAGACTTTATCATTCATGGATGGTTTTTCAGGGTACAACCAGATCCGTTTGGCAGAAGAAGACCAGGAGAAGATGTCATTTAGTACACTATGGGGCACATATTGTTATGTAGTCATGCCATTTGGATTGAAGAATGCTAGAGCCACCTACCAAAGGGCAATGATGGTTATATTTCATGATATGATGCGTATACATCTGGAGGTGTATGTGGATAACCTTCTGGTGAAATCCAAGACTAGAGCTGATCATACTGAAATCTTAGCAAAAGTATTAGAAAGGTCAAAGAAATACCACTTGAAGATGAACCCCAAGAAGTGCGTGTTTGGTGTCTCATCAGGGAAGTTGTTAGGATTCATTGTCAGTAAACGGGGAATTAAGATTGATCCCAACAAGACTAAAGCTATTATTGAAATGTCACCTCCCAAGAATTTGAAAGAATTAAGAAGATTAATCGGGAGGTTGCAGTTTATTTGTTGTTTTGTCTCCCAGTATTCGCAAAAGTGTAAGCCGTTCTACGAGCTTACTAAACCGGGAATCAAATTTGATTAGGACGAAAAGTGTCAGGCGGCATTTAATGGACTAAAAAAGTATCTGGCAAGTCCTCTTGTCTTGAGACCACTATCTTCGGACAAACATTTAATCTTATATATCTCTGTTATGGATGATTCGGTGAGGGTTGCCCTAGCATAAGAAGATGAAGAAGGGAAAGAGAGGGTAGCCTATTATCTAAACTTTTCAACCCCAGTGAACAAAGGTATATGGTGATGGAGAAGACATGTGTTGCACTAGTATGGGTAGTTTAGAAATTAAAGCACTATTTTCTAACCTATGAAGTACATCTCATTACTAGGATGAATCCCACCAACTAATTCTTGAGAAATCTGTCCTCACTGATAAATTAGCACATTGACAGAACTTTCTCTTCCAATTCGATATCATCTACATTCAGCAGAAAGCAATTAAAGGGTATGCCATTGCAGAACACCTTGCTCATCACTCTCTTCCCATATTTGATTTAGTCCGATCGGAGTTTCCAGATGAAGAACTGATGTCCATAAACAAAATCACTGAAGGTGTCATCATTCCTCAAGCCTTTCAGCTTGCTTTTCATATTACACATAACATAGTTGAATATGAGGCTCTTCTTGCCGGCCTCGAGGCCGCTCATTTCCATAGTGCCACCAAGCTGCGGATTGTAGGTGATAGTCAGCTGATTCTTCGCCAAGTGCTCACTAAATATTGCACCCTTGATCTCAAACTCAAACTATATCAAGAACTTACCTCAACTTATGCCAAACTTTTCACTAAACTGATCCTTGTCCATGTTCCTCGGAATCATAACATCCTAACTGACACTCTAGCTTCTCTCGCATCGTCCCTGAATTTCCCAATCAACAAACATTCTGAATCAATCAATGCCATAGGCGTCTCACTCCTGCTGTAGTGGACCCTTCCTATCTTACGATTAAAGAGAAGTTGCTGAAGAAAGTTAGAGATGGAGACATTGTGTAGAAGAGAGAGATCATATTACTAGAATTGCAAGAAGAGATGGAAGATGAAGAGAAACCATGGTACTATGAAATCGCAAAATATTGTGAAGATCAGTCATATCCTGAAGAAATCACTACTGAGGAGAAAATGGCTATCAGGAGAATTGCTCAAAGGTACACCCTAGTTGGAGGGGAGTTATACAGGCGTGGATTCGATGGTGTTCTTCTGAGATACTTGGATGAAGATGAGCATTGGAAGATCAGGGAAGGAGCTCATGCTGGAGTTTGTGGTGGCCATGTTAATGGACAAATGTTATCAAAGAAAATCTTTAGAAAAGGATATTACTGGCCAACCATGGAAGAAGATTGTGTAGGGTATGTTCGTAGGTGTGCTAAGTGTCAACTTCATGCCAACAAAATCCAATCCCCCCCATCTTCGCTCCATCCTCTATCCTCTCTATGGCCTTTCTCCATGTAGGCATTCGACATCATTGGTCCTTTTGGTGATCTCAACTCCTCAATCAAACAGAAATCCTTTATACTCATGGCAACGGAGTACTTCACCAAATGGGCATAAGCCGAAGCTTATACAGAGATCAAAGCATCAACAATTTGTAAGTTCACAATGAAGAATATCATCACTAGATTCGGGATTCCAAGCACTATCGTCACCAACAATGGACCACAATTCATCTCACAAGAATTGAAGGACCTCTACAACAGGTATAAAATTACATTGCATCATTCATCTCTTTACTATCCGCAAGGCAATGGCCAAACAGAGGCAACTAATAAAACTTTGATCAAGATCATAAAGAAAACATGTAAGTCTAACAAATACACAGACTAGCCAAAAAAACTTGTTGAGGCTCTATAGGTCTATAGAACTTCAATCCGCACTCCTACTGGGCAAACTTCATATTCTTTAACATTTGGACTGGAGGCAGTAGTTCCATACGAGGTCCTCATCCAGTCATTAAGGGTACAATTGAACAAGGAGTTTTCTATTGATGAGCACCACTCTGCACTCCTTGCCCAATTAGAATTCTTAGACAAGAAGAGATGGTCAGTTGCTAATTATGCATGAGTTTATCAAAATAGACTTCCACGTTTTTACCAAAAGAAGATTATTAAACAAAAGTTCAAAGTCGGTGAAATGGTAGTAAAACGAATTTTCGTAAAACCTGGTGGTCCACATTCTAAACGAGTTAGATCATCAAATGGGATCACGGACATAAGTACAATAAAAGCATAGTGAACTTAGATTAGATTATTGAAGAATAATTAGGGAATTAAGATAACGAATAAGTAAGCTCTTTTAATCCATATACCATGCTGGTCTTTCGATTAAATAGATATTTCAAAACCACAGAAAAAAAAAGAATATTTCAAAAGTACAAAAAAAAATTGAATATTTCAAAAGCAAAAAATAAAATAAAATAAAAATTTCAAAAGCAAAAAAAATGAATATTTCAAAAGCACAAAAAAATGGATATTTCAAAACCACAAAAGATGAATATTTCAAAAGTACAAAAAAAAATATTTCAAAAGTACAAAAAAATGGATATTTCAAAATCAAAATGGATACATCAAAAAAAAAAATGAATATGTTGAAATTTCAATTAACATCCGCTTGTTACGTCATATGTGCTGTATTTTTCAGTTAGCATCTGTGTACTTGCATGTTGCATTTTAAATTTATTGTCTTTAATTATTTATTTCTCGCCTTCATTGAATAAAGGCTTTGCCCCTTGACTCTTCTACTAAGAATAGGATCAAGTAGTTAGTTATTTAACCGGGCAAGGAGCTAAGCCTATAAAAATATTTAACTTGTTTGTTCAAGTCATGTGCAAAATACAGGTTGAAGGGGAAGGAAAAGTAAAGACAGTTGGAAGTTTACAAAAGTCTCATATATTGCATATCCCAACTGTTTTCATTTATATCTATGAGAAAAGGACAAAAAGTACATCAGCCAGATTCCGGTAGCCTAATAGCAAATACAAGGAATATCATGATAGATGATCAGCAGCAGCATCAATAGCCCTCAAGGCTGGCTCTCTCCGGTGCCCTCATCATACTGGCTCTGGGCCTCATCCGGCCCCTCTGGCGCCTGTAGGCGCCCGGAGAGTTCCCGCTCTTCCTTCCACGAGGGGAGGTCTCCGTTCGTCTTAGCACTGCGGGTTAGGAATTGAAATACATGTGATCGCCAGGAGCATTACCTTACAGTTCCTGTGCTCCGCAGGATGATGAAGTTGATCGCGTTCTGGTGTAGCGAGAGGTGGCAGGTTCTTCTTATCTGCCTCTGGCCGGCCGAAGGGGGAGAGCTCGGTAGTCTGCGTGCAGAATGTGGTAAGATCCCCTAAAAAAGATGAACAAACGAAAAAAAATAGTCCGATTAGAAATGCGACATGTAGAATATGTTCACACAAACAAATAAAGAGCTAAAATTGAAAGGGGACGCACCGGATTGGTGTTTGGGGAGGAAAGGTGACCATATGTTATGGCCACCCACCTCCCGTTTTTTTTGCTTTGGAACCTCTATTAGAAAGGATGCTAGGTGGTTCTAGGATGCATGCAATGAAATGTGCGTGTGTGCCATGGTGACAAGATGAATGAGTTGTAGCAAAAAAAAAAGAAGGCTATGAGATGTGGTATAAGGGAGGATGCAGTAAATAGAAAAGAAAGAGGGGGAGAGTTAGAAGAACAAGCCCATATATGAGAGATTCATTTGCTCCCGCTCTGCTGCCCGCAACTTCCAGACTTGTCCGCCTCTAAAATCCTAAAAACCCAATCCTCACCAACCAACCCCTTCTCCAGGAGGAGTAAGAGGATTTAAATAGGTGAGGAGAAAATAGGGGGAATTCATGTTCTAAATCCCCGTTAATCATCAAGGAACCAATAGGGAATGGTCAAGAGTCGGAGGTTGTGCCGCAGTAGTCGCCAGAGTGGGGAGTGATCGGAGTAGTGGGGATGAGGGTGACGAGTGGAGGAGATCGTGGGAGGACGAGGTCAAGATGGAAGTTAGGAGAATGGATGGCCAACTATCCTGCCTCCCACTTCCGTCGAAGGCTAGGTAGTTGGCCTTCCATAAAAAGGTGGAAGGCGGCCGAGTTGGACTTCCAAGGGTGGTGGAAGGCAAGGAGTGGCCTTCCAAGGGTGGTGGAACGCAAGCTGGTTGGCCTTTCACGAAAAGGTGGTGAAAAGTGAAAAAGGTGACCAAAAGATGGAAGGCAAGGTAGCTGGCCTTCCGCGGGTGGTGGAAGACGGCCTGGTTGGCCTTCCAAGGGTGGTGGAAGGTGGCCCAATTAGCCTTCCACGGGTGAGAGGAAGCGGAGATTGGTTAATGGGCCTGATTATTTAGTGGGTTGAATTATGTAAGAAGATCTGATGGGCTAAATAAGATGGATAAGATGATGAGGGTTATGACTAGAAAGGGGGTCCAAAATCAGTGTCTACAGCGCCGTGGTCGGTGGTGGCGGTGGCCCCATCGTGCTCAGCTCAGCTCTAGCAGAAGATACGGTGACGCTCGAAGTGAACGTACTACCATGACCTCTCTCACGGGCTCTTTGTCGAGCATGCTGGTACCGCTCCTCCACACTCCGTCGCTCATGCTCAGCGACGGACAGCCGACCCATAAGAGATTGGAGGTCAGCCATCATTTGCACGCACTTCCTGTCTCTCTCCTTCATGACAACCTCCAGACGTATCTGGAGTTGTGCTAGCTCGCGAGGGAGGTCTCATTGGAGAGGCGCACCAGCTGCTCCTCCAAAGCTCTGTTCCGAGCAGCGTCCGCCTGCACCTGGGCCACTACAGCCTGAGTCTACTCTAGCTCCATCCCAGCCCTCTGGAGGGCCTCCTAAAGCTCGGCAACTTGCCAATCAAGGGAAGACATGGTCAGTCAAGTACAAGTTCAGAATCAAGCTATGCAAGAAATGGAAGGTTGAAGAAAGGAACTTACCCGAGAAGCGCGGTCCTCCTCGGCTAGAGAGGCCCGGTGAATGGCTCGAGCCAACTGTTCCTAGAGGTCGGCGAGGGCAGTGTCAAGATGAGCGCCGGAGGATGAGTCTCCAGTTGTGCAGGTGGGAGGCTGGACAGCCTGAGTGTAAGTGGCACGCTGTACAAAAAGATTACCGTCATTGGTTAAATGTCAAACAATTAATAAAATGAATTCATTCATGTATTTAAGTGTTTCATACATACATACCAGAGTTAGGAGCTCCTCCTGAACTTGATCGAGTTGGGCCTCCGCATCCTGGAGCCGAGCCTGGAGGGTGATGATGGTGGCATCCCGCGCATCCTTCACACTCATAACATGTCATTCATTCATTCACAAATTTAAGAATGATAATAACAAAAATGCAAGAAGCATATAATCATACTTACATCGAGAGGATGGAGCTGCTGAAGGTGGGCAACGTAGTAGGCCTGATATTGGTGGAGGTAGGCATTGCTACTCTCCACATGCGACTAGACTAGGACTCCACATCGCTCTCAGTCGGTGTGCTGCTCTGGGAACTTTGCTCGCCAATCGGTGCAAGCCTGCTTCCCCCTCATCGTCCTCATGATCCCCTCTGGGATCTCCTCAGCGTCCTCATCACCAACTGAAGGTGGAGCAGCGAGATTTCATTGAGGGAATGGATCCACATCTGCCTGTCGAACTGTGCCTGCCTAGTCGTCACCCACGGCTACCCTGCCCCTCCCATGACCAAGTAGGGGCGCCAGATCACCTGCATTCATATAGGTTAGTTCCATTCATAAGAAAATGAACAATTGCATTTAACTAAATAAATAAGAATAATCATTAAAATGATAACTCACCAAAATCTCTGGGTAGTCAAGGAACTGACGGCGGAGAGCCTCACAGTTTCAAGTCACCTCCTCCATAGACAAGAAACATATCCTTAGTTCTTCTCAAATACTTAAAGAAGCATTTCACTGCCTTCCAGTGCTCTTCGCCTAGATCAGCCTGAAATCTGCTCGTAACACTTAGAGCAAATGCAACATCAGGCTGTGTACATAACATGGCATACATGATAGATCCTATGGCAGAGGCATAGGGTATTCTATCCATGAATGCCCTCTCATTAGGAGTGTAATGACTGAGATTTCGGGCCGGGTTCGGGCCGGATCCCCTGGTTTGGACCCTGGAGGGGTCTTGAGATTTCTGGCTGAATGGCGTCAACAGTGCTCGACGCCTTTCAAAAGGCGTCAGGGTGTGTGGACGCCATTTAGGTCTGCTGGTTGTTGTGCCACGTGTGCGCCACGTGGGCGGGTTTCGGGCCGCGAGAGTACGGCCCCTGTCAGATTTGTCTGAACGACGTCCAGCTCGATCGACGCGTTTCAGACTGCGACGCCTGCGGTGTCAGGGTACGGCGCCAGAGCGTTGTCAGTACGGCCTGTCTTGTCGTCTGAACTGCGTCCGCGGTGGGCGACGCGTTTCAGAGCAGTGTCAGTACGGCCGTCCTGTCAGACTGATTGGCGTCTGCCTCGATCGACGCGTTTTAGCGGGATTCTGGTTGACCCCGCGAGCCTCCCCTTCTTTCCCTCATTTTCACCTTCACACTCTCTCTCCTCCCCCCCCTCCGCCCTCTCCGACGCTCCTCTTCCCCTTTTCCTTCCTCTTCTTCCTCCTCCAGCACTCCAACACCACCTTACCTCTCACCTCTACCTCCACCACTTCCTTCGCGGTGTTCCACTCTCCGGACGGCGGCCGACGTCCCGACGGAGTGGCGGCGTCCTCGAGGGTACCGGCGGCGGTGTGCGGTGCGGCGGGACGGCGGCACGGAGCTTGGCGGAGTTCGAGAACTGTAGGGGGACGAAACCTTGCATGTGTTACTCGTTTGCTTCTTGGCATGATGTGGCGTGTGTGGGGCTGGATTGAGCATGTTTAGGGGGGTTTCCTTGTGGGAATAGCGGTGTTTGTGATCGTGGATTCGTAGCATGATTATGTGGTTGAGCTCCTCTTCCTTCCCTTTTGGTTTTGGGGCTTTTCGGGGTGCCCGGGGTTCAAGGGTGAAGCCCTCGGGTTGAACCAGGAGACCTGGTTTCTGGCACTAAATAGCGTCGTACCTGGTCGACGCCTTTCCGAAAGACGTCGGGTCAGTACGACGCGTTTTAGCGCAGAAACCTCCCTGTTCGAGGTTTCCTGAGTTATGGGTTCTGCGCTAAATGACGTCATGGATGGACGACGCCTTTCTGAAGGACGTCGGGCCATCATGACACCATTTAGGCAGGAAATGCCCCCGTTTAAGGGTTCTGCAAATCTGGATTTCTGGGTTGAATGGCGTCGCGCGACCCTGACGCGTTTTAAAACGGCGGCTTCACTGGTGGACGCGTTTTAAGCGATAATCTGGGTTTTAATAAACCTGTCTAAGGGTCTTGAATGGCGTCGACCTCGGTCGACGCGATTCAAGACAGAAATGCTTCAATCCTGTTATTTCATGCGTGTTTCACGGTGGGATGGTTTAAATGCATGCTTTGGGTTGTATACTGAGACGGAGGACTTCTGCGTGAATGGAATTGCATCACCTGTGTGCGTGTGTGTGTGCTTTAGCTATATACTGAGACTGAGGTTTACTGTGCGAATGGAATCATGCCATATGTGTGGTTGTGTTATGCGAATGTGGATCGGGTTAACTGTGGTTTACGTCTGTCACCATGGACCGATGGGGACAGGGTCATGGTGTCTGTGGAGTGGTGCATGTTGTGTTCTACCCTTGGCTGAGACAAACAGAACCACCTTGAGCCCGTCGGGCCGGAGTAGCCGGTGTGCTATCCGAGGGGTTGCTGTTTGGTCTTAGTGGGTCGGGGTTTCCCTTGGTTGTTGTGACAGCTTCTGGCGTGTTTCTTGCTGTGGTGCTGGTGGTGGTTTCTGGTGGGAGTTGGTTTACCCTTTAGCCATTGGGCCTGATGTGACCTTTGATCAAGGTTACGAGTGGTACCTATAGCCCTTGGCCTGACGCAGCCCGGGAGAGTTGGGTTTGTGGGTAGTTCCTGTAGCCTCGGCTTGACGGGGGTTCGCCGGTCCCCAGGGCCCTCCTGAAGCGCTGAGGCTTAGCGTGGAGGCAATCCGGTGGTAGGACAGTAGTCTAGACTGCTTGTGTGCACACGTAGCTGGCAGTGGCGGTACACTGAGTCCAGCTAGTCCTAGTTTGACTCACTGCCCCACCCTACAGTGCCCCCGGAACACTGTAGGGGCGGACAGGCGTGAGCTGTGGTGGTAGTGTTGGGAGGCGACGTTCGACTTCGGTCGACAGTGTGGTTTAGTCGCTTCGTGGACTTTGACTGTGAGTCGTGACTCTGTGTTGGGTTCTTCGGGTTACTTAGAATGGTTCTTGTTACACTGCTTACCGCGCGTATCATATCAGAGTTGGGTGCTGTGTTTACTGCTTTACTTTAATTGTCATATATTCCTGTTGTTACACTTGTGGGTGTGTGAGTGGGAGGCAGGGGATCGGATGATCCCTACTGAGCCCATTTCTGGTGTGGCTCACTCCCTGCGGTTTTCAGGTGTGGACCTCGAGGCGAGCGGAAGCGTGGTGTCTTCTTGGTGTGCGGACCAGCAGCTGTCTTAGTTCCGGGGTATGCCCCGATGTTGTTGTACTTCCTTCTGCCTGTACTTATTTAATTGTTGGACATGTAATTATTGTTGGACTGTATACGGACATTATTATTTTCCTTCCTGCGCACTTGCTTATCTTTGTAGTCCGTGAGATTGTCATATTTAATCTTGTTTAGCACTTACTCCTCCAGACGTGTTGTGTGAGATCCGGGTGTGAACCCGCAGTTAATGGGCCGACATCCATTTAGTGACCGGGTCTCCGGTCATAGGATGGCGGGTCATTACAAGGAGTCTTAGGAGACTGCTCCTTTGAGAGATAAATTCCATGTCTCATCGGTATGAGACCTCTCTTGGAATTTTCCATGCCAAACCTTTTGACTATGATATCTATGTACAAGGATTGGGTCATTCTAAGCATCCTCTTTGATCTATCTCTATAGATCCGTATTCCCAATACGTAGGATGCTTCTCCCAAATCCTTCATGAAAAAGTTTTTCGACAGCCAAATCTTTACTGATGACATCATAGCTACATCATTCCCAATGAGTAGTGTGTCATCTACATAAACAACTAGAAAAGTGACTGCACTCACACTGGTCTTCTTGTACACACAAGGCTCATCTTCATTCTTAATGAAGTCATAAGACTTGACAGCCTCGTCATATCTTATGTTCCAGCTTCGGGAAGCCTGCTTCAGTCCATAAATGGACCTCTGAAGCTTGCACACTTTATCTGGAGATTCTTTGGATGTGAAACCTTCTGGTTGTATCATATACATCTCCTCCTCAAGGTTACCATTGAGGAAGGCAATCTTCACCTCCATCTACCAGATTTCATAATCAAAATGTGCAGCAATGGCGAGTAGAACTCTGATCGACTTTATCATGGCAACTGGTGAGAAAGTCTCGTCATAGTCAATTCCTTGCCTTTGACGATATCCCTTTGCCACTAACCTTGCCTTATAAGTGTCGATCCATCCATCAGCACCGATCTTTCTCTTAAAGATCCACTTGCAACCGATGGGTACAATACCCTCGGGCAAGTCCTCCAAGTTCCAAACTTGGTTGGTGTACATGGACTGGATTTCTGAGTTCATGGCTTCTCGCCATTTCCCGGCTTCTGGGCCTTCTATGGCCTCCTGGTAGGTTTTCGGATCATCATCCTAATTATATTGTACCTTAGATTTACCTTCAGCAATATGTCCCACATATCGTTCGGGTAGTCTAGGTACTCTACCAGATCTACGAGGCTCATCTGTGTGTATCTGAACAGATTCAGGAACTGATATCTCATCTGATGATAATGTAGCTATTTGGGGATCTGGAACCTCTTCCAGTACTATTTTACTCCCATTGTCCTCCTGGAGAAGGTATTCCTTTTCCAAGAAGACAGTTTTCCTGACGACAAACACCTTTTGTTCACCAGGATGTAAAAAATAGTATCCAAAGGTTTCCTTTGGATATCCCACAAACCTACATTTATTAGTTCGTGATTCCAACTTGTCTGGATCATGCCTCTTTACATGAGTAGGACAACCCCAAACTTTAACATGTTTAAATTCTAGTTTCCTGCCTTTCCATATCTCATATGGAGTAGAGGCTACAGATTTGCTGGGTACTCTGTTCAGTAGGTATGCTACTGACTCTAGAGCATACCCCCAGAGGGACACTGGTAATCCTGAAAAGCTCATCATGGATCGCACCATGTCCAACAAGGTGCGATTCCTCCTTTTTGATACACCATTCATCTGTGGTGTATATGGAAGGGTCAGCTGAGAAAGGATACCATTATCTTTTAAGAATTGTGTGAAATTAGTACTCAAGTATTCTCCTCCTCGATCTGATCGAAGAGCTTTAATATTCTTTCCTAACTGTTTCTCTACCTCATTCTTGAACTCCTTGAACTTCTCAAATGCTTCCGACTTGTACTTCATTAAGTACATATAGTCGAATCTTGAGAAGTCATCGGTGAACGTGATGAAGTATGAAAAGCCACCTTTGGCTTGGGTAGACATGGGACCACATACATCCGAATGTATTAGTTCCAGAATATCTTTGGCACGTTCTCCATGTCCAGTAAATGAAGATTTTGCCATCTTTCCCATAAGGCAGGATTCACATGTTGCAAACGATTCGTAATCGAATGCAGTTAAGTAACCATGCTTGTGCAACTTTTGCAACCTGCTTTCGCCAATGTGCCCAAGTCTACAATGCCACATATAGGCTTGGTTCACACAATTCTTGCTCTTCTTAAGAGCATTATCAATATGAAGATTGTAATAAGAAACATCTAATAGATATAGAACGTTGACTAAAGATGCTGAAGCTATTGATTTATTGCCATAATAAATCGAACAACTTCTATTCTCAATAGTCAACCTATATCCTATCTTGTCCAAACAAGATATTGATATGATGTTCTTTATTATGTTAGGAACATAATAAAAATCTTCTAATAGTAAGGTGTCTCCCGATGGAAGCTTGAGGTTTGCTGTCCCAACAGCAATCGCCGCAACTTTTGCGCCGTTTCCTAGCCTCAATTCCACCTCGCCTTGTCTCAGCTTACGCTTACTTGTCAGCATCTGTACATCATGACAGATATGAGAAGCACATCCAGTATCCAATACCCAAGATGTGGAATCTCTAACTGACAAGTTGATATCTATCATATAGATATCTGAAGCTTCAAACAACTTCACTCTTCCATGAGCTTTATCGTTAAGGAACTCCTTGCAGTTCCTCTTCCAGTGACCATACTGCTTATAGTAGAAGCAGTCACCCTTCACTACTCTTTTGCCTTTGTCCTTCGATCTTTTACCGTTAGCAATCATCTCTGCTTCAGGGGCATCCAATGTCGATTCAGCAGGGGGATCAGCTCTAGGGACAAAGTCAATGTGCTCAGATCTGAAGACTTTCTTCAGGTTTCTGAACCAATCTGAGTAGATCAGGTAAGTCAAAAGGGCATCAAGTATGCCACGGAGTGGGTTATTCGACGACATAATTTCCTACAGGAGATAAGTAAAATTTATTTAGCAGATGTTCAATTATTAAAATTTAAAACAAGACATAGTCTTTTGTTCAAGTTTAACTCCCACTAATTTTCGACGGACTGTATAACCCTCAGTTTTATAGAACGGGAGACGCCGACAGTCTCCTAGTGGGGATCAGAATCTCAATGACTTGCACTATAGCCTTGTGGATAGCACAACAAACTGTAATACAATCAAAGAGCACCCAACTCATGGGACTTGCAACTCCTTGCAATATCTGATCATGGCCTCGGTCCTCAAAGATTTAATGGTCTTGTGGATAACACAACAAACCATTAATTTTGGTCTAAGCTAACCATCATTACGCGACGAGCATAGATTTGCATGCAGCCCTTGTGGATAGCACAACAAAGCTACATGGTTCCTCTACCCCGATCTATAGGCATCTAATACCATAGCCACACTTTCTCCTCCCAATTAAGCAGGCCTTGTGGATAGAACAACAAACCTGCCTAAAGTGATTCGAATCCTATGACTATAACGATGGTGGACCACGCGGTAAGTTCTTAACTACTCACGTTACGGCTTAGAGTTTATCTAAGGGTATTTAGATAACTTTTATCTTGGTCTCTCCTAGGTGATAGTATAAATATATCGTATATATTTACTAAATACTATAACCTGCTTTGATTCATAATCAAAAGAAAACAATGCATCACATACATGTCTAGTGTGGTCATGGATAGCACAGTGGGTTTGACTGGAGCCAACAGTCAAACGCACACACAATCTAACATAACATTTACATTAGATAAACCTACAAACATATAGGCAAATGATCTTCATCTTTTCGCCTTCCTGGTTGCAGCTGTGGATCGTCCTCGCTCCTTCCTCGGTTGCCTCGATCAGATTACAATAATTCTAGAATTACAAGTAAATAGAAGAGAGCCTTATGGCGAGTACAAGAGAGAGGGAGGTAGAAATACATCAGAGAATGAGAGAGGGAGAGATACACAGATCTGTATTTATTAACAATTAATAAACATCCATCATTCATCCACGATCCACACAAACTCATCATTCATCACATGAACAATTAAATAAGTGCATATCTATGCCCACGGTGTGTTTTAAACATTCCACACATGATTCAGCGTATCACATGGCTAAAATAAATTAGTTTTCAAAATAAATAAGTTTTGGCTTTCAAAAATTGGGATCCAATCAAAATTGGTATTTGAATTTCAAAACTTATTTTATTAACTTAATATGCAATTAAATCAAATTTAAAAGCAATAAACACACATCACATGCGCACACACTCCGAATTAATAATTCCATATCATTCCATGCAAATTAGAACAATTCTAATAATCTAACGCTTAGATTAAATCCCCTTTAATAATCTAACAATTAGACTATTAATAACTAATCTAACTCTTAGACCAGTCCAACAAAGTTAATTAACAATTTAACACTTAAATTATTAATTAACTCTAATGATTAGATTACTTAATCAAAATTAACTATCAATTTAACACTTAAATTAATAATTAATTTTAATTAACTAATAATAACTAATTTAACACTTAAATTAGTCTATTAGAATTAATTATTAATTTAACTTTTAAATTAATAACTAATTCAAATCAATAACAACAATTTGTTAATAATGATTCCGAAACCATTAATAAAAGCCCAATTAAATAAAATTTAATAATAACTTTAAATTTCAAAACAATTTTGAATTTTAAAATTTAAGTCAAATTTTATTTGTAATTTAAATGGGCTCATCGGGGTTTAATTTGGAAAAAGGGTTTAACTGGGTAAAAAAAAAGGAGAATTCAACTAATTGGTCAAGTGGCTCGAGCCACTGGCTCGGCCTGGGTCCGAGCCAGGGCTCTCCTGGCTGAGCCCTGGCTCAAACCAGGCTCATGCCCGGCCCAACCGATCTAGCCCAGGCCCAAATCCCCGCCCGGCCCAGTTGCTTTCCTCCCTTGCCCGACACCTCCAGCCAGAAGCCCTAACCTGCAACATTTGCAGGTGTAGCCCGACGGCGGCGCCTGGCGGCTGCCCCCTCCCGCCGGTGCCCGGCCCCGCCGGCCATGTCTCCGGCGCCGGCAGTGCCCTTGCTGCAGGCAGGCCCCCATTCTCCCCAAAACCGACGCCCTAATATCCCTGCGGGAACCCTAAGGCCACGGTAAGAACGACTTGCAGAGGCCGGCAGCGGCGACCCACGCCGGTGGCCAGCAGCCCAGCCCGGGCCGGTGACTGTTCCAATGCTGGCGTGCCTCCTGACGCCAACAAACCTGCCGGAGATGCCCAACAAGGCCGGCCATGATACCTTCTTTCACCCCCAAAATTTCTGGTTTGTTATAGAAATAAAGGTGGAAGAAAATGCAGGGTCGAGCTACTGTTAGCAGCCCCTCAAGGCCACTCCGGCGCCGGCAAGGTGTAGACACGCTAATTTTGACGTCATTTTGAGTAAATTTCATATCATATAATAATGCCTCGTAATGGTTTGATAATTAATCATTGATTAATTTTTATTGATATTTTTGAGTGTCGGGTTTAACAGACATGTTTAAGTTAATCAATTAAATTGATTTTAGCTCAAATTTCAGTTAAAATATGCAGAATTCTAAAACGTGTCAACCTGTGTGGACATGATTCAGAATTCTAAAACATGTCAACCTGTGTGGACGCGATTCAGAATTCTTTCTAAAACGTGTCAACCTGTGTGGACGCGATTTAGAGTTTATTCCTGTTTTAGCGTTTAAATTTGAATTTTAATCAATTGATTAATTAGCTAAAAGGCGTCTTTGAGAGTCGACGCGTTTTAGGTTTCCTAAGCTATTTTAACTTCTCTTCCGGATGTTTATCCTTATCTTAATTAGTGTAAAAGACGTCTACACATGTAGACGCGTTTTATCTAATAAAGATAAAGATAAGTTTTCCCGGATATTTATCCTTATCTTAATTAATCTGAAAGGCGTCGGCCATGGTGGACGCGTTTTAGATAATTACAGATAAAGATGAATTAATCAGTGTTTATCTGTCGGTTAAGATAGATAAATCCTAGATTTTTCTATGTTAATCGCGAACGCAAAAAAATGCCTATAAATACCTTGCCTATCAAGGAGTTAAAAAAAAAAGAGAGAGAGAATTATTGAGCCTCAGCGTTATAGCGATTTGAAGATTGGAGCAACCACGCCGGAGCGCTGCCATTTCCAGAAGTCGGCATCCTTCTTCAAGATCTTCATCTCCTTCAAAGCTTCAACCAACTGGACTGGGCATAAGTTTTTCATATCTGAATTTCATTTACATTCTTTAGTTTCATTCTCTCATATTCACTGCATGCAACACACCACCTCATTAATTTTCCAAAACCCATCTGTTTTAAGGGGTTTCAAAGCCATTTAAACAAGTGAGTTGCTGTTTAAACATGTTTCTAATCATGGTTAACTTTGATATTTCTATTTAGATTCTCATCAGTATTTCTTCTTTATTTTTCTGTTTCTGTCTCTGCTGCATCCAACAACTGAATAACAAGAAATCAAAAAGAGGGAAATCAAGCAAAAGCCAGGAGAACTTCTGGACGATCCTCAACATTCAACAGCAAGAACAAAAGAACAAGAAGAGGCTCTCTTTCTTCAGCCGGCTGAAGGAGGGGAACCAAGGACTCATTCTTCCGCGTTCAAACAGGTAGGCGATCAAACTCTTTTGAAGCTTTTTAGTTAAAAGTTTCTGGCGATCACAGCACCTTAGTTGCATTTTTTTTTAATAGGTTAATTTACCCTAAACAACATACTTCTTCACATTAATCACACGAGCAATTTTCAGCACCTACAGCTCTTTTGGCGATCACGGTGGGACTTGGTCTCGCCGTCTTTTAATTTCTTTTATTCTTGCTATTATCATACCGGGCACCCACGGTGCACCATTTGTGTCTTTCGACACGTCCTCACCAATTGGTGAGTGCTTAGTTTAATTAGTTTCCCTCGTGCACCACGTGCACACCCCAGTGGCAAGATCTTGCCTCCCCTTGATTAGTTCAAAAGCTGTTTTTTGTGATAAAATGCTGTGTGATTGCGTGATTTCTTAGTTGTTTAGATAGTAAATCATCCTGTTTAAAATCTGAAACTAAAAATCTTTGCATGAGTCGATTGTTTACTGCATTTTTCCCTGTTTAAGGAGGATTCGACCCAGAAAATCCTTCTGGAAATCTGTTTCTGCGAACTAAAAAGCGTCCAGGAACAGCGACGCGTTTCAAAACCGCGTCAGCACACCTAGACGCCTTTTAGCCTCCAGATTATCTCTGTCGTTTACATCTGTTTCTGCGAAATAATTAATTTCTGTGTTGAATAGCGTCGACCATAAGCGACGCGATTCAGACAATTTTTAGTTATTTTCCAGGCTTTCTCTGCTGTTTGCATCTGTTCTCTGCGAAAGAATTAAGTTCTGTTTTGAATAGCGTCGACTATCATCGACGCGATTCATACAGTTTCTTAATTATTTTTCAGTTTCCAGATTTCTGTGTTGAGTGCTAGCTACCAATTACTCTATTAAGCATTAGAGGCCATCCAGGTCGCAGGGCATATGCATTGAGGCTAAAACCCTCCTTTTCTTAGGAACACATTACTCGACGTCAGCAACTCTCTCTGATTGGGTTGGTCCCTTGATCAGACTAGAGAAGTTGACGTTGAGACCTCCATAAGTCCCCAAAATCAAGGTATTCCTCTTTGATCATCGGGCTGGTTGTACCAATTGAAGTCCCGGCTAGATTCTGAAAGCGTTGTGAGAGAGAATCTTAGAGAATAACGGTGGAAATCAAACTGAAACTAGGATCCTTCCCTGAGCGAAATTGTGGTTTAATCCAATTCAAATAACTCAACAAGGAATCCTGAAATCACGTTAAGCATCTACTTGTTTGATTAATCTCTGCACAACTTGTTTGATTAAATCTTTGAAAAGAGAATCTAATATCATGTTGCTGCGAACAGGCAGAGATTTGAGTATGGCCCAAGACGCCATTATCAACTACGAGGGAGATGCTAATGCCCCTCGCAATTCAGATTTCAACTACGAGAACGGGAGAGATGCTGATGCCTCTCGTAATTCTGTCCCCATTCCAGTTCGGCATGACGGGAATGTCCGAACTCCTCTTTTTAATCCGCACGATCAATATCATGATCTTCCTCCGCATGAATATGCGATTCCCAATCCTGACTTTGAGGGGGACATGAATCAGCATGATCCTTCATCCTCCGATCCTATGGATGTTGTCAATGCTCTGGGAGTTCTCGCCTCTTGACTGGACCCTCAGCAGTTCGAGGCGATCCAGTCCATTTTGAAGGGGAAGGCACCCATGCAGCCTGCTGAGCCGAACCCTGTGGCTCCCCCCGTTGTTCCTCAACAACCTCTTCCTCCTCCTTCTTATATCCAACAGGCCATGGAAGGCCTTCATCTTACTTCTCGGCCAACTGGGCCACAACTTTCGTCATCCAGGCAACCGGCTAGACCGCAGACGCCCATTTATCAAAATGCCCTCGGGCATGGCGGAAGCTCTGCCGGACCTCATCCTTATTATCCTCCTTGTCCAACGTACTCTAGGCAGCAGGCCTATCAAGTACTTCCTCCTCCTCCTCCTCCCCAGGCAGATCTAACCACGCAGACGTTGCTGGCCAAGATGGAGCGCATGGACGAGCAGTTTAACAATCTTCAGAAGATGATGGGGGTTAAAGCTGTGCCAGAAATTAATTTACCGAGCCTGCCAGTGTTTCATCTGCCACCCTTTGAAATGCCAGTGTATCGAAAGTATAACGGTACTGGTAACCCCTTCACGCACCTGAAGGAGTTCATGTACGAATCCTCTTTCTGGCAGAATGATAAGAGGTCATTGGCTTTCTTGTTCAGGAGATCCCTAGAGGGACTAGCCCTCGAGTGGTTCTTTTCTCTGGAACCCTCCGAAGTAGAGGATTACGGTATCGTTTCACGCAAATTTATCCAACGATACCAGGACAGAGTCGCACCCTCCTTGTCTATCACGGATCTTATTGCAGAAAAGATGAAACCGGACGAGGAGTTTGTCAGTTTTGCTGACAGGTGGCGGGGCCTGGCTGAAAAAGTAAAAGATCACTTGTCCGAATCCGAACAAGTGAAAATGTTGATTTCCAACGCCACGCCCCAGTTCAAGCTAGTCCTCTCCTTGAACAACTTGACGAACATGGCAGAGCTCTATGAAAGAGCACGGTACTGCCAGAATGCTTTCAAGGACGCTACGTTCTCTAGCGTCTTTGATCCTCATAGACCTAACATGCCTCCACCTCGGAAGCCTGCAGTGCCGAATTCTCCTAGCTCAGGTCCAACTACTGAGGGCACGCTCTCTCACGAGCAGGTCAGTACTATGAACAATAACTCGCCCCAGTTTATGAGGAATCAGCAGCAGTACCAGAGGCCACCACAGCCAAGCCAGCAGGGGTACAGGCAACAGCAGAACCCCCATTACCAACAGCAGTACCAGCGGCCCCAGCAGCCGAGTCAGCAACAGCTACAGCAACAGCCGCAACGGCAACAGCAGTATCAGCAGCCACATCAGCAGCAACAGCAACAGCCACAGTACCAGCCGCGCGCACCGCCGGCGTACCACAATGTCCCTCCTCCTGGTGACTACAACCAGCAAAGGAGACCTCCAGGCCCGAAAAGGGCAGAATACCCGGCCCTCCCAGAATCCTTGGCGGATATCTTCAGCGCTTTAATGGCAGCCAATGCCTTAGCTTTGCCAAGGGAGAAGGCCGTCTGGCCTCAAAATGCCGATACGTCTAGGTATTGCTACTTTCACAGACAACCTGGGCATACCATTGATACCTGCTTCCAATTCAGAGATTATATCTATGATCTCAACGAGCAGGGCGGCATTGACTGGGAGGAAATGAAGAAGTACATAACAGCCCGAAGGCGAGGAGACCGCAGCAGTAGCAGCAGCAAGCAAGACCACCGGCACAGGCAGTAGCACCACCCAACATGGGCATAGTGCAGAATCCACTCCCGGAGCATCAGAACCAAAACCAGGTTGCTCCCATCTTGACGAACAGCCAGTCTGAGGCTGGTCGTGGGCAGCAGTGGAGAGTAGATGACTCTTCCTCTCTTTGTTCAACGGGTCACGTTCAAAGTACCGCAGAGCGACCACCACGCCGCACCATCCACATACCAAGGCCACAACCCGTTACCATTACCCCCATACCCACACCTACATACCACTCGCCCACATCCAATAACCCATTACCACTACCCACCTTCCTTAGACCCATTACACCCCGCACCACTACGCCTCCATCATATAACCCCCCGCAAACCAATAACGCACCCCTCCTACCATCTAGGCCACTATTACGCATACCGTTTCCTACTTCACCCGCTACCACTACCGCCCATCCAGATATGCCCTTACCATCTAGACCGCTATTACGCGTACCATTCCCCACTTCACCAACCACTTACCCATCCACCATCCAACCCTCTAGGCCTTTAATCCGCACCACGCCATCACCACCTAGCCCTACGCCTAGCCCTACGCCATCACCTACATACCAACCTTCTACGCCATCCGCACCATCCAACTCTGCGGTACTTAAAGTGTCACCCGGATCCTCCACGGTTGAGGAACACGCGCTCCGGAGTGGAAGGATTTTCAACAAGGTCTTTCCTCAGTCCACAGTCGGAGACGGCCCATCACAGCCAACTGAGGAAGCCTATAATGAAGAGAGTGCACCAGGCACTCAATATGACTTGTTGAAACACCTGGATCAGACACCGGCACGGATCACTATACTCGAACTGATCAAAAGATCCAAAAGTCACCAAGAAGCTCTGATGGAATATCTGCAAAAGGTGATGGTCAATGAAGACGTGCCGGTAGAGAAGATTGCAGCACTACTAGTTCCTCAGGGGGATCAGCCCTCTATAACATTCCATACATCGGAACTAGCATCGCCAGCAGCCAGAAGCATGGCTTTGAGTATCACGGTCAACATCTGTAAGAAGACCGTGGATGCATGCCTGGTCGACACAGGGGCTTCGATCAATGTTCTACCTCCGAAGACCCTGGAGTTATGCGGTGTGCCCAAAGAGAAATGGCTGCCCAGCCCCATATCAGTAACAGCATATGACAATTCTACCCGTTCCCCTCTGGGAATGGTTTATTTAAAAGTGGAGCTGGGCCCTGTAAGTCACGCAGAGGTCGAATTTCACATCTTGGAAATCGACTCTTCCATAAATGTCATTTTAGGCCGTCCTTATATTAAATCTCTCGAGGCGATTCCTTCTACGAATCATCAATGCCTCAAATTCCCTTATAAAGGACGAATTATTAAAGTAACGAGCATGCCGATCCTCGCTGCTGCTCATTCCTTGAACATCAAATCTGCTGTTTTACCTGGCCGACAACCTTTTCTGTCGGTATTACAGGTCTACCGTCCAGTGGCTGATCCTCTGAAAGCCGCCACTATTTCTCCATATCCGTTAGATGCTATCAAGAGGGGGAAGTGCATGAGTACCCCAGGATGGAGGATTATGATGAAGAACGGCTACGAGCCTGGGAAAGGTCTGGGCACTCAGTTGCAAGGCAGGACCACTCCTGTCAGAAATCATCGGGCAGCACCTGGAAGTGGTCTGGGCTATAGGCCAATAAAACTGAAGCAAGATCCGATTCAGAAAGCAGAGATCAAAGAAGGTCCGAAGATCTGGGAGGCAATGTCTACACCACCTAAAGAAGGCCGAGATCCCTTAACATGGACCCTGTGTACGCACTTTGTAAAAGGGCCCATACTTAGCCACGACAACACGGTGGTCATTACTTCCTGTTTTGACTTCCATGATATATATGGGAGGGACTTGGCCAGACATTGCTCCGAACTACTTACGTACCAATCCTTGGAGGCTCTGCGGCCTATGAAAAGGAGGAGATTTGATGACCCTGAATGTGAATGGTACAGGTGGTTCGATCTCAGGGACCTGTATATTGCACTGAACAGACTATTTCTGGATCCTGCAGAACCTAAGTGGCCGCCGCAGATTGATGAACTAATTGAAAGCCCTGGTGCTATATTTGACAAGCGGATACTGCTGTCCGAAGAGACTGATGAAGGGGAGCCAGATGACCCCTATGAAGCTGGTTATACAACAGATCTGCTCTGGAGAGGAACATATCCTTCACATGTCTTTATGCTCCATACCTTATTCCGTAGACTACTCTGAACCCCGACTTGGTCGCGGGTTATAATTGAAGATATTCCACGGGCTCCGCCCGTCATGATTACTCTGTCCCTTCGGGACATTATACCACAACCTCCTCTCGATCTAGAGAGGTTGTATGATCTAATCTGGGACATATTACTATATGATCCCCCCAATCCTCTGGCCTTGGTGCCACTTCCTCCGTCTGATTCCCCTCCCATTCGTATTCACTCCTGCTTTATGTTTAATTCTTTCATTGTCCAAAAAAAAATGCCAATTTGGCAACAAATTCTTCCCAAATCCTCATTGAGGAAACATCTTACTTGTCCGATTGCATCCCGCCGCGCGGGTCCTTCGGTCAAGATTCTCTCCTAGATTTACTCTGCCCCTCCTCTCGGGAGGATTCTCTTGTATTTCCACTTGTATCCCAGGATTTTCATCCTGCTTCATCTTCATTAGGTTATAATAGTGAAGTTAGGCAGTCTAGTCAGGTTAGTCAGGTTAGGAAGTCTAGGAAGCCTAAGGGTAGGCAAATTCCAGATAGATACCTCCAGGACTTAGCTGATAAGTGCTCTTCTTGTTCTTTAATTCCTCAGCTTTTAGAAAATCCAATTCAGATGCCAGAAGATTGTATGGATGATGAGTCAGTCAATGATGGGTACGGGGTATATGAATTAGTACATGAAAAGGACCCCATTGAGGAAGATGACGAGGACGCGGCTGAAGCATATGCCAGTGGAGTGAAGAGATTTGATGAACCCTCAGCTGCCGTAGAAATTGAGTTAAACACAGATTTACATTAAAGGACGGAGTTAGCCCTGTCAAACAGAAATTAAGGCGATTCCACCCACAGATGGCTCTAAAGATGAAGGAAGAGGTCGATAAGTTGCATAAAGCCAAATTTATTAGAGTTGTCCTCTATCCACAATGGGTGGCCAATATAGTCCCGGTTATGAAGAAAGACGGAAAGGTCAGAATTTGCATTGACTTCCGTGATTTGAACCGGGCGTGTCCTAAAGACGATTTTCCATTGCCTCATATTGATGTACTCATCGATAACACCGCTGGCTATGAGACGTTATCATTCATGGATGGATTTTCAGGATATAATCAGATTAAGCTGGCAGAAGAGGATCAAGAGAAAACATCATTCACTACACCTTGGGGAACATACTGTTATGTTGTCATGCCATTTGGATTAAAGAATGCTGGAGCCACTTATCAAAGGGCCATGATGGCAATATTTCATGACATGATGCACATAGATTTGGAAGTGTATGTGGATGATTTATTGGTTAAATCGAAAACAAAGGCTGAGCACGCCAAAGTTTTGGCAAGGGTATTAGAAAGATCGAGAGAATATCAGTTAAAGATGAACCCCAAGAAATGTGTATTCGGGGTATCTTCAGGAAAATTGCTTGGATTTATCGTCAGTAAACGGGGAATTGAGATCGATCCTAACAAGGCGAAGGCTATTAGAGAAATGCCACCTCCTAAAAATTTGAAAGAGTTGAGAGGATTAATCGGGAGGTTGCAATTTATTCGCCGCTTTGTCTCCCAGCACTCACAAAGGTGTAAGCCGTTTTACGAGCTTACCAAGCCGGGAGTCAAATTCGATTGGGACGATAAGTGTCAGGAGGCATTCGATGGATTGAAGGACTACTTAGCAAGTCCTCCTGTTTTGAGACCACCATCTCCAGGCAGACCATTGATACTTTATATTTCAGTCCTGGATGATGCAGTGGGGGCTGTCTTAGCACAAGAGGATGAAGAAGGAAAAGAGAGGGCAGCCTACTATCTCTCTAAACTTCTCAACCCCGCTGAACAGAGATATACGGCGATGGAGAAAACATGTGCAGCATTGGTTTGGGTTGTGCAGAAATTAAAACATTATTTTCTAGCCCATGAAGTCCATCTCATCGCTAGGATGAATCCGATCAAATTCCTTCTGGAGAAATCTGTTCTTACTGATAGGTTAGCGCGATGGCAAAGCTTTCTATCTCAATTCGACATCATTTATATTCAGCAGAAAGCGATCAAGAGCTATGCCATAGCAGAACATCTTGCTCATCATCCCCTTCCTCGTTTTGATCCAGTGCGATCAGAGTTTCCTGATGAGGAACTGATGTCCGTTAATCAAATCAGAGATGATATGTGGACTCTGCATTTTGACGGAGCTCTGAATTCTCATGGAAAAGGGATCGGTATCGTTCTGTTATCACCTGAAGGTATCACCATTCCACAAGCCTTTCAGCTTGATTTTCCAGTTACAAACAATATTGCTGAATACGAGGCACTCCTTGCTGGTCTTGAGGCTGCTCATTTCCATGGTGCCACCAAACTCAGGATCGTAGGTGATAGCCAACTGATTCTTCGCCAAGTGCTAACCAAGTATCGAACTCTCGATCCCAAACTCAAGCCTTATCAAGAGCTTACTTCTGCTTACTCAAAGCTTTTCACGAAATTGATCTTTGTCCATGTCCCTCGGAATCAGAACATCTTAGCTGACGCTCTAGCTTCACTTGCATCTTCTCTTGATTTTCCAATCAGCAAACAATCCGAATCAATCATAGTTCATAGGCGTCTTTCACCTGCCGTGAAAGATCCTTCATTTCTTAGAACTAAGGAGAAGTTGCTGAAGAAAGTCAGAGACGGAGATATCATTGAAAAAAGAGAAATCATGTTAATGGAGCTGTTAGAAGAGATGGATGATGAACAGAAGCCATGGTATTATGAAATTGCAAAATATTGTGAAGATCAATCGTATCCTGAAGAAGCTACAACTGAGGAGAAGAGAGCTATCAGGAGAGTTTCTCAACGATACACCCTAGTTGGGGGAGCACTGTATAAGAGAGGTTTTGATGGAGTTCTTCTGAGATGTCTAGACGAAGATGAGCTTTGGAAGGTTATGGAGGGAGCTCATAGTGGAGTTTGTGGTGGTCATGTCAATGGACAGATGTTAGCAAAGAAGATCCTTAGACAAGGATTTTATTGGCCAACCATGGAAGAAGACTGTGTAGGATATGTTCGTAGGTGTGCTAAGTGTCAACTTCACGCCGACAAAATTCATTCTCCTGCATCTTCACTCCATCCTATTTCTTCCCCATGGCCTTTCTCCATGTGGGCTTTCGACATTATTGGACCTCTTGGCAATCCAGATTCCGGCATCAAGCAAAAATCTTTCATTCTCACGGCAACGGAATACTTCACCAAGTGGGCAGAAGCTGAAGCGTACGTGGAGATCAAAGCATCAACCGTCTGCAAATTCATCATGAAGAACATCATCACTCGATTTGGAATTCCAAGCACCATCGTCACCGACAACGGACCGCAGTTCGTATCACAGGAACTGAAGGACCTCTGTAACAGGTATAAAATTGCATTGCATCATTCATCCCCTTATTATCCGCAAGGCAATGGCCAAGCAGAGGCAACAAATAAGACTTTGATAAAAATCATCAAAAAGACGTGCAAATCTAACAAATTCACAGATTGGCCAGAAAAATTGGTTGAGGCTCTATGGGCCTACCGAACTTCAATCCGCACGCCTACCGGGCAAACTCCTTATTCCTTAACATTTGGAATGGAGGCGGTAGTTCCATATGAGATCCTCATACCGTCATTAAGAGTACAATTGAATAAGGAATTTTCCATTGATGAACATCGTTCAGCACTCCTTGCTCAATTGGAACTTTTAGACGAGAAAAGATGGTCAGCTGCTAATCATGCAAAAGTTTATCAAAATAGACTAGCACGTTTTTATCAAAAGAAAGTCATTGAACGTAAGTTCAAAGTCGGTGAAATGGTTGTCAAAAGAATTTTTATAAAACCTGGTGGTCCGCGTTCTAAGCTCCAACCCAACTGGGAAGGACCTTATGTTGTATCTCACGCTTTTCCTGGTAATGCTTATCGTCTTGTTAATGCAGAAGGAGAAGAGTTAAAACATCCTTGGAATGGTTTACATCTTAAGAAATACTACCCTTAAGTTAAAGAGTCGATCAGTATGGTACAAAGACCAGTGGAATCAAAAAATTTATAGACTCAAATTTCCTTATCAGTCTAGATAACTTAATTTCAAGCCCATTACTGCACACACTGACACGTTTGATTCGTGAGTAACAAGAGATGACAAGTCCTAAAGAATATCGAAAGCTTGACCGAAAGTGTAATACAAATCATTCTTTTTAAAGCAAAATTCTGTTTTAAATTCGGCCCATGATGTCGGAACGAGACTTAGATTAGACTACCAAGAATACCCGCCATCTTAGTAGGAGGCCGTCATAAAAAAAAGGGGGAGATCCGTCCCGAAGAAAAGAAGAAAAAGAAAAGAAAGAAAAGGAAAAGGCAAAAGCCAAATGTCAAATCGAAAGGCCATTACATTACAAACGTTACATCAAGGCCATGAAATGAAATGAAAGGGAACGCAAGGTCGATAAATACCCCGGAAAGAAATGACTGAACCCCAACGGATATTAGGGTAGGAAAGGAACATCTTTTTAAGTCTCCGGAACCTTCTCATGGGCTTTCTAAACTTATTCTTCTTTTCTTTCTAAAGAAATGTACTCCAAACTTAAGGAATGGTTTAGATTGATTAAGGGTCAAATCATCAAATGGGATCACGAATGGAAACACAAGTTCAAACACGATGGGTTTAACTTAAGTTGTTGAAGAACAATTTGGAAATTAAGTTAATAAATGAATATGATCTTTTGATCTGAGTACCATGCTGATCTTTTAGTCAAAAATTCAAAAAAAAATACATATTTCAAAAATCCAAAAAATTTTACATAAGTCAAAATTCAAAAAAAAAATACATATTTCAAAAATCCAAAAAAATTTACATAAGTCAAAATTCAAAAAAAAAAAAAAAAAATACATATATTTCAAAAGTCAAAAAAAATACATATATTTCAAAAGTAAAAAAAAATACATATGTTTCAAAAATTCAAAGAAATACATATGTCAAAATTCAAAAAAAAAAGCATATATTTCAAAACCCCAAACAAAAGTGAATATTTCAAAACAACAAAAATATTTCAATTAGCATCTGCTTGTTGCATTTGGTGTCTTTCATTCCTTTTATTTTCAGCGAGCATATGTCTGCTTGTATGTTGCATTTTTGCTTAAGTTTGATTATTCTCATTACCTTTGTTAATAAAGGCTATGCCCCTTGACCATTTATTGAAGAAAAGATTGATTGACCATTTATTTGGCCAGGCAAGGGGCTAAGCCTGAACAGATGCTTAACTTGTTTGTTCAGTCATATACAGGACACAAGACATTGGTAGAGTTGGAATCCGAATAGAGAACAGCCAGAAACCTGTTTCTGTGAGTAAAAGGCGTCGAAGATAAGCGACGCGTTTCAACTTTAAAAGGCGTCTGCACGACACGACGCGTTTCAACTCTTTATATGATTTACCCGAAATGCTGTGGTTTTTGATTGAATATTTGTTTGGAGCTAACAATTTTGATTGCAGGAAATTCAAAGAAAAATTGAGTAAAGCTGGAAATGTCAAGAAGATCCCACTGTGGGAGTCATGAAGTCCTAACCGTGGCTAAAAAGACGGTTATTTCTATCCTTGTACTATTTCATGTATTCATTTGCATCAGCATTATTATTATGATAAATATTTATTAGAGCATATCAAGGACCTTGTGCTTTTGATGAAACTGGAATTTGAGTTCCCCTTCAACAAAAACAGTGATAATTCCAGAGGATTCTTAATCACACGGATAGGCCGTTGGGTTGTTAATTAGTGAGGACGATGGTTCCACTTTTGTGAAATGGTGCGTGGATAAACGAGCTTCGGCTTAGCACTGGATTACAAGAATTGGTATCTTGACTCATTGATGACAATTTAACAATATTATCCTTGATTAATTTATATTTTATTTGACTTTATATTTTTCTTTTAGCCCAGCATGCATCATGTAGGACTTTGAAATCATTGTGATAAGAATTAATTATTGATTAAGTTTCAGACCATTAATCAAATAATTCAAACATGATATGAAATATTCCATTCTGAATTAAGTATCTTGATTATCTTTGAGGTTCGCTTGAAGATATCATTGGAATTCTATCCTTTCTTGGATTCTTTATCCAATATTCTTGTTTTCTTTTAAGATCCATCATGGCTGCAGCACGTCCACATTGGCTGGCAAACGCTCCCCATGATGAAACCTACAGTGTCTACGACCTGGGGTACTTCCCACTCCGAGGAGGTTGATCGACCTTATTTTATTTCCTTGTTTACCTCATCCAGACAGGATTGATTCCATTGATTTCTTTGAGCTATCTTCATTGATGATTTTGAGAAAAATTCCAATCATGTGATGTTAAGAGCGTGTCTCATCACACCTTGGCATCACCTTTTCAGTACATTCCATTTCATTTCACTCCCTTGCAAAGACGATGCCAAGGTGAGGCAGCTGTAGACACGCTAATTTTGACGTCATTTTGAGTAAATTTCATATCATATAATAATGCCTCGTAATGGTTTGATAATTAATCATTGATTAATTTTTATTGATATTTTTGAGTGTCGGGTTTAACAGACATGTTTAAGTTAATCAATTAAATTGATTTTAGCTCAAATTTCAGTTAAAATATGCAGAATTCTAAAACGTGTCAACCTGTGTGGACATGATTCAGAATTCTAAAACGTGTCAACCTGTGTGGACGCGATTCAGAATTCTTTCTAAAACGTGTCAACCTGTGTGGACGCGATTTAGAGTTTATTCCTGTTTTAGCGTTTAAATTTGAATTTTAATCAATTGATTAATTAGCTAAAAGGCGTCTTTGAGAGTCGACGCGTTTTAGGTTTCCTAAGCTATTTTAACTTCTCTTCCGGATGTTTATCCTTATCTTAATTAGTGTAAAAGACGTCTACACATGTAGACGCGTTTTATCTAATAAAGATAAAGATAAGTTTTCCCGGATATTTATCCTTATCTTAATTAATCTGAAAGGCGTCGGCCATGGTGGACGCGTTTTAGATAATTACAGATAAAGATGAATTAATCAGTGTTTATCTGTCAGTTAAGATAGATAAATCGTAGATTTTTCTATGTTAATCGCGAACGCAAAAAAATGCCTATAAATACCTTGCCTATCAAGGAGTTAAAAAAAAAAAAGAGAGAGAATTATTGAGCCTCAGCGTTATAGCGATTTGAAGATTGGAGCAACCACGCCGGAGCGCTGCCATTTCCAGAAGTCGGCATCCTTCTTCAAGATCTTCATCTCCTTCAAAGCTTCAACCAACTGGACTGGGCATAAGTTTTTCATATCTGAATTTCATTTACATTCTTTAGTTTCATTCTCTCATATTCATTGCATGCAACACACCACCTCATTAATTTTCCAAAACCCATCTGTTTTAAGGGGTTTCAAAGCCATTTAAACAAGTGAGTTGCTGTTTAAACATGTTTCTAATCATGGTTAACTTTGATATTTCTATTTAGATTCTCATCAGTATTTCTTCTTTATTTTTCTGTTTCTGTCTCTGCTGCATCCAACAACTGAATAACAAGAAATCAAAAAGAGGGAAATCAAGCAAAAGCCAGGAGAACTTCTGGACGATCCTCAACATTCAACAGCAAGAACAAAAGAACAAGAAGAGGCTCTCTTTCTTCAGCCGGCTGAAGGAGGGGAACCAAGGACTCATTCTTCCGCGTTCAAACAGGTAGGCGATCAAACTTTTTTGAAGCTTTTTAGTTAAAAGTTTCTGGCGATCACAGCACCTTAGTTGCATTTTTTTTTAATAGGTTAATTTACCCTAAACAACATAGTTCTTCACATTAATCACACGAGCAATTTTCAGCACCTACACAAGGGAGCCCACAGTAACCGACTAAAATCTAGGATCCTTAAGGATGATCCAATCATCATATATGGCCACCCAGATCTTCCAAACGGTGCCGGTGGGAACTCCGTTCTTCATCACATGAACAACACGAAAAAATACCAAATAAATCCGAAAATCACAGAACTAAAATAATCAAATTATTTTATGTTCATCGAATGAACATAGATCTTGCAATTAACGGAACTCGTGCATGGATTAATTTAAGGAAAAATTAATTCGGAGATCGAAACGAGCGAGAAACAGTGGAACCTGGCTCTGATACCACTGTTGGTGTTTCTCGGGTTTCTCTGGATCGCTCATACAGCGGAAAATAAAATATTAAACAGCGATCCGATCCCGTTTCGAAAAACTAAAAACTACGATTATCGGATAATCGATTCTCACCGTGTGCGGATTCGAATCCGCAACCGTTCGGTTCCGTCGGTGCAACACTGCAAGCCGCGCAAGTGCCTGGCCTCTAGCGAAGTCCACGCGATCCTCCCTGCGACGGATATCCTCGCGTTCCTCGTTCTTCGCAGCCCATGAAACCTCCGCCAGTCGCCGCAACGATCGCCGCAACACGCGGACGATTTCCCGTCGAACGGGATTCGGAGAAGTGGCGGAGCAGATCTGGATCTGTCTGGACGCCAGAGAGAGAGAGAAACTGAGGAGGGGCGGCTAGGGTTAGCAGCAGCTTGGCCTGCTCATCCCGTTCGCTATGTTTTATACTAACCGCGCAATTTTTCATAAAAACCCCCGGTTTATATAAAACCCACTTATTTATCCATCGCCTTGAGAATCATGTGCGTGTGACCCTCTAGGCCCAAGTACCAGTCCAGTTAATGACCCAACAAGCCCAGTGACTCCTCATTGGCTTTATTAATCAATTAATAACCCTCTATTAATTAATTAATCAATCGAATTGATGTCGCACATCGAATTCGATCGGGCCTCCGATCACGTTGGGTGCCAAGCAACACCGCGTGAACCCGGAAGGTATTGGGGTTAAGTAACCCACTCTTGGAACCTTTCCGACGACAGTTACCGCGTGGATATAATCCTTCATTCGTACAATACTCTCGAGTCAACTCAGGGCATGGCGAGCTGTCAAATCCTAACCGGTCGACTCACTTGGATTGGATTCCGCTGATGAATATCGTAAAACTCCTTTCCCGATATTATCGTCCGCCCTGGCCTGTGACTTTCGTGCATCCTTCCTAGAGCATTCTCTCTCTAAGTACCGAGAGCGAATGATTCCTTATTGACACACAATTCCCTTCGACGGTATTCCGCTGTACCCAATCCTTAGCGTATTAGAATCCCATGGCTAGAGATTCGTAAACCAAGGTCAAAGCATAGAAGTCCACCGACAAGGTGTCCTTGGTGTCTCAGGTCCGAGGACCATCCACGCAACTGCGACAATAGAATCAAGCTTGTTGACAGTGAGGTACAATACCATCCAGCGATTCAGTCGGATCAGTTCAGTGAACTCATTCTCCAATGAGCACCTACAAATTCGCCTTAGTGTCTCCACACAAGTGACTTATGAGATCAGTCACCCTCATCATATGAGCAGGAGTAATCTGTACTAGTCTAACCGGATATCCGATGTCCTTCTCAGATATCCTCCGACTAGGAACGATTAAGAATATGTGTGTTTAAGTGATCAGTCTCATTAGTATGATCTCATCATAATCTGATCACTATAGCACATATTCACGGACTTCATTATGAAACGATAATTAATGTGATTTACACATAATGAATATTATGCTATTATATTAATAAATGAACGAGATTTACATAGTCAAATTGGCTTGTAGGCCACCTAAAACTAACAGTTAGCACTTAGGCACCCTGTGTCGGTGTAGGAGTGACATCGCGCCGCTGTGGGAGTGGTGGGGTGACGCCTAGAAAGAGGATCACCTGGTGTACCCCGGGGTATAGCTAGTACCAGTGTGAGAGTGGTACATTCAGAGTGTCACTCGTGCTGGGGGAAGCAGAACCACCTAGAGTTAGACAGGACGGAGTAGCCATTGCGCTATCCGAAGGGTTGCTGTTTGGTCCCAGCGGGTCGGTGTTTTCTGCGTTCAGCCGTGTAGTTTGTGTGCTTAGCTGAGACGCTGGTTGTAGACTCCGTGGTGGAGTGGTTTCAGAGTTGTGCATGTTACATTTATGAATGCATACGTTTTATATCGAAATTTGGGAGTTGTGTTTACTGCTTTATTTATTTAAATTGCTTATATTTGGGTTGTTGCACTTGTGGGTGCGTGAGTGAGTGGTGGGGATCGAAGGATCCCTACTGAGTCCATTTCGATGAGACTCACCCCTGCAATTTTCAGGTGAGGGTTCCAACGAGGCGTAGCGTGAAGAGTGTTGTCTCCGGTTGCACGCCAGCAGCCACTATCCCGGGGTATACCTCGATGTAGTTGTTATTTTAGTTTCAGGCATGTACGCTTAATTACTTCTTTTCAGTTAGAATATGTAATTATTTGCTGAGTCAAGTCGAATTGTAATAATTTTTAATTCATGTACTTCCTTTACAATTCGATGTGATGTGGATGTTTAGCTTAGTTTATCATTTATTTTTCAGACTTATCGAGATCCTGGTTTAGCTCCAAATTTTAATTATTTGGTACCCATTTAGTAATCGGATCTCTGATTATAGAGTGACGGGGAGTTATAGTTCCACTTTTGTGAAACAGTATGTGGGCAAACAAGCTTTAGCTTAGTACTGAATTGCAGGACTGATGTCAAGGAAAATCATTAAAATGATAATTCACCAAAATCTCTGGGTAGTTAAGGAACTGACGGCGGAGAGCCGTCAACTGGTTGTGCTGCGGTGCTGTGTCCACAACTGGTTGCCATCGGTGGGCCAGTGGGACAACGTCAAGTCGGATGGCCTTAGCTCGGCCCAGAGGAAAGTAATAGTAAGTCCACACTTGCATACATAAGCATATAGGTAAGAAATCAACATGCATTTAATCATAAGCATTTCATTTCATAAAATTAAATAAGAATACAATAAGTGTACCAGATGAAACGGCGCGAAGCCGTTGAAGGTCGTCTCGTGATCGGGTGTGACTACAGAAAGGTCACTGAAGAGGTGGGCCAGAAGGACCGCACCCTATGCATACTCTCTTAGTCTATCTAAATCTACTAAAAGACCTAAAAATCTACAATGAATATGGTCGCCCTTTGTCCCGAAGAGCAACCGTCCGGCCCTCCACTCGGAGATCGGTAATCCTCGCTACATCCTCTAAGCTGAGGATCATGTGTCCCCAGGCATCAGGAATGCCCGACTCACTGGATCACATCTCTCTCGTAGGACTTGCAACAAAACTAAATCGAGCCAAAAAGGCTCGATATCTAGGATCTCTCTGAACCCCATCTACCTAAGTCTGGCCTTCTGGAAGTCCAGCAATCTGTGGTACGCCACTACCACGAGGTCCCATGATATCCTCGCCCGCATCGTCCCCTGCAATTCTCCAAGAAAGTGTTCGATAAATAAATTTAAATACAATTTAAATCAATTTTTAAAGTCAATTCGGACCCTGGACCATTCCTCAGAATGGTGTCGGGGATGGTCGACGCCTTTTGAACGGTGTCACCTGTTCTCGACGCCATTCAACCACGGATCCGAGGACCCGTGGCCTTCCCTCCTTTCAGTTCCCCGTTCCCAAAAATGCTATAAAAGGAAGATTTTCGAATTTACCATGGGAGGACCCGCCTCTTTGGCCGGTGCCGCTGCCGGTGGAGGTTCTTCTGCCATTATTTCCTCCTGAGTAGGGAGAGGATCCTCCTCGGCACCCTCTAACTTCGGGACGGCGATAACTCGCTAGCGCTTCCCGCCTGGACCGCTAGGACCACCGCATTCCATGATGAAGGAATGAGGGAGAGCTAAAGGAGAAAAACCGAGAGGGCTCGAGAGAGGGTGAGAATGAAGGCTTGTGAGAGTGAGAGGGTGATGGCAGTGAGAGAGGAGGCTCGAGGGAGAGAGAATGGCTGGAAAAGCTCGGAGAATTGCTGGTGAGCTCGGGTCGCCGGAGAGGAAGAAGAAGAGAGGAGAGAGAAGGTAAGTGAAGCAAATGAGGAAGGAGAAGGGCTCGGTTTCGCGAACCACAGTAAATTCTTTGAATGGCGTCGGGCATAGGCGACGCTTTTCAGTGGCGCATAAACTGAGGCGACTGTTTGAATTTTGAAAATCAGTAATTGGCGTCCTCCATAGACGACGCAATTTAGAATTACCACCTTTGACAGTCAGAGCCGTACCTAAAAAATTTGGAGAATATCAGAGAAAGACGTCGACCATGGGCGACGCAATTCACGAAAATTAATTCGTTGGAAAATGTGGAGTACGGGTGCAATCAATGATTGGCGTCGACCATGGGCGACGTGATTCAGAGAATTGAATGCTCATAAATTTCTGGAAACGTGTCACCTGATCTCGACGCCATTTAGATTATTAAGTCTGAAACTTTGGTTTTTGAGAGAAATGAGTCGTTTTGCTTAAGGAAAAATTCCAGAAAATTACATAATATTAAGGAAAGATCTTTATCGTAATAAATGAATGATTTTTCATTGAAAATAAATTTGAGTAAGCTTTGGGCAGAAGTTGAGAGCTTTCAGGCCAAATTTTCTGAAGCACTTTTACATAAATTTTTCCATAGTTCCCGATTCGCTTCATGAGGAAGTTTAACACAACGAGTGAAACTGATGTTCCACAAGGTCGCAATAAGTTCTATCATCTCAAAGTCTTCATCGGTTCCTATTGCCCGCTTCTTGATTGGAGAAAGATTGGATATTTCAAAAAATTCATAGCGAGGCATACCAAGTTGAGGATGATAGCGATGTGAATTATACAAGATGAACTCGGTCCCCCCGATCAATCGGAACTCTGTGCCAGCACAACGGCGCACTCGAACCGCCTTTTCTCGAAGCTCAAGTGGTGTAGATTCGAAGCTGGTCCTCGGCATGGTCTTGAAGTAAGCACGCCAGTCAGCTCGAGTCTTAAGGTTGGACACTCGATTAGTCATGTTGTTATTGAATTTCACTATGTTGACAATGTGAAAGATAGGACTGTGCTGATATATCTGGGACATCTTTGTAACTTATTCCTCATTATGATTGAACTTAATGTGGAGATCGATCCATAAGGCTAAGAGTAGCATGCTGCCATAAGGAGGTTGACCGATAGAAGCCACTGAGAGCCCGCTGTAGAGATAGGTTAAGACCGTTGTACTTATATTCTTTTCCTAGAATATCCCACAAATTTCACCAAGCTGATCTTCCAATAGGATGTTATCATGGGCAGGGAATGGTAGAGCTCCCGCCAAACATGCAGTGAACACGATAATTACGGTCTCTGTATCTTCCTCCTTAGCTTCTTCTATCTTCTTCAAAGTCCATTCGGCCAGCTTCGAAAGATTTATTCCTTTCTGAATAAGGACGCTCTGGATTTCTCTCGGACTTTCCATGATCTTTTTTAAGAATTGATGACAAGTGACTTTTTCCCTCATGAACAGCATATCTATCACATCAGGTTCTTCGCTATTAGCCTTGAGTTTTGGAAGTCCAAATAAAAGTTCAGCTTCTTCCAGTAAGATAGTAGTTTCGAAGGAAGTGAAGAGGAAAGTATGTGTTTGAGGATGCCATAATTCTATCAGAGCACCCATTGTAACCAAATCCATATGCGTACTTTTGTAATGTTTGGCGTGAATGACTAAGCCTTGGATATACCCTTTTGAGATATATGACTGCATAGAGAGGTTGATTTTTCCCACTAGCTTGGAAATTTATGAAAGAGAAGAAAATCTTCTTGGACCAGAGAAGAAATGATATCCCTTTGAAAAGAATTAGCACAATTCTATCATATTGAAGAACATTTGGAACATGAAGAATATGTAAAAGAATAAAGAAAAATAAAATTGAATAAGGAAAGAGAGAATAGCTTACTTGTAGGTTAGGATCTCGCCCACTAAAGTGACCTTCTACGCTAGAAAGCCTTTCAATCATCTTCCTTGCCCTCTTACTTGATGAAGAATCCTTAGCAAAACTCGCTATCTTCTTTGATTGCTTGATCTCCTTCTTTTCTTGTCTTTTCTCCTTCTTTCTCTTGAGATTTATATAGAATCTCCTAACCTTTTCCTCTTGAATGTTTGTTGTGATGGTTTGGTATGGTGGGAGGGAGGTTATATAAGGAGATTTGCGTGATTAGAAGACCCTTTCCGAGTTGGAAGAGGGTATTTGATGGAGGCAAGTCGAGTTCGGATTGGAGTTAGAAAGAGTCCTATTTCGATAAGTTAAATGTTGTTTGGACGGGACGACGTCATTTAAATGACATCGACTCAGAGCGACGCCATTTAGGGAATTTTTGATATTTTCGAAAATGATATTTGTTGTTATTTGATGCTATTTATCTCTCTGCTTGAAGTTACTGACAAACTTTTGAGTGCAGGAAATTCATGAAAAAAATAAAAATAAAGTTGAAATTGGAATAAAGTCCCACTGTGATGACTGAGTCCTACCGTGACTAAAAAGACGGTTATCTCATTAATCCATGCAATTAACATGATCACTACTAGAAGCGACACGATTTAGGCCATATTCCGAGGCCAGTTTTCGTATGAACCGGTTTAGGGGTCTTGAATGACGTCGGCTATGGGCGACGCGATTCAAGACAGAATCTCATTAATCCCTACAATTAACATATGTTTACATTGTTAGATAGTTTGGTTAAATGCATGCTTAAAAACATACTCGAGGGTGAAGATTTCTACGTGATCGGATCGTACTATGTTGTGTTTCGTGCGACCGTGGACCTAGAGTGACAGTTGTTAATGCTTAGGCACCCTGTGTGGGTGTGAGAGTGACACCGCGTCGGTGTGGGAGTGGTGGGGTGACGCCTAGAAAGAGGGTCACTTGGTGTACCCCGGGGTATAGCTAGTACCGGTGTGGGAGTGGTACATTCGGAGTGTCACTCGTGCTGGGGGAAGTAGAAAAACTTAGAGCTAGACAGGCCGGAGTAGCCAGCGCGCTATCCGAGGAGTTGTTGTTTGATCCCAGCGGGTCGGTGTTTTCCACATTCGGCCGTGTGGTTTGTGTGCTTAACTGAGACGCTGGTTGTAGACTCCGTGGTGGAGTAATTTCAGAGTTGTGCATGTTACATTTATGAATGCATACGTTTTATATCGAAATTTGGGAGTTGTGTTTACTACTTTATTTATTTAAATTTCCTATATTTGTGTTGTTGCACTTGTGGGTGTGTGAGTAAGTGGTGAGAATCGAAGGATCCCTACTGAGTCCATTTCGATTAGACTCACCCCTGTAGTTTTCAGGTGAGAGTTCTAAGCAGGCGTAGCGTAGAGAGTGTTGTCTCCGGTTGCGCGCCAGCAGCCACTGTCTCTGGGTATGCCCCGATGTAATTGTTATTTTCCTTTCAGGCCTGTACGCTTAATTACTTCTTTTCAGTTGGAATATGTAATTATTTGTTAAGTCAAGTCGAATTGTAATTATTTTTAATTCCTGCACTTCCTTTGCAATTCGATGTGATGTAGATGTTTAGTTTAGTTTATTATTTATTTCCCAGACTTATTGAGATCCTGGTTTAACTCTAAATTTTAATGATTCGGTACCCATTTAGTAATCGGATCTCCGATTACAGGGTGACGAGGCGTTACAATTCCACTTTTGTGAAACAGTGTGTAGACAAACAAGCTTTAGCTTAGCACAGAATTGCAGGACTAATGTCTTGACTTATTAATGATGATGTAGCAATATTATCCTTAATTAATTTATATTTTATTTTAATTTTAATTTTTTTTAGTCCAGCATGCATCATGTAGGACTTTGAAATTATTGTGGTAAAAATCAATTATTGATTAAATTTCAGACCATTAATTTAATAAATCTCAACGTGATTTGAAATATTCTATTCCGAATTAATATCTCAATTATCTTTGAGGTTTTCTTGAAGATATCTTTGGAATTCCTTCTTGCTTAAATTCTTTATCCCATATTTCTTGTTTCCTTTTAAAGATCCATCATAGTTGAAGCACGTCCATATTAGCTGTTAACCGCTCTCCGTGATGAAACATGCAGGATTTGTGACCTAGGGTACTTTCCCTCGTGGAGGTTGATCGTCCTTATTTTGTTTCCTTTGTCTATTTCATCCAGACAAGAATAATTCAATTGATCTCTTTGAGTTGCTTCACTGATCATTTAGAGAAATATTCTCATCATGTGATATTGAGAACGTGTCTCATCACACCTTGGCATCACCTTTTCAGATCCATTTCACTACACTCCCTTGCAAAGTCAATGCCAAGGTGGGGCAGCTGTAGACATGTTAATTTTGACTTTATATTAAGTAAATTTCATATCATACTATAATATCCCGAAATGGTCAGGTTTTTAATCAATAATTAATTTTTATTGATTTTTCGAGATTTTCGTTGATTAACATCGACCATGGTCAACGTCATTTAGATTTTTACTCGAAATCAGTTCGGAATTAAATTCCTAAATCTGAATAGATATAACTGAATAACGTCACTATGGACGACGCCATTTAGCCCTCTAATCTGTCTGGATTTTTTATTTGAATTCGAATTAATTTCTTAATTATCTGAAAAATGTCGCTCATGGTCGATGCCTTTTAGGTTTCTTAATTATTTTCGGTTTCCTTCGCAGATTTTATTCTATTTTAATCCCTTTAATTAGCCAAATGGCGTCCCTGGTGGGCGACGCGATTTAAATACTTTTTTGATAAACTTGATTTGGCCGAGCTAATTCAGTTCCTAAGGTTGGAAGGGTTTCTAACTCTTGGATACTCATCCAAGGCAATTTAGAGGCCGTGGGAGAGCCCCTTTGTAGCAAAACACTCTTCAAAACCTATTCTATATATACAATACCCTTTTAGGTCTTTGAAAAAGGTTGGCCATTGAGGTTTCGGAGTTGAAGGCAAGGTGAAAAGGAGTCATTCTCTGTAGAAAATATGGCAGAACATTGGAGCTTCTTCTTCCTCTTCCTCTTCCTCTATTAAAGCTCATTGAGACCAAAGCTTTGAAGGATCCAGACACTCTCTTCTCTAATTTATTTTTCTAATCTAGTTTCTTAAATTTCTATCTAGTTTCATCACTGTTTTCATTAAATTTTTCATCTCATCACTTCATGATTCACACACTCACATCATAGTTTTTCCTACCCATACATGTTAGGGGTTTAAAGAATACTAAACAAGTTAGTGTTCTTAGTTTAGTTTATGTTAGATTTGCTAATTAGAATAGATACTATACTCCAAATAGCTCTAACTATGTTCTTTTCTTTTTTTGTTTATTTTTTTTTGTAAGGTTTGAAGAAGACTTTAGAAAGAGATTTGAAGAAAGAAAAGAAGGCTTGGAAAGAAGATAACCCAAAAAACAAGAGTAAAATAAAAGGCTCTTCGTTTTTGGCCGGCCAAAGAAGGAGAACAAAGGAACTACAACTCTCCCAAAATCTGCGAGATAAGTAAAGCGATCATTGTTTTTTCATTGAAACATTCGGTTTCTGGCGATCATGTAGTTTAATCTGATTTTGTTTATCATATGAATGTATATATCGTAGATAGCACAACATGATTTTGAGCACTACAATAGAGTCATAAAATTTTCAAATTTTACAGAAAAGTTAAGGATAATAAAACAAAGGTCTTCAAAAAAATTGGCATGATTTGGATATGAATAAAGTGAGATATAAGATTCACATGTTAGGATTTCAAAGCTGTTAGGACATATTATATAGTTTGAGAACAATATTAAGGAATAAATATCAAAAGAACTCAGTAAATTATTAAATTCATTTGACGTGAAGATAACATGTAAAATAGACTTTTGCCAAAATTTGAGCTCAATTAGCCATCGGATAACGGAGAACAAATACCTATAACTCATGTGATCATAGTTGAAAATGAAACAGATTGAATGGACAGATTATATATGTTAAGAGAATAATCATGGAATAAATAGTAAAGAAGATCATAAAAATATGAAACTTGATGATTATGAAGTAGACATATAAATCAAACTTTTTACAAATTGATTAGCTTTTTAAATTCCTTAAAAATGATATAATTTTTAATACAAAATAGATTATACTTAAAGTTATCCACCAACCTCTTGAAGAAAAATCCGCTCTTGGTTTCCCTATTGCTTCTTTCATATCTATCTATAATTTTTTCTTCCTCTAAACTCTTTTTCACATTCTCTAAATTCTTTCTCATGTTTTCTAAGCTTCCAATAACACAAAACGTTGATTAGAATCAAATTTCCAAAAGAAATAACCATGAATCAACTCTATTCTCTCAAGAACACTATATGAATTTATCCTTGGAAGAGAGTTGCATGCAATAAAACTTTGAGCACAACTTCAAAGTTCTATTATGTTTTTTTTCTTTCTAATACAACTACTAACACCTTTTTTTTTGCTATAGTCAAACTCCTACTCCCTATAACTTAATCTCCAAGTCAAAGTTACATCCTAATATAAATCAGACTCTGTTCACGCCACCTACAATGTCGTTTTTTGAAAACCTTTAAATTCAATCCATTAAACGTCCGAATTAGGAAACACTCTCTTCTACAAAGTTTTATAACATTTTATTATCTTTCTAATGCCACTAATCTTACTATTTTTAGACATCTATATAAAAAGATATGTCTATTTTACTAACTTGTTGTTTTGAGTACTCCGAATCCAGCAATCTCACAGATTTTCTTCCCGTCCAAACATGTCCTTATTCCGACTAGTAACCAACTTATTTTAAATATGTAGTCTTCATAAAACTTCTAGAATTTTGAGTCATCGTTCTAATGGGAGTTATCTTATTTAATTTTAAATTTTATACACGGAGTTATGCTAAACATATTAGGATTGTGTCGAGTAAATCTGTGTACATAATCCTAGTCCAAGTAGGATTCTAATTATGACTTTCTACCTATTAATTAAAATCTTAATTATATTCAAATTTATTATGTTCTAATTCTAATTCAAGTCAAATATGTCATACATAATTTTTAAGGTTATCATTAATTTTAATTATATCATCTTTTATTTTCTAATTCAAATCTTAGTCTAACTAGGACTTGTTCTCTATAAGTAATCCTTTCTAAAACTGATCATCGATATTTTTAACCTTTAAAATATCTGAATTAGTAAAAATGATATTCTACAAATTTATAAATCTTCTTATGCTCTTTTCAATGATACCGACTATATCTTAATCATAATTTTTTATAAAAAGTTATCATTATTTTATTATGTTACTGTCTTAATGCATCAATCCAGAATTTGAACTAAATTAGTGGGTTATTCTTAATAGTATAATTGGGCTAATAGATTTTCATAATTCAGTTAATTGAACTAAATAAATTTACTTAAGCTCACAAAAAAAAAATATAATTAATTAATTGATATAATTTAAATTAATTAAATTTATTAATAAATTATAAAAGTGCGGGACATAACAATGTATTTGTAAAAGTACTGAATTGGGCCTGATAATGATAAGTTGAGGTTCAAAAGGTCTGAGTCACAAGGAGATGTCCAATCAACAACCACTAGGATGTCTAAAATTGGATGTCTACAATTGCGACTGAGTTGGCTTTTGAACATGCGGTTGACTAGAAGTTGGTAGGTAGCTTCTACATTCTTCAACCGAACGACATGCGAGTGTAGCAATATATGCTCAAGTAGGCAATGAAAGACATTTTCTCCTAGTCTGATGGATGCATGTAAATCTGATGATATCCCAAGAATGCATCCAGGAAAGAGAGCATTTGTTGATGTACCGTGGCATAAACTAGTTGATCGATCCAAGGGGAGAGGGAAACAATCCTTTAAAGTGGCTTTATTCATGTCGGTGAAATCGACACATATCCTCCATTTTCTGTTGGAGTTGGGCACTAACACCACATTTGCAACCCACTGGGATATTGAATGGGTTCGAGAGATCCCGTGCTCAGCCCCTTCTGAACCAATTTCTGGATAGCCAGTTGTCGCTCAGAGTCAAACAACGCTTTCACTACTGGACAGGCTCGTGCTCGGGATTACGGCTGAGGTGATGTGTGACTTCTTCTATCGGGATCCCTAAGAGATTGGATGCTGACCATGCAAACACATCATCATACGAACATGAAATGGACATATACCTTTTGTTGATTAGGTGAGAGGAGTGAGCCGATCTGTACGATGTTAGGAATGGCCCGCACATTATCTTGGCTTAGTGGTGTCTAATCTAAAAGTTAGTAGAACCAAATCAACCTTGTTAGGAACGGGACGCACTGTCATGATGACAGATCGTCGTAATGATGCCTTCTGCCTTGGGATGAGGAAGTTGTTGGGCATGTATCCCACGACTCAACAGCAATTGATCGTATTTTCATAGGGGAGGACCTGGTTCAAATTCCATCTCCTGCAGTTACACAGGATGATACATTTTCCCCATGAGTTCATGGGAACCAAGTCCGCCTTTGCTCTTGGACAACATCTCGATGTGAGCTATCGGCCCAACCCTCTCCAACGGACATTTCTGTGAGCAGCGATGTTTTGTTGCAGTATTTTGTGTCTAACCACGTATCGAAGTATCGTCTTCAACGTGGAGGTTAAATTTATTTTTCACGGAAGGAGGACCACGGGAAAAGAGAAAAGGAACACGGATCGTAGACAACCCATAAGAGTGGAAAGTAATCATTTATACTTCTTTTCTGGCTTATAACAATGGAAGCAAAACTAATTATTTCTCGAACGCATTTGCAGCCCTAAAACGAGTCTCATTTGTCTTACGTTTCAATATAGTTGACAAATGAAGTTGATCTTGATCATAGTTTTATGCAACTTGGCTTGACGAATCTATCCTTATGTAAGTAGGCACATGAAAAAAAACCCACGGATTCCGCACCAAGCTGGACTCGTTTTGAAAGCCTTATGAGGGTAACGATTCCCATAAATCTGAAGGCTCCTCCCACGTCCCTGTAGTCAGTCACCTTCCTGACCGTCGAGTGTTTGTGAAGGGCACGGGTAATGACTGCCAATTAGGAAAACTAGTAACGCAACATCATCTTCAGCAAACGGGAGATGAGCCACCGGCCAAATCATGCCAGGTTCTCGTGCAAGCAGAGGCCGGTAAGGTGAAATCGCCCACTGCAGAACCCCATGATAAGATCAGACGGTGGACCAGTAACCCGGATAGGCCCTGACATGGACGTACTGTTGCAGCACGAGGGGAGCATATGTGGTCCGCTGCACATGGTTACCATCTTGCTTGCCGACCGACCAACCGAGCAACTGCATCCAACTCTTTGAGCAATCACATGCACTGGTGATTCTTATTATTTCATAGCAGGATGACCCCGCAAAGCAGGAGTAGACGCCCCTACAAAAGCATCCATCTCCATTTCCACTTCCACATTTCACCCTTTCCACCATTTCTTATTTGGAACCTCACCACTTCTATTCCTACCTCTACATTTGTAATTTCTTTAACTTATTTTTGGAATGCAGCACTTGTACCCTTTTTACAATTGCCGATGTGCGTCTTGAGAAGAGAGGTTACCTTCACTTATATACACTAATCAGGACCAACAAACTCAGTATGCTGATCCCCAAAAATGCTGATAAAATTCATTAATATGAAGAGCCCCAAACTTGATATCACTAGAAATAAGTTGTATATACATGAGCTATGTAATTTCCTCGGTGGTGCTTCGCCCCACCAAAGGCTTCTCTTTTCTGTTTTCTTTTCCACTTTTCACTTTTATGGAGTAGAGGGGTGGGAAGATAACATCTGGAGGTACCATCTAGAGTGGCACTTCTAGTGTTCCAGCAGAGATGTTTCCATCTTCACCATGCTTTGCTTTGGAGTCGACAAACACTTCCTCCCTTCGGGGGCGGTTTGCATAAAGAATCCATAATATGAGGCAGAGCATGACCCCAGATGATATCATGGCCAAACCAGCATTGACCATCCTCAGGTCGTGCTGCAGGTGAGGACAGTAGCAAGAAGTGATTGTGTTGAAGGTTTCACGGACAAAATTGCAGTCCTGAAGGCTGAGTAATAATGGGGTGTAGTGATCAAGGGCATAACTTGCATTTATGGCTGCAACCAGCTGCTCGTATAAATTAGGGGTCACCCTACCAGGGGAAGTGCATGAACCTGATGCTGAAACTGCGCAAGTATAGCTCTGCCAAACCTGAGAAAACACAATAGAAAAAAGGTTTACCAATGAACTATGTAATTATACAGTTGATCTAGATCAACAGAAAAAAAAGACAATTGCCTGAAGAAATGCAAACTCTTCTAAATGCCCAAGCAAGAAAATGTCGATGCATATATTAAGAATGTAGAGAAGATTGCACTATGCAATTTCAATTCAATTTAACTGTAACAAGATCAACTAAAAATGAAAGCAAGATATTTTTAGGTTGTCTCCGAGAACAGCAAAGTTTGAAGAAACATTCCAAAGTTGTTATGTTCTTTTTCTCGGTTGGTGCATGTCAGTTTATTCGGGTAGGGGAGAGGAAAAAGTTGGCTAATGTCTCCTTTGAGAAGTAAAACCCTATTTTTTATGGCTTTGTTATTTTGTTTTTGGGGGAGTTGCTTCCCGGCTCTTTCTACATAAATACAATAAAATTAACATCGTTCTAGGAAAACTAACACAGAACTTCGACAATAATGTGCAAGAGGAGGAAAATACACACCAAGGATGCATTGTCAAGAGACACTTTTGGAGCTTGACATTGCTGATCACTCAGCTGGGAGTCATACGGTGCACAGAGAGCAGGCATCAGAGGACCAGATTGATTGTAATTGTAAGAGGAATTCAGCTGAGATGGATTTGCATTTGCAATTGTGTCTATTGCTGTGTTGACGACATTAACAAGCTGAACAACAACTTCCTTACTTTGATGCAGGGTCAGATTTGACGTCCTCTCATCAACACATGGAAGGATACTGCTAAGTGCTGTCTCAGCTTGAGGATTGTGCACCCACTCATTCATGGCCAAACATGTATCCGAGATAGCACTGTCAAAAGGAAAAGTATATTATCTGGAATACATTGATATGTATGTCTCCTCCAAAGGGCTTAACAGAAACAAATCAATAACCACTGACAAGTTTGCATAATCAAACAGGACGCCTGAACTTGCACATTTAATCCTCAAAAGAAGACGAGGGCACAAGTCAAATATTTTTTTTTCCCTTAAAAGAGAAGGGGGTGGGGGGTGGGGGGGGGGGGTTCATTGATGCAGATTTACACAACAAAACATCTAATAGAAAGAAAAACTCTTGCAAAGACAATCGCATTATATTTACTAACATAACGAAAAATATGTAAACTAGTACGTGTACTATTTCTAACCAAGCTGGTTTGACTGAAGGGCTCAATGTGCAAAGCTAACAGAAAACTGATTACATGCACTTTATGGATGCATACAATAAAGATATTTACAATCACCAGTCAGATATGGCATTGATTGATTGTTAAAACATAAACATATACAGACTGAAGTATATCTGACAAGACTGATTATTAATATGTAAACATGTACGGACTGATTATTATTAAAATATAATCAGTAACATGGCTAGACCTCCAAGCATGTAGCATACAAGGGACGGTACTTAGTATTTAATAAAAAAATACCACTAATAAATGGCATTGACATACTAGGTCATAGTAGTTGCAAAAGAAAGATGCCAATACTGGAAATTTTAGTCTTACTTGTTGAGGATTACAAAAACTCCATAGAGAATGAAAGTAACAGCAACAAGTAGCCATCCACTGAAGATGAATCTGAAATTAAAAAAGAAAAATAAGCATGACCGGGCAGTCTTCTTAAAAGTATGTCATAGAAAAGTAGGTTATCCAAAAAAGCATAAATTGACAAGCTTTATAAAAAATCGTTCTGCAATAAAGCAAGTTATTTAAGCAGAACAGTGCACCATCATTTTCCTTCTTTTAAGTGTGTTTAAAGCTGCAATAGAGGTAACTTACATGTAAATGGCGTGTTGGTGCCGAAGTAATGAAAGCACTGCAAGGCAAGTACGGCAGCAATAAGACATACAAATAGATATAAAATCAAAAGATTATAGTAGACTCTTGAAATAAATGAAAAATATTAAAATAAATGTAACATATTAAAGCAAATGACAAGTACATACAAAAGCCAACTAAAGCAAGCAACAGCATCACAGCTGCCACGACAATCAATGCACATCGCCTGCAATGTAAAAGACAAAAGACACATCTAAGAATCTACATAAAGGTACATAAAAGAAACAGGAACTAGAAAGATAGCCAAGGTGACGAAACCATACACATCACCAAAGATTTCTTTTATTTTGTTGGAATTTTCTGCTGTTTTTTCAGATAGCATAGCTGCTGCCCGATTTAAATCCACGTTCAACTTGTCAATCGTCCCCTGGACATCTGATGGAAGAATAACCTCGTCCACAGTTATCGTTTTGGCAAGTGACAGAAATTCTGTCACATTCTTAAGGATCTGAACTGTAAAATCCGATTGGTTCACAACAAAACTCAAGGTATCCAACCCCTTGTCATGCAATTCATCCTGACCGACAGAAAGAAGAATACACCCAATCCTGGCAGAACCAAAATGGAAAACAAGGGTGTGATAAAATCTCTGAAAATAAGGGATCAAGAAAAATAAACAACAGAAACATAATCAGTATTTGGTATCCCATGGACAATCGTTGACTAATGGATAAAAATGTAAACACTACAGGTTCAACTACAATGGAACTACAATGGATGGACGTGTCATACAGTATGGGGTGTAAGTGAAGAATAAACAAAGAATATACCTTAGTACTAGAATCTTAAGCATCAGAACATGGCCCTCATCAAGAGTCTAAAATGAGCAGCCCGTGCCCCCCCCCCCTGAAAGAAAAAGCATCATATTTCTTTTTGTACTAGGTCTAGTTGACTGACTATTGAGATCCACAAGGTCTTTGACATTTCAATACCTTTGCAATAGGGCTTAGATCTAGTCTTGAGAAAGAGCACCACAAAAGTACTTGTATCTGCAAGGGTTTTATGATCATGTGATAGAACACTCACTTGGGATTTCCCCCTCGGAGGCCTTACATATAATTTCTCGCTAAGGATTCTCCTTCTATGAGTTTCTTGATCTTGGAGTGCTACTGGTGATTATTTCCCACGAATTCTTGATCAAAGAATTCTATGACGGGTAGTTCTACATGGTATTGGCATTCCACCTCCTGTTTTGATTGAGTTGCTAGACCACTCTTGATAGGGATCTACTAATATCTTGTGCTTGCTTTCTTCTTGACTTAATTGTTGTTAACTGATAATGTCCAATTTGCATATTTTCATGTTATGACCCCTCTACTTGCTTTCTTGTTAAACGTCCATGCCCATACTTGTCAAGGCGCCTAAGCGCCAAGGCGCTTTCTAGCACCAAGGCGAGGCCCACACTTTGTTTTGAGCTGAAGAAAGCAGGCATGGGCGCCGCTTAAGCGGCCCACACGGACTGCTCGGACGCTTCGAACTGTCTATCTGGCACCTGGCCCACTTAGACCGGACAGGATCCGCGATCCGTCCGCTCCAAGTCCGCCCTCCCCGACACCCCACGCCCATTTCCACCTATTCCCGTCTGTAGCGCTAGGGTTTGGGGAGAGTGTGTCATGGCCGCCACTCGCCGCCGTGTCCACTGGTCGCCGTCACCATCGTGTGAGGCCGAACCTCTCTCTCTCTCTCTCTCCCCGATGAGGCTGAGCCCTCTGTGGCTCTGGGGTTGTGGTCTGTGTCTGCCCTACCTTCCTCACTCTCTCACTTACTCTTTGTCTCTCTAATCTCTCTCACCCACTTTGTGCAAGGTTTGAGAGTTTGTTGCCGCCGCAGCCTTCATCCGTTGTCGCCACTGCCGCCACCTTTGTCCTTTGCCATCAGTGTACGATCAGTCCTTCCCTCTTGTCTCTTCGCCCTTCCCTCTCTCTATCTCTCTATGTAGCTCTATGTGCCACACACACAATCGCACACCCGCAGCCCTCTTTCTCCCTCTGTGATCTCTCTCTCACTCTGTATCTCTCTCTGTCACAATCGTAGGGCTGAAGCCCTCTCTGATCTCTCTCTGTCACAGCCTCCCTCTCTTATCTCTCTGTCTCTCTCTGTCGCAGTTGCAGGGCCAAAGTGCTCTTTGATCTCTCTCCCTGTCTCTCTCTCTCTTTCACATGCACACACATTGTCTCCCTGTCTCACTCTCTCTGTCTTTCACTGTCTCTCTGTCACAGGCTCACAGCTGGAGTGTCGAAGCCCTGTCTGATCTTTCTCTCTCCCTCACTCTCTCTCTCTCTCTCACAGTGTCTCCCTCTCTTATCTCTCTTACTCTCACTCTCTGTCTCTCTTTGTCACAGCCACACACAGGGCAGAAGCCCTCTATCTCTCTCACTCTTACTCTCTATCTCTCTCTAATTTCTTATCGCTCTCTCATAGTCTCTCTCACAGAGACTCTCTATCAAAGACAAGGCCGAAGCCCTCTCATAGTCTCTACCAGACTCTCTATTTTAAGGAGGCGCCTAACTTGCCGCTTAAGCGCCGCTCAAGCAGCCGCCTTAACGGCTAAGCGCTTAGGCTCCTGAGAACGCTTTGGGTTGCCTTGGCGCCTTGACAACTATGTCCATGCCATATACAAATATATTTTGTATGTACAAAAGAAAACTGGCTTCTTTATTTATAAAAGATAGAAGACATTATGATAGCACATCCCGGTGACGGATGTCAAGGGTGACCTAGTCTGGCACAAGGCATGCCCCCAGAGAAGGCAGGCATTTGCAACAAGAGAATTTCAACCAATTAACTAGTGCATATGAAAAATACAAACTAAAATAAATTCCACCCAATTCCAACCTGTTACCTCTAAGTTTGTTGGAATTACTAGCAGTTACACATCATCCCAATCAATTCCAATGCCTTCAAGTCCCAAATTACAAAAGTGTGAAAGTTGTATGTCGTATAATGGGTTCCTCAGTTCAATATCGAAACATCTTATCCATCTTATCGTTTACTTGATCTATTCTTGTTTAAATATGATTTCATCTTTGGCATAAAAGATGAATTATGAAAGATTACTATAACCAATCTGAAAGAAAAGGACTACATAGTAAAGAACATTGTGTTCAATATATAGAGAAATCCGTCTATTACTAGGATACATTTTTTGCTTCTATATCAGCATTTACTTATTTTCATTTTAATTTAAATCAACAATTATTAAGTATAAATATAAATATGTAATTTATTTATTAAATTTATATTCCACACCTAAATATTTCTATTTAACTAAACAATATAGTCCATAACATGAATGTATGTAGCATAAACACGTATAAATATATATGCGCTTGTACCTACAGTTTTTCCAGTGTTCTAAAAACAACGGAGTAACCTTAATTTGTTTTTCTAATTGAATTGAGCTAGTCCAGTAGCTTACTTGGTTTGGTTGGTTCAGATTTCCAAAACTCCTAATGTGGTGGCCTTAAAAAGGAAAAATTGAAAAAGGTAGACATAGAATATTTATTGCAATGTAGGATGTACTGCATTTCACCTTCTCAAATTAATTGTAATAAATAAGGTTCATGGTCAATAAGAATGCCAGTTCTGGAACTAGTTTGTTATTCCCACTGATCAAATGGAATTCTTCTTCTGCCTCACCCATTCCATCGTCAGCCCATTATTCAGAATCAAAACAGTATATAGGCAGAACAGAATGATAATATCTCTCTAACAGTTGAAAACTTAAACCTAAATGAAATCCTCTCAAAAAATGAGACAGTAATCATTTCCCTGTCATCATATAGACATACCAAGTCTCTAGCATCACACTACCTACATAGAAAACAGACTCTCATAATGAGAATATATTCAATTTTTTAGGCAGACAAAACAATTACAGATAGGTACGTACATCACGACTCATTGCACCCTTATCCTAAGTTTAGTCCCTGGTGACCAAAGTTTGACTCCACAGAGCAACACTATTGTGTGGTTTTAGGGTTCCCTCAATCATGGAGACAGTTTCCCCAATGTTGCTTTGACAACAGTTTCTATGCACGATGAGGGTCTACCAGTGTTGTTGTCTATATTGATCATGTTTCATGCCACCAAAAGAAAAACACTACCATAGATAAAGCCGAGAAGGGATAAAGAGCATGAATGAACATTCATCAACAGTGGAAACAAAAAAACAAATTGCTAATTTCCTCCCCCAATGAAAAGAAAAGAGTTAAAGAAAAAACATCCAGAGTAAGTTACACTTCTAAAAGAGTTGAAGATTAACAACTCCTCCAGTTAGAAAACGGGTTGAAGGGGCTCTGTTTCACTATAAGCAGATGAAATCTATATCAGCTTGAAAATTTTGCATTCCTCTGCATACCTGCTGTGCTGGTTTCCAACTCCATTTCCCAGTCATCTTTATGACTTTCATCAACCCAATTTGTCCAACCAGTCAGACCTCCCACATCTTCCTCTTTCCAAAAATTACAAACGAGGGCATAATAAAGAAGCTGGCCATTCAGTTCATCCATGTTGATGTATGCAATGACCAGAACCATGCCCTCAAATTGCACCATGATCCATGGTTCCATAGGACCAGACAACACAAATGAGGTAAAATTGATATATGAACACTTAATGTTTGCACTTATATTATCATTCTCCAGTCTCCACAGCATTCACATTTTGTAGGTTAAGTCTAACAATTACTCGAATTTTCTATTCTAGCTGTCAATTTTTTTTAATGACTGATCACATCAGCACAAGGATAGACAAATTGCAGTCAAATATCATATGATGCCAGCAACACATTCAATTTATTGAATTCAAAACAATGAACAAAGTTTTAGGTTAATCAAAAGGAAGAGAACATCATGGGTATCAACCTCCGCATCTCCAACTACCTGCAATCCATTATTCTTGGAGAAAATAAATGAACACCTTGGGAATCTCACCATGCACTTATATGGTGGTAGATAACATGAAACAATATATGCTCCATACTCTCTTAATTTGATTTAGCTATTTGTCTTACTAGTGGGAAGAACTGTCCTGCCATGACACCAACATGTAGCTCTGCTCCATCACCACTGTAGAAGCCTTTATGTGTGCATGCATTGCTGTCCTACTACACATATGGCTTTGCATGCAAAGGAGCTTATCGAAAACTGATTAGTCAAGGTTCCTCTATCACAGAAACATAACAATAAACATAAGTTTGATGGATGGAGATTAATCCAGTGGCTCTAGGTATACTTCTTGAAAAGAAATTATCCGGTGTGATTAATTGGCCAATAAGACAAAAGTGCTATGCTGTTCTAATGAATGCAATTGATGCACATATCATTCCCTAAAACAAACTCTTATGTGCAGAAACCACATCAACTGATGCTTTACAGTGCTTCATTGACAACCGGATTGCAAATGTCACACAGTTCCTCTATCATGGTTTCGTTGTCCCCTTTCAAAGACAAAAATTTAAGGAGACATCATAATATAGTTTATTCTTATACTCCAAATGTCTTTCCAGTGTTCAGTTGTCCATCTTTCTTCCTAGAGCAGACGATATCACAAGATAAAGGGGAAATAGGGCAAATATTGTGGGATGTGAAGAACAAGGAGAGGGAGAATTTTTTGGATGGTGGGTCCGAGGGTGCCAATTGTAATGGGACAGGTTGACTGCCAACTGTAGTAGAACAGGTTGATATTTAAACAATGAGCAAATAATTATGATATGTGTATCATCGGTGGCAGAACATGTTTGAAGTATCACAAGCATTGGTCAAATCCATTTGTTAGGGCACTATAGGAAATATGTATAGGAAATATGAGTCATAGAACATCCATGCAAGCCCTTAGACAGCAGAAAATTTGCAGAACCAACTGATTAACCTAGTTCAGACTATGGCTCCAATATAAATCAAGTGCCTTTACAGCAGACTCGTCAAAAATTCTAACTATATGAAATTTAAAAAACTAAGAGTTTAGAGCATTACGATGCTGCACATGTGAACAGAAGCAGCAATACGAGACAAATCTGGCGCGTGCGAGGTGATGCTTTATCTTTCATGTTTATGCCCCATTTACAGCAGCGATGTGCCAATAGAGCAAGTCCAAAGAAAATGAACCACAAAAGTGCAAGAATGAACCCAGCAGCTCCCGTAAACCCAACAGACTGCACCAAGCAAGAAAAAATGTTAAAAAAAACATAGTAATAAACTGAACAGCACGCTAATACAGACAGCAAGTACATATTAAAGAGGGAACCCATGTAAAAGATAATATTTAAAGTATCAAGCAATAAGCATTATTACTATGGCTATTTTCATAAGATTATTGAAGATAGCATTCTGTAGATTCCCATATCTTACATAATTTTTTTTAAAACAAAAGGAGATTATATCATGTTTCATCTATTGGGATGCAAGCCAACATCTGAATGTCAAATTGAGCCCAATACACCTAATTTTCTAACATAGTCAATGACGCAGCAGGCAATGAGGTCAACCCATCCATGTGAGATAGTCCTGAGGGGACCAGACAATGGCAGCCCCTTCTTTTGTCTAGATTATGTTAAGAGATTGCTTAGATGTGTCGAAACTGTTTGATTGTAAAGATAAGGTGCAATTACATACGGGGAGAGGGAGAGAAACATTTAACTTGTCTGCCACGTGTATGTGTGTGCATGTTCGTGCTCTTCTTTTTGGGGGAAAAATACTTTTTTTTTCCTTTTCCAATTTGTGAGATTGCAAGATAAAGAATCATCACCTTCTGTTTTAACTAGCAGGTGAAGTTAAATGTTCTCCTATCTGTAGATCAAATTAAATTAGTTCATGGAAATTTGTATCCATTATATTTCCGGTCAACCTGTTCTCTTCAACAAGTAATTTGTGCACCTTCCAACAGCTTCAAAAGAATCTGAAGCTGAATATTAATGAATCACTGTGCTAGAGAGAAGTGGGAAAATGTGGCTCCAGAGGCAGGCTAAAATACAGAAGACTATTATGCACATAGGAGGGGAACAAAATTATAGGAACTGACGATCGGATTACATGACAACAGCATCAGCCTCTCATTGGTAGTTCAAGGCCCAGCTGACACCAGTTCCATGAACTGATGTTAGCCCTCTCCACTTTCCAGTCTCCACTAATCCAAGATCCATGCATGATGCAATCTGATCCTAGGGAATTGTATGCCATTAAAGGATGTAGCTCAAACTAGTACTTTTCTAAACCGAGTTCAACCTAGGAATTGCATGCTTGTTAAAGGATCTAGCTCAAACTAGTACTTCTCTAAACTGAGTTGAACCGATCTAACTATACTTCCTAAACAAGTTAGTATGAAATGAATCATGATACCTAGATTGACTCCTTTCATAGAGTAATTAAATACAAGAAAGAGACCTCTGTCACTAAACAAACAAATATTTCTCTTCAAACTGCAACCAAGTTTAGCTAAGTCCTTATGATGGACAGAGATTAAAGCCTTCTTTAATAAGTAGGGAGCAAAATGCATTTGGGTTTTAAAATGTTCAAATAGAAAGAGCATAAGAAAAGTAGAAGGACATTCAGTTTATAAACTTTCCAGAGTAACTCAAAATATTTACCTAACAATTCTTATACAACGAGATAAAGAGAAAATTGGATTGCGCTTTTCTGTTTTATTGCTACCAGGTAAAAAGGTCATGCCAACACCTTATATAGATCAAACCCTGAAAGCTAAAAGGGGAGAAAAAGGAATACCGGAAGATCTGAACATACGAGCTGCATGTTGATTCGAGAAAATGTCTTGATGGCTAAGCAAGAATTTCCTATAACCATTAATTTAAGAATCAACGACAAGACATATATCCGACTCCATGATGGAAACGGCTTGATCCACTAGGATTAGTTAGTATCACCAATATTTGGATTGTGTTTAATTTATCATAAAGTTGCCAGAGATAAATGTGAAACATGTTTCTCCTGGAGCATCTGCGCATTCTAATTCTTGATGCCAAAGCGTGAAACCAACTCTAACAAATAACTCCATCAGGAATAACAGCAAAAACCAAATCCATACCGTCCAGTAATGCCGGTTGGTGATGTTCCAACCCCCTCTATAAACCTTAAACTTGTGCAGCACATCAGGCCTCCTGGTCCTCTCCGCCGCCAGCACCAGCGGAAACCTCACATTCGGCGATGGAGCGATCGGCTCGAACTGCACCGGAGTGAACCGCAAGAGGCCAGTCGCCCACGGTGCCAGGTTTCCCTCCCCTACGCAGAACAAAACGATCGAAGACCATTCCACATCAAAGCGAATTCTAATCATGCAAAATCCATTTCAGCGAAGAAATAAGGCCTAGAACAACCACACAAGTCTAGAACAACACTAGCACACATCGCCGTCGAGAGAAACGGAGGAATCATCCCCGATAGTCGCAGGTAGTGAGGATTCCGGGCAAGAACAGAGATCCTAAAGAAGAGAGCGGCTGAGAACAGGAAACACGACCAACCTAGTGCGAGGTCCTCGTAGACGCGCGGACCGGGCCGGGACGGCGCGGCGGAGGTGGCGGCCAGGAAGGAGGCCAGCGCGATGGAGCAGAGCAGGAGAGCTCCGGCCGCGGGGAGGTCCATCTTCGGCTGCGGCGGCGACGGTCAGGGGAGGAGGAGGAAGAGGCAAGGGCCGCCGAAGCATGCCATCTCCGTCGGAGGAGCGAAGCAGCAGAGGCTTTTCCTTCGTCCCCTTCGCCTTCTCCGGCCTCCCTTTCTAGGGTTTTCGCCGGGCAAGCGGAGGGAGTGGTGGTGGGAAAGCAGTGCTGCAGCAGCGCCTTTATGAGCACATCTCGGCAGTGGAGTGGGAGGAGGTGTCACATGGAGTTAGTGCGAGAGCAGGCGGTGGCGATCTGGATAGGAGAGAGAAAGAGAGTGAGCGTGGGAAACATAAAAAGCGCGCGGAGGTCGGCACGGGAAGGGAGGAATCCAAATACTGTAGGCCACACCATGTATAAAATACTGTGCGTCTCCAATAGTAGACTGCCGATTCTCCTACCAAACATGGAAACCCAATTCGACGTAGAATGTTTGGGGACGTGGCGCGCTTTTGGGCCTCTCCTAGAGGTTACGGATTTTCACAGTGTACATTGGAGTGTCGAGTTTTTGGCATGCCAACGGATCTCTTGTCGGTCACTATCCTCACGGCTCCGCCGTGTTTCTGGAATACCTAAATTACCCTTGAGCCATTGTACTATTTTCGGAGACCACGTGTCCCTTCTCTCCATGATGAGTCCGGGGGGCTGTGTACAAGCTTCGGGGAGCTGTCGGACGGGTAGTTTCGTCAGTCCGTAAGTTTTGCGGAGGGGACGCGTGGGGGTCCGGAGTGGGGCCCGCCTGGTGGGGCAGGGAATCCGGGTTAGGCCAGAAATCCGGTGGAACAAACGGAAGCTGCTCCCGGAATTGATTCCACGTGGTTGGGGATTTTTTTTTTTTTTAACTGTGACCGCTCTTTCGCCTTTTCCTCAGTTTTCTATTTTATTTTTTTGGTGGGGGTGTTTGGGCTGATTCCGGTGTTGACGGATCCTTCCCTGGAAGCGACAGCTTATTTGGCTTAACTCTCAGATGTCAGAATTCTGATTTGTGGGAATTGACAATGAGATGAGTCAATTAAGAATTATTGAAATATATTGGTCAAAAAAAAAGAATTATTTGAAATCTCACGTCAGGCTCAATTTTCGCAGGCCAATTGATTTTTGTGGGTCAATTTGTTTGACAAGCCCTTTCTTAATGCCATATTCCAAAGGCAAAACTAATTCCTAATAAAAAAAGAAGAACCAAACACCAAGCTGTGAGAGCTACAAGACTTAAATAACGTGCACCTGGAGACGCCCCCACGCAAGTCACGTGATGGTCCACTCACTTAATCCATGCTTTGCGTAGGATAACCAAATGTGTTTCTCACTTAATCCATGCTTTTCCAAGAATAATAATAATAAAATATATGGGATAATTAGAGACTGGTCCTCGTCCCATCGCTCTTGCCAATTTATATATGCATGTCAGGTAGTGGAGACAAAGGTAGAGCAGTTCAGGGGGAGTTGGTTGTCGCTTTCGGCCTCCCATTTTTTTCTTCTCTCTTTGGAAAAGAGAGGAAGAAAGGAACAAACGAGGGGACATATGGGTGGGATGGCAGAAAGAGATGAAGGCGATGGATCCCATAACCTAGCACTAGCTTTTATACATCTAAAATAGAATTAAATCTTTTCGGAATAAATTTTCTTCGACGTTTAACCACACCTTACTAGAAGGATGTGAATTGAGGGCAGTGAGTCTAGTGACAGTGTCATTTTGTTTGTCATTCTACTTGTCAACCTGGCCATTAAAAAGGTGGGTTATGATTAGAAGTTTTGATAATCAAATCAAGTTCAGTTTAGATCACTCTGGTCCAAACTTCATACTTGATCGAGTCCAAGTTGGACTATGCTTGTCTGAGCCTAGTTTAACTCATGATTTTGAGTTTAACCTGTTTTGACTTGTCCTGACACAAATCAAGAGATGGATCACAAAATTGTGATCCGAAATTAAGTTAACTCAGATTGGAATCAATTGATTTTCATCAATTTTTATTGTGACTTGCTTTGATATGACCTAACCTAATCCATCAGCACTTCTAGGTTAGATCATTATGCAAAGACAGCCTCATTGCAATGAACACATTTTGATCATCATTATATATATATATATATATATGCGAACGAGAAGGATTTCTCCTGGTCTAAGAGCAAATGGCTGGCCCAGTGTCAGGGGCCTAGATGATTCAAAGACAAGCTGGTACAAGACAGCCCCAATATCTTGAAAAAGATAGTTGTGACTGGACTCTAGCCCGAATCAGTTTGAAAGAAGGCCTCCCTCCTACTAGGATATCTACTCTGCGTCGATATGGATTGGAACTTCTATCCGGTCTACGGCTAGGGACGAATTACTATGAAGATGCCCGACTTGCATAGTTATGAGGTCATGAGAACCTCAAAAGGATCGGATCTCATCTAACAAGGAAACCCTAATCAAAACGGGAGGATTCAATCACAATTAAGGTTACCCCACAGAAATCCAAAGAATTTTCTACGATGCAAACAATTTCCTGAATAGGAACCTCTCCAATTCTAGATTGGACAAGGAGATCTCACGGAAAATTATCTTTTTCGATCGGAATGGACCTCTAATGAGGTCTTGAACAAACTATATAAGGACGCCTGGTCTAACCTCTTGAGGTAGGCTCTCCAAAATCCAAACAACCTTAGTTTGCTCTCTTCCCACAATTTTTTGACTTAAGCATCAGAGGAAGATTCCTCTATTCATCGCCAGGGGCCATTTAACGGTGTTCTTCCTTATATGACTGTTGCCTACCAACCTTTTGATCTATAGAGGAGGGTGTCTTATCGTGGTAGATGAGATTTTACTATATATATATATGGGAGTGTTATGCTACCAAGGCTACAATGGATGCAGACAAACCGCACGTACTGTTTTGACCCATTCCCCATGTTAAAAAAAAAAAAGCTATAATAAATTTTAAATATTCAAACTTTCTCCCAAAATAAATTTCATCCTTTTTTTACCTAAGTTTCACCATTGCATTGTGAGGCTTGCAACGTAAGTTGTTCGATTTTACATTCGTAAATTAGTGATGAATGCTAAAACTTTAAGAGTTGAGAACAACCTTAAGTGTTAATATGACGAATTTGTTATGTTTTGACTATTTTTTCAAGATTTTTGAAAATCTGAATTTCCATGTGCCCGATGGATGGCTAAGATCATGTTTCAAGATCGAATCACGATCGAAAACTCAAAATAAGTCCCCAAGAGATGGAAACAATCCTAAGGGGATTATTGAATATTTAATATATATACATTTAAATATATATATACTATCTCTCTCCCTCTCTCTCTCTCTCTCTCTATATATATATATATATATATATATATATATATATGTATAGAGAGAGTGAGAAGAGAGAGAGGAAAATGATCTACTTCGCTGCCCTAGTTTGGTCTAATGGCAGCAGACTGTATCTAAAATGATTGGTTTTTGATCCAATGAACAAAAAAATTAAAAAAATGAAGGAGAAATGGAGTGAGGGCTTATGGAAATAGAGAAACCACTTCCATGTGTCCTGCTCGCGTGACATGTGCCTACGTTTCATGCAAGCGTATGCAGAGTGCCTCATGTGTCTATCTGAGGTGCATGGCTCATACGACGCTTGTGTCCCTTAAGCCGTATGATCACTTGATTGGATCAACTATTTTTCTATTTTTTGTTAATTTTTTATTTCTTTCATTTTTTTCCTCGTTAACCTTTACCTTCCTGTGAATTTTAGGCGTCGAAGGAATTACAACATCTTTGAAAAATAGGATCCGCTCAATAGACCTAAATAGGAGAGCGAATAATAACAACTCTCTCTCTCTCTCTCTCTCTATATATATATATATATATATATATATATATATATATATATATAGAGAGAGAGAGAGAGAGAGAGGGAGAGAATGTTTTCCAATGGGTCAAGGCACTCGCAAGTTGCTCAAGCTCAAGTCAAGTTTAGCTTGGCTTAGCTAGACTGGTTTATTCAATAGAGCCAAGCCCAATTTATAGACAAAGCTCATTTTTTTCAAATGAATCAGACTTGAGCGACCCAAGTTCAGCTCATCGGCTTACAAACCAGCTCGAACTAAAATATATATAATTAATTCTTATACTTTTTATAAATGAAATTCTTTTAATTTTATTTTCACTTCAATTACCCTAACAAAATGTCACCTACTAGCACCAATTGACAATGTGCCAAAGTAATTGGATGAAGAAATGCCCAAAGAAATTATAAGGGGATTTTCTTTCATTCTTTGATGTGGGACTAAAGGTCCCAACTAAATTCCTTGCACATATGGAGTCCATGGTCTTCATGGCCTTTGGCAGTCCAGATCTTCAAAGTTTCAATTCTGCTCATCAACAACCTCATCTAATGCATTATGGAAAGACTCCCTTCCTTTAGGGTATTCTTGGCTCCCTTGTCAAGCTCCATCACCCTTTTCTCATTGTTCTCCCTTCCCCTCCACGACCGCCCACGTCACTTTTACAGTTGGATTTTAGTCTCACATTGAAAGATGAAAATAAATTAGTTACTAAAACAACATTATAAGTTGGGCCTTCTCCTTCATTCTTAGCTAGTTTAGCATATGATGTTTAATGAATTGGCTCGAATTGTTCTAAAAAATAAAGTCATTGAGTCAACTTGGACTCAAATTTGAATTCAGGTTTTTCCGACCTGAACCGAGCTCGAGCCTTGTCTTCAGCTTATATTCAGGCTTGATCTCTACCTGACCTTGAAATTCTTTTCTCAAGTTGAACTTTAGAGCTTAAACTTGCTAAAGCTCAACTCGGCTCATTATATATATATATAGAGAGAGAGAGAGGGGAGGGGGCACCTTCCAATAATAAAGACTATTTCCCATGTAAGGCTTGGACCTTAGAGTATCAAATTCCTTCCGAGCATGGTTAAATTCTTCATGTTGTTTTCTTTTTGAAAGAGGGGCGAGGCCAGTGACAGATCTAACATTAATTCAGGATCTCATTGGATTTTGCCAAATCTATTAACCCAGTTTAATACAGTCGAGTTTGAGATCTCACTAACCCAACCTAAGACCTTATTGGTCCAACTTAGGATCCCATATGGTCCAACTCAAGATCCCACCAATCATATTTATGACTTAATGTCCGAATGATTCTACTGGACAAAATTTCTACGTCCGTCATTGTGCGAGGCTGACCACATCGGAATTGATGTTGTAAAGAAGTGGAAGACAAGTTTACCGCTAACCTCTCCCTCTTTATTGTCTTTTTCTTTTTCTCTTTGGGTTGGGAACGAGTGGGATTTTCGGGTCTTTCTGTCGTGATCTAAGGGCACGGAATCATCATCACATGGGGCCATGGCTGGAGCATGGAAGTGGGCCAAAGTGGGTGGTTATTGTTGTGGGTGCATGGAAAGGGACGCATGTGCTCTAACGCGATTACAAGTGGACTATTTATGGGCGGGCTGGTTTAGGTTTAGACAAACTGAGGTGGTTTACCTCGGCCAAACCCTATCCAATAAGAATAATTCTGTATGGGTGGCATTGCAGCAAGTTAAAGAAAGAAAATTTTAAATTTCTTTTAGGACGGATTGGACGAGCCTTACCTCTCTGTATACCATAATGTCTGATCGGACGATCCTAAAAAAATCTGAAAAATAAAAAATTGACGCTAAAAAGATGCTTAGTGGGCCGAGTCGAACGCTAAAAATTGACGATTTTTAAGTTTTCAAAATTTTTTGGATTGTCCAATCGGGCATTACGCTGTACAGATGGATAAGACATGTTAGACCCATCCTAAAAAAAAAGTTTCAATTTTTTTCACTTACTGCAATGCAACTCATTGTAGCACGGGAGACATTACAGCAAGTATTACTCATCCAATATTATGCAGCTTGCAGATAATCTACTGAAGGCCCGGCCCAACTGTGTAGCTTAGATGCTTAAAGCCCTCTTTTATAGCTGGATGCATTATGCTTGCCGCAATGCTTCCTATAACTGCACCGCAAGTTATTGCAGGAGTATAATTTATTATTTTTTAGGTCAGCACCCATATGGTCCATGTATTTGTTCATGAAGATACTTGATAGGATGAGCGAAAAATTTTTGAACAATAAAAAATTGAACCTCAATTAATAGAAAAAATATTCTTAATTGGCCGAGTCAATAACAAATTTCTATTTTTTAAATTTTTTTGAGTCATCCGATTCAAAGATTCGCTTATACAAACACATAAAATATGTAGGGCCTGATATAAAAAAGTTCATAAAAAAATTATACTTGCTGCAATGTCATACGGTTTAGCTGCAAAAGCATTGCACTAAGTATAACTCAAGGAGAGGTATACTTGTTGCAAGTGAAGAGTAATGCTTATTACACCGCATATAATATAACAAGGGAAACAGTACAGTGACACCGTTTCTTAGCATAACTTTTGACGCAGTTTAGATGGCACACATATATTGGCATGTGTAATATTAAAGGTGTGGAACCCTTATACTTTTCTTCTAATATGTGTGTGTCACTTAGACTGTGTCAAAAGTTGTACAAAAAAATAATATCACTATATCGTTTTCCATATAACAATATGCCCCTGGTGCAATGTCAATTCCCCCTACTATGACCACCTTAGCTCAGCCTTTGTTCTGTCTAATCTTTAATTAGAGAGTCAACAAATTCAAAAAAGAAGAAGGGCCGCACGATCCAACACTACTCTGCTCGTGACATGGCAAGGCTGCACTGTGCGGTGCAGAAAATATTACTTCTTTTGTAATTAAATATAGAATAGGTTGACTTACTCAAGTTATTCTGAATTATTAGTTTTGGTTGCTTGAATGTGGTTTTAGATGGGATCAAGTTATTCTAGAATAAATTGGAATAAGAAATTTGATAAAAAAATCGAATCATTTATTCTAACTAGGAAAAGTTAATTTTCATTAATTTTCTTTATTTTAATTTTTATATATAATTGATATAATTTAATTTTTTTTATTGCAAATAGAACACCAACAATGTTATCAAAATAGAAGGTCACTTATTTTGGTATAAACAAATCTGATGTAAATAATTCAAGATAAGTAATCCAATTATCAAAGAAGACCTAAAGAATTCAACCTGCCTATTTCAATGTTTTCATCTTTTTGAAGCTTCGATTTACACAGCTAAGTGGAGCTTATAGCTCCCATGCTAAAGCCTGGGATACTATGTTTTTTTTCATCCAAATACAATTTTAGTAATAAGTGTTAGTAGTTTTAATTGTTATAGTGTCTTAGTTACTCCTCACATAGATGATTTAACATGTGCAGAGGCCATCTCCCAATCCTGCTTTTAATTTTCTATAATCTAAACTTCTCAAATAATAAAAAAATTTGACAGGTCTCTTAAATGCATTTGTATTTCACATTCCAAAACATGGGTTTAGTATCTATTTTTGAAGTCTCAAAAGGATAATTTGTAAAGGGTAACGTTTGTTGCACTGTGCTTTGTTGCACAGTGCCGTGGACGCCATCTGATCAGCTTGATTAGATCACAGCATCAGAGATGTAACTCAAACTTCAAGGGAAAAGGGCAACCCTCACGAATCTACATATATTGTTTGATCTCTAATCAAATAGTGCCCACAGCATGGTGTAGTAAGTATTATTCATTTACAGAGTTTGACTCCTTCACTACCGCCTTATACTATAATTCTCCAAGAACACACATACACAAACGCAACCTTAGAAGGATCCTCTAGTCATCTTCATATATTTCCAACTTACTAAGATATATTTTTAAAATTACAATATAAATAATCTGTTTGAGACAAAGCTGAAAAATACCCCTCTACCAATCCGCATTGTGATGGTGTCGACCTCCTCAAGGGTGATGTCAAACACCATCCAATCTTGACTCTCTGGAGAGCGCCCAGTGTGTTAGCATCTTGACTACGGGTGTCGACAACACCTAGCAGCCCCCTTCTATTGCTACTTCTGTAGCTTTTGAGGTGTCGACACCCATAGTCATGGTGTTGACACCCTTTGTGCCTAACTACTCTAAACTTGAGGCATCTTCTAAATGTGAGACACATCCCAACACTTCACTTCAGCTTTCCTTACCAAAATCCGTTAGCCACATCACTTCCTTATACACAGTCCTTGCGTGGAAATTACACATTCAAGTGACTTATCTCCATATTCCACGATGGTCTGGTTATACTTCCTTCGCGAGGGATTTGAGTCATTAGTTTTGGTTCCAACCCTTAGCCCATTGCATTGGATGAACAGAATTGTTTCGTTGACGGGAAAGTGAGACAACCTAGCAGGAGGTCCGATTTTTGGGGGAAAAAATTAACGTTTTCTTAATTTGACATATATGAAAATAAACAAGATGCTGTCATTTAATGATCAGATTTAGATGCTGAACTTTGTTTATGTTAGGGATGTGAACAGGTTAGGTACAGTAGCGATCATGAATAATCTACCACCATATCCGTTAAGCAGACTATGCAAATAAGTAATCATCTCGATCTACTATCCGATAGTTAACAGTAAGTAATTATCGATCTACTATCCGACAGTTAAACAGTCAAAATGAGATATTATGAAACTTAATTTGAATTACAAGATAAAAGGCTAATTATTCTTTAACAGAAACTACTGGAAGATCACTTTGGCATGCATGCAGATGTAGGCCATCTTTGATGGCTCCTTCAACACCGGGAATTAGGACTGTGCATAATTCGGTTCAAACTGAAAAATCGAACCGAACCAAGTGATTCGGTTCGGTCCAGTTCTGTTTAAGATCATATTCGGTTCGGTTCGGTTTCACAACTTTGTGAAACCGAATCGAACCGAAAAATTAAATAAACTGATTCTTAAATAAATAGATATATTATATTAACATTATATATATAAATATCTTAATATTTTAGTATCATATATATATTTATATATAAATATATATTTTTAAAATTTAATTTGAATATTAAATACATATATATACATTTAATATAAATAAAATATAGAACTTTAGTTTGAACCGAATCGAACCAAAATATTTCAGTTCGATTTGCTTCGGTTTCAAGCGACAATTCAGTTCGGTTCAGTTTAAAAAAATTTCTCCAAAATCAAACCGAACCGAATCATGCACACCCCTACCGGAAACCATCTCTTGTAGATCCGGGTGCGTTCCATCCTCTTCTTCTTCTCCTTGCAGTTGCCACGCGCCTTCTTTTCCACTGCGTCCAGCGCTTGTTCGGGATCTTTCGGCTTTTAAGGGAGAAACATAAAAAATGAGATAGAGAGGGAGACCATGATTTGAAAAGGCATTTTTTGGTGGTAATAGAGGAAAAAAAAAGAAAAGGCATATATACATGACATATATAATTTAATTTGTTGGACCAAACTCACCTATTATCATCTATAGGTGCACTTAATTTTATAGATTACATCAGGGCATGACCTTATTTGTCAAATGTCTAAGAACCTTAATTTTTATGAATATAGAAGTACAACACCCAGAGGCCATAATTACTTACTGATTAATTATTGTGCAGATTATTTGCTTGACTAAACAAGATCATAGTAAATCAAATTAAAATTCTCTCTATGTGTTTATTGTTTACTGATCATGGTAAATGTCCCTCTCATGACTTTGATAATTAACAATATTGAGAGGTTCTCCTCTCAGACCGTCGTGTAGATCGAGGAGATGAGTTTTGTGTTCTAACAAGCTTGTAGACGTATGGGTCGACATTGGACCTCACTTCTAATTAAGTGCGAATATTTTGGTACAAAAATTATTCTTTTATGATATATGGTGCAACGTGTGGGAATTATTTCTTTCATCTGGGCCCCAGTTATCACATATAAGAGAGTTAATATTTGGTCCGAGCCTGTGTAATATATCTGACAACAAAAATTTGAAAAAGGGGGAGCATGCATGTATCCTCCTCCCTGCTATATACATTAGGTCCCACTAATTTATTAGGTGGGGTCCACTGACGGAATAGCGTATATTAAAATAAGAAGTGTTTCGATTTGATAATTTTATGGAGGTCGTTAACGGAATAAGAAGAATAAGTAATTCTTAAGTCTAAGTAGGATGACTTATTCTCCTTATATACTAACCTGCATCGGTACAAATCATTCCGTTTGTTCAAACAAAATTAAACTTATTCTCCTCTTATTTATTTTTATTTTTCTCCTTCTCCGATCAAAGTGATGCTAGTAGTTTAACGGCAGGTACGTACCTTGCTCATTTGGGACAAGCGTCCTTGAAGCCTCCCGCTAAGCCCGAGTCTCCTGGACGCCACCCCGATCGAGAACCTCCGCGAGGAGGGGACCAGGACCGTCGACTGCTCCCCGGCGGACGACGACGAGGCCGCCGACTGCAAAGTCCACATGCTCTCGCTCGACGACTTCAGCGTAGTCGTGTTTGAAGAGCTCGCCCTCCTGCTGCTGCTGCTGCTGCTGATCTCTCAACATCAAGGAGCCTTTGTGCCCAGTAGACAGATGACAGACTGTGTTGTGGTGGTCTTGAAAGAACTGCTACATTCTTTAAACCTTAAGAAGGGGAAGCATGGTGTATTTGCACTAAAATTGGATATTTCCAGGGCGTATGATAAGTTTTGAATGGGCATTCATCCATTCCAAGCTTAGAAGTCATGGTTTTTCTGATAAATCTCTTCAATTAATAATGCACTTTGTTACAACCACGTCCTTTCTCAATCAAGATAAATGGTGAGCCTGTCGGTAATATTCATGCAAAAAGAGGTATTAGACAAGAGTGTCCCTTGTCGCCTTACTTATTTATCTTGTGTTCTGAGGTCCTACCTGCACTGATTAAGCAGCGGCAAATTGAAGGCAAGATCAGGGGTTTTGACGCTAATCCTTATGCTCAAGCTATTTGCAGATGATCTCTTCTTTTTTGGGAGAGCAGATGTGGAAGAAATGCAGGAGTTCCTGAACTATCTTCATCAATATCAAGGTTCGCCGACTTGAAGATTCAGACCAATTCAGGTCTCTTATGATTCTTTTGGGGGGTTGAGAACAAGCAAGATATTTCTTCTACTTGGGCAGCAATGCTAGCTGTCATACAAGATCTTGCCAGTAGGTGTATTGGGTCCATCAACACTGGATGCAATGTGAATATTTGGAAACAAAATTGGGTCCAGATCTTCATATGCCCTGCAAGGTTAATGAAAATTATCAAGATTCCCTTCCCCACACAGTAGATGAGCTGGTATCTGACGACAATTGGATCTATAATAAGATGATTAAGATCTCACTAATTTTTGATGACCGATCTCGGAAGGCGATTGAGAAGGTGTATATCTCTCAGAATTGGGGTGAAGTGGAAGATAAGATTATCTGGAAGCCTACTAGAGATGGTAACTTTATCAAGTCAACATCCATTATGGAAGCTAATTTGGCACCCAAGACTTACTGGCATCACTCCCCCTCGAGTGATACTGTTTATATGGACATGTTTGAATGATGCTATCCCCTCAAATGTTAGTCTCGCCAGGTTCATAATGGCGGACACAGAAATTTTGTCTAATAGGGTCACTCGGGCCTTAAGTCATAAATATGACTGAATCAGTGAGGTCATAGATTAAGTCATATGGGATTCTGGGTTGGGTCAGTGAGGTCCTGAGTTGCACCAGTAAAGTTTCGGGCTAGACTACTTTTGATTGGGCCAATGGGTTTGACAAAATCCAGTGGGGTCAAAGGCATCTCCTTATTGTCAGCTATGTAGTGATATTGTAGAATCTGTGGAGCATATCTTGTTTCATTGCCAAATAGCTTCTCTTATAGGACTGATGCTGAAGATGGAGGATTGGGAGATAGGTCCCATATATGCACTCAAGGGTCAGGAGAGGTTCACACAATTAGCGTTCGGATGCTTTATCCTTTGGCATGTATGGAAGGCTAGATGTAAGCTTGTTATGGAGGGTAGGTGTTCTGATCCAACTAATATCCTTAAGAGAGCACAATCTGATTTTATAGATTGGACCAGATCTGTCAATTTGGATCCGCCTTGCACTTCTCCACCAGCTACTTGGTTTGCTCCAACTCCTAATGCCTTAAAGTCAATGTTGATGGGGCTGTTAGTAATGATCTAAGTGGTGCTGGTATTATTTTAAGAGATGCCCTTGTTGTGTTGCAGGCCATTCAAGGCCACCATGTCTCCTGCCCCTGGAGATGTCGGGCTCTTGTTCCGGAGTGTCAACTTCTTCTTCAGTCGGTTACCAATGTCTCTCTTTCTTTTATTCCTCCTTCTGGCAACCAAGTTGCTCATGATATGGCTCAATATGCTATTGCTTGCAGATCACCAGCTACTTGGGTTTATCCTAATGTCCCCCCTATATATATCCTTTCTTCTCTTGCTGCTGATTATGCTACTATGTATCCTACGTAGTTGCAAACAAATTGAACAAGTTCTATTGAATCGAACCCATGGAAATTGACCTAAGTCCAAAAGCTCTATTCAATAGTAAGTCAATTAACACATAGAAATTGACTAAGTCACAGAACTCTATTAGATCAATTAACACATTGAAATCGATTGAGTCCCAGAACTATGTCTAACAGTAAGTTGATTAACATAAGAAATATAGTCAATGTATTCTATTATTTTATTTAGTGCCACAGAGAATAACAGGCCTGATCACTTTATTCTAATGTTTTGTTATCATCAAAACAAGGGGATGGAACTAGAAGGGACCTAATGGTTCAATACAATTTATCTAATTTGGAGTACCGCTTGCTGCACTGCATACACCGCATGCAGTGCAGTGTCAGATTGTGCACGACTCAAATCATGCGAGATTCATATCACGAGAATGTGCAATCCCACTTTTTATTTTTTATCATTGCCCAGTACAGAGGCTGAGCTTAGGTGGGTCCCGAACTAGGCTTCTTTTTCTGTTGAAATAAAAGAATTGCACCGCTACATTGTTGTCTGATCAAAGAGATCGATTGGCAATGTCGGTGTAGTGCAGTCCATCTATACGCTGGCAGTGCAGCAAGCCTTACTCCATGTGATATTACCCATGCCTTCCTTCTCGTGCATAGGATGAGGCACCCTGGTGAACTCCAGGGATTGCCTTATTTAGTCTATATATATATATATATATATATATATATATATATATTGTGTTTGTAGGGAAAGGATTCAACGGGCCTTGGGGCGCATTAGATGCTCCCCCCTCAAAAATCCACTCGCCCCATTGTAAAAAAAATAAAAAATTTCATAAATTTTTAAATATTAAATAGGCTCCTTAGGATTAATCCCATCTCCGGGGTATTAATTTTCAGCATATGATCTTGAAAATCAACCAAAGCCGTTCGACCGGATAGGTATAAAAAATCAATATCTAAACATACTGAAAAAAAAAAGTCAAAAATTAAGAAATTCACCATATTAATCTTTAAGATTGGTCCAATCTCCTGAGTTTTAGTTTTGATCTCCAAAGAATGACAAACTTGATTGGGTGGCTACAGTTGATTTCATTGATCGGACGGGAAAACTAAATCCAAAGGGGTGGGAAACCACCTAGAGGGGGGTATTTGAATATTGTAAATTTTTTGGTGATTTTGTTTTGAATCGGGATGGGGGGGGGTTGGGGGGGGCACATCTAAGCAGATGCACCCTGAGGCGCGCTCTATCTATCTATATATATATATATATATATATAGAGAGAGAGAGAGAGAGAGAGGGAGCATATCAAATGAGCTCTAGGGCTCAACTAACTTAGTTGAGCCCCCTCAAAATCCTCTTCCTCCTTATGTTAAAGAAATAAATAAAAATCATCAAAAACTTTTAAATATTAAAGGGTGAGAATTTCGCCCAACCTAATAGTAGGTAGGCCAGCCCAGTTATGCAACCTGAAGACTAGACTGTCCACCCTTGGGTCTTAGACCAGTGAGAACCAAGAGAAGCCCCGTCCGAGTTTAAGACTAGACTAGTAGTCCAAAAGAAATTAGCCCACCCAAGGGGTCTGATCCGAGTCCGCCCCCTAAAGAGACCCCCTAGAGAGTTTGACACATATCAGAATCCCCATCAAGGTAGTCCCAATTAAGAATCTGATCACAACCTGGGTTCCACTAAGATAAACTCGTAGAATCCATCAAAATACGAACACTTTCTATATCAAGAATCCTTCCCATCTCAGACTCAAAGGGGAAATCTAACCAAGATCTACCCTTCCCAGTTGGAGTCTGTCTCTAAGGAGCCCCTGAACCCCTTTGTAAAGACCTTTGGTCTAACCTCGCCAGGTACGCTTTCAGAACCCTAGCCATCCTTGCTTTCCTTAGTGACTCCCAACTTTTTGACTTAAGCATCGGAGGAGATCCCCCAATACAATGCCGGGAGCACTTTATACGATTCTTTCATGCAGGTCTATCGATTTTTCGGCCTTCTGCTACTCGACGAAGGGTTCTGATCATGGAGGATCAAATTTCAACCCAACATATGTTGGCACCGTCTATGGGAAACACAAGCCAAAAGTTATGGTACAGGCAAACAGTAGTCGAGCTTCTAGGTAAAAGGAAGTTGCGTCCGATAGTGCAGCACTCCCGTCGGCTCCATCCATTAGAGTTCCGGGTGAGCCAGTGCTGGAAAATGGAGACAATGTTCATCCTTCCCACGAAGGTATGCATCAGCCACCTCAAGGGCCCGATTTTTCTAGTCGTATGATTCAGCGACAAGAGGCAAAAGTCGATCGATTAGAGGGAGGATCCCTCTAACGAGAGCAAGGTCACTCCGGGAGCTCTCCATGTAGCCACCATAATTCCTGTCTTGCTTAAAGGACTCATAGTTGGGATAATATGATGCCTCCACCACTGCCTCCTCTACAAAACAACATGTTGGTTACAACCGGAGAGAAACCTTCTCACCACAACCTCGAGCTAAATGAGGCTCAAGGACAGTCACATGAGTAATCGGCAAGAGGCCACCCCTTTGCTCGTTGCTCATCTAACTGACCATAAAGTCACGAACCTCCCCAGACCAAGACATCCTGCCACTGCCATCACAAGCACAACGCCCCCATCAACAGTAGCTCTTCCTCTCAGTCATCCTCAAGCTCTTCACCAAGTCTTCTCATGCCTCTTCCCTTTTAGGGTCATTGACCTCATCTTGACGGTGACATGCCAGGTCTCATCGGCACTCTCATCACCTTTCTTCTAGGAAAAGCAGGGTCAGAAGTTTAAGGAACGAGTAAAGAAACTACTTCATCACAACTAGAAGACCGGGTTGGATGACTTGGGAAGCAAGGGCTCCTATTTCACTGAAAGGGTCCAAAAAGAGCCCTAGCCCCCACGTTTCAGGATGTCGACCCTGTAAACATATGATGAGACTAAGGATCCAGATGTTCACTACAGATGTTTGAGAGCACATTCTCTTTTTTGAACGTGCCCGATGAAATCAAATGTCGGGCCTTCCCAATCACGTTGGAAGGGAGCAATCAATAATAGTTTTGCTAGATAAAGCCCAACTCTATCGACAATTTAAGAGAGTTGCGGCCCTTTCTAAACAATTCCACTGCCTGTAGGTACATGCTGATGACTACTATTTCACTATCTTCTTTGTGCCAGAAGAAGGATGAGTCCTTCCACAAATATTAGGCCCACTTCCACGAAACAACCTTGAAAATTTTGAATCTAGAGGTGCCAAATGCAGCCCAATATTTCATTACCGAAGCAACAAGCCAGCTAGCCCAATTCAAGCTGAGCAAAGAGCTCCCAATCAGCTTCCTCCTCTTTGTTTGCAAAGTCAATTTGTGTATCAATAGTGAAGATCTGCTCTGTGGTTGCAAAACTCCTCAACAACGCTCCGAGGTAAAGGACAAGTGCAAGGAAATATTGGTGGTGGGGTGAAAGAAAAGACGGCTTGATCGTGACTAAGTCAGTCGACCGGCCAATGATCGACGCCGAGAACAACCAGAAGGTAAGAGGGACTGGTATGCACATCAGCGAGAAGAAAGTTACACTCTCTAAAATACTCCGATCGATCAGATCCTCCAAGAAGATGAAAGCTACATTCACTGGCCTAAGAAGATGAAATTTGTGCCTAGAGCAGAGAAGACAGGAAGGTTCTACACCATCCATAATGAATACGGCCACTTCACGTTAGAATGTCATGATCTCAAGAGATAAATCAAAGCCCTGATATAGCATGGGTACTTGAAAAAGTACATCGCCAACAATGACGGCCGAGAGACCAGCCAGAAGGCTCAGAAATGTGACAATCAATCACCACCACCAAATAACCATGTTTGTCTCGTTCAATTAAAGCGAGTAATCTACGTAATGTACGGAGGAGCCTCGAGTAGTGGGGACAACAATAAGAGGAGGCGTAGCTACGCCTCGAGACTCGGAGAGTCGCTTAGGAGGTCGTGGCTATCAACAATCCTCTACTCACCAAGGAGCCAATAACCTTCGCCAACAAAAACCTACAAGGATTATACTTCCCCACAATGATGCCTTAGTCATAAAAGCTGACATTGCAGGTTACCATGTCAAAAGAGTCTTCGTTGATAATGGGAGCTCGCTTGACATTATCTTCCTCAATTGTTTCCACCAACTAAACCTAGATTTATCAAGAATGAGGAGCGTCATAACGCCTATACATGGATTCAGCGGCCAGCCAGTGAATGCTGAGGGACATATAACCCTCGTGGTGACACTAGGAACCCCCCCTGCCAATCACCCGAGAGGTCGAATTTATGGTGGTTGATGTCCCCTTGGCTTACAATGCCATCATGGGATGAGAGTCCCTGGGTCGATTCAAGGCCATGCCATCGAGCTTGCATCATAAGCTAAAGTTTTCAACTACGAAGGGATTGGAAAAGTGTGTGAAAACCAAAACATCTCTCGACAGATTTACCTCACAGCTACTAATGTGCAACTGAAGAAACCTGTCATTCTAGTCCACAAAGAAATGGAGAAGCACAAGGAGATGGCCAATCCATCTGAAGGCCAAACGTTAAGGCAGTAGAGCATATCGTCTTACTGCTACAGTAAACTTCGATTATAATTATCTCTACAATAACTTTAATTGATTTTTGTTTTGTAATTGATAGTATAATTGATTATCACTTCAATTAGCTACGGTAAACTTTAATTATAGTTATCGCTACAGTAACCTTAATTGATTCTTTTTCTATAATTGATAACATAATCAATTATCACTTCGATTAACTACAATAAACTTTGATTATAGGTATTGCTACAATAACCTTAATTGATTCTTATTCTATAATTAATAGCATAATCGATTATCACCTTTTAAATGTAGATTGCCTGATTAACCTTTCCCAAACTCAACTTACGTTTCACCTTTATGATCCATGCTACAATACATATCTTATAAGATATATACCTAAAGTGTTTTTGATGTGTTGTACTGCATGGTAAAATACTATTTTATCTTATTTTTCTTATGTTTGGAACATTGTAACTGATTGAATTTTAGAATTCTGTCTACTCATGCCACATCCTTTGCCTAGTTTCAATTTCTAGTCCAAAACTACAAAAACTAAGAATGTTTGATTTTTAAGTAAACATTTTATAAATATCCAAAGAAGATATTTCTAAAATCCAATTATTCACAATTCTATCTGTTCATGTCACATCCTTTGCTTAGTTTCAATTTCTAGTCCAAAACCATCAAAAACTAAAATCCAAGGATATTATATTTTTTAAGTCAACATCTTATAAATATCCAACTAAAAATATTTCTAGTTTTAAAACCCAAAAAAATGACTAGTTTCAAAATTAGTGATTATGTTTCTTTTAAACACAAGTGATCTCATCAAACACTGTTGACCTTATTTGCATCTATGGACTTTGTTTTTCAAACACCAGCAAGACTCACTTAAGAATCATACTTACAAACTTACCAATGTTCCCTAATATTAGTTGCTTCGTCATTTAGTAATATCTTTGTCTCAGACTTTTAGAAAAAATGCATCATTGGAACATATCATATTATCGTTAAAGATCTTTAATAAATACTTGGAAAATTAAATAAAGCAAAAATAAAGGGATTATCATTTTTTAGTCTCTATAATCTTCTAATATTCTTTTTAAGCTCGCCTGCAATCTTTATATTCTTTATTAGCATGTACAACTATTTAAAATGTCCTTAAAAGTTCCCTCAACCCTCCCTAAAAAGCTCCTCAAGAACTTCTAAAATATGATTCAAAGATTGTACAAAGTTTTGAGAAAATATGAAGATTGCAGGGACTTATAAAGAATATTTGAGGGTTATAGAGACTGAAAAGTAAAAAACTCAAAGATAAAATGTGTATGTAATGTCAAGCATTCTCCACTTAATGTCTTCAGGCTTGGAGTCAAACGGCTCCGTAGCTTCATTATGATATCAGAGCTCATGCTTCATATGACAGTCTAAATTGACGTATATGTGAGAAGGCGTCTTAAAAGAGTCTTGTATTAAGTAGGAACAAACGGATAAACTACAAATATAGTTGAATGTCTTGATAACTTCAACAGATGTGGTAAACCTAACCTCTACTATAGATCTCCTTTTAGCCTTGAAAGATAAGAAGTCAATGTCATTTCCATCGAAATGGGCACTCATTAGCAGTCCGAATTATCAAATGGGCCAAACATAGAACTCACTCCTAGTTCTCGATAATTGAACCAAGCACCTCCCAACGTCATGCTTCAATTGCTTGTGTTCCCTCACTGGATCACAACTAGCCAAGCCATCTATCCTACTAAAAATATAGTTATATGTGCACCCTAATCATGTACAAAATGCTTGGGATAAGCACTTAATCATTATTTTAAAGTTGCCAGATTTTTAGTTGATGTGAACATCTTTCAAAATATAAAAAGGGAATTATTTAGAAAAGAGGGGGCTTATCTTTGACCAAGGTATTTGATCCTTAGACCAATATAAAGGCAATTTGATGAACTAGCTCTTCATGGATACATTAATGGGACCAAATGTCCTTGGAATATTGTCACTGCACCTAACCAAGAAGGTATCTATACCTTTGATTAAGGATTTTTTACTTTTCAATTCTTACAATCTTTCAAGATTCCATGTTAGTCTCTAAGATTCATATTTATTTTAAACCCCCCACAACGTTTGGACCCTCCTTAGAAAGTCCTTCCAATAAGTAATCATCAACCTTCCAGATATCATATTTCTATTAGAAGATACTAAGAATATTCTATGAATATTTGTAATATGTTTCCTTTTTGCAGATACTTTCTAGTGTATTCTTATTTTTTATAGATGGAAATGATTCAGAGATTGTGAGGAGTTTAAAATAAATATGAAAACTATAAGGATTAATACGGAATATTAAAAGATCATAAGGTGTGAAGAGTAAAAGAAATCTTTTTATTTTATATGTAAACAGGGGGTATATATATATATATATATATATATATATATATATATATATATATATATAAGGTATGTCCACAATTAAATCATGAAAGGGCATCCATGCACCTTTTTAAAGTAAAATTTGTTGACCAAATCATGAAAGGGCATCCATTCGGATCCTAATCTCTCTTCAGCACTTGGGTTGGCCCGTTGTCCCTTGACATAGTTATTGACCGAATTCAGTCAGTACACTAAGAAGATTCTTAAAAGAAGTTTCTTTTCAGTTCAACAGAAGGAATTATTTTCAAAATTGATCGAACTCGAACAGTAACTGCAGTGGAGGGATTCGGTTTCCAAAAGGAAAATGCTCCTTTTTTGATGTAACATGTACAACAAGCTCTCTATTTCCGAGGAACAAAAGAGTATCAAACAAAAACCACAACAACATTTCCTGACTTCAAATGTGAGAGGCTGGGATACTTACAATCTAATTTACGGTGAAGAAAGATGGATTAGATGAGAAGTCTACTCCAAACGTTATATCAAAACCAATTCTGCCGGTGGTTTCAGCGATTGTAAAGTGCAATACTTTGTTGGCGGCCCATTACCGCAAATGCACAACCTTAAATATCAATCATAATGAATTAAGCCAATTAAGTTGAGACAAAATTTCCGGAAAAGATGGCCCACTAAATACAATCAAAATTATTCTAATTACCCTTGAAAGGTAAAATCTTGGGTAGAAGATAAGAGGTGCATTTTTTAAGAGTCAAGACCATTATTATGATCTTTTTTTGCTTCCTTTTAGAAGAAGTATGATATTTTTTAAGAGTCAAGACCAACTCACGTTCATTGCCTCTCATCAATCCTACACCAAGGTTCACCGACTCCAAGAGTCGGACTGATTTGGATCTCTTATGATCCAGTACGAGTCGGGTTAACTCGTACGAGTCACATAAAAAAGTTCTTTTAAATCGTACAGATTCAGTCAAACATATTGACTTGGGCTCGCTCTAATATGGTACGAGTCACTAGAATCGACACGAGTCGATCCGGTACGACAAATCATGCCCAACGCGATCCTCTTAAGATTGGGGAAGAGCGGTGCAACAAGAGCACCGACCGAAAGGGAGGGCGAAGGCGCTCCAGCAGGGTTGGCGCCCTAGAAGGTGCTCCCTTGCAGTTGACTGAGCTCACCACTGGAGGCAGCTGCCGGTTAAGAGGAAACAAGAGAAGAATAGTTTCGACATATTACCGAATGTTATGACTAAAATATTTTGGAACCATCGGCAACCAACTAGAAGAGCATTCTTGACATAAATAGGATAATTAATAATAAGATGAAAAATTAAAAGATAAAATATAGTTGATGATTTAAGAAGGTTACATACGTAATTATCCCCCTAAACTTTTGACATGTTTGTAGACGAAATACTTACTCCAATGTCCGTTGTAGTGGATAAATAAAAATAAACATTTTTTTTTAAAGTTGGTCCGAAGTCTGATTTTTTATTTTTGAATTTTTTTTAAGTCATCTGATTGAGTATTACATTGTAGAGACGGTTAAGGTGAACCCACCTGAAAAAAAATAAATTCTTTATTTGATTTATCTATTATAATGTCTCCATTACAATTAGAAGAACATTGCAGCAAATATTACCATAGAATGCGACAGTAGTCTCACTGTGCCACTGCTCTTGACTCAAACTTCTCGGTCTTCGTCCTGACTCTTCACATATTTTAAAAAGAACATCCCCTTAAATAAACGATCGGAACTATGTAACTAGACAAGAATCTTAAGCTTTGTTAAAAAATAGATCAAGAATTAGGGACAGGAAGGAGAGGGATGTAGCAACTAAGTACAATTTGAATCTTGGCCGGATCAACAGCTACGCCTTCTTTAGAAATAATATGACCAAGGAATTGAATTTGTTGTAACCAGAACTCACACTTGCTAAATTTGACATATAGTTTGTGAGTTCTAAGAGTTTCCAGAATAATCTTTAAGTGTTTCTTATGTACTTCCTCAGTTGGAGAATATATTAGGACATCATCTATAAATACTACTACAAAATGATCTAAGTACGGTTTGAATACTCGGTTCATTAAGTCCATAAAAGCTGCAGAGGCATTGGTTAAACCAAAAGGCATGACTAGAAATTCATAGTGCCCGTACCTGATTCGAAAAGCTGTTTTGGGAATGTCTTCTTCTTTAATCCTCAATTGATGATATCCTGATCGAAGATCTATCTTTGAAAATACAGTGGCTGCTTGTAATTGATCAAATAGATCATCAATTCGCGGCAGTGGATACCGATTCTTGATAGTAACTTGATTAAGCTTCCGATAATCTACACAAAGCCGCAGAGATCCATCCTTCTTCCGAACAAATAAAACAGGAGCACCACATAGAGACACACTAGGACGAATAAATCCCTTGTCTAATAGTTCTTGAAGCTGCTTCTTTAATTCTGCCAACTCAGCAGGTGCCATACGATAGGGAACCTTAGAAATGGGTACTGTGCCTGGGAGAAGCTCAATTGAGAATTCGATCTCCCTCACTGGCGGAAGGTCTGGTAATTCATCAGGAAAAACATCTGGATATTCTCTAACTACCTCAATATCAGAGATAGAGAGGGCTTTTTTTTCTTTTGGGATAGAAACTACACTGACTAGGTAAGCAGTACAACCTTGTCAATACAGTGCCGTGTCTTAAGTGCTGAGATGATTTGCCTTTCAGGTTTGGGGAGTTTAAGAGAGAATTCTTCTTCCCCTGGGATTCTAAAAAGAATCTTTTTCCTTCGGCAATCTAGCATAGCATGGTGTTGTTCTAACCAGTCCATTCCTAGAATAACGTCAAAGTTTTTCATCTTAAGGACATGTAATTGTGTGGAGAGTTGTCTACCTTCAATCTCTATTTTAAGAGAGGTAATGCATTTTTGGGATTGGAGAATTCCCCCAGAGGTGAAAACAGTCATAAGGACTGGAGTTTCAACTAAATCTATCTTATCAGGTAATGACTGTATGAATTCTTCTGAAATGAAGGAATGCATAGCACCAGTATCAAAAAGAACTCGAGTATAAGTATCGGCTATAAGAACCGTACCTTCAGTGACGTTCTCAACAGCCCCCATATCTTCCCGAGTCAAAGCAAAAACACGAGCTGGCATTCGTGATTTGGCGGGAACCGTTTGCTGTGCTGGTGCTGGTGTTGGCATAGTAGTGGTTCTAACCTTAGGATAGTTCCTCATAATGTGTCCACTCTCCCCACAACCAAAGCATCGGCCTGATCCCCTCAGACATTCACTACCTTCATGCCTTTTCCCACATTTTTGACACAAAGGATAAGAAGGAACTCGAGAAGATGGAGTAACAGTCATTACTGGCATCTTTGGGGACTCAGTCTTTCTCTTCTTGGACATGGATGATGATGCTTGCCTCTGCATAGAGGAAGATGCCTGTCTCTTGAGATCTACCTTACATTCTTCTAAATAAATCTCATGCTCAGCTTCTTGCCTGCACGCAGCTTCCACCACCTCTTCCATAGAGCTAAATTTGTGTGCAACCAGCTTAGTGCGTAATATAGATTTTAGCCCCATCAAAAAATTTTGTAGCTTCCAACGTTCATCAAGGCACATGTGAGGTGCGAATTTGGCCAATTCAGAAAATCTAGCTTTATACTTCATAACTGACTTAGTGCTTTGGGTCAGGGATGGAAACTCCTGCATCATTTTATCTTGGATATGTTGTGGAAAGAATTTAGCCCTGAAGGCTGTCAAAAATTCTTCCCATGTTACCTCTCCTTCTCTTCCAGCAAATTTTGTACGGAGGGTAGAAGACCACCATGTGTCTGCCCGATCTTGTAGCATGTAACTTCTCAGATTTACTTTATCAGCATATGGGCAACGGATGGCACAAAAGATCTTTTCGATCTCCTGTATCCAACTTTCAGCTATTAGGGGGTCGCTCTCCCCCTTAAAAATAGGAGGTCCCATCTTCTTAAATCGTTCCATAGCGATGGCTCCTGCCTGGCCTCCCTGGTCTACAGAGTTCTGGTATTATTGGGTAGCATGAAGAAATCCTTGGAAAATCTGGACAATGGCTCCCATATCTAGGGATGATAGTGGAGGAACATGTGTAGTATTCTGGGACTCTGGACTGATCCTTCTAACCCTATGCATCCTCCATCGTCCGTTAGTCGCCATGACCTATAGGACAAGTTATAGGTTAGTCTGGGTTACCTAAGTCTGGCCTCCTAATTCTACTAATCCTGGACTTGTTGTACATGCCTTAAGTATTCATCCTTAACCTTGCTCTGATACCACAAACTGTAACGACCCCCTGTCGTCCGGTTCAGTCATGCCGGCTTACTATGAACCGAAGGGACCCGTTAACAGCGGGAACAACCCGAACATGACTTACAGTTAAGGTTGAGCACTTTGCATGTAAATAGACAAAACATTTCATATAGATGTCATACACAGTGCATTACAGTACATCAAGTCCAGGGATACAACATGTAAGATATATAGGGACTGGACTTACAAAAACAACCTATGTTCAACTAAACTAAGCTCAGATAGACTTCTCAGTTGCCCCAAAAAGGTTCTCTCTTGAAAAGGGGTTAAATAGTGTGGATGAGTTTACCGACTTAGCAAGCACATGATACCACTACATGGCTTATCATATATATAAACGTAAAAAGACAATATGATATTACTACATAATCATGGCATGATAGAATATAATATAACAAACTTCAGCTAACATAGGGATCATAGCATGGTCAAGAGAGCATGGCGTAACATGGTATGACATAGGTATAAACATAAAGATTCATGGCATGGCATCATGGCGCGACTTGACTTAAACATGGCATGGCATGGCATGAGTATAATCATAATAGAGCATGTCATAGCATCATGGCATGGTGAAAAGATCATGGAATAGCATGAAGTCATAAACATATATAACATATGAATAGCATGAATCTTTTCACTTATTTAACGGATATGCATCCAAACCACAACATGAGGAGGTTAGCATGACATGCAGCCAGTGGTAAGGCAAATGCCTACTGGCGCTTCCACTGCGCAGCAGGGGGACCCACCCGTCCCACCTGGACCGGGAGAACCGTACCCAGGATTTACCCGTTTGCCTCTGGTTACGTCTTTTGATTATGTCCGCCTCACACGGATGCTTGTATGATTCGGACGCATAGACTCCTAAGGTGGCATTGTCCGTAGCATGTTCGATTTTAACATGAGAGACTTATAGAAATGGGGATTTAGGCATAGGTTGGGTGTTTATTTTGGCAGCATAACGGCTTAGTAACATTTTGGTTGGGGGTTCATTTCGGCAGCATAACGGCTTAGTAGCATCTTCTTAAATTTGTAGAAAAATACATGTTTGAAAAACGAGCCATTCGCAATAGAAAAATAACCATGCAAAAAAAATCATGTACTTGCCTTTAAACTAGGAGCTCTCTTGGACAGTAGTAACCCCTTCCTACACGTGTGAAGAATCCTGCGAACAACACCCACTCGCGCTCTAAAATCTCTCTCTCTCTTTCTTTCTCTCTCTTACTCTCTTGGATGTGGGCAAGGAGGAAGGAGGGGAAGGTGGGAAGGAAGGGAATGGGATGGGGAGAAATGGGAGGACCACCCTCCTATTTATAGAAGGAGAGGGGAGGGTTAAAAGGGGGGTTACTTGGGGGTTAGGTTAACTAGGGTTGGGTTACTCAAAGGTTAGGTTACTTGGTGGTCGAGAAACTTGGTTAGATTAACTAGGGTTAAGTCACTTGATGGTCAAGAAACCTTATCAATATCCTTTATCCTTTAGTGGTATCCTTTAGTACTTTTTCACTTTAGTCCTTATATTTTTTATAATTGTATTTATACCCCTACTCAGTAGTTTGTCACTGATTTTAACCTCTTTCTGGTGTTTTGAGGACACTTCCAGAGACTTTAAAAATTATACTTAAGACCTTCTAAAAATCATCAATCACATTATTAACCTTAAACTTTTCATAATTGCGTTTATACTTTTTCGGTATTTACGAATATATCGTTTTTATAATTATGTATATGTTGGCATGTAACCGTAATCTTGTAGGTCCTTACAATGAAGGGCCCATGGTGCTACGATCCTCGACAACTTTCCTGACATAATCCATGATGTCATTATCAGACAGAAGGTGAAGCATTGCTTATCACGGTAACAAACGCGACCGTTTGCAAGAGTTCACGGAATCGTTACTCAGGAATGAATAAGGACAACCGCCAAAGGGTATCGAGTTAGGAGGTGTCTCCTCAGGTGTCTCTTTGCTTCCCGCCATGCAGACATGGCAAAGAGCGAGGGGGCAAGTGAAGGACGAGAATTTGGCTTGGTCCAAAAGCACTAATAGGCCGGCCCACTAATCCCTCTTTCCTCTAGTCCTAGACTTGCTGAATGCTACTGCCCACGAAGGACAGTCCAAAGACATAAGTTTCGGAGGAAATTCAAATCCGTACATGATCCTAATTGGAACTTTTCCAATTATACATGAATCAGGACCCCCTATTCGAATTAGAAAAGAGACTTGAGGCCCATAGCTAATTGAACTCTTAAGTGGAATCGAATCCTAAAACCCTCCTCGGACAAGACTTTCCCAAATAGAATCAACCGTTCCTACGAGTCCGACTACTATATAAGGACTCCGGGTCTAACCGGTAAAGGTTTGCTTTCTAGAGCTTAAGCTACCTAGTCTTTTCCTGAGAATCTCCAGTCTTGTGACTTAGGCATTGGAGGCAGCTTCTCCAGACTGCTGCCGGGGGCCCCCTCTGATGGTGTTCTATTTTGCAGGAACTATCAGATGACGTCCCTCTTATTGAAGATAGAAGGCCCTAATCGTTGTGGACAAGATTTTGACTCATCACAGTGAAAACTACTAAAACACAAAAATAGAGTTCTTAAACCTTATGATTTTAAATTAAAGTTTTTTTTATTATTAATTTTAAAATCTATGATTTCAAAATTGATATTTTGTGGTGTTCTACAAGAAAGCAAATGACTCCGTAGCAGGTCAGATTGTAGGGGATTGCTCTTACACAACTCATGGAGTTTTATGGGCAATGTCAGATTCCTCACATAAAAAATAGAAAGGTTTGAATTAGACCAACATTCCCTCCAAAATAATAATAATAATAATAAAGCTTAAGCACATCTCATAGTCTGGCTCAATGCAAGCCTTTTATGACTCTAGGTCAACAGAACTCGAGTTCGAACCCAATATAACTAGTGTTAAAGGTCCATCTACGCATGTGACTATACTAAATCCAAACAAATATAATAATAATAAAATCATTAAAACTATTTATAATTGTAGAATAATTAAGTTGACTTGAGCCAACCACCCAAATTTCTTTAGATTCAAGTGCTATCCCATTAACCAAATCAGCCTAGCTAGTTGAGCTTGGTCAACCTTGAGCTAAGTAGCAACTCGGCTGTTAAGAAAGAAGAATTATTTCCTAAGGGCTGCAAATAGATTGGATAAAATTGGGAGATAACTTGATCCACAAACAATCTAATATGCACTAGAGTTCAGAAATTTGACCCAAGTTCTTTACATATAGATTCATGTTGACAAGAACATAAAAAATTGTCCAAAGTTAGGTAAAATATATCAACAGAACTCGAATTAGGTAAAGTTAAGTAAAAATTGTCAACAGAACTCGAGTTCAAACCCAATGTAACTAGTGTTAAAGGTCCATCTACGCATGTGACTATACTAAATCCAAACAAATATAATAATAATAAATCATTAAAACTATTTATAATTGTAGAATAATTAAGCTGATTTGAGCCGACCACTCAAATTTCTTTAGATTCAAGTGCTATCCCATTGACCAAATCAGCCTAGCTAGTTGAGCTAGGTCAACCTTGAGCTAAGTAGCAACTCGGCTGTTAAGAAATAAGAAGTATTTCCTAAGGGCTGCAAATAGATCGGATAAAATTGGGAGATAACTTGATCCACAAACAATCTAATATGCACTAGAGTTCAAAAATTTGACCCAAGTTCTTTACATATAGATTCATGTTGACAAGAACATTAAAAATTGTCCAAAGTTAGGTAAAATATATCAACATAACTCGAGTTAGGTAAAGTTAGGTAAAAGTTGTCAACAGAACTCGAGTTCGGACCCAATACAACTAGTGTTAAAGGTCCATCTACGCATGTGACTATGCTAAATCCAAACAAATATAATAATAATAAAATCATTAAAACTATTTATATTTGTAGAATAATTAAGCTGACTTGAGCCAACCACTCAAATTTCTTTAGATTCAAGTGCTATCCCATTAACCAAATCAGCCTAGCTAGTCGAGCTAGGTCAACCTTGAGCTAAGTAGCAACTCGGTTGTTATCTGAGAGATAACTTGATCCACACACAATCTAATATGCACTATAGTTCAAAAATTTGATCTAAGTTCTTTACCTATAGATTCATGTTGACAAGAACTTAAAAGATTGTCCAAAGTTAGGTAAAATATATCGAGTGCAAGCATAATCGACATGCACCTCTTTCTTACGTAGATTAATGCAAATGTCCGCTTGATCAAAATATTATCAGAAAATAGATGAAGTCAAGAAAAAAGAATAAAAACATTGTGCATATTAATATTGTCACATCATTGAACATTTGAAGTGTGATAAGAATAACCTCTAAACTCTAAACCTATAACCGACATTTTAAGTCAAAAGCATTAAAATTAATCGATCAGGTCGAGTTCACAAAATTAATCTGACTTGGTCCGTGTGGCATCAAATTGAGTTCTAATCAAATTCATCAATTAAGAGCTATAAGGAACGTAGGTGAGAAGTTTTGAGGCAAATATTATTTTATTCTTTAAACTTACATATTAAATTTCACCTATTGAGGTTAGGGCAAATTGTAACTTAACTTGGCGTATCTATATTTTAGTACTTTTAAAAGAGTAACATTTACTGCCACATGTGTGTTTCGTTGCCAGCTGATGAAGCATGTAATTTGACTGTGGAATCGTACGCATGTGAGATCCTTTTTTTATATATAATTGTGTGATAAAGAGAGTAACATTTGTTGCACTGATCCCCAATTCTGCGCTTCAGTGTAATGAGTATGAATTTTGTAGGTGGTCTCGAAATGTCCTATACTTCCGAACTGTTGGATGATCCAACAACATCTGAAAAATAAAAAGTCAAGTGTCAATGAATAGTAAAAAGGTCTTTAATGGGCTTAGTCTAATAACATTTTTTTTATTTTTCAAATTTTTTAAGTTGTCTGGTCGAAAATTGGCATATAGGGACTTGTAGGACACCTTAAGATCCATATAGAGACATGTAGGACGCCTTGAGATCAACCTAAAAAGATTCAAAAAATAAAAAAAATTACCCACTGCACTGGCCTTTGATGCAATGGAGCAAGTGTTACTGGATCAAAGATTTTATAATATGAAGGCCAAGGTCAAGTAACTTTTGAACTTTAGTGGCCCCCTAACTACACAAAGAGGAGGAGGACATACCTACACTTCTATAGTGAGGCGAGCGTGAGGATGGTGATGGCAAGGGAGCATGAGGCAGACAACGATGGCAAGGCAAGCATGATGTGACAACGTCAACCATGAGGCCATCGCATGAGTAAGAGTAAGACTAAGGTTGCCAACAGAACTCCCATGATCTTACGAGTCGAATTGACTCGTGCGATCGAGTCACATAAAAAAGTTTTTTTAAATCGCATAAGTTTAATCGAGTCACGTCAATTCGAATTCGTCTTGATACGGTATGAGTCGTTTGAATCGACATTAATTGATCCGATACAACACATCATGTATAAGACTGCAGCAACATCCCATCCAATCCGATTTGCTCGTGAGATGGCGACCTAAAGGGACCTAACCCCGCACATATTAGCCTCGGAGACACTATTTTTGTTTTTTTTTCCCCTTTTGAGAACAAAGCAGTCTAATGAAAATTGGGAAGGAAAAATCCTACGGAGAGATGGGAACCCGGGTTCGACCTCGTCATCCCTATTAACCCCGGTCCATCCAAACCCTAATCCTAGCCCTACACTAGTGGAAGGCAGCGACAACAATATTCCCATCACGATCATATCTTTCCCAACCTTTCTAGTGGCCATTCTTTCCACAAAGGACATTCCTCACAGCATGTAAAGCGAAATTCCTATAAATAAATAAAAGGAGCTCCCAGGAGCTAATTAGAGCAGCTGAGCTCTCCACCCCCAGAAGCAGAAGCCCCCCAACCCCACCTCGGAGATGGCTGCCCCGCCGCCGCCGCCCACCCAGGACGACCTCAAGCGGATCGCCGCCCACCGCGCCGTGGAGCTGGTGAGGTCGGGCATGGTGCTGGGCCTCGGCACCGGCTCCACCGCCGCCCACGCCCTCGACCGCATCGGCGACCTCATCCGTGTTGGAAGCTATTGGTGGGCTCTTACTCACACAAGGTGAAATTGTGGTGGAAAAATATGTGTAGAGAAGGTAGAAAACACAAAAGTTGAAGAAGACCTCAAAATTGGATATTCTATTGATCATATGTGACTTCTTATATGAAAACAACTAACCACATGTATATATAGACCTTACATGAACTTTCTAGATGGATAACTTTCTTAAAATGACTTTTAGACTCCCACTAATTAAGGCTCTAAGGTGGAGCACGAAAATCTCCCCATTACATGTATGGGAGTTACACTTGGGTGGTTACAAAAGACTCTTCAACTCCTATTAATGACCATTACATGACTCTCCACCTCTCTTGCATTCTTAACTCAAAGAAGGTTACAAGAGTTACAAGAGAAACCCAAAAGATACCATAACCTCTAAATAATAAATGACCCATTATTTTCTCTCTAACTCATAACATAAGAAACTCCTTACACAATTATAAGAAGATCCCCATGAAATTAAGTTTATTTCACAACACCCCCTTGTAAACTTAATTCTCTTCCATCAAGCATTCCAAGTAATTTCTTCAATTTGGAGAAGACATCAAACTTCAAAGGCTTTGTGAAAATATCCGCAACTTGATCTTGAGATTTGACAAAAATAAGTTCAATCTCTTTGCTCTTCACATGCTCCCGAATGAAATGAAATCTTGTATCAATGTGCTTGCTCCTTTCATGATAGACCGGATTCTTGGCTAAGGCAATTGCCGACTTGTTATCAACAAGTATCTTTGTAGGCTCTCTTTGATTAACATGAAGATTCTTGAGTAAATTTCTCAACCAAAGTGCATGACACACTCCGGATGATAATGCAACATACTCCGCTTCACAAGTAGAAAGTGTAACAATAGGTTGCTTCTTAGAAAACCAAGTGAATGCCGTTCCTCCTAAGAAGAATACAAATCCAGTGGTGCTCTTCCTTTCATCAATGTCACCTCCCCAATCACTATCGGAGTAGCCTACAAGATCAAATTCCTTGGATGATGAATAAAATAATCCATGATAAATAGTACATTTGATGTACCGAAGGATTCTCTTTGCGGCTTTGAAATGTGTCGACTTTGGTTCTTCCATATATCGGCTCACTAAACCAACACCATATGAAATATCTGGTTTTGTGCATGTCAAATATCTAAGGCTTCCAATCAAACTCTTGAATAAAGTTGAATCAATCACTTCACCTTCTTCATGCTTTGACAATTTGATGCCGCTTTCTACAGGAGTGTTGACCGGATTGCAATCTTCCATATCGAACTTCTTGAGAATTTCTTGTGCATAAGCTTCTTGGGATATGAAAATACCTTCAATTGTTTGCTTTACTTCAATGCCAAGAAAATAGGACATAAGGCCAATATCTGTCATTTCAAATTCTTGAATCATGCATTCCTTGAATTCTTTGAACATATGTAGATTATTTCCTGTAAAGATCAAATCATCTACATACAAACAAACAAGCAATATGTCTCCATTTTCATGTATCTTCAAGTAAAGTGCATGCTCATAAGGACATTTGACAAAATTATTTTGTAAAAAATAATTGTCAATTCTACTATTCCATGCTCTTGGTGCTTGCTTCAAACCATAGAGCGCCTTCTTGAGCCTTAAAACTTTTCCTTCGTGTCCTTTCTTCACATAACCCAAAGGTTGATCAACATAAACTTCTTCATCAAGAAAACCATTCAAGAATGCCGATTTAACATCCATTTGAAAAATACTCCAATGATTTTGAGCCGCTAAAGCAATAACCAAACGAATAGTTTCCAAACGGGCAACGGGAGCAAATACCTCATCATAATCAATTCCGGCCTTTTGTTTGTATCCTTTGGCTACCAATCTTGCTTTGTATTTTTCAACTTCTCCTTTGGCATTTTTCTTCATTTTGTACACCCACTTCACACCAATTGTCTTTTTGCCTTTTGGAAGAACCGCCAATTCCCATGTGTTGTTCTTCTCTATTGATTTGATTTCTTCATCCATAGCATCTTTCCACCTTTCATTTTTTACTGCATCATCAAATGTTAGAGGCTCACAATCTGCAAAAAGACAAAAGAGGGTTAGATCATTTTGATTTTCAGTTACATTGTAGATCTCATCAAGAGATCTCATCTTTCTTGGCCTTGAATTTCTTCCCGACGATGAAGATGATAATGGAGATCCACCACCATGTGGAGACAAAGGTGGCAAAGGTGGTGGCGACTGAGGCAAATGAGGTTCTTCATGTGCATCTTCATCTTCATCAACTAGTGGTCTCATCTCATCACTAGTTTTATTGGTATTCCAATTCCAAGTGTCTTCTTCATCAAAAATCACATCATCATTGACATCAACTTTTTCATTAGAAGGATCAAACAACTTATAGCCTTTAGTACGTGGATCATAACCAAGAAAGATATACTTTTTGCTCTTGTCATCTAACTTGGTTCTCCTTTGATCCGGTACATGTGCATAGGCTACACTTCCAAACACCTTTAAATGAGAAACATCCGGTTTCTCTCCATACCATGCTTCATGTAGTGTCATGCTTTCCAAACCTTTTGTGGGACATCTATTCAACAAATACACCGCACAAGCCACGGCCTCCGCCCAAAACTCTTTCGGCATATTTTTGCACTTCAACATACTTCGGGCCATATTGAGAATGGTCCGATTTCTTCTCTCCGCGACTCCATTTTGATGTGGTGAATATGGAGCCGTTAATGGACGATGAATCCCATGCTCTTCACAAAATGCTTCAAAAGACTTTGATGTGAATTCTCCACCTCTATCCGATCTCATGGCTTTGATGTAGCAACCACTTTGCTTTTCAACAAACACCTTAAATTTCTTGAAAGTATCAAACACTTTGAATTTTTCTTTAAGAAAATACACCCATGTCTTTCTAGTAAAATCATCTGTAAAGGTAAGAAAATATCTATTCTTACCAAATGATGTTGGAGAAATTGGCCCACATACATCGGTGTGAATGAGTTGGAGTGGCCCATTTGTCCTTCTTGTTGCTTCTTTTGGAAAACTCTTTCTATGATGCTTGCCAAGAATACAACATTCACATAACTCATCCGAATGATCAATATGAGGCAATCCTTTCACCAACTTTTGCTTAGACAAAAACTTCAAACTAGCAAAGTTAAGATGCCCATATCTCAAGTGCCATAACCAAGAGAGATCTTTAAAACATGCTTTCAAGGACTTTGTAACTTCACTTTGAATATTCAAAACAAACATTCTATTCTTTTGCATGTCCACTCTAGCAATCAAGTTGTTTCTTTTATCTCTTATTGAAAGACCATGATCTTTCAAGCGAATATCATAGCCTTTCTCTAAGAGTTGTCCCAAACTCAAAATATTATCTTTCATCTCCGGAACATAATAAACATCGGAAATTAATTGATAATTTCCATTCTTTGAACGAATCAAGATGTTACCTTTTCCCTTGATTGCTATTTTGGATGAATTTCCAAAAGTAACTTGGCCACCAACTGTCTCATCAAAATTTGTGAAGATCTCTCTTTGTCCACTCATGTGATTGCTTGCTCCGGAGTCAAGATACCATGCTTCTTGATTGTCCTTCTCTTCTCATTTGTATGCTAACAAGACAAATGGTTCTTCATCTTCATTTTGCTTCTCAACATGATTAGCCTTCTCATCATCATTGTTAGTGGAATCACGCCAACATTCACTTGCATAATGTCCACGTCTATGACAGTTGTAACATTCAACTTGAGATTTTCCATACTTTGGCTTTTCATATGAATCACCACGGCCTCTACCACGGCCTCTTGTGGAGTTTGTAGAAGTGCTTCCCTTCTCTTCATAGGAGATGCATCGTCCTCCTTTTCCACCGCGGCCACGACCACCACGTCCACGACCACGTCCTCTTTGATTCTTGCCTTCACCTTTTCCTTCTTTGAGAGAAAGTTTGGCGGCAAGTGCTTGCTCCAAGGCTTCCTTCTTCTTCTTGAGAAGCCTATGTTCATGGGCCTCTAAGGACCCAATGAGTTGCTCGACGGACATGGTATCCAAATCTTTGGATTCTTCAATAGCCACTACTATATGGTCAAACTTAGAATCAAGTGACCGTAGTAGCTTCTCCACCACACGAACATCCGATGTAGCCTCACCATTTCTTCGTAGTTGATTTACAACTATCTTCACCCTTGTGTAGTAATCCGAGATAGTCTCGGACTCTTTCATTTGTAAGGCTTCAAATTCACCTCTTAGAGTTTGGAGGCGTACCTTTTTCACCATCTCTTCTCCTTTGCAAAACCTCTCGAGCAACTCCCATGCCGCCTTTGAAGAAGTTGCTTCGGCAATCTTCTCAAAGGTAGCTTCATCCACCCCTTGGTAGATGAGAAAAAGGGCCTTTTTATCCCTCTTTCTTGAATCCTTCAATGAAATTCTTTCATTTTGAGGCAAGGTCGCTTCATCATCTGGCTCATCATAGCCTTGGGTGACGATATCCCATACATCTTGGGATCCAAGAAGCGCCTTCATTTGGATGCTCCAATTCTCATAGTTGATTTTGGAGAGTTGAGGAATTTGGAACGCCATATTCCCACTAGCCATACTAACTAGTAGAAATCTTGCTCTGATACCAATTTGTTGGAAGCTATTGGTGGGCTCTTACTCACACAAGGTAAAATTGTGGTGGAAAAATATGTGTAGAGAAGGTAGAAAACACAAAAGTTGAAGAAGACCTCAAAATTGGATATTCTATTGATCATATGTGACTTCTTATATGAAAACAACTAACCACATGTATATATAGACCTTACATGAACTTTCTAGATGGATAACTTTCTTAAAATGACTTTTAGACTCCCACTAACTAAGGCTCTAAGGTGGAGCACGAAAATCTCCCCATTACATGTATGGGAGTTACACTTGGGTGGTTACAAAAGACTCTTCAACTCCTATTAATGACCATTACATGACTCTCCACCTCTCTTGCATTCTTAACTCAAAGAAGGTTACAAGAGTTACAAGAGAAACCCAAAAGATACCATAACCTCTAAATAATAAATGACCCATTATTTTCTCTCTAACTCATAACATAAGAAACTCCTTACACAATTATAAGAAGATCCCCATGAAATTAAGTTTATTTCACAACAATCCGCCGGGGCGACCTCCGCGACGTCGTCGGCATCCCCACCTCCCGCTGGGCCGAGGCCCGCGCCGCCGCCGCCGGCATCCCCCTCTCAGACCTCGGCGCCCACCCCGCCGTGGACCTCGCCATCGACGGCGCCGACGAGGTCGACCCCGCCCTCAACCTCGTCAAGGGCCGCGGCGGCTCCCACCTCCGGGAGAAGATGGTGGAGGGCGCCAGCCGCCGACTCGTCGTCGTCGCCGACGAGTTCAAGCTGGTGCCCCGCCTCGGGGCCACCGGGCAGGCCTTGCCGATGGAGTTGGTGCCCTTCGGGTGGCAGCGCACGTGGGCCCAGCTGGAGGCGGCGCTGGAGGGGTGCCGGGCGAGGCTGCGGAGGGTCGGCGGAGGCGAGAGCGAGCCGTTCGTCACCGACAACGGCAACTACGTGGTGGACCTGTTCATGGAGGAGGGGAAGGGGGTGGAGGGGGACCTGAGCGAGGCCAGCGACCGCATCCTGAGGATAACAGGGGTGGTGGAGCACGGCATGTTCCTGGGCATGGCATCCATGGTGATCGTCGCCTGGAAGGACGGGCGCGTCACCCAGATGGTGCCGGCTTCTTACACTTCCACGTAGGGCTGTCAACGGATCCGATAATATCCAACTCGGATTCGTATCCGTATCCGATTAGTCGAATATTTATCCGATTAAGACATCTGGCCAACATATCCGAATATCCGTTTAATAATCTGATTAACATTCGAAGCGGAAACGGAAAATAGATATCCGCTTCGATTATTATCCGACCGATTATGTATTTTAATAAGTTATTTTAATTTTAATGATATTTATATGTTTAAATAAATGGTAATTCAATATTTGAAGTATGCTTAAGACATGTTGAATGGTAATAATGACGTTTCTTGTGATTTTTTTAATTTGTAGTGATTTTACTAATTTACATAAATTATTTAAGTATTTGTTATTATCTAAGGTATATTTAATGAAGCATTCAAATTATTTAAATTTATCTAGATATTTATAACTTGAATATAATTAATTTAAATCTATGATATTCATGGACTATGCAAAAAATAAAATTTACAAGTCATTAAATTACAAGACAAAGTTAAAATATTTAAGTATTCGAATTATTATCCGAATTTGGATACTATCCGGCGGAGTCGAATGCGGATAGAAAAATTTATTATCCGTCGGATAGTATCCGGAGTCGGATATTCGGATAATATTAAACGGAGCGGAGTCGGATACTGTGGTTACCGCTCCGTATTGGTTCCGTTGACGGTCCTAGTATGCCCTTGTATTTTTGTTTTCCTAATTAACTGGAAAAGAGAATACGTTGGTAAAACATTTGGTTTCATATTGATGTTTTCTATTATGAATCAACAACAAAAATGATCAATTGCATTGAGAATTTCACTTAAGTAAAATTATTATTGTTGATGATATATCATGCTCTTTTAATTAAAAACTACCTGATCTATAATAACAAGTTTACTAAAGAATTGAAATAAAAAAATCTTACTTATACGGTGTTTGACATATGTCAATTATCCTGGATTCCTATGTTTATATTTTATAGATGTTTAATATTATAGTTATGTTATAACATTCCTAAACTTAGATTTTTATAAATATTTAATTGTAAGCTTATTTCCAAATAATATTTAGCATTAAAAAGCCTTGGCAGGTTTATAAATATCGAGAAAGGATAACAAAGATCCTGTGATAAGGGTATGTTTGCAACTAAAGGAAGTAAAGATGTTTGAAATTTTACCCCTCTATCGCAATGACGGAGCGAGGTTAGCGTGCATGATCCAGAAATGTTCCCTATTTTTCTTATTTTAGTAAAACTTGCGTGCTGACGCGCAGCTAGCTGTTCGATGCAAGTATATTTTTCTCTGTTTTTTTTTTTTAAGAATTCAGGAGTAGGGGGCAAACCTTAAGGGGCCCATCTATAAGATCGCGTGGTTAAAAAAAAGAAAAAATGAGATAAAAAGGACTATCCACAATACACTACCTTCCCTGCACTGTAAAGGAAATCGAACAACAAAACGTTGATTACGTCTTAAAAACTTGAAAACGGAAAGAACCCATTGATTCCAGATGTCATTTAATATATATGCCAAACATGCATGTCCGACATCTACTTGTTTCTCTTTAATTTCATGTAAATTAATTCAATGCTAATTAGTTATGTGAAGTAATAATATTAATATTTCTTTTCAATTGCAAGGGCTTTTTGTCCTTTTCCATTATCCAATTTTCCTATATTTTTGTAATTAACCGGGATATATGCGATCACCTATATATACTCGAGGGTACAAGACTGATAATTAAACAATAGGGGCAAGGATTTTAATTAAATGGAAAAGATGGCGACAAGCACCATTAAATTAAGTTACACAAATTAAGGTACGTAATTACGCAGAGGACGGCTTCAATGCTCGCTTTGATCGATCTGGAGCACGATGCATCATCATCACTCTGCTTGAGGCTCTCATCCAGCACACATGCATGCATGGTGAGGATGTTTACATGCATACAACTAATTAATTAAGCACCGCAGGGAGGGGGGATTTGGGTGCCGCTATATATAGCTTTCACATTGGTACATGTGGAGGTGGCGCGAATTCCGTCTGGATGATCCAAGCGAACGTTCTGGAGATGGACGTTTCGGCATGGCACCCCCCGACTACAGTTGAGGGTCACAGCAATAGGAGTGGACGTCGTACCCCTTATGTTCTTGAAGAAAATGTCGCTGATCTCCACACGCGATGGTGCCTGCAGCTCGATCAATTAGGCCAAAATCTATTATTCGTCTTAATTTATTATACATGTTCAGCTGGATATATTATCCAAGCTTTAGTTAGCTAGTTTGCTTACCGCAGAAGAGCAGGAGGCATAAGGGCAGTAGGTCTGGTCGATGATGATGGGATTTGCCACATTGTTCATGACGATGTTGTCAAATGTCATGTTGGAAGCCGCGATGCTTCCTGGGGAATTCGCCCACGTCTTGATTCTAATCCCATTGGCGGTTCCGGTGAGGAAGCTGTCTTTAACAACTAGACCGCGGACGTCCTTCTCATGTGCATATCTTCCCAAGCTTCCCACGCTGTGACCGAATTCATCATCCACACCATGCATATATATATATATATATATATATATATATATATACTCGGGAGACAAGAAACGCACGTACAAAACCGAACGAGAATATGTATATATACTTGTAGAAATACTCATGCAGACATGGCGGGAAACATGTAGAGGCGCCCATGCTGCATGCAGGTGCATCTTATACGTACGTACCTGATACCATGCCCTGGTCCGCAGGTGATGCCACTGAGCAGGACCTGCGAGTTGCCTTGCCCAACGGAAATGCAGTCGTCTCCCGTTGCTATTGATGATTGGTGGATGGTGACATCGTTGCTTTGCTCAATGTGGATCCCATCAGTGTTGGGGCTGTTATCAGGGGCGGAGATCTTGATGCCACTGGCTTTGAAATTTGTGCACCCCACCAGTGCAATGTGGAAGAATTTGCTGTTCAATGACGTTATGCCTCCCACCGTTGTGTTCGTCATCGATACAAACTTGACAGACTGATCAGGAGCAAACAAAGAGGGATTGATCATTTAAACGAGACATGCGATCGAACTAATGGGCGCGTATCTCGTACTCCCTCCTACTCATGTGTTATATATATATATATATATGATATGCGGATCTCATGCCCAGCTAGCTAGCCACTCTCATCGATCTTTGTGTGCACAAGGAGAGCTCACCGTGGGAAGAAGTTTACAATTGCTGTTCATAGGACATGTGTTATGAGGCCAAGCAGCAGATCCCTGGCCGTCGAATATCCCTCCTCCGGTTAGCTTCAGGCCGTCTACCCAGCCAAACTCCACCCAGGAATCTCCAAATTTTTCCAAACTAGTTGTCGCCTTCAGGTAACCCTGCATGGACAATCTAAGAGGGTCAGTTTAATTAGTTACACCTAGCTAGGAATATTAGTACTGCAAATCACAGGGCTTGCCTTCATGTTGACCGTCATGGATGAAACTTGTTTGCAAGGGCCCATAAAGCTGGTGGGACCAATGAGGTAAGTTCCTTTGGGAACCAGAAGCTCAACGTTCCCAACCGAGTTGCATGCTGCTTTCCATGCGGCCATGAATGCCTGCAGGATATATATATACAGGGCGAGGGAATTAATGGAATTTCTACTAGACTTCCTTAACGCGTTCCAGCTTTCCCCGCATAAGAAACACATATTGGGGTTAGTATATATGTCCAGACGGAAGCTATGCGCATCACGCACGGCTGCAGATTTTATGTTAGAAATCCAGAACGTACGTACTTTTGGTCCATGTTCTTTAATTGTCATTAACGGAGAAGATCTTAATTGTAGCCAGCAAACTTATGAGACCAGATGAACGGTGACAGTGAGCGATCGCAAATATATAATTCTGCATAGGATGGCATGTAGTTAAGTCATTAATCAAGTACTGTAATATCCCCCAGGTGCAGTACTGCCGATACATATTTCTCAACACAGTTAACTGCAGGCAAACATATATGTCAGTCACTTGGATCCCACCTCCCGATCGACTTGTGTACATGTCTTGATGGATATATAGGTTCAATATGATCCGTCTGCCATCGTAATCACTTGGGTCTGAGAGTTAAATATAGTGGAAGTTAAACTTGGACAAAAAGAAGGGTGGGTTGTATCATATGATCACCACCATGAGTTTTCTTCCTAAAAATTATCTACTAACAGGAAGACCATGACATAAGTCAGAAAACTTCAAATGCAAAATTAATTGGAATCAACACTGCAAAATAACCGCTCTACGGTGGGGGTGAATGGCTTATACAAATCTGAGTCCAACCCAAAAATTGCTCAAAAGAGAAATCTAATCCAAAAGTACACTAGGTATGTGTGAAATGAAAGGATGCAACTCACAAAGAAGAAAGACTCTAGACGTGACAGGCACACGCATAAAGATTTCAGACGGAGTGAGAGGAGGAGGAAAATCGTATCATTGGGGTGTTCACGGTTTGGTTTGGTTTGGTTTGAAGAGAATTTTTATGAAATCAAATCAAATCGAATTAAATTTCAAATCAAATCAAACCAAACCGTACAGATTTCAAATCGAACCAAACCAAATCGAAATAATTTGGTTCGGTTTGTAATTCGGTTTGGGCTTCTAGCTACAAAATGGGCTTTCAACTACATGATGACTTGGTGAGTAAAAAATCTGTAAATTCAAACTTCAAAGTGGCTACAGTTGTGGGCCTCCCAACACAAACAATACAACCTACAAGCCATGTCAAAAGCCCACAAACAAATTCCAACTCAAACCTTCGAAATCCAATAGATTAACAAATCATAAACCCTTCCACTCAGACCAAACTCAATGAAAGTGAATGAAAAGCTCACATTACCTTTTAGACTATATAATATTTACTCAAATATATTAAATAAATTCAGGTAATATATAATTTTTATATGCCAATAACTAGAATTCGTTCCTCGGTTCGGTTCGATTTATGAAGTCTCCAAATTGAACCGAACCGTTCATTCTTGTTCGGTTTGGTTTTAAGCCAAATCGAATTTTTTTTAATTTTGAACCGAACCGAACCAGTCGGTTCGATTTGATTTTTCGAGTTGACCTAAACAGTGAACACCCCTACCGTATCCTCTAATTAATAAAATAATACACAGACAACAACTAATTTCATCATATCTTGTCTGCTCTTATTCCTTGTTATAAACAGAGCCCTTAACTTGCAGATGTGTCAATCAAATCTACAGATGATAAAAGAAAACGGAGAAACTAATTCGGATCGTGAAGAGAGAGAGAGAGAGAGAGAGAGATCTATAGAGAGAGAGAAGGGGCCGGCCGACCGACCTGGGTGTCGTCTGTCGTCCCATCGGCATGAGCACCGAACGTCTTCACGTTGAAGTTACCGGCGGCAGCGGCAGAGCTACTTTGCCTCGCACCCTCCACGACGCCGATGGAATGCTGCCATGTTAATAGTATTGCCATCAATAAACATACCCTCATCATCTGGGGTCCCATTCTCCCTTGTCAATATCCCGTCGTCCTCCAAGCACCTCTTGCATGCGTTCTCTTCCAGCCTCCCTCTCCCTTTATTCAGTTGCCGGATGGTCAAGAGGGGTTGTCAAGAAAAGGAACTACTATATTAGGCTGCTATCCTTCCGGCCGTGGCTATTTCTGATCTTCCAACCGTTGCAACCCTAATTCCCACTACCATTTCCTTTTCTTACGCACGTACCTCTTTTCCCCACCCCACCCCATCTCTCTCTCTCTCTCCCCTTCTCCCCCCAAAAAAAAACAATACACTCTAATGGGGGGAAGGAGATCACTCAAAGGTTTCACCTCTCGGGCGTGCGGGTCTCGCGACCCTCCTCTCCCACCCTCTTTTGCAACAGCGTGCAAACTTATCCATCCCCACATCTCCACATCCCACGGGTAACGGGGGATTCGAAAAAAAGTTACTCCCTTGCAGTTTCTTTCCACGTTAATTTTTTAGTCTGACGTTCTCCACGGCCGTCGTTCTAAACGACAACGCGGTCACTGACGTGGTCATCTTCTCGGCGGCGACGGGCGTGGCAGTGTCGGGGCAGGCCAACATCCTCACGGGCGTGGACAAGGCCACCGGCTGGGGCTGCATCGGCATCTGACGTGGTCATCTTCTCGGCGGCGACGGGCGTGGCGGTGTGGGGGCAGGCCAACGTCCTCACGGCAAGGCCACCGGCTGGGGCGTCATCGGCATCTGACGTGGTCATCTTCCTCGGCGGCGACGGGCGTGTCGGTGTCGGGGCAGGCCAATGTCAGCATCGGCATCTGACGTGGTCATCTTCTCGGCGGCGACGAGCGTGGCGGCGTCGGGGCAGGCCAACGTCCTCACGGGCGTGCACTGCTACAACAAGGCCACCGGCTGGGGCGGGATCGGCATCCACCTCCGCCTGCCGGGGCGGACCCAGACGCGGGTGCTCGGCTGCTACCTCGACTACACCGGCATCATGGCGGAGGACCCCGTGCTGCTGCTGGTGGCCAACTCCTTCCTCGGCGACGCCAACATCATGCTCATGCTCCAGTCCTTCTCCTCCTCCTCCGTCCCACTTCCTCATCGTTCGTTGGTGGGATCTGCTGTTGTGACTTCTTTGTGCCCCTAGGACGCTCCAGGCCCGCAGGTAGGTCTCAGAACCAGATTTCTACGTTGCAGTGAAAAAAAATTTCTACTCCTGGAACAAGTTCACGTACCTTATTGATTCACAGACAATAAAAATATAAAATTAATTGTATTTTTAGTTTCTTTAAACTCTAGCTATATAATATCCAAACTTAGCTATAATATTTCTTTGACTGGACGTCTTCTGGCCATTTGGTTATAAGCCTGGGTAAAGTTATGGATTGATACCCTATGTTTGTAAGACGACTACCGTGCCTTGACTCGACAAGGCGCCTTCATGTACGTCTCTATTAGATGATTAATTAACACGTCCAAGTTGTGTTCTAATTACGTTGCTACCAAAACCCTTACGCACTACGTCAGAACTTTGTTTTTTTTTTCTTGTCTTTCACTATGTCCAGATATTTACAACCGACTAGGAATTGACCCTGGCTGTATTATTTTTAGACCTTAATTAAGATTAAATCTGAAAATTTTCAATTGAGAGGCAAGTGTGAACCAATTGTTCTAAGCAGCTAGCTGGATCTACGCATACAGGAACTTATAAACGCACGAGCAGACCTCACATGACATGAGAAAAGTAATCTTCGTACAAAAGATACCATCTTACGCATCTAATGCCTCAATAATTAATTATCACGTCCGGATTATGTTCTTTATGCACATATTAGAGCTTATAAACAAATAAGATTCGTTGGTCTTCTTCTCATAGGTATCAATATGTTCTTACGTATATGAAGAAAATTAGCAATAAACAAATAAATAACTCAATTATTATGACAAGTAAAAAAATATCAAACCTACCCGTGTGAATGAAAACACATAAAATGAAGTCTAACACGGGCACCAGAAAGTAGTCCCCTTGAGCAAACGTAAGCATTTAGCCACCGGCTTCTTGAGAGAAATTAATGACGCCAGTTCTACTTAAGAAACGTCATATAAGCAGTAGTTAAAGTCTGTCTGATGTGGGCTATAAATCCCATGCCCAAGCATTTCTGAGGGTGGAATTTGTCCAGGCACCAGAAAGGCATCAAATTTGGGAACTTCCAACTAATTAATCTGAAGTGCTTATTTCTATTTTTTAATGGGATATATCCCAAGACATTTTTATTGCTCTCTCTTGCACGGTTTCCACACTCTGTTGGTATTCTTCTGCTGCTCTGTTGGTATTCTCTTAGTTTATTTTTAATTAGTTCCTTTCTCTAACATTTAACGGTAGTTTCATGAGCAGATTTCCTCAAAAGGCAATATTCAATAGTTAAATTAGTGTTCAGAGTTAGCAGTCGTCAACTTCAAAAGGTATTAATCTCATATATTTCCTTTACACAATTTGTCTTCCTTTAATTTCTCTCACTGAATCAAAATATTATTTAACAGGTTGCCACAGGAGGAATTAAAGAGACATAATTGGTTCTCATCAATCGGACAGAAGCCACATCCCAAATCAATTTTTGTTAGTTCCAACATTTGAATATTAATCTCATCATCATTATGAATTTTTTAAATGTTAAAAAAAAAATTGATCTCTCTCTCTCTCTTCTTCAATGGGCCGGTAAAAATATAGAATTCCCCATGCCCTCTCTGTCTCTCTCTAACATCGATCTTGCCGTGAAATTGCTCTATATCTCTCACACGCATACTTCCTATCCTTCTTAATTACCTTTTTTTATTTTTCCTCTCAACCACTTCATACTTAACCACCTCTCTCTCTCTCTCTCTCTCTACCTACACGATTCGGTCATGATATTTGAGCAATTTTGTACGTAACCATCTACTTATATATCCTAGACTAGACCGCTGTCATGATATTTAAGCAATTTTTTATCACCAGGCTTTGTACGCAAACTTTGAATTTCTTTCTTGCAGAACGTCATTGACCACCTCTCTCTCCGATTGATCCACACACAAGTGGACTATATGTTCAAACTAGTTTCAAACCCGTGCGTATTTATGTGATATTATTTAAAATATATAATAAATTTAATTTTAAGATAAAAATATCATATTGATTTAAATAATTTTGTTTCAATAAAATTTTAATTTTAAGCAAATAATCAAGTATAAAGATAATTTTACATTAGAAATATTAATTTTTTAATTTTGCTAAATAAGGGCTCTAATATGAAGGCATTTCACTTGCATGTTAAACTGTATTAGTACAAACTATGTGAGTTTAATGAAGAGATCTCATGAGATCTAAAATAGCGTCGAAAAAGCAAAAGAAAAAAAAAAGCAATAACATGTAGTAAATACCAAGTATAAACATAATTTTGTATGAGGATTATGATGAAATCATAACAGTGTGCAAATTAGATAAAATATTATTTGAGCACAATGCATGATCATAGTACTTCTACATATTAAAGAATTTAATAGTATTGTTATTCAAAAATAGATTATTCATAAAAGATACTGTTGATGATGAAGGTTGATTTTAAGTAAAGATACTAAAGATATGTTTCAAACTTTAGAGTCTCGAATTGTCTTATTTTTTAAGAGGTTTACCGTACACATATTAATATACTTAAAAATATTAATATGTTATCACTAAAAATATTATATGTGATTATAAATATTAAGTATTATATGATATGGTAATTATTAACATATAAAAATTAATAATATTAATAATCAAGTATAAAACTCATTTTGTATAAGGAATGTTGAATTTTTAATTTCACTTAATAAGGACTCTAATATGAAGGTATTTTGCTGGCATGTTAAACTGTATTAGTGCTAGTCATGTGAGTTTAATGAAGAGATCTCAGAAGATCTAAAATAGTATTGAAAAAAAGAAAAGAAAAGCAGTGACATTCAGTAAATAACTAAATATAAATTTAATTTTATATGAGGACTACAACGAAATCATAACAACGTTCAAATTAGATAAAATATTATTCTGAGCATAGTGGATGACCATGGTACTTTTACGTAATAAAGAATTGAACGATATCGTTATTAAAAAACAGATCATTCATAAAAGATATTGTCGATGAAGGTTTATTTTAAGTAAAGATACATAAGATTATACTTCTAACTTTAGGGTTTCTAGTTGTCTTATTTGCAAGGTGACTTGATACATAAGATTATACTTCTAACTTTAGGGTTTCTAATTGTCTTATTTGCAAGGTGACTTACCGCATATATTAATATACTTAAACATATTAATATGCTATAATTAAAGATATTATATCTAAAAAATAGTATATGTGACTATAAATATTAAATGTTATATAATATGACGATTATTAACATATAAAAATTAACATTATAGATAATCGGAATGGAAAAAATACGTTTTCGATTCATATAAAATCAAAAAATACATTTTTCGTTTCCGTTTCCGATAAGATCGAAAAACACATTTTTCGTTTCCGATTCTTATATCAGAATTAGATATTATTTTTGATAATTATAAAAAAATTAATTTATTTATTTAAAATTTATTGGTGCCCTCTCTTCTTGCAAAAGTCCCTCTCCTCAACTGTTAGATTAAAAATGATCTAAAAATTAATATTTATTATTAATAATAAACTTAATAATAATTAAAATTAAAAATAAAAAAATGGATACAAAAACAGGTGTTTCTGTTTCCGATTCCGATAATTATCGGATGAATATGTTTTATTGAAAACGAATATTTTTTTCGGTAATGGATCGAAATATCAGATAACAGTTTCCTTTGACAACCCTAGTGGCAAGGCTTCTCCGTGCATGTGAAAGATGGGTCTTGGGCTAGGACGATACTTGGGGATCAATTGGAGAAAGACGGGATAGTCAGTTTTTGAAGAGAGGGATAGAGGCAGTTAGAGATGTGGAGTGAGTTTTTGAATAAAGAGAGAAAGAGAGGCTTGCATGGGTGAGTGATTTGGGTGAGAGAGAGAGAGAGAATGTGTTATTAAGAGAAATTTAAGTGGGTTGACTATTTGCAAGAATTATTTTTTTACCTAGGAGAAAACACGTATGTGCGGTTAACTTTAAAGTTAAAATTTCTTAAGGATAATGATGAGGCAGAATCCGATTCGGCCCATTAAAGCAAGCCCAAACCCCGTTCAGCCCAACAGCAGCAGTACCAGGCCCTCCGGGAGCCTTCGGCCCGTCAGCAGCCCAGCAGCCTTCGGCCCATAAGCGGCACCGTCGCTCCCGGTCCAACAGGCTTCAGCCCGTCAGCGGCCCACTAGCCTACGGCCCGGGAGCAGCGCGGCAGCCCAGGGCCCAACAGGCTTCGGCCCATCAGCGGCCCAACCCCCTTCGGCCCGGTAGCCGAATCCGGCCCACTCCGGTGGCGGATCGGGCACTAAGGCGGTTTATCAGTAAGCCCTCATTTAGTCCTATATCGGCTGCCACCGTTAACCATCCGCTATCCTCTGCTATAAATACCCCGCTATTTATTGCCAAAGGGGCAAGGCGATGGATGCTTCCTCAAGCCTCCGAGACCCTTAAAAGGACTACTGTCCGAAAAGCATTAAAGCTACTCTCTTTGCCTTCTGAATCGAATCTTCTTCAGGAGCTAACTTGACCGTCGGAGGGGGTTCCCCAGGGCTGAAGCCCGGGACTCTTGCTGACTGGTTTTTCTTCTTCTTTCCCTCCTGCAGGAGCTCGGTTCGAATCTTCGCCGACCTTCCCGAGTCGGTATCGGCCGCCGACCTCGGATTCCTCTCCCTGGTCTCGACGCCGTACGCCGGCTGCCCCAAGACAAGAGACTCGGTCTCGCGCTGAAGGGGCTTTTGGGCTCACTATCCAAGAGCAAGCCGAGTCCGAGTCACTTTCGGCCTCGGGCTTTCGGCTTCGTCGCCCGTCGACAGATCAGTCGGAAGGAGATTCGTTCAAGCCGCCCCTTCGTTCGCCGAAGGAGCCTCGGCCCCCTACTTCCTGTGCGAGCCAACCTCCGGACCTTCGGCTCCGCCGCCTCTGCATCCTTCGTCATTCGGATCCCCGTCGGGCCCTCTCAACACCGATCCGACCCAGCACCGGATCCCTCTCTTCGGATTCCGGCTTCGGAATCCGGTCGTGATAGCTTCGGCTACATCACGTGGCGCCGTCTGTGGGAAACCAACAAACAAGTCATGTCTCAGCGACCTGTGACCCGACAATTCGGACAGAGCGAAGCAGAGGCGCGGGAAGCCCCAGCGCAGTTGCTACACTCCGAAGGCACTCCATCCGCCCCCTTGAGCGTGGCTCGGCTAGTCACACCAGGGCCCACCACTAAAGGCAACCGGCTAGAGGAACTACAGCAGCAGATAACAACGCTGGCTGCCACTGTAGCCTCCCTGGCGCCCCTGCCCGATGTGGTATCCGCCATCGTCCAGCAGATAGGGGTACTGAGCCAGCTCCCCCGCCAAGCGCCCCCACCTCGTCTTTGTCCTGTTTAAAACGAGGGATTTCGGCCGACATCTCTGCAAGCCTTGTCCGCCGAAGCCTTTATGGTGGACGGCGAGCCTGCGGTACCACTTGCCCCTCCAACGGCTCATCTTCAACCAGCAAATCAGGAACCTCCACATAAGCGATATCGGAAGAAACGGGACAGAGGCAAGCGACAGGATCCGCAGCCACAGCACCTACCGCTACTTGCTCCCCCTTCCCAAATGCTTGCGGAGATAAAACATATGCTCCGGCGGCCGCAACGCATGAAAACTGATCCTCGCCGAAGGGACCCTAGCAGATATTGTGAATACCATCGGGAGACCGGCCACATGACTGATGAATGCCGGCGACTTCGGGAGGAGATAGATCGCCTCGTCAGAGAGGGCCAACTGCCGCTGTACCGGTGGGAATAGCCTCAGCAGAGGTGCGACCGAAGGACCTCGGAGTAGGAAGGCAAACATCCGAAGAGTTCCCCTGCCATACCTCTAAGAACGACTGGAGTGTGTAAACGGAAGCGACCGAGGGGCTCGCGGATTAGTAACCCCTCCGACACGTATCCCCCTCGTCTAAAATATGGGGGACCTTCGGCACTTCATGTAAATTAACCTGGAATTTAGCCAGGAGACATAAGGAAAGTCTGTTCTTTGAAAAGTATCTGAGCAATAATTCACAAAAGTCCGCAGCAACCTGATTCGGAATGGCTCCGGCCATGCGTACCGAATCAGAGCGGCAAGGATTTCTCAGCAAAAGTCCATAGCAACCTGATTCGGGATGGCTCCAGCCATGCATACCGAATCAGAGCGGCAAGGATTTCTCCGCAAAAGTCCGCAGCAACCTGATTCGGAATGGCTCCGGCCATGCGTACCGAATCAGAGCGGCAAGGATTTCTAAGCAAAAGTCCGCAGCAACCTGATTCGGGATGGCTCCGGCCATGCGTACCGAATCAGAGCGGCAAGGATTTCTCTGCAAAAGTCCGCAGCAACCTGATTCGGAATGGCTCCGGCCATGCAAACCGTATCGGGAGCGGCAAGGAATTCTCAAAGTCCGCGGGTCCTTTGATCCGACGAATGGCGCTCGGCCATGTAATCCGGATCAGGACGCGGCATGGTATTTTCTCTAAGTCCGTGTAAACCGTATCGGGAGTGGCTTCGGCCATGCAAACCGTACCGGGAGCGGCATGATCCTCTTAAAGTCCGCAAGTCCTTCGATCCGACGAATGGCTTCGGCCTTGTAATCCGGATCAGGACACGGCATGGTTTTCTCTAAGTCCGTGTAAACCGTATCGGGAGTGGCCTCGGCCATGCAAACCGTATCGGGAGCGGCAAGGAATTCTCAAAGTCCGCGGGTCCTTTGATCCGACGAATGGCGCTCGGCCATGTAATCCGGATCAGGACGCGGCATGGTATTTTCTCTAAGTCCGTGTAAACCGTACCGGGAGTGGCTTCGGCCATGCAAACCGTATCGGGAGCGGCATGGTATTCTAAGTCCGTGTAAACCGTACCGGAAGTGGCCTCGGCCATGCAAACCGTATCGGGAGCGGCAAGGAATTTTCAAAGTCCGCGGGTCCTTTGATCTGACGAATGGCGCTCGGCCATGTAATCCGGATCAGGACGTGGCATGGTATTTTCTCTAAGTTCGTGTAAACCGTATCGGGAGTGGCTTCGGCCATGCAAACCGTACCGGGAGCGGCATGATGCTCTTAAAGTCCGCAAGTCCTTCGATCCGACGAATGGCTTCGGCCATGTAATCCGGATCAGGACACGGCATGGTTTTTCTCTAAGTCCGTGTAAACCGTATCGGGAGTGGCTTCGGCCATGCAAACCGTACCGGGAGCGGCATGATCCTCTTAAAGTCCGCAAGTCCTTCGATCCGACGAATGGCTTCGGCCATGTAGTCCGGATCAGGACACGGCATGGTTTTCTCTAAGTCCGTGTAAACCGTATCGGGAGTGGCTTCGGCCATGCAAACCGTACCGGGAGCGGCATGATCCTCTTAAAGTCCGCAAGTCCTTCGATCCGACGAATGGCTTCGGCCATGTAGTTCGGATCAGTACACGGCATGGTTTTCTCTAAGTCCGTGTAAACTGTATCGGGAGTGGCTTCGGCCATGCAAACCGTACCGGGAGCGGCATGATCCTCTTAAAGTCCGCAAGTCCTTCGATCCGACGAATGGCTTCGGCCATGTAGTCCGGATCAGGACACGGCATGGTTTTCTCTAAGTCCGTGTAAACCGTATCGGGAGTGGCTTTGGCCATGCAAACCGTACCGGGAGCGGCATGATCCTCTTAAAGTCCGCAAGTCCTTCGATCCGACGAATGGCTTCGGCCATGTAGTCCGGATCAGGACACGGCATGGTTTTCTCTAAGTCCGTGTAAACCGTATCGGGAGTGGCTTCGGCCATTCAAACCGTATCGGGAGCGGCATGGTTCTCTTAAAGTCCGCAAGTCCTTCGATCCGACGAATGGCTTCGGCCATGTAATCCGGATCAGGATGCGGCATGGTATTTTCTCTAAGTCCGTGTAAACCGTACCGGGAGTGGCCTCGGCCATGCAAACCGTATCGGGAGCGGCAAGGAATTCTCAAAGTCCGCAAGTCCTTCGATCCGACGAATGGCTTCGGCCATGTAATCCGGATCAGGACACGGCATGGTTTTCTCTAAGTCCGTGTAAACCGTATCGGGAGTGGCTTCGGCCATGCAAACCGTACCGGGAGCGGCATGATCCTCTTAAAGTCCGCAAGTCCTTCGATCCGACGAATGGCTTCGGCCATGTAGTCCGGATCAGGACACGGCATGGTTTTCTCTAAGTCCGTGTAAACCGTATCGGGAGTGGCTTCGGCCATGCAAACCGTACCGGGAGCGGCATGATCCTCTTAAAGTCCGCAAGTCCTTCGATCCGACGAATGGCTTCGGCCATGTAATCCGGATCAGGACGCGGCAGGATATTCTCTAAGTCTGCGTAAGACGAAGCGGGAGCGGCTTCGGCCACAGGAGCCGCATCTAAAGCAGCCGTATCTGCTGGCGAGACTCTATCAACGCCCTATCCGAACCTACTTCGGGTCTCAACTTCGCAAACTATGGCGAACGACAGAAGGATCTCGGATTTCAGAAAGGCCAGATCCACTTCAATCATGCGAAAAGAAACAAGGTAAAGCCAAAAACATTCCTTATATTCACGAGAGGAAGTACAAACTCGACCATATGCCTGGCCGAAGGCTTACAAAAGTGGAAAAACAAAACCGAGGGGAACCCTCGTATTAGTCCTCGACGACCCTCTCCTCCTCCGCCTCGACGACGTTTCGGCCAGGAGAGGGAGAGGGAGAGTCAACGATCTGCACCGCTTCAGGAGCGGCCTCCTCGGCGGTCACGTCTTCATCTTCAGCAACTGGAGGCGAGGCCCTTTCGGCCATGAGATCCTTCCACCAGGATAGGAGCTCCCTGGCTTCCGCGCCCATCGGTAGGGCGACCTCGGTCAAATCGACGCTCGGGCAGGCCCTCTGGGCGACAGCCAGCCCGAGGTCGAAGACCGAAGAAGACGCTAACAGCTGGGCTCGGAGGATCTCTTGGGCGTAGTCACGCCCGGCCTTGTAATCGGCTACGGCCGACTCCGCCACCTCTTCCAGTTCCTGCTTCAGAGCCGAGACCTCCTCGGCGTGGCGGCGCTTCTCCGAAGCTCGCCGGGACTCCTTGTCCTGGATCTGGGCCTTGAGGGCCCGGATCTCGGACTGAGCCACAGCAAGCTCGCTCTCGGCCTTCTCCTTGGCCTCGGCGGCAGCACGGGCCTCTGCTGCCCTCTTCTCCAGCTGCGCCCGCGTCCGGGCGCTCACAGTAGCGAGCCTATCGACCAGGGGCTCGATACGGGGCACCGCCGAGGTACCCTCACCCGAACCGGCCGGATCCTCCTCAGCCTCCAGAAGCTTGAGTCGGAGCAGCTCCTGATGGTGCATCAGGACGCTACCCGTCACCGCAGCTTGCGGACTGAGAGTAGACAAGGGTAAGAGAAAATCAAAAGACAGCTAAGGAAAGTTAAGTTGAAGAACTTTCAGACTTCTTACCTGGACCGCCAACTGGGCGCTCATCGCCGCCAGGTCGGTAATCGAATGCTCCTTCAGCTCTTCGAAAGCTGAAGGGAGAGTGAGGCTGCTGAGCAGACGGAGGCATGTCTGCGGGTCCTCCATGCTCTCATCCTTGTACACCCCCGGCTCGGGGTGCCACCATTCGCGTTGCGCCCGGGGCGCCTGCGACCCAGCGCCTCCGTCATCGGCCCCTGCCGATGCGGCCGGAGGGGAGTCGCCCCTCGGCGCCTCGGGAGACGCCAGCCTTGCGGCCCTCCGAGCCTCGGCGCTCCTCCTGATCAGCGGAGCCACCTCCGCCTCTTCGGCCTCCTCTACCCGGGGGCGCTTCGACGCTCGGCCGCCCCTTCGAGCGGCGAACTTAGTCTTCTGCTCCCTCTCGAGAGCAGCGGCGGCAGCACGGCCCTCGGCGGAGGCCGTAGTCCTTGGGACCCCGCCTCTGGTCCTCGGAGCTCCAGCGCCTCGGCCAGACCTGCCTGCCGCTTGCGGGGCCGGTGCCCGGCCTGAACCGCACTGGTCGGATATCAGGGCGAGGAGGTCGTCAAGCTCGGCCATTACTGCAAGCAAGAAGAATAAGTTAGAAACAAAACGGCGATCGAGTAGCAAATTCAAAGCCGACTTACCTTCGGCCGAAACTTCATCAGCATCCCCAGCCGGAGGAGCTTCGGCCGAAGGAGCGGCAGCCCTTCCCCCGCGGCCCCGCGGAGTCTCCCCGGGAGGAAGGTAAGGGAAAGCCCGCTCCAGATCAAACTTGTGGTCCGGCCAAACCCCGGCATTTATCAGCCGCTCTGCATTGCTGAGAAGCCCCCAAATGTTGTACGGGGCCATGATCTGAATGTGGTCCACGAGGGTGCTCTGAACGGAGGTCAGAACAGGAGGATCCGAGAGGCCTGCGGCCAGCGGTGCCCATTCAGTAGGAAAGGGCCACACGCCCTTCTCGTTCTCCGGCAGGGAAATGAAGACGAATTTCCTCTTCCAGCCGTGGATGGACGAGGGCTTCCCGGAGAAGATGCTTCGGCCGACCCGAGGGACGAAGCAGTACCACTCGGATTTCCCCTGCCTCTGGATTTTAAAGAGGTAGCGGAAGACGTTGATGGATGGAATGACCCGTATACGGGCGTAAACGGCCAAAAAACCGTATACGGTACGCCAAGAGTTGGGGAAAAGCTGAGACGGGGCCAGCCCGTAGAAGCAGAGTAGATTGATGACGAAGGCAGGGAGAGGAAGACGGAAGCCCGCCTCGAAGCTATCAACATAGATGGAGAAGGAGCCCGGGCGGACAGTGTTGGCCCTGGTGGCGGAATCAGGCCGATGGGGGGTCGTCTAGGAAGGAAGCTGAAAGTAATAAACTAGGTTCCTCACCTCTACGTCCGAAAGGGCGCAGGATGCTTCCGAAGCAATGTCCGGACGACGGCGTTCCGAGGTGGAAGCCTGGCCTGGGTCCCGGACCTCCTGGTTAGCCTCGGCCTCGGAAGCCTCGGCACCGGAAGCCTCGGCCCCAGAAACCTCAGCACCGGAGACCTCGGCCGCGGAAGTCTCGGACCCCTCAGACCCAGAGTTTTCAGGCTCCTCAGACATTGCAGAAGCAAGAGAATCCGAGGCGAGGGGATCTGATAGAGAAGATTTTGGAGAGTGGGAAGGAGTATACTCCTTGTCCGAAGGAGTAAGCTCACTGGAAGGACTCCGGACCATAAGGCCACGGAAGGAAGGAAGAAGGCCGAAGCTTACTCGCAGGAAGGGGGAGGGAGTCTCTCCTGAACCGAATGCTGCCTCAAGCCTCCAAGCTCCACCAGCGATGCGCTCTGAGGAACGGGGAACCTCCCACGATGGCCGGCGAGCTCGGACGAAGCCTTCAGGAAGCTAGCCTTTCGCTGGAGAAGGAAGAAGAGCTCGGATGATCGCAGGGGAAACGCAAGCGCAACAGCAGGAAGAGTAACAGTGCCCTGCTGAGGGCTTGTATTTATAAGTCCATTCGAAGCGCCTCCCGCCGAAGCCAACGGCCGAGATCATCCCGCTCGTCCCCTCGCTCCTCTCGGATGCCCGCCACGTGCACCGTCCTTCGGCAATGATGATGGGCCGGCTCCGGGACTTGAAGCAGAGCGATCAACGGCCGAGAGCGCTCCGACCCTTCGGCTAACCTCTCGGATGCCCGCCACGTGTCCCGATCCGCGTGCGACGAAGGGAACGGCGGTAATCCGAGTGGAGCCTCGGGCAGATAGCCGAGGCGATCCGCGACCCGCGAGCGGTCAGGATCCTTTTGTGTTTTTGACGGAGCGGCTGGATGCGCGACGCGTGTCCCGTGCTTCCTCGCGAGGCGACGCGCCATCCTGTCCATTTAATGAAGCCTGACACGAATCAGAGGGCTCGGCCCTTCGGCTTCTGAGCTCTGAGCCTTCGTCGCCACTCCGAGCGAGGACGAAGCAACCGCGTAGCCCTTGGCCGACCGAGGGCACCCTCTTCCCAGTGAAAAGAGAACAGAGCTTCGGGTAAGACACCTGTTATGATATTCTTCTGACAGCTTCGGGCTATACTCTCGCCATCTCAGAACTGAGGAAGACAAGAGTGGGGGGCTATGTGATGAGGCAGAATCCGATTCGGCCCATTAAAGCAATCCCAAACCCCGTTCAGCCCAACAGCAGCAGTACCAGGCCCTCTGGGAGCCTTCGGCCCGTCAGCAGCACAGCAGCCTTCAGCCCATAAGCGGCACTGTCGCTCCCGGCCCAACAGGCTTCAGCCCGTCAGCGGCCCACTAGCCTACGGCCCGGGAGCAGCGCGGCAGCCCAGGGCCCAACAGGCTTCGGCCCATCAGCGGCCCAACCCCCTTCGGCCCGGTAGCCGAATCCGGCCCACTCTGGTGGCGGATCGGGCACTATGGTGGTTTATCAGTAAGCCCTCATTTAGTCCTATATCGGCTGCCACCGTTAACCATCCGCTATCCTCTGCTATAAATACCCCGCTATTTATTGCCAAAGGGGCAAGGCGATGGATGCTTCCTCAAGCCTCCGAGACCCTTAAAAGGACTACTGTCCGAAAAGCATTAAAGCTACTCTCTTTGCCTTCTGAATCGAATCTTCTTCAGGAGCTAACTTGACCGTCGGAGGGGGTTCCCCAGGGCTGAAGCCCGGGGCTCCTGCTGACTGGTTTTTCTTCTTCTTTCCCTCCTGCAGGAGCTCGGTTCGAATCTTTGCCGACCTTCCCGAGTCGGTATCGGCCGCCGACCTCGGATTCCTCTCCCTGGTCTCGACGCCGTACGCCGGCTGCCCCAAGACAGGAGACTCGGTCTCGCGCTGAAGGGGCTTTTGGGCTCACTATCCAAGAGCAAGCCGAGTCCGAGTCACTTTCGGCCTCGGGCTTTCGGCTTCGGCTTCGTCGCCCGTCGACAGATCAGTCGGAAGGAGATTCGTTCAAGCCGCCCCTTCGTCCGCCGAAGGAGCCTCGGCCCCCTACTTCCTGTGCGAGCCAACCTCCGGACCTTCGGCTCCGCCGCCTCTGCATCCTTCGTCATTCGGATCCCCGTCGGACCCTCTCAACACCGATCCGACCCAGCACCGGATCCCTCTCTTCGGATTCCGACTTCGGAATCCGGTCGTGATAGCTTCGGCTACATCAGATAATAATCACATATTAATTTTTGTACGTAGATTTGGTTACCTTAAGAAATAAAGTTGGGTAGAATAGAATCAATTATGGATATTGATAATGTAAAAATATCTTAAATGGACAGGTAATATTACCGTTTTTAAAATTTTTATTTATAAAGGTTTTAATGACATACACATGCACTTTCTATTTGTGATAAAGTAATTAGAACTATGGTAGTTGGATAGAGGATGGGTGAGGGTAACGTGCTTAGAGTTTGCACGTATAGTTAACCTTAAGAACATAATTCTTTTTAGGATAATGCTCACATATAATTTTTTATACTTAATTTAGTTGTCTTAAAAAATAAAAATTAGGTAGAAAAAGAAGTTGTTAAGGATATTGATGATATGAAAATATCTTAAATTGAGTCGTGCATTAAGTATACACTTTCTCATGTTTTTATTTGTAATTTGTGTTAATGATCGGTAGATGTAATTTGTATTGAGGATAAAGTCTTCTACATGGGCATGCAACTACAGGAGTTAGAGAGAGAGGATGGGTGAGGGTAGTGTGGAAATGGTTAAGAGGCGTACATATAGGAAGGGAGTTGTAGGGGGAGGAGGTACAATAACCGTAAGAATTGCTTATGTGGACATTTTGGGTGAACCACAGTGGGAGAGAGGAGAGATACGTGGAGTGGAAAGAGGAGAGAGTTGAGGAGAAGAAGGAATCCTCATTTAATAGATTATAGTTTTTAAAATTTGAAACTCTTTAACCATTTCTCGAAAACGGTGAATGTTATTTTCTCCTTTTACTTCACTTTGTCATGTTAATAAATAAATATAAACTTAATGTATTTACTTTTAATTTGAACTTAAAAATTAACTTTAAAAAATCATTTATTATAACAAAATTTACATGTAAGTATAAAAACCAAATGTGTTTGGGCATTGGTATATTACGGTTAGCATGTCTGTTAATTATTACTGGGGATGTAGTAAATTATTCTCAAATAATAATATACAAAACGACCATCTTATGAGGCAGAAAAAAAATCCCAGATGGCGTAATTGTTGCTGTAGTAAGTTATTCTCCGATAATAATATACAAAACGACCATCTTATGAGGCAAAAGAAAATTTTCAAGTACCAAAGCTTTATGACAGAAAGGAGAAGTTTACGACAGAGATGAACAGAGTGAGAGCCAATAGCTATTGTACGTCCCAGTGACGAACATCATAAAAAAGTTAATTTCTTAATCCACCCTAGGTACGTATGTAATTGCCTGAGACCGCGCATGGTCTCCGTTCTCGGGAGTCTTTCCCAACCCATATATGAGGTGGTTGTGTGAACGAAATTGAAATATACGTATGTTGGCTATGGTTGTGATAAGCAGAGCACAGAACAAATGTTAAAGGAGTTAAACAACCGACTTACAGTTGGATTCTTTTTATGAGAGAGGAAGCATGAGGAAGAAACGGATAACCCACGGTGCAGTCAATTCATACAAAATTAAATTTTACTAAACAATAATTAAGAATAAGAACAATCATGAAACATTGGCATCCGATACTTTTTACCTGTCATGTTGGTCATTCCAAGAACGTAAGAAGCCAACAGAGTCTTCTCCTTCCCTCTTGCACACTTAGACTACACCTGCATATCTGTGGAGGGTGAGGAAATTGGAACGTGGAAGGAGACCTGAATGGAGAGATTAGTTATGGAGGGAGAAGTGCAGAGAGAGAGAGGGAGTAGTTACCGTATTTGAAAATAGGTGATAGAGAGAGAGAGAGAAGTTATTGGGTTTAGAGGTTCACCGGAGGCGAAGGAGTCACCGGCCGGCCACCACCGGCAGGGGGAATGGAAGGGGTGACATCCCTCTGCAATCTCCGGCCACCCTCGCGGCCGGCGGCGGTGGCGGCGCCGCCAAAAACTGGCTGCAAACAGGGCCAAAAACCCTAAAACCAAGCTGGTCGAACCTGCTGGAGAAGGGCCTGAACCGGCCGGCCCCGAGCCGGTTCAGCCGGGCGGCCTGGGCCTGGCCCGAGCGCGCCAGGCGCCGGACCTGGCTCGGCCAGGTCGCCCGAGTCAAGGCCCCAGCCTGGCTCGAGCCAGGGCCGGACCAGGGGCTGGGCCTGGCTGCCCCAGCCCGAGCCAGACGGCCCATTAAGCCCACATTAGGCCTTTGTAGCTTGTTTTAAGCCTATTTAACCCCTTTTAAGCCCACTGAATCCCCATATTAATTGAAAAATGGAAATTTATTAATGTTTAAAATATGTTTTTGAACTTAAATTTTAATTTTCAGTTAATATAGGGAATTCTCTTAAAACTATTTAACAATTGTTGTTGAATATTTTATATGAGATGTAAGCTTAAAATAATTAACAAAGGTTGTTAATTTATTTTAAGTTATCAAAATAAAAGGTATTAGCAAATGTTGTTAATATATTTTATTTAAGTGTTTAGAGGGCTTTAATATTTAAGATATGATCTTAAATTAATAGTTAACAAGTGTTGTTACTGATTAATTAAGATATGATCTTAATTATAGAGGGGTTTAATTTTAAGATGTGATCTTTAGTGGAGGATTAAATTATTAATATATGATCTTAATTTATTAATTAACAAGTGTTGTTAATGATTAATTAAGACATGATCTTATTGTTAATTCTCTTTTAACTAAGAGATTAAAGGTCTTAATTAAGATACGATCTTTAATCATCATTAACAACTATTGTTAATTTATATTTAAGATGTGATCTTCAATCAATATTAACATGTGTTGTTAATTAATTGTTAAGTTATGACCTTAATATTAAATAACAAATGTTGTTATTTGCTCTTAGTTAAGTGATTAGATTAATATTAATAATTTCTTAGCAATTGTTGTTAGGAAATTATTTTAATAATTTAGAGACATTTAATAATGGTTGTTAAGTGATTAATTAACTTCTTTATAATTGTTATAATTAAGTTAATTAGTTCTTGAGTAATAAATCTTAATAAATGTTATTAAGGACTAATTAAATCTTAATAATAGTTATTAAGATGATTAATTAGTTTACTCAAGTATCTCTTAATTATTGGTTTTAATGATCTAATATGCTTGGAATTTAATCTTTTAATAAAAGTTGTTAAAAGGATTAAATTAAGTCTAAGATGTTAGACTATTTTAATTAGAAATGTTCTAATTATTATTTCTTAATAATTGTTATTGAGAAATAAGATTTAATAAAAGGTAATTCTGTCTAAATGTTAGATTATTTCGCATTAATAATTGTTATTAATGTGATTTGAAATTAATCTAAGTGTTAGATTAATTAATTTAGAAATGTTCTAAATTATGCATGGAATATTTTAGAATTTTAATTTTAGCTTTATGTGCGCATGTTGATGTTTTTAATGCTTTAAATTAGATTTATTGCATGTTAGAAAATGAGATTTTCGGAAATTCAAATTATCCAAGTTTGATTGGTACCCAGGTTTTAAGAAAGCCAAAATTATTATATTTTCAAAATTTTAGCCTTCATGTGATGTGTTTTATCATGTGTGGATGGTTAAAATTTGTGGTGGTCATGGACATGCACTTAGTTAAATTTCATATCATGTGATGATGTGTGATTATGTGGATTGTTATGGAATGTGATGTACATTAATTAGATGTTAATTAATGAGGCATGCGTGTCTCCCTCTCTTTCTCATTCCATTATAATTCTATCTCCCTCTGTCATTGTACTCGGCCATAAGACTTTCTCTTACAATTTATTTGTATTTGAAATTGTTTCAAAATATATAATATTTGTATTTGATCGCGCCGGCCGAGGAGAGGCGAGGATGATCCACAAATGCAACCAGGAAGGCGACAGGAGATGAGATCACCAGTGGCTATGTGTTTGCATATTTAGATTATATAAATGTTATATAGTTTTGGTGATTAATTGTTTGGCTCCAGTTAATCACCGTGCTGTCCATGACCACATAATGAACATGTATAGATGATGCATGCTTTTAGTTATTGATTATGAATCGATTGCTAATATCTAGGTATAGTTAAATATATTCGATATATTTATAAACTATCACCTAGGATGAGACCAACTTAATATAAACAAAACCTTCAACATAAAGTCTAAGCCAGAGCGCGAGTCATTGAGAATGTACCGCGTGGCTCTCCATCAATATAGTTCTTAGAACTTGATTCAGTGATGACAGTTTCTACGTGTTTACCCGAGATCTGCCACAATCTGATGAAAGGACTATTAACTATGGCATTATGATGTCTTGAGATTAGAATAGAGGAACGGTGTAGCTATCCTCGCGTTTACCCGGGAGCTGCATTCTTACTCTACTCTGTCGCGTATTGATGGTAAAACTTAGACCAGGTATAATGGTCTACTGTGTTTACCCGGGACCATTAAAGACCTGGGAGCCGAAGTAAGATCAGATATTGCAAGGAGTTGCAATTACCATGAGATGGTTGCTCTAAGACAATGGTACGATACTATGTGTTTACCCGAGGTCATACTATGATTCTTGGAGATTCTGATCCTCACTAGAAGATCGTCAGAGTCTTCCGTTCTGTATACCTGAAGGTTATACAGTCCGTCGAAAAATAGTGGGAAATAATTCAAGATAAAAGACCATAATTGAATTATCAGAACTATCTGCTTAAATCACGTTATTTCCTTCAAATCACAAATATGTCGTCTATTCGAGATGTTGGCATATAAGATGCCAATATTTCTCATACTCAGACTGACTAGAAAAACTCTGAAGAATGTCTTCAGGGCCAAGTGAAAGTCACTATCCTAATCAGATATCATGAATCCTCTTACTTGGATAGACCAAGGTGAAGAGGTACTCATGGTATGCCTTAATGAAAGGCAATGATTATCATGAAATCTCTTATTTGGATAGATCAAGATGAAGAGATATTTATGATGTGCCTTTGAGAAAGGCAAGTGGTAAGACTTTAAACGGTCAAACCCACACCTGAAAGGATAAATAAAAGTCAGCTGAGATAGAGAAGTAGTAGTTCTCCTACTGCAACCAATATAAGGATATTGGTAAAGGCAAAAAGAATATGGAACTTGAAAGAAGTTTCATGTATTCTTATTATCGTCTTTTGCATGTCTATTGGAGAATTAGCGTATCCAATATGAGATATTGGAAATGATTCTCAGAGCTGCGATAGTGTGTAGACTTAGACAAGTAAAAGGAAATCGAGAAAATGTAAGTGTTGAGTTAGACTCAACTATTGTTCATGATATTCATAGATTACTGTTAGACAGTAAATCTTTGTATATCTATAGGAGTCAAATATGAAACTAAATAATTGTTATTTAGTTGCATAAGATATCAAGAGTTATGAAAGTGAATAACGTTGACTGAGAATGAACAATAGTTGTTCAAATCAGTCAATGCACTAAAGATTCTTGAAGTGACATTTCATGTGATGAATGTTCACAAGTCTCCTATAGAAATGAACTGTATGAATCCTGATTATCTATGATATTGTACATATGGTTGTACAATAAGAAATCATTGATGCTGATGCATATTGATGTAAACAGCTCAAAGGCCAAAGATAATCACTACTATTGACTTACCTTATAGTTCACTCTTGGAATGATTCGACGGTATGTACTTACTGAAGTACAAGACGAATATATCTGAGAGATTAAGGTATAAGATCAATATGAAGTATTAGAATTTTTTATTGGATCAAAGAAACTAATACTTAGGTATATGATTCACATAAATCATTAAGAGGATAATTGTATCCTCGCACGATTGGTCCTCATTGTGCATCATAGCAATATGATGGAATGAGGAATTGCACATTATTAAGATATGGTGCAATACATAATAAGATTTGCCTAATTCTTGTCCTTTTGAACATGAGTATGAACATTAGATGACCATATTTTAAAGATGGTTCCAAATTAATCAGTGTGTGTCCATATAAGATATGGAAACCAAATAATTCATATGAGATGTGAATTATGAACAAACCTGTTTTTAAAGTCAGGTATTATCATGATGTGAATTTGTGAATGTTTAAAGAGTTTGGACATTACATTTATTGGCCAGGCGATAATGAAATAATTATCGTCCTGAAAGCTGTCTTCCGTGAAGAGAAACATGTCCTCAGAGAAGATAGTGGGAGCTGATAAAACTAGAAGATGTTCTAGATTCACAAGTTAACATAAGATTATTAGATAATCTTTAGTTGTTTGGAACCAGTCATAACACATCAGAGAGCTTCATAGATTTTTTATATTCTCTCATTGACTAAAAGGATATGTTTGACATATCTGATTTAGCAAGATGAGAGGAGCTCAAAATAGATTATGATCTAAAATCTATGATAATGATGTTGTCTGTCATTACAACTTTGAGATTGATGAGTTTATCAGAATTCTACTTGTCAATACTGCCTATCATGAGATGATGACAGTTGGATATTAAAAGCGTCCACTCAATGTGATTGAGGTAAATATGTATATGATACACCTTTAAAGCTTTTAGAATGTCCAGGAAGCAAGTTATGATTTCAAAATTATTTTGAATCAAACTGAAGTTTCCTAAGTTGTAATAAAAGTTTTGACTTAATGGTCAAATACTATGTGATCATTAAGAATGATCACGGATTGTGTGTGTTTAGAAAGGACAGTGGGAGCACGGTCGTTTTAGTAATGCTTTATGATAATAACATCAAAGTCATTAAGAATGACTTCAGGATGTTACTATTAGTGAAAGTATTGTTAACCATGTTTTCCTCCATAATGGATTTAGTTATAATATCCCACGTATTGGAAATACGAATCTATTAAGATAGATTGGTGGGGATATTATATTGACCTGTATGTCAAGATGTTTGGCATAAATTTCATAACAAATCTCAATTGTTGAGATATGGAAGTTATTCCTTTAAAGAAAAGGTTCCTTAAAGGATACAGGAGTGAAATGCATCATTAAGCGCTTGAGAAGTGCTAAGGTTGCATTCACGTATATGGAGAGGATGACTTGAAACTATGAGGTCACATTGACTCAAATTTCAAGTCAAATAATGGATTCAACCTTCTAGTAGAAAGGTATGGATTGGAATGGTTCTAATCCAAAACTCGATATTAAGATGACGACACAGACAAGTGATACTGTTATTGGAACAGTATGGATGAAAAGGTTCATCCCTGAACTAGATGTAGTTCTAAAAGGTCTCTGATTAAATCTCGTTGTTGTAGGACAACAGTGGGAGCGATCAATTGTGTGATCGAGCCATGGTCTCTTCAGAAGTTACAGAACATTCTAAGGCTCTTTCACAGGTTCAGAGACAAAGGATTAAGAGGAAATAACGTAATGGAAATATTCCATCTGTAGATAATTTAGCAGATCTCTGACTAAGTCTTAGTTACAGACTTTATGTGAGCATCACCTAGATTTGATGGAGATCAAATGCGAAAGTGATTGGCTTGAGTCCAAGTGGGAGATTGATGGATATAGGTGTCCTCTAAGCTAATCATAAGGCACTTATTTCAATCTGGTTCACTAATAAATGACATTAAATTCATTATGTAGATTGGCATGTTTATAATTGCGCATAATGAAGTCCATGAATATGTGCAATAGTCATCAGATTATGATGAGATCATAATAATGAGACTGATGACTTATAAACACATATTCTCAATTGTTCATAGTCGTAGGATGTTTGAGAAGGACATCAAACATCCGGTTATACTAGTACAGGTTATTCCAGCTCATATGATGAGGGTGACTGATCTCGTTAGTTACTAGTGTGGAGACACAATGGTAAACTTGTAGGTGCTCATTGGAGAATGAGTTCACTGAACTGATCCGACAAGAATCGCCGAATGGTAATTTACTTGACTGTCAATCGGCTTGATTCATCGTCCCAGTAGCGTGGTTGATCCTTAGACTTGAGACACCAAAGTCACCTTGTCGGTGGACTTCTGGACTTTGACCTTGACCTACGAATCCCTATCCACGGGATCTCTAATAGTCAAGGATCGGGTCCAGCGGAAGACCTTCGAAGGTAATTCTGTGTTCAATAAAGGATCGTTCGCTCTCAGGTAACTGGAGAGAGAATGCTCTAGAGTAGATCCGCAGGAGTCTCTGGCCAGAGCAGAAACAATATCAGAAAAGTGGTTTTCGGATATTGTAAAGCGGAGTTTGATTCAAGTGAGTTGACAATCTAGGGTTTGACAGTTGACCATATCCTAGGTTAACTCAAGAGCATTGTGCGAACGAAGGATTATAGCCACGCGGTAACTGTGGACGGACAGGTTCCATGAGCGGGTTGCTGAACCCCATTACCCTCCGGGATCATGCGGTGTTGCTTGGCACCCAAGTTGATCAGAAGTCCGACCGAATTTACATGCGATGATAATTCGGTTGAGTAATTAGTTAATATCTAGATATTAACTAATTACAATAAGTCAATACCTAATTATTGGACTTAACGGGCTGAAAACCGGACTGGTAAATAGGCCTAGAGGGTCACACGTAATAAGATTTTCAGTCGGTGGTACATAAAAGGGATTTATATTAACTCGATGACTTTTGTGAAAAGTCGCGCCGACTTAATATATATACACGCTGTTGAGAAACCCTGGGCCAAGCTCCAGGATTTTCCTTGCTGGCCGTCATCCCCCCTTTCTCTCTCCTCCTCTGGGCGTCCCGTTCGGCGCGCCAAAACAACTTCCGTCTCCGCCGCGTGTGATTCCCGAAAGTCGGGAATTCCCGTCGGCGGGATTTCCGCAATTGTTGCGGCGACGGATCTTCAGCGAGCGAGCTGAAACGGACGAGGGATCGAGGACGAACCACTGCAGAGGATCGCGTGGATACCGCTGGAGGCCGGACGCTTGTGCGGCTAGCGGCATCGCTTCGACGGAACCGAAACGGAAGCGGATTCGAATCCGCGCACGATAATCAGATTCCACCCCGGATTTTCGGTTTGAGTTTTTCGTTCCGAATCGGATCAGCGGGCATCGGGCGGGTTTAATTTTTGTTCTTCATTTCTGCTGCGTTCTTCGCGTCCCGCCCGGATCCCAACACTTCTCACCCGGTCAAACGAGGCGCGGCTAGGGCACCGAGCCCTCTCTGTAAGCTCTTCCCAACGGCCGGAGCTACAGCGTGTGGGCGCATCACCTGTCATCCATCCCTGTGCTTCGCCTCCTTCTTAAAGACGGTTTCCCCTCCCCTTCTGAAAGGAGGATGCCAGAGAGAGGGCTTCTTCCAACAATAGGCGTTGCTCCTCCCCCCTGCGGATCCTCCTCTACCGACCGCCTTCCTGCCGACGCTCGTTCGCCGGTGACGAGGTCTTGTTCATCCTCTACCGTGGAGCCCATATGTGCACAAAACTTGCGGTTAGCATATTCTCTTCCCCGTACCGTTCATCCTACATTTCAATACATGCATCGCATTTGCTTTCTAGTAGGCCCTAGTTTTTGTATTCTATCATCAGTCTGCATGTGGCTTTCCATAGTTGCCAGATGATAAAGTTTGGTTTTATTCTATTTACCAGCCTGCAACTTAGTTTCCTAGCATGCACATTCCTGTGCACGTTCAGACATATGAAAATATATTACATTGTTAGAATTGTTGCATATATATTTTTGAAAAATATTGTATTTACATTTACATTTGCCATTTTTACATATTGTCGTCAATACTGTTAAAATTTCAAAAATATTGTGGTTGTACATTTCCATCGAAATGTTGTTGAACCGGATCAAAGATTTTGCATATAGATGCCTACATTCACTAATATTGTTCATATATGGTGGAGATCTGACCCTGTCTTCGGGATTGCTGTGGAACCGACCCGAGAGCATACGCCCCCCTCCATGGTCATGATTGATGTGTACTAACCGCAATGGGTGAAGGACCAAGTCCACATTACAGCAATAGTAGAGAAACAGGTGGATTTCAACTATAGGATAATACTGTCAGTTTTTCTGGAAAAAGACTGGAGGGAACCCATCAGGTTCCAGAGCTTTGCGTGGGGCCATACTGAACAATATATTCTTGACCTCCTCAAGAGAGGGAATTGCACAAATTTCCTAATTTTTCAAGTCAGTAACCGGGATTGCATCATAATTAGGAAAGAAATAATATTGTCAAGAGAGAAATAAATCGGGACAAAAAGGTCCTTTCTTGTTGATTTACTATTTAATTCACACCAGCCACATCATGAATCCCCCATTTCATTCTAGCAGAAGTAGGAAACTTAAATTATGTTAATAAAAAAAGTGTTCATATTTTAGGGGGTTTAAAGCAAAAAAAAAAAAGGAATACATATAGATAGTAATTTTCCTCCATTCATCACATAGGTGAATCAAGAGGAGATTCTGGGAAGTTGTAAGGCTAGCATGCTAATGTTTAGGTACATGTCACAGCCAGCAATCTGATTTGCCAGGAAATGAGGATAAAAACACTATGTTGTCTGTAATTCAGGCTTCAGCACAGTAATAATACCAACATAGCATAAATCTCTGACACTTCCAGAAATGCTAGCATGGAGCACCTCACTTCTGTCTTCTTTTTGTCTCTTTAGTCCCTTCCCACCATTGTCTAAGACCAAGCTTCTAAATCTCCTATCTTGCTAAACCCATTTAGACCACTTCAATCATTTTGATCAGATCATCACTACTCTTCTTAGTCAGCATCAATAACCAGCAAAGGTTTCTCATTTCATCCAATTTTCAAACACAACACCAACAATTGAACTGTACGAACATGTAATAGAAAACTTAAGTTGGTTTCTTGACGTATTATTTGAGTTCTATGTACCTGTTAAGAAATACATGACACACCTACAACAAGTTAGAACATAGTTATAGGCAACTTCCTATTATCAAGTGCCCCTCTTAATTAACCCCAGACTTTTCATGTCCTTGGCTGAATTGTTTTTTGGGAAAATTATGTGATAGCGGTAAGCCACCTCTCACAAGGCTCCAACATGAAAGGATATCACATCAACTGCACACCTACCTCTTCCAATCTTCTCCCTTTTCTTTCCTTTGTGCCACCTCCACAATCTTTTCCTCTCCATCTTGTCTACAAGGGAGAAGGGGTGTGTCAGAAGGAACATATGCAGTTGGTGACAACATGGGAAGGGGAGAGGAGGGAACTAGGTGAAACAATAGGGAGAGGAGAGGCCTTGCATCATGGTTATTGAGCTGCAGGCACCATCACGTGTGGAGATCATTGACATTTTCTTCAAGAACATAAGGGGTACGACGTCCACTCCTATTGTTGTGACCCTCAACTGTAGTCGAGGGGTGCCAGCCGAAACGTCCATCTCCAGAACGTTCGCTTGGATCATCCAGACGGAATTCGCCCCACCTCTACAAGTACCAATGTGAAAGCTATATATAGCGGCACCCAATTCCCCCCTCCCTGCGGTGCTTAATCAATTAGTTGTATGTATACATATTTACGTACTCCAGTTAATTCGTGTGAACCAGTCATTGATCATCTTTACGTACTCCAGAGCGTCTTTCTGGAGGGTCGGCCACTAATATCCTTGCCGTAGCAACACACGAGCTAGCGAGCGACCTCCTTGGTGGCCCTTCCTCTAGTGCTATTTAGCCCACGGGCCCAAAGTCCTACGGCCTATCGAAGCTAGCGCAAGGGTACTTGTGGCATACGGTATCCTGACCCGCACAATAGAGGCAGCATTCCAGAACCACCAAGTCCAGATCTCCAGCCCTCGCGCCCGGTGGCAGCTCGCGTGTAATGACCTGCCACCCTATAATCGGGGATCCGATTACTAAATGGGTACTGTAGACACGTTAATTTTGACATCATTTCGACTAAATTTCATATCATATAATATTGCCTCAGAATGGTCTGATATTTAATCATTAGTTAGTTTTTTATTGATTTTTGAGTTAATTATCTAAATAGTGTCGGGTCAGACAGATATGATTTAAGTTAATCAATTGAATTGATTTTAACTCAAATTTCAGTTAAAATATGAAGAAGTCTAAAAGACATCGACCTGTGTGGACGCTGTTTAGACTTTATTTTGACGTTTAAATTTGAATTTTAATTAATTGATTAATTAGCTGAAAGACGTCTGCCAAGCACGACGCGTTTTAGGTTTCCTAAGTTGTTTCTGCTTCTCTTCTGGATGTTTATCCTTATCTTAATTGATGTAAAATGCGTCTCTATTGGGCGACGCGTTTTAGCTAATTACAGATAATGATAAGTTTTTTCTGGATGTTTATCTTTATCCTAGTCAGTCTGAAAGGCGTCTTTCATGGATGACGCGTTTTAGATAATTACAGATAAAGATGAATTAATCTATATTTATCTGTTGGTTAAGATGGATAAATCCCAAATTTCTCTATGTAAATCCACGGACGCAGAAGAAGTCAATAAATACCCTCCTCTTGAATGGGTGACAGAGTTGGAATTAGAGTTAATGATTGAAGCGATATCGAATTGAAGATCGAAGCAACGACGTCCAAACGCCGAAGTGCTGCTGCATCCAGAAGACGGAGTCCGTTCTTCATCCAATCTTCATCCATTCAAGACCAAGGCTTCCAGGGGCCATTCATCATTAAACTTTCAATTCATTTCTGCATTTTCACTTCATTAATTTTGCATTCTTCATCATCACTCCATGCAACACACACAACACTAGCATTATTTTCAAAACCAATTTGATAAAGGGGTTTCAAAGATCATCCCAACAAGTGAGTTTTCTGTTTAGTTTCATGTTCAAAACTCTGTTTAGAATGGATACTACTTTTGCTTAAGTTCTCATTGTTTCTTCATTTCACTTTCTATTTTCTTGCAAGGAACGAAGGGGAATCAAGGGGAGGAAATCAACAGCAAATCACAAGGACTCTGGACGATCCTCAACTTCAACAACAATCAAAGCAAGAACAAAGACAAGAAAGGGATCTCTTTCTTCAGCCGGCTGAAGGAGGGGAACCAAGAGCTCAATATCTCCCACGTCCAAACAGGTAGGCGATCAAACCCTTTCTTTTGAAACTTTTAAGTCAAAAGTTTCTGGCGATCACTTCACTTAGTTTCCTTTTAATAGGTTTATTTTTGCACTTAAACAACCTAGATTTTTCATGATAATCACACACTCATTTTAAGCACTCACAGCTTTTTTGGCGATCACGATGGGACTTGGTCTCACCATCTTTTAGTTCTTTTGTTCTTGCTGTTATCAATCGGGCACCCACGGTGCACCACTTGTGTCTCTCGGCACGTCCTCACCAATTGGTGAGTGTTTTTAGTTTAGTTAATTTCCTACGTGCACCACGTGCACACCCCTACGGCAAGGTCTTGCCCTCCCCGTTGATTAGTTGAAAAGCTGCTTTTTGTGATGAAATGTTGTGTGATTGACTGATATCTTAGTTGTTTAGTTGATAAAATCATCATGTTAAAATATGAAACTAAAAAAATCTTGCATGAGCTGATTATTTATCGTTTTTATCCTGTTTGAGGAGGAATCAATCCAGAAATTCCTCTTGGAAAACTGAACCTGCGACTTGAAAAGCGTCCAGGAGCACTGACGCGTTTCAAATTGCGTCAGTTAATCCAGTCGCCTTTAAGTCTAATTTCTCTGTTGTCTGCTATCTGAGCTTCTGCGAAAAATTAAGGCTCTGTTTGAAGGGCGTCGACAACTGATAAGTCCACAATTTTACATAAATAACAGATGAAAATTACATACTTTGCTATCAATTTAACGGACAAAATCACATAGAATGATAGATAAACCATTTGCGCATTCAAAATCTGAATTTCAAATATCATCACTCCATGGATGGAATAAGGGTAGCAACTTCATTCCCTCAGCAATTATTTAATGCGCAGTTGAATGATTTACGGCTATGAGAACTTAACTGTTATTTTATGTGAAAACAGGACATGAACAAGCAGATGTCATAGTGGTTGGACCACATGAACTTCAAGGAAGTGACCAGAGTTCGAATCCTGGCAAAAACAACATTTTATTTTGGTATTTTAGCTTCAACGGGGGCCCACATGCCAACTAAGAGAGAAAGGAGGAGGGAATTCTGAAATTCAAAGAAAGGAAGATCCATTTCAAAATTTTGAAATTCAAAATACCAATTAATGTTTTAAAGAGGATCCCCTAATCAAGGGGAACTTAATGAAAGGATTTTAAAAAAATCTCTTTTTGAAATTCAAACCCCCCCTTCTTTTCTATAAAACCAAGGGAGGAGGTCAAAGTGAGGGGACCCCGAATTTTCAGAAAATTTTTAAACCTCTCTCTCTCTCTCATTGTTCTCTCGCTTCCCTGTACTCTCATTCTCACTCTTTGTCTCTCTTTCTCCCAGTTCTTTCTCTCTCCCCCTACGTCTCTATCTCTCTCTTCCCCTTGCGCCATACCTCTCTCTTCAGCCGCAGCCTCTCTCCCTTTCTCTTTCTCTCTCTGTCAGTCGCTCTCTCTCTCTCTCTTCCTTTCTCCTCCTCTCTTCTTCTCCCCCTCACAGAAGCCTTGACCGGCGGGCCCCAACGGATCCACGTGGCGGCCCCAGCGGATTCGGCCGCCGCTCCATCGTCGCCCGTGCCTGCACGGACCGCTCCTGCCCCGCCTCGACTCCACCGCCGCTCCACGCGGAAACAGCTGAAGTAGCCCCGCAAGACAGCCGCCACCGCCTTGCCACGTGGCGGCCCACGAGCCTCCCCGCCTGCTTTGAGTCATCGACCGAGCCCTGCGTGGGCGGGAAGCTCGCCAGCGCCTCGCGTGCAGCGCCTGCCTCGCCTGCCGCGCCGTCCGGCTCGCAGCACCTCGCCTGCTACGCTCCATCGCCTGCTGCGCTGCTCCTCTACGCACCCCTGCAGTCGGTTCGCAACACCACGGCCATTCCGCGCCGTCCACGTACCCTGCGGCTGGTCCAAAACATCGCTCCCCACACAGAAGCCTACCGAGCCCCTATTTGTTGTTGTGTGCTTACCATGCTTGGTGTTATTTCATTTATTTCTCTAACTTTATTCTCCTCATAGTTTATTTGCTTCTAGGCATTAATCTTTTAGGTTAGATTTTTCCCTTTTAAGACTCATTGTAATATCTCTTGATTTTACATCATAGTTCTTTTCGTAATTTCTCTCTCAGTTTGTCACTTTATCTTTCCTAAGTACAACAATTGCTTGATTAGATGTGCATGTTTAATTGGGCTACATCGTGGTGGTAATCGTTAGTTTTAATTAACTAATGTTTAAGGCCCGTAATTAGTCTTTTCTATGTGTTTAATTTTAATCCATTCTCTTTTGGAATCACTTGTCTGCAAGATTTTTAATCAAAATTCAAAGTTTTCAAAAATATAAAAATCTAGTTCTCCGTGGATCGACCCGGTCTCAACCATGCACTACCTTGTTATCTTTAATTGAGACTCGGAAATTAAGATTGATGTTATTTGTGTTTTAACGACGGCATTTAAATACGCATCAATTTTTGGCGCCGTTACCGGGGAATTAGAATTTTAATTTTGATTATTTTGAGTCCATTTGTATAAATCCATACTCACATTCATTTTCTCTTTTTGCAGGAATTTTTCGAAGACAAAAGGAAAGCTCAACTTGGTGAGTTTGTTCCAATTTCTTTAATATTTTTATTTCTAGATTTGCTTAAAATAGATATAGACATCATTAAATAATAATAAAAAAATCAGAAAAACAAAATTAAAAAAATTGCATTTCAAGATTAGAAACCAAACTACCATGTTTTAGGACATGCATCATTTAGGAATGCATTAGTTTTAAATTTTTGTCATTTGTTTCATATTGAAGAGTGCGGGAGGCAAGGTAAGTCTTTCTAAATTGTGCAAATAACATGTTCATGCATTGTCATTTCATTATTGCACAGAACAAAATTGATTGAATTGTGGTGTGCATCTCATTGATAAAATAAGTTAAGGGCATCTTCATAACAAGATAAGGTGGGGATTTCATCACCCTTCCTTGGCCCACAAACCACAAACACTCCATCTTGCATTGTCCCAAGCCCAATAAAAATCAAATAGCAATTGAACCTAGGGTTCACACTATGATTGGACCGAGCTTTGAATTCATTTCTACTTTGGACAACGGTGTCTAGGCTAGAGGTTACAAAGGTAAACGCCTAAGTGGACAAGTGGTTATTTAATTAGGTCCCTACGAAAGTAGGGGGAGCCTCCCACTATCCCACCTCTTACCTGGCCGATTGATCTATTGTAGGGGTGATTCATAGTGAATTCTAGCCATTTTGTGAGAAATTTCATCCTTAAGTCTAGGATACACTTAGGTCATTAGGAATTTGTTATTAACTTGTTTGTCTTTGCATAAATAAACATAAAAAAATATATAAAAATAAAAATCACAAAAACAACCATTCTCATCTCATCTTGGTCTAGTGTATGCTAGGTAGAAGATCTCAAAAGTCACATATTATCAAACCCATTCAAAAAATTGAGAGATACCTACATCACCAAACCAATATTCAACATCAAATGGCTGGAAATAATCAACAAATGCCTAAACAAATGAAGGAATACTTCATTCCTCAATACTATAATCCTTCATCTTGTATCCAATTGCCTAATGTCCATGCTAGCCATTATGAGATCAAGCCAAGCATCATCCAAATGCTCTCATCTTTTTATGGGAATACCAATGAAGATCCATATAAACATTTGGATGAATTCTTTGAGATTTGTTCAACCGTGAAAATTCAAGATTTCACGGAAGATGCCCTTCGACTTACCCTATTCCCTTTCTCACTTAAGGACAAAGCCAAATATTGGCTTGGAACGATAGGGAAGCCCATTAGGACTTGGCACGAAATGCAACAAGAATTCCTAAAAAAATTCTATCCTATTGGGAGAACAAATACAATGAGAAGGGCTATAACTGGATTCTCACAATTACCAGGAGAACAAATTCATGAATCTTGGGAACGATTGAAAGAATTGTTGAGGAAATGTCCACACCATGGATTGTCTAGATGGCAAATTGTGCAAGCATTCTATGAAGGTTTAGATGCACAATACAGGCAAATGGTAGATGCATCTTGTGGAGGAGCATTCATGAGCAAAAGTGAGGAAGAAGCTTATGATTTGTTTGAAATGCTAAGTGAAAATTCAATAAATCATGCTTCACTTTCATCATATGAAAGATCTGTGGGAACATCCAAACGGACTGGAGTTTATGAAATAAGAAATAGAGGAGAATTTGAACCTAAGATGGATATCAATGCCTTGGCTCAAAAGTTGGATAAGGTGGACCTTCTGGCCCAACAAATGAGCAAAATGGATCTTATGGCCCAAAAGCTAGACCAAGTCCTAGCTTCGAATAACCAAGGATCTAATATCCATGCACAATCAAGACCTTACTCCGAATCTTCTCCATCTTATCAAGAAGCTTGTAGTCTTTGTGCCAGCCCAACTCATCATGTCAGTGAGTGTCCTACGGCAGCCCAATTGCCACCGTTCATTCAAGAACAAGTCTAAGCAGCCCAGGGTTATTCAAAACCCAATCATGATCCATATTCTAACACCTACAACCCTGGTTGGAAGAATCATCCTAATTTTTCATGGAAATATCAACAAGCCCAAGCTCCAAATCCACAAGCACAAAATTTTCAGAACATGGCCCATCAACAGAATTACTATCCAAATCAATCCTTCAACAAAAGTCAACCTATCCAATCCCAAGCTCAAGCTCCTTACTTTCAACCCAACAACAATCAGAATATGTTCTCTCAACCTCCATATCAAATCCCACAACATCAGCCATCAAATCAAAATGATGACAAATTCAATATGTTGCAACAATTACTCATGAATCAACAACAACAGCAGCAACAATTGCAACAATTGGTCATCTCTCAACAACAATCCATTTCAAAATTAGAAGCCCAATTGGGTCAAATGGCTGATACAACCATGAGGAGGGAAGTGGGTCCATTACCAAGTCAACCTATTGCAAACCCGCGAAACTATCCTCCGGGTTTCCAACATCAACCAATCCTACCTAATCCTTAAGCCAAACCTCAAATGGGCTCAAATCCACCAAGAGGCCCACAGTTAGAAAATGCGAAAGCAATTTTGGCCTTAAGAAGTGGTAAAGTCTTGCCGGATCCTTACCCAAACCAAGGATCTAGTCAACCCAATCCTGAACAAAATGAAGAAGAAAAAGTAGAAGAAGATGAAGATGAGAATGAACAACCCAATATCATTCAAGGAAAAAGAAAAATGGAAGAATATCCTGAGAATTATAAACCAAAAATCCCTTTTCCACAAGCTTTAGAAAATGGCAAAGAAAAAAGAAAGCATCAAATCCAAGCAAAAAATGAACAGTTAATGGACTTATTTAAACAAGTCCACATTAACATACCATTGGTTGATGCAATTCAACATGTGCCGGCCTATGCCAAATTTTTGAAAGAACTTTGCACTCATAAGAGAGAGCCTAAAGCAAATCCTAAGAAAGTCTTTTTGTCTGAAGAAGTGAGTGCCATTTTGCTCAACCAACTGCCTAAAAAGATGAAAGACCCTGGAGCACCACTTATCTCTTGTGTTGTTGAAGGAACCACCTTTGATAAGGCACTATTGGACCTTGGAGCAAGTGTGAACCTATTACCTACCTCAGTTTATGAAAAATTTGGGATAGGAGAATTGAAACCAACTCCGGTGATCCTACAATTGGCTGATAGATCTCTTAGGACACCGAAAGGAATGGTGGAAGATGTCATTGTCAGGATTGATACTTGCTACTTCCCAGTTGATTTTGTCATCCTTGACATGGAGCCCGTTCAGCATCTGAGAAATAGCCCAATCATATTGGGCCGACCTTTTCTAGCTACTGCAAATGCCATCATTAACTGCAAATCTGGGTTAATGGATATCTCATTTGGGGATCACAAATTATCCCTCAATATTTTCAAAGCTTCTGGCCATATGCAGGATGGGGAAGATTGCTTTGCAATTGATGTGATTGATAAGATTGTAGAAACATCTCCTTCGGCCCAATTTGAAGAGGAAGAAGAGTTAATGGCCATATCAGATTTGAATAAAAAGACCTGGCAGCCCAACAAGGTTGAGCCTTTACCTGAACTCAATCTAGAACCTACTCCTCCATCTCTCCAGGTTCCTCCTCAGTTGGAACTCAAACCTTTGCCGGAATCTCTCAAATATGTCTTTTTGGGCCCATCTGAAACTCTACCTGTGATCATAGCTACGGATCTTAACCCTACCCAAGAAGAACAACTCATTGAAGTTCTTCGAACTCATAAAGAAGCCATAAGGTGGTCAGTAGCTGATTTGAAAGGAATAAGCCCAACCACATGCATGCATCATATTTATCTTGAAGATAATGCAAAACCAAGTAGAGAAATGCAAAGGAAATTGAATCCTATCATGATGGAAGTGGTTAAGAAGGAAGTGGTGAAATGGCTAGATGCGGGTATCATATACCCGATATCTGATAGCAAGTGGGTAAGCCCAACCTAAGTAGTGCCAAAGAAGTCTGGCTTAACTGTGGTAACAAATGAAAAAGGTGAAGAAATGCCCACTAGGCTAACCACGGGGTGGAGAGTTTGTATTGATTACAGAAAATTGAACACAATGACAAAGAAAGATCATTTCCCACTCCCGTTTATTGATCAGATTTTGGAAAAGCTAGCGGGTCAGAAATATTTCTGTTTCTTAGATGGATATTCGGGATATAATCAAGTGGCTATATACCCAGAAGATCAGGAGAAAACCACATTCACATGTCCATTTGGCACATTTGCATTCCGAAGAATGCCATTTGGACTATGTAATGCACCAGCAACTTTCCAAAGGTGCATGTTGGCCATCTTTTCAGATATGGTGGGAGAATTCCTTGAAGTATTCATGGATGATTTTTCAATATTCGGGGATTCATTTGAAATTTGTCTGGAGAATTTGAAAAATGTACTGGGAAGATGCATAGAGACCAATTTGGTTCTAAGTTGGGAAAAGAGCTATTTCATGGTTAAAGAGGGCATAGTTTTGGGCCATATAGTGTCTGGAAGAGGTATCGAACTGGATAAAGCTAAAGTTAGCCTAATCGCCAATCTTCCTCCACCCACTTCAGTAAAACAAATTCGATCATTCTTGGGCCATGCCGGCTTCTACCGCCGGTTTATCCAAAATTTCTCCTAAATTGCTCGACCATTAACCCTTCTCTTAGCCAAAGATGTCCCATTCCATATTGATGAAAAATGCTTAGAAGCATTTAAATCTTTAAAAGAGGCTCTGATCAGAGCTCCCATTCTCCAATCGCCTGATTGGTCTTTGCCATTTGAGATAATGTGCGATGCTTCTGATTATGCTATGGGGGCAGTACTGGGACAAAGAATCAATAAAAAGCATGTGGTGATTTATTATGCAAGTCGTACACTTGTAGATGCTCAGATGAACTATACCACCACAGAAAAAGAATTGTTAGCTGTTGTTTTTGCTCTGGAGAAATTTCGATCTTACCTTTTGGGGGCAAAAGTGATTATTTATTCTGATCACTTGGCATTGAAATATTTGTTGACAAAGAAAGATGCCAAACCAAGATTAATCAGGTGGATCCTACTCCTCCAAGAATTTGATTTGGAGATCCGGGACAAAAAGGGATCCGAGAATGTGGTGGCTGACCATCTCTCCCGAATCATGATTTCAGATAATGAACCAATGAGAGACTCATTCCCTGATGAACACCTCTTAGCTATTTCCCACACGTCACCACCATGGTATGCACATATTGTGAATTTTAAGGTGACTGGTCAAATCCCACAAGGATGGACAAAAAATGAAAAAGATAAATTCTTCTCTCAAGAGAAGTATTATTTTTGGGAAGACCTTGAACTCTTTAAAATTTGTCCAGATCAAATAATCCGGAGATGTGTGCCTGAAGAAGAACAACAAAGTGTTTTGAACTTTTCCCATAACCTTGCTTGTGGAGGCCATTTCTCCGGAAAGAAAACCGCAGCAAAGGTTTTACAAAGCGGTTTCTATTGGCCTATACTCTTCAAGGATGCTTATGAGTTTAGCAAAACATGCCTAAGATGTCAAGCTGTTGGTAATATGGCTAAAAGAGATATGATGCCTCTAAATCCAATTTTAGTGGTTGAAATTTTTGATGTTTGGGGAATAGACTTCATGGGCCCTTTTCCACCATCTTTTGGATGCGAATACATCTTGGTGGCAGTGGACTATGTGTCTAAATGGATTGAAGCAATAGCCACATGAACCAATGATCACAAAGTGGTAATAAAATTTGTACAAAAGAATATTTTTTCTAGGTTCGGATGGCCAAAGGCTATCATTAGTGATGGGGGTTCGCACTTCACTCATTCTCAATTTCGAGCATTGCTTAAAAGATATGGGATTACTCATAAGCTTGCTACCCCTTACCATCCCCAAACTAGTGGCCAAGTGGAGATATCCAATAGAGAAATCAAGAATATCTTGCAAAAATCTGTTAGGCTCGACAGAAAAGATTGGTCGGAAAGGTTAGATGATGCTTTGTGGGCCTATCGGACTGCTTATAAAACTCCTATTGGCATGTGACCATACAGGCTAGTCTTTGGAAAAGCCTGCCATCTCCCAGTGGAATTAGAACATAGAGCTTATTGGGCTATCAAACAGGTCAATTTTGATCTAGTCAAAGCAGGTTCACACAGAACCTTACAATTGAGCGAACTAGATGAAATAAGAAATGAAGCCTATGAGAACTCAAAAATTTATAAAGCCAAGACTAAAGCTTTTCATGATAAACATATTGTGAGGAAATCTTTTCACCATAATCAAAAAGTCTGGCTATTTAACTCAAGGTTGCGTTTGTTTCCTGGGAAATTGAAATCAAGATGGGATGGGCCATTCTTGGTAATTAAAGCTTTTGACCATGGTGCAGTCAAGATCATGGATCCAAAAAATGGACAGACATTTACTGTTAATGGGCAACGCTTAAAACCTTACATTGAAAACCTTCAAAATTATCCATTGGAATCCGTACAGCTAAGTGATCCACAATGAACATAATTTTGTCCGGCTGAAGACAATAAACTTAGCGCTTATTGGGAGGCAACCCAATCTTCTCGTTTTTATTCTAATTATTCTCTTTTTCTTTTCTTTTTTAGAAAAATTCATAAAATCCACCATGGAGAACAGAGAGAAGCCTCGTCACACCTCAGGTTGTATCTCTCCTCATCATTAATCTTTGTGCATTTCTATGCCATTGAGGACAATGTCATTCAAGTTGGGGGGAGAATCATAGTGCATATTGAATAAAATCGTTTAAAATGAACAAAAGTTTTGAAATTTTTTTCAATTTTCACACAAATTTTTAAAAGAAAAAAATGTTTCATTTTCACACTCCAACATAAATTCATATCTATACACTTCATTTAGGGAATCTTGATCAAAATTGAGTTAGGAAGTTGAGTAAAAGTTTGAATTAACCCCCCTCTCTACAAAGAATCACGACGGGATGATTATCACACACACACGGTAACTTGAAAAGAGTGGAAGATCCTGAAAGTCTAGAGTTGCTAGAGTTACCCGAAGTATAGAATTACCCATTCTTTTTTTTTTTCTTTTAGGTCAAACGAACGAAAAGTTAGGATTCGTAATAGGAGATCAAACCACTTAACACTTTAAGGAGGCGGTCACTTCGAAAAAAAAAAAAAAAAATGGACAATCAGAAGTGTGAAAATCAAAAGAGTCAAAGGAAGGACGGTGGCCAAAAGTATGCACCTACCCTCAGACAAAAATAAAGAGAGTGACAAAAAGTACGCACTCTCAAAGCACAAAACAATCGTGCTAAAGTCCTTCACAGTAAAATAAGACCAAATCCTAAAAAGTTTTAAGTCGGGGCGAAAACCGAAAAGCGAACCTAGCCAACTAATCCAGAGATCTCTTTTTCTGTTCTCTCCCCTGGGTAATTCTACTCCAAGAGGCAGTAAAGGTAACGATATACCAAACAGGATAGAAATGAACTCCAAGCACCTCAAATGATATGCACAATCACTTGTCATGACTCTAAGTATGGTGGGCGGGAGAACGAAAACTTGAATTCAAATTACCTACCATTTGCAATAGATATCCTTTAAAATGAAGTGTGATTCTTTTTACTGATCAAGGTAGTCTTAATTTTTCAAATGATTGTATTGCTAAGAGACTAGCAATAATTAAGTTGGGGGGTGTGATAAGTCCACAATTTTACATAAATAACAGATGAAAATTACATACTTTGCTATCAATTTAACGGACAAAATCACATGGAATGATAGATAAACCATTTGCGCATTCAAAATCTGAATTTCAAATATCATCACTCCATGGATGGAATAAGGGTAGCAACTTCATTCCCTCAGCAATTATTTAATACGCAGTTGAATGATTTACGGCTATGAGAACTTAACTGTTATTTTATGTGAAAACAGGACATGAACAAGCAGATGGCATAGTGGTTGGACCACCTGAACTTCAAGGAAGTGACCAGAGTTCGAATCCTGGCAAAAACAACATTTTATTTTGGTATTTTAGCTTCAACGGGGGCCCACATGCCAACTAAGAGAGAAAGGAGGAGGGAGTTCTGAAATTCAAAGAAAGGAAGATCCATTTCAAAATTTTGAAATTCAAAATACCAATTAACGTTTTAAAGAGGATCCCCTAATCAAGGGGAACTTAATGAAAGGATTTTAAAAAAATCTCTTTTTGAAATTCAAACCCCCCCCCTTCTTTTCTATAAAACCAAGGGAGGAGGTCAAAGTGAGGGGACCCCGAATTTTCAGAAAATTTTTAAACCTCTCTCTCTCTCTCATTGTTCTCTCGCTTCCCTGTACTCTCATTCTCTCTCTTTGTCTCTCTTTCTCCCAGTTCTTTCTCTCTCCCCCTACGTCTCTATCTCTCTCTTCCCCTTGCGCCATACCTCTCTCTTCAGCCGCAGCCTCTCTCCCTTTCTCTTTCTCTCTCTGTCAGTCGCTCTCTCTCTCTCTCTTCCTTTCTCCTCCTCTCTTCTTCTCCCCCTCACAGAAGCCTTGACCGGCGGGCCCCAACGGATCCACGTGGCGGCCCCAGCGTATTCGGCCGCCGCTCCATCGTCGCCCGTGCCTGTACGGACCGCTCCTGCCCCACCTCGACTCCACCGCCGCTCCACGCGGCAACAGCTGAAGTAGCCCCGCGAGACAGCCGTCGCCGCCTTGCCACGTGGCGGCCCACGAGCCTCCCCGCCTACTTTGGGTCGTCGACCGAGCCCTGCGTGGGCGGGAAGCTCGCCAGCTGTAACGACCCGCCATCCTATGACCGGAGACCCGGTCACTAAATGGATGTCGGCCCATTAACTGCGGGTTCACACCCGGATCTCACACCACACATCTGGAGGAGTAAGTGCTAAACAAGGCTAAATATAACAATATCACGGACTACAAAGATAAGCAAGTGCGCAGGAAGGAAAATAACAATGTCCGTATACAGTCCAACAATAATTACATGTCCAACAATTAAATAAGTACAGGCAGAAGGAAGTACAACAACATCGGGGTATACCCCGGAACTAAGACAGCTGCTGGTCCGCACACCAAGAAGACACCACGCTTCCGCTGCGCCACGAGGTCCACACCTGAAACCGCAGGGAGTGAGCCACACCAGAAATGGGCTCAGTAGGGATCATCCGATCCCCTGCCTCCCACTCACACACCCACAAGTGCAATAACAGGAATATATGGCAATTAAGTAAAGCAGTAAACACAGTACCCAACTCTGATATAAAACGTACGATAAGCAGTGCAGCAAGAACCATTCTAAGCAACCCGAAGAACCCAACACAGAGTCACGACTCATAGTCAGAGTCCACGAAGCGACTGAACCACACTGTCGACCGAAGTCAAACGTCGCCTCCCAACACTACCACCACAGCTCACGCCTGTCCACCCCTACAGTGTTCCGGGGCACTGTAGGGTGAGGCAGTGAGTCAAACTTGGACTAGCTGGAACCAGTGTACCGCCACTGCCAGCTACGTGTGCACACAAGCAGTCTAGACTACTGTCCTACCGACCGGATTGCCTCCACGCTAGGCCTCAGCGCTTCAGGAGGGCCCTGGGGACCGGCGAACCCCCGTCAAGCTGAAGCTACAGGAACTACCCACAAACCCAAATCTCCCGGGCTACGTCAGGCCAAAGGGCTAAGGGTACCACTCGTAACCTTGATCAAAGGTCACATCAGGCCCAGTGGCTAAAGGGTAAGCCAACTCCAACAGTACCACAACCAGCTCCACAGCAAGAAACGCGCCGGAAGCTGTCACGACAAACAGGGAAACCCCGACCCGCTGAGGACAAACAGCGACCCCTCGGATAGCACACCGGCTACTCCGGCCCGTCGGGCTCAAGGCGATCCTGCTTCCCTCAGCCAAAGGTAAAACACAACATGTACCACTTCTCCCACCGGTACGGCACAATGCCTCACAGACACCATGACCCTGTCCCCATCGTTCCATGGTGACAATGTAAACCACAGTTGTTCCGATTCCATATTCACATAAGCACACACATACACAACATGATTCCATATTCGCATAAGCACACACATACACAACATGATTCCATTCACACAGGAGTCCTCAGTCTCAGTATACAATGTAAAGCATGCATTAGAAATCGTCCCACAGTGAAACACATGATAAAACCAGGATTTACACATTTCTGTCTAGAATCGCGTCGACCGAGGTCGACGCCATTCAAGTCCCCCAGACAGGTTCATTTAACAGTCAGAATATTCCTAGAAACGCGTCGTCATAGGGAGTCGCCTATCAAAAACGCGTCCAGGTCCACAGACACCATTCACACCGAAATTCCGGATTTACAGACCCTCACTCGGGGTGATTTTCCTGTCTAAATGGCGTTATGATGTCCCGACGCCCTTCTGAAAGGCGTCGTCCATCCATGACGTCATTTAGCGCCAGAACCCCTACTCGCGAAACCTCGAACATGGAGGTTTCTGCCCTAAAAGGCGTCGTACTGCCCTGACGCCCTTCTGAAAGGCGTCGACCAGGCATGACGCCGTTTAGCGCCAGAAACCTGGTTCCCTGGTTCGAACCGAGGGTTTCTCCCTTAACCCCAAACACCCCGAAAAGCCCCAAAACAAGAAGGGGAGGAAGAAGCATTCATCTATCACAGGCATACTACGAAACTACGATCACAAGCACAACCATTCCCACAAGGAAACCCCCTAAACATGCTCAATCTAGCCCAAAATACATCTCAACACGCCTAAGAAAACACGAGCAACGCATACAAGGTTCGTCCCCCTACCGGTTCTCGAACTCCTCCAAGCTCCTCGCCGCCGACCCGCCGCACCGCAGACCGCCGCCGGTACCATCGAGGACGCCGCCACTCCGCTGGGACGTCGGCCGCCGTCCGGAGAAGGGAACGCCGCGAAGGAGGTGGTGGAGGTAGAGGTGAGAGGTAAGGAGGCTATGGAGTGATTGGAAGAGGAAGAAGAGGAAGGGAAGGGGGAGAAGAGAGTCGGAGGGGGCGGAGAGGGCGAAGAGAGAGAGAGTGAAGGCGAGAATGAGGGAAGGAAGGGGAGGCTCGCGGAGTCAACCTGAATCCCGCTAAAATGCGTCGATCGAGGCAGACGCCTATCAGTCTGACAGGACGGCCGTACTGACAGCGGTCTGAAACGCGTCGCCCACCGTGGACGCCGTTCAGACGACAGGTCAGGCCGTACTGACAACGCTCTGGCGCCGCACCCTGACATCTCAGAGGTCACAGTCTGAATCGCGTCGGCCAACCTGAACGCCGTTCAGACGATGTGACCGGGGCCGTACACTCGCGGTCCAAAACCCGCCCACGTGGCAGAACAACCAGCAGACCTAAATGGCGTCTACACAACCTGACGCCTTTTGAAAGGCGTCAAGCAGTGCTGACGCCATTCAGTCAGAAATCTCAAGACCCCGCAGGGTCCAAACCAGGGGATCCGGCCCGAACCCGACCCGAAAACAGAACCCGAAACCTAAGACCTTACACCAGCGCCTCGCGTGCAGCGCCTGCCTCGCCTGCCGCGCCGTCCGGCTCGCAGCACCTCGCCTGCTGCGCTCCATCGCCTGCCGCGCTGCTCCTCTACGCACCCCTGCAGCCGGTTCGCAACACCACGGCCATTCCGCGCCGTCCACGTACCCTGCGGCTGGTCCAAAACACCGCTCCCCACACAGAAGCCTACCGAGCCCCTATTTGTTGCTGTGTGCTTACCATGCTTGGTGTTATTTCATTTATTTCTCTAACTTTATTCTCCTCATAGTTTATTTGCTTCTAGGCATTAATCTTTTAGGTTAGATTTTTCCCTTTTAAGACTCATTGTAATATCTCTTGATTTTACATCATAGTTCTTTTCATAATTTCTCTCTCAGTTTGTCACTTTATCTTTCCTAAGTACAACAATTGCTTGATTAGATGTGCATGTTTAATTGGGCTACATCGTGGTGGTAATCGTTAGTTTTAATTAACTAATGTTTAAGGCCCGTAATTAGTCTTTTCTATGTGTTTAATTTTAATCCATTCTCTTTTGGAATCACTTGTCTGCAAGATTTTTAATCAAAATTCAAAGTTTTCAAAAATATAAAAATCTAGTTCTCCGTAGATCGACCCGGTCTCAACCATGCACTACCTTGTTATCTTTAATTGAGACTCGGAAATTAAGATTGATGTTATTTGTGTTTTAACGACGGCATTTAAATACGCATCAACAACCAGTGACGCGATTCAGGCAGTTTCTTACCTTTTCTTCAGTTCTCAGATTTTTGTGATATGTGTGCTAATTACTCATTATGTATTAAGCATTAGAGGCCATCCAGGCTACAGGTCATACGCATTGAGGCTAACACCCTCCTTTTTTTAGGAACACTCTTTTTGACGTCATCAGCTCTCTCTGATTGGGTCGGTCCCTCGATCAGACTAGAGTAGTTGGCGTTAAGGCCTCCGTAAGTCCCCAAAATCAAGGTACTCCTCCTTGATCATCGGGCTGGTTGTACCAGTTGAAGTCCCGGTTAGATTCCATAAACGTTGTGAGAGAAAGCCATAGAATATAACGGTGGACATTGAACTGAAACTAGGATCCCATCCCTTGAGCGAATTTGTGGTTTAATTAAATCCAAATAACTCAACAAGGAATCCTAAAATCACGCTAAACATCCACTTGTTTGTTTAAATCTCTGTACAACTTGTTTGTCAATCCTTGAAAAAAAAAATCTAATATCATGCTGCTCCGATCAGGCAGGGACTTGAGCGTGGCTCCAGATGCCATGATCAACTACGAGGGAGATGCTAATGCCCCTCTTGATTCCGATTACAATTTTGAGAGCGGGAGAGATGCTGATGCCTCCCATAATTCTGTCCCTGTTCCGGTTCGACATGATGGGAATGTCCGAACCCCTCTTTTCCATCCTCATAATCACTATTCTGATCCTCCCCCGCATGAGTATGCGGTTCCCGATCCCATTTTCGAGGGAGACATGAATCAGAATGATCCCTCGTCTTCTGATCCTTCGGATCTTGTAAATACTTTGGGAGTTCTTGCCTCCCACCTGGATCCTCAACAGTTCGAGGCGATCCAGTCCATTCTGAAGGGGAAGGCACCCATGCAGCCTGCCGAGCCGAACCCTGCGGCTCCCCCTGCCATCCCTCAGCAACCTCCTCATCATCCTCCTTACATTCATCAGGCCATGGAAGGCCTCCATATCACTTCTCGGCCAGCTGGGCCGCAACTTTCATCTTCCAGGCAAGCGGCCAGACCGCTGACGCCCGCTTACCAAAATGCCCTCGGGCATGGCGGAAGCTCTGCCAGACCTCCTCTTTACTGTCCTCCTTGTCCGACGTACTCTAGGCAATAGGCCTATCAAGTACCTCCACCTCCCCCTCCTCCTCAGGCTGATCCAACCACGCAAGCGTTGCTGGCCAAGACGGAGCGCATGGATGAACAATTCAACAACCTCCAGAAGATGATGGGGGTCAAAGCTGCACCGAAAATCAACTTACCAAGCCTGCCAGTGTTCCACCTGCCACCCTCCGAGATGCCAGTGTACCGAAAGTATAACGGTACTCATAACCCCTTCACCCATTTGAAGGAGTTCATGTACGAATCATCCTTCTAGCAAAACGACAAGAGGTCGTTGGCCTTTTTGTTCATGAGATCTTTAGAGGGACCAGCCCTCGAATAGTTCTTTTCCTTGGAACCCTCCGAAGTAGAGGACTATGGTATCGTTTCCTGAAAATTCATTCAACGATACCAGGACATAGTTGCTCCCTCCCTGTCTATCACTGACCTAATAGCAGAAAAGATGAAACCTGATGAGGAGTTTGTCAGTTTTACCGACAGATGGCGAGGCTTGGCCAAGAAAGTTAAAGATCACTTGTCTGAGTCAGAGCAAGTGAAGATGTTGATTTCCAATGCCACGCCCCAGTTCAAGCTAGTCCTCTCCCTGAACAATCTGACCAGCATGGCAGAGCTCTATGAAAGAGCGCGGTACTGTCAGAATGCCTTCAATGACGCTATGTTCTCTAGCGTCTTTGATCCTCACAGACCTCGCAGGCCTCCACCTTGGAAGCCTGCAGTGCCGAATTCTCCCAGCACAGGTCCAACTACTGAGGGCACGCTCTTTCATGAGCAAGTCAGCAGCATGAACAACAATTCGCCCCAGTTCGTGAGGAGCCAGCAGCAATACCAGAGGCCACCACAGCCGAACCAGCAGGGGTACAGGCAGCAGCCGAACCCTCAGTATCAGCAGCCCCAATATCAGCGGCCTTAACAGCCGAGCCAGCAACAGCAACAGCCACAGCAGCCGCCGCAATGGCAATTGCAGTACCAACCACCACAACAACAGCAGTATCAGCAACAACAGCAGTATCAGCCGCGCGCACCGCTGGCATATCATAATGTCCTTCCTCCTGCTGACTACAACCAGCAGAAAAGACCTCCAGGCCCTAAGAGGGCAGAATACCCAGTCCTCCCAGAGTCCTTGGCAGACATTTTCAGTGCTCTAGTGGCAGTTAATGCCTTAGTCCTGCCAAGAGAAAACGCGACCTGGCCCCAGAATGCCGACACGTCTAGGTATTGCTATTTCCATAGGCAACCTGGGCATACTATTGACACCTGCTTCCAATTTAGAGATTACATTCATGATATCAACGAGCAGGGCGGCATAGACTGGGAAGAAATGAAAAAATACATATCAGCCTTAAAAGCAAGAAAAACACAGCAGCAAGCAAGAGCACCAGCACAAGCAGCACCACCACCAAACATGGGCATAGTGCAGAACCCGCTTCCGGAACATCAAAATCAGAACCAAGTTGCCCCTATTCTGACAAATAGCCGGTCTGAGGCTGACCGTGGGCAGCAGTGGAGAATAGAGGACTCTTCCTCTATCTATTCAACGCGTCACGTTCCGAGTATCGCAGAACAACCACCACGCCGCACCATCCATATACCCAGACCACAACCCATTACCATTACCCCTATACCAACGCCCGCATATCACTCACCCGCACCCGATAACGCATTACCACCACCCGCTTTCCTCAAGACCATTACACCCCACGCCACTACACCTCCACTAAATAACCCACCGCAAACCAACTACGCACCCCTCCTACCATCCAGACCACTACTACGCATACCATTCCCCACTTCACCCGCTACCACTACCGCTTACCCAGATACCATCCAACCATCCAGACCACTACTACGCGTACCATTCCCTACTTCGCCCGCCACACCAACCACTTACCCATCCACCATCCAACCATCTAGACCTTTAATCCGCACTACGCCACCACCACCTAACCCCACACCATCACCTACATACCAACACTCCACCCCATCCACACCATCTAACCCTGCGGTACTCAAAGTATCACCCGGATCTTCCACGGCTGAGGAACATGCGCTCTGGAGTGGGAGGATTTTCAACAAAGTCTTTCCTCAGTCAACAGTTAGAGACGGCCCATCACAGCCAACAGAGGAAGCACACAATGAAGAGAGTGCACCAGGCACTCAGTATGATTTGTTGAAACATCTGGACCGAACACCGGCACGGATCTCCGTGCTTGAACTGATCAAAAGATCGAAGAGTCACCAAGAAGTCCTGATGGAATATTTGCAGAAGGTGATGGTCAACGAGGACGTGCCGGTGGAAAAGATTGCAGCACTATTAGTTCCTCAGGGGGATTAGCCCTCCATTACATTTCATACATCGGAACTAGCACCACCAGCAGCCAGAAGCATGGCTCTGAGCATTACGATCAACATCTGCAAAAAGGCCGTAGATGCATGCCTGGTTGACACCGGGACTTCGATCAATGTCTTACCTCCGAAGACCCTGGAACTGTGCGGTGTGCCCAAGGAAAAATTGCTGCCTAGCCCCATCTCCGTTACAGCATATGATAACTCCACCCGTTCCCCTCTGGGAATGGTTTATTTGAAAGTAGAGCTAGGCCCTGTAAGTCATGCTGAGGTCGAGTTTCACATTCTGGAAATCAACCCTTCTTTAAACGCCATTTTGGGTCGTCCTTACATAAAAACTCTTGAGGCGATTCCCTCCACGAATCATCAATACCTCAAACTCCCCTTTAAAGGACGAATCGTTAAGGTTACGAGCATGCCGATCCTTGCTGCTGCTCACTCTTTGAATGTCAAACCCATTTCTTCACCTGGCCGACAACCTTTTCTGTCGGTATTACAGATTTACCATCCAGTGGCTGATCCTTTGAAAACTGCCACTATTTCTCCTTACCCGTTAAATGCCATAAAGAGGGGGAAGTGCATGAGTACCCCAGGATGGAGAATAATAATGAAGAATGGCTATCAGCCTGGAAGAGGCTTGGGCATACAGTTGCAAGGCAGGACCACTCCCGTCAAAGATCACCGAGGAGCACCTGGAAGCGGCCTGGGCTATAGGCCGAGAAAATTGAAACAGGACATTGTTCAGCAAGCAGAGAATGAAGGCGGCCAGAAAGTCTGGGAGACGATGTCTACACTGCACAAGGAAGGTCGGGATCCCCTGACATGGACCCTATACACTCATTTTGTAAAGGAGCCCATAATAAGCCATGACAACACTGTGGTCATTACTTTATGTTTTGACCTCCATGATATATATGGGAGAGACTTGGCTAGACACTGCTCAGAACTACTCACGTACCAGTCCTTGGAGGCTCTGCGGCCTATGAAGAGGAGAAAATTCCAGGATCTTGAATGTGAATGGTACAGGTGGTTCGATCTGAGAGACCTCTACATCGCGCTGAACAGGCTGTTTCTCGATCCTGCAGAACCCAAGTGGCCGCCACAGATCGATGAGCTGATCGAAGGTCCCGGCGCTATTTTTGACAAGAGGATATTGCTGTCAGAAGAGACTGATGAAGGGGAGCCAGATGACCCCTACGAAGCTGGCTACACCACATATATGCTTTGGAGGGGGACTTATCCTTCTCATGTTTTCATGCTCCAAACCTTGTTTCGCACATTGCTCCTGACCCCGATTTGGTCACGGGTCATTATTGAAGACATTCCACGGACCCCGCCCGTTATGATTACTCTGTCCTCTCGGGACCTCATTCCACCACCTCCTCTCAATCTAGAGAGGATGTATGATTTAATCTGGGACATACTGCTGTATGATCCCCCTAATCCCTTGGCCTTGGTGCCACTTCCTCCATCTAATTCTCCTTCTATTCATGTTTATTCCTGTTTTATGCTTAACTCCTCTATTGTCCAAAAAAAAACGCCAATTTGACAACAAATTCTTCCCAGATCCTCATTGAGGAAACCTCTTACTTGTCCTATTACACCCCATCGCGCGGGTCTTTCGGTCAAGATTATCTTCTAAGTCTACTCTGCCCCTCCCCTCGGGAGGATTCTCTTGTATTTCATCTTCATCTTCATTAGGTCAGAATAGGGAGTCTAGTGAAGTTAGGAAGTCTAGTTCTAGGCAAGTTAATAAGGTTAGGAAGTTTAGAAAGTCTAAGGGTAGACGAATTCCAGATAGATACCTCCAGGACTTAACTAATAGATGCTTTTCTTGCTCTTTAATCCCTCAGTTATTAGAAAATCCAATTAAGATGCCAGAAGACTGTATGAACGTTGAGTCAGTCAATGATGGATATGGGGTGTATGAGTTGATACATGAAAAAGACCCCATTGTCGAAGATAAAGAAGATGACGAGGACGCAACTGAGGCATATGCCAGTAGAGTGAAGAGATTCGATGAACCCTCAGCTGCCGTAGAAGAGCCCACCAGAAAAGTCAATTTAGGGACTGAAGACGAACGTAAGGTTGTCCTCGTCAGCAAGAATCTTTCTGAGGAAGATGAGAAGGCAATGGTACAAGTACTTAAAGACTATAAGGACACTTTCGCCTAGAGTTATGAAGATATGCCGGGGTTAGACTCGTCATTAGTGGAACACAGATTGACATTAAAGGATGGAGCTAGCCCAGTCAAGCAGAAGTTAAGGCGATTCCACCCGCAAATGGCTCTAAAGATGAAGGAAGAGGTCGACAAATTACATAAAGCCAAATTTATTAGAGTTGTACTTTAACCACAATGGGTGGCCAACATAGTCCCGGTTATGAAGAAGGGCGGGAAGGTCAGGATTTGCATTGACTTCCGAGATTTAAACCGGGCGTGTCCTAAAGATGATTTTCCATTGCCTCATATTGACGTACTCATGGATGGGTTTTCAGGATACAATCAGATTAAGTTAGCAGAAGAAGATCAAGAGAAGACATCATTCACTACACCTTGGGGAACATACTGCTATATCGTCATGCCATTTGGATTAAAGAATGTTGGAGCCACTTATCAGAGGGCTATGATGGCAATATTTTACGACATGATGCACATAGATCTAGAAGTGTATGTGGATAACTTGTTGGTTAAATCTAAGACGAAGGCTGAGCATGCCAAAGTTTTGGCAAAAGTGTTAGAGAGATCAAGGGAGTATCAGTTAAAGATGAACCCCAAGAAATGTGTATTCGGGGTATCTTCAGGGAAATTACTTGGATTCATTGTCAGCAAACGGGGAATTGAGATCGATCCCAACAAGGCGAAGGCTATCAGAGAGATGCCACCTCTCAAGAACTTGAAGGAGTTAAGAGGATTAATCGGGAGGTTGCAATTTATTCACCGTTTTGTCTCCCAGCGCTGACAAAGGTGTAAGCCGTTCTACGAGCTTACCAAGCCGGGAGTCAAATTCGATCGGGACGATAAGTATCAGGAGGCATTCGATGGATTAAAGAATTATTTGGCAAGTCTTCCTGTTTTGAGACCACCATCTCCAGGCAAACCATTGATACTTTACATTTATGTCCTGGATGATGCAGTGGGGGCTGTCTTAGCACAAGAGGATGAAGAAGGAAAGGAGAGGGTAGCTTACTATCTCTCTAAACTTCTCAACCCCGCTGAACAGAGATATACAGCGATGGAGAAAACGTGTGCAGCATTGGTCTGGGTTGTTCAGAAATTGAAGCATTATTTTCTAGCCCATGAAGTCCATCTCATCGCTAGGATGAATCCGATCAAATTTCTTCTGGAGAAATTTGTCTTTACTGATAGGTTAGCGCGATGGCAAAGCTTTCTATCTCAATTCGATATCACTTACATTCAGCAGAAAGCGATCAAAGGCTATGCCATAGCAGAACATCTCGCTCATCACCCCCTTCCTTGTTTCGATCCAGTCCAATCGGAGTTTCCGGATGAGGAACTGATGTCCATTGACCAAATCAGAGATGATATGTGGACTCTGCATTTTGACGGAGCTCTGAATTCCCATGGAAAGGGTATTGGCATTGTTCTGTTATCACCCGAAGGTATCACAATTCCACAAGTATTTCAGCTTGACTTTCCAGTCACCAACAATATAGCTGAATACGAGGCGCTCCTTGCTGGCCTCGAGGCTGCTCATTTCATGGTGTTACCAAACTCATGATTATGGGTGATAGCCAATTGATTCTTCGTCAAGTGTTAACCAAGTGTCGATCCCTTGATCCCAAACTCAAGCCTTATCAAGAACTTACTTCTACTTATTCAAAGCTTTTCACCAAATTGATCTTCGTCCATGTCCCTAGGAATCAGAACATCTTAGCTGACGCTCTAGCCTCACTGACATCTTCTCTTGATTTTCCAATCAGCAGGCAATCTGAATCAATCATAGTTCATAGGCGTCTTTCACCCGCCGTGAAAGACCCTTCATTTCTGAGAACCAAGGAAAAGTTGCTGAAGAAGGTCAGAGATGGAGATATCGTGGAAAAAAGAGAAATCATGTTGATGGAGCTGTTAGAAGAGGTGGATGATGAACATAAACCATGGTATTATGAAATCGCCAAATATTGTGAAGATCAATCGTATCCTGAAGGAGCCACAGCTGAGGAGAAAAGGGCTATTAGGAGAGTTGCTCAACGATATACCCTAGTTGGGGGAGCACTGTACAAAAGAGGTTTTGATGGAGTTGTTCTGAGATGCCTAGACGAAGATGAGCTTTGGAAGGTTATGGAAGGAGCTCATGCTGGAGTTTGTGGTAGTCATGTTAATGGACAAATGCTAGCAAAGAAGATCCTTAGACAAGGATTTTATTGGCCAACCATAGAAGAAGACTGTGTAGGATATGTCCGTAGGTGTGCTAAGTGTCAACTTCACGCCAACAAAATTCATTCTCCTGCATCTTCACTCTATCATGTTTCTTCCCCATGGCCTTTCTCCATGTGGGCTTTCGATATCATTGGACCCCTTGGCAATCCTGATTCCGGCATCAAGCAAAAATCTTTCATCCTCACGGCAACGGAATACTTCACCAAGTGGGCAGAAGCCGAAGCATACACGGAAATCAAAGCATCAACCGTCTGCAAGTTCATCATGAGGAACATCATCACCAGATTTGGAATCCCAAGCACCATCGTCACCGACAATGGACCGCAGTTCGTGTCACAAGAATTGAAAGACCTCTGCAACAGGTACAAAATTGCATTGCATCATTCTTCTCCTTATTAACCGCAAGGCAATGGCCAAGCAGAGGCAACTAATAAGACTTTGATAAAAATCATCAAAAAGACATGCAAATCTAACAAATTTACAGACTGGCCAGAAAAATTGGTTGAGGCTCTATGGGCCTACCGAACTTCAATCCGCACGCCCACTGGGCAAACTCCTTATTCCTTAACATTTGGAATGGAGGCGGTAGTTCCATACGAGATTCTCATACCGTCATTAAGAGTACAATTGAACAAGGAATTTTCCATTGATAAACACCGTTCAGCACTCCTTGCTCAATTGGAACTCTTAGACGAGAGAAGATGGTCAGCTGCTAATCATGCAAGAGTTTATCAAAATAAACTAACACATTTTTATCAAAAGAAAGTCATTGAACGTAAGTTCAAAGTTGGTGAAATGGTTGTCAAAAGGATTTTTGTAAAACCTGGCGGTCCACGTTCTAAGCTCCAACCCAATTGGGAAGAACCGTATATATCAAGGCCATGAAATGAAATAAAAGGGAACGCAAGGTCGATAAATACCCCGGAAAGAAAATGACCGAATCCCAACAGATATTAGGGTAAGAAAGGAACATCTTTTTAGGTTTTCGGAACCCTCTCGTGGGCTCTCTAAACCAATTCTTCCTTTTTTTCCAAAGAGGCGTACTCCAAACTTAAGGAATGGACTAGATTGACTGAAGGTCAAATCATCAAATGGGATCACGAATGGAAACAAAAGTTCAAACACGATTAATTTAAGTAAAATTATTAAAGAACAATTTGGGAATTAAGTTAATAAATGAATATGATCTTTTGATCTGAGTACCATGCTGGTCTTTTAGTTCAAATACATATGTCAAAAAAAAATAAAATACATATGTCAAAATAAATAAAAAATACGTATGTCAAAATCCAAAAATATACACATGTCAAAATTAAAAAAAAAATACATATTTCAAAACAAAAAAAAAAAATATTTCAAAAAAACAAAAGTATTTCAATTAGCATCTGCTTATTGCATCTAGCATGCTTCATTCCTTTTATTTTTAGTAAGTATATGTCTGCTTGCATGTTGCATTTTACTTACAGTTTGATTATTCTTATTACCTTTGATAATAAAAGCTATGCCCTTTGACCCTTCTACCAAGGATATGATCAAATAGTCGGTTACTTAACCGGGCAAGGGGCTAAGCCTGAATAGATGCTTAACATGTTTGTTCAAGTCATATACAGGACACAAGGCATGAAGAAAGTTGGAATACGGATTGAGAACAACCAGAAATCTGTTTCTGCGACTTAAAAGGCGTCGTGGACAAGCGACGCATTTCCTACAGTTAAAGGGCGTCGGCTCGACACGACGCGTTTCAAGCTTTCTGTCATTTTCCCGAAATTCCATATTTTGATGCTTAATGAAACGCTTGTTTGAAGTTACTAATGAAAATTTTGAGTGCAGGAAAATCAGAAAATTCAAATGAAGCTGAAAATCTCAAGAAGATCCCATTGTGGGAGTTTATAAGTCTCAACCGTGGCTAAAAAGACGGTTATTTCAATCCTTCTACTCTTCCATGTAATTCATTTGCATTACTGTATGATAAGTATTTACTAAATTATATCAAGGACCTTGTGGTTTTGATGAAACTGGAATTTGAGTTCCCCTTTAACAAAAACGGTGATAATTCCAGAGAATTCTTAATCGCACGGATAGGCCGTTGGATTGCTAATTAGTGGGGACGATGGTTCCACTTTTGTGAAACAGTGCGTAGATAAACGAGCTTCGGCTTAGCACTGAATTACAAGAATTGGTATGTTGACTCATTAATGACAATTTGACAATATTATTCTTGATTAATTTATATTTTATTTGACTTTATATTTTTCTTTTAGCCCAGCATGCATCATATAGGACTTTGAAATCACTGTGATAAGAATTAATTACTGATTAAGTTTCAGACCATTAGTCAAATAATTCAAACATGATACGAAATATTCCATTATGAATTGAGTATCTTGATTATCTTCGAGGTTCGCTTGAAGATATCTTTGGAATTCTATCCTTTCATGGACTCTTTATCCAATATTTCTTGTTTTCTTTTAAGATCTATCATGCCCGCAGCACGTCCACATTGGCTGGCAAACGCTCCCCATGATGAAACCTACAGTGTCTACGAGCTAGGGTACTTCCCACTCCGTGGAGGTTGATCGACTTTATTTTATTTCCTTGTCTACCTCATCCAGACATGATTGATTCCATTGATCTCCTTGAACTATCTTCATTGATGATTTTAAGAAAAATTCCAATCATGTGATGTTGAGAGCGTGTCTCATCACACATTGGCATCACCTTTTCAGTACATTCCGTTTCATTTCACTCCCTTGCAAAGACGATGCCAAGGTGAGGTAGTTGTAGACACGCTAATTTTGACATCATTTCGAGTAAATTTCATATCATATAATAATGCCTGAGAATGGTCTGATATTTAATCATTGGTTAGTTTTTTATTGATTTTTTGAGTTAATTATCTAAATAGTGTCGGGTCAAACAGATATTATTTAAGTTAATCAATTGAATTGATTTTAACTCAAATTTCAGTTAAAATATGAAGAAGTCTAAAAGACGTCGACCTGTGTGGACGCCGTTTAGACTTTATTTTGACGTTTAAATTTGAATTTTAATTAATTGATTAATTAGCTGAAAGACGTCTGCCAAGCACGACGCGTTTTAGGTTTCCTAAGTTGTTTCTGCTTTTCTTCCGGATGTTTATCCTTATCTTAATTGATGTAAAAGGCGTCTCTATTGGGCGACGCGTTTTAGCTAATTACAAATAAGGATAAGTTTTTCCCGGATGTTTATCTTTATCCTAATCAGTCTGAAAGGCGTCTTCCATGGATGACGCGTTTTAGATAATTACAGATAAAGATGAATTAATCTGTATTTATTTGTTGGTTAAGATGGAGAAATCCCAAATTTCTCCATGTAAATCCGCGGACGCAGAAGAAGTCTATAAATACCCTCCTCTTGAATGGGTGACAGAGTTGGAATTAGAGTTAATGATTGAAGCGATATCGAATTGAAGATCGAAGCAACGACGTCCAAACGCCGAAGTGCTGCTGCATCCAGAAGACGGAGTCCGTTCTTCATCCAATCTTCATCCATTCAAGACCAAGGCTTCCAGGGGCCATTCATCATTAAACTTTCAATTCATTTCTGCATTTTCACTTCATTAATTTTGCATTCTTCATCATCACTCTATGCAACACACACAACACTAGCATTATCTTCAAAACCAATTTGATAAAGGGATTTTAAAGACCACTCAACAAGTGAGTTTTCTGTTTAGTTGCATGTTTAAAACTCTGTTTAGAATGGATACTACTTTTGCTTAAGTTCTCATTGTTTCTTCATTTCTCTTTCTATTTTCTTGCAAGGAACGAAGGGGAATCAAGGGGAGGAAATCAACAGCAAATCACAAGGACTCTGGACGATCCTCAACTTCAACAGCAATCAAAGCAAGAACAAACAGAAGAAATTGCTCTCTTTCTTCAGCCAACTCAAATTTCAGTTAAAATATGAAGAAGTCTAAAAGACGTCGACTTATGTGGACGCCATTTAACGTTTAAATTTGAATTTTAAATCAGTTGATTAATTAGCTAAAAGGCGTCTGTAAGTCATGACGCGTATTAGGTTTCTTAAGTTATTTCTGCTTCTTTTCCGGATGTTTATCCTTATCTTAATTAGTGTAAAAAGCGTCTTCCATGGGCGACGCGTTTTATCTAATACCGATAAAGATAAGCTTTTCCCGGATATTTATCTTTATCCTAATCAATATGAAAGGCGTCTTCCATGGTTGACGCATTTTAGATAATTACAGATAAAGATGAATTAATCTGTATTTATCTGTTGGTTAAGATGGATAAATCCCAAATTTCTCCATGTAAATCCATGGACGCAAAAGAAGTCTATAAATACCCTGCATCTTGAATGGGTAACAGAGTTGGAATTAGAGTTAAAATTGAGGCGATATCGAATTGAAGATCGAAGTAACGACGTCCAAACGCCGAAGTGCTGCTGTTTCCAGAAGACGGCGTCCGTTCTTCATCCAATCTTCATCCAATCAAGATCGAGGCTTTCCATTTTTCACCAACCAGCATGAGTTTTTCAATTCATTTCTGCACTTTTCATATTTACATCTTCATTAATTCTACATTCTTCATTACATCACTCCATGCAACACACACCACACTAGTATCATTTTCCAAAACCAATTTAAAGGGGTTTCAAAGACTATCCCAACAAGTGAGTTTTCTGTTTACTTGCATGTTTAAAACTCTGTTAAAAATGGATACTACTTTTGTCTGAATTCTCATTGTTTCTTCATTCTTCTTTCTATTTTCTGCAAGTTGCAAAGAATCAAAAGGGGGGGAAATCAACAAACAAATCACAAGAACCCTGGACGATCCTCAAACTTAACTGCAATCAAAGTAAGAACAAAGAAAAGAAAGGGCTCTCTTTCTTCAGCCGGCTGAAGGAGGGGAACCAAGAGCTCAACATCTCCCACGTTCAAACAGGTAGGCGATCAAACTCTTTCTTTTGGAACTTTTAAGTCAAAAGTTTCTGGCGATCACTTCACTTAGTTTCCTTTTAATAAGTTTATTTTGCACTTAAACAACATAGATTTTTCATGATAATCACACACTCATTTTAAGCACTCACAGCTTTTTTGGCGATCACGGTGGGACTTGGTCTCGCCATCTTTTAGTTCTTTTGTTCTTGCTGTTATCAATTGGGCACCCACGGTGCACCACTTGTGTCTTTCGACATGTCCTCACCAATTGGTGTGTGTTTTTAGTTTAGTTAATTCCCTACGTGCACCACGTGCACACCCCTGCGGCAAGATCTTGCCCTCCCCGTTGATTAGTTAAAAAGTTGTTTTTGTGATGAAATGCTGAGTGATTGACTGATATCTTAGTTGTTTAGTTGATAAAATCATCCTGTTAAGAACCTGAAACTAAAAAAAATCTTGCATGAGCTGATTATTTATTGTTTTTATCATGTTTGAGGAGGAATCAATCCGGAAATTCCTCCTGGAAAACTGCTTCTGCGACTTGAAAAGCGTCCAGGAACAGCGACGTATTTCAAACTGCGTCGGTTAATCCAGATGCCTTTCAGTCTTATTTCTCTGCTGTCTGCAATCTGAGCTTCTGCGAAAAATCAAGACTATGTTTGAATAGCATCGACTACTCTCGACGCTATTCAGGCAGTTTCTTATTTCTTCTTCAGTTCTCAGATTTTTGTGATCTGTGTGCTAATTACCCATTATGTATTAAGCATTAAAGGCCATCCAGGCTACAGGTCATACGCATTGAGGCTAACACCCTCCTTTTCTTAGGAACACTCTACTTGACGTCATCAACTCTCTCTGATTAGGTCGGTCCCCCGATCAGACTAGAGAAGTTGGCGTTAAGGCCTCCGTAAGTCCCCAAAATCAAGGTACTCCTCCTTGATCATCGGGCTGGTTGTACCAGTTGAAGTCCCGGTTAGATTCCATAAACGTTGTGAGAGAAAGTCATAGAATATAACGGTGGATATTGAACTGAAACTAGGATCCCATCCCTTGAGCGAATTTGTGGTTTAATTAAATCCAAATAACTCAACAAGGAATCTTAAAATCACGCTAAACATCCACTTGTTTGTTTAAATCTCTGTACAACTTGTTTGCCAATCCTTGAAAAAGAATCTAACATCATGCTGCTCCGATCAGGCAGGGACTTGAGTATGGCTCCAGATGCCATTGTCAACTACGAGGGAGATGCTAATGCCCCTCGCGATTCTGATTACAATTATGAGAGTGGGAGAGATGCTGATGCCTCCCGTAATTCTGTCCCCGTTCCGTTTAGACAAGATGGGAATGTCCGGACCCCTCTCTATCATCCTCATGAGCAATATCCTGATCCTCCCCCGCATGAGTATGCGATTCCCAATCCCATTTTCAAGGGAGACATGAATCAAAATGATCCCTCATCCTCTGATCCTTCGGATCTTGTCAATGCTTTGGGAGTTCTTGCCTCCTGTCCGGACCCTCAGCAGTTCGAGGCGATCCAGTCCATTCTGAAGGGGAAGGCACCCATGCAGCCTGCCGAGCCGAACCCTGCGGCTCCCCCTGCCATCCCTCAGCAACCTCCTCATCATCCTCCTTACATTCATCAGGCCATGGAAGGCCTCCATATCACTTCTTGGCCAGCTGGGCCGCAACTTTCATCTTCCAGGCAACCGGCCAGACCGCTGACGCCCGCTTACCAAAATGCCCTCGGGCATGGCGGAAGCTCTACCAGACCTCCTCTTTACTGTCCTCCTTGTCCGACGTACTCTAGGCAACAGGCCTATCAAGTACCTCCACCTCCCCCTCCTCCTCAGGCTGATCCGACCACGCAAGCGTTGCTGGCCAAGATGGAGCGCATGGATGAACAATTCAACAACCTCCAGAAGATGATGGAGGTCAAAGCTGCACCGGAAATCAACTTACCAAGCCTGCCAGTGTTCCACCTGCCACCCTCCGAGATGCCAGTGTACCGAAAGTATAACGGTACTCGTAACCCCTTCACCCATTTGAAGGAGTTCATGTACGAATCATCCTTCTGGCAAAACGACAAGAGGTCGTTGGCCTTTTTGTTCAGGAGATCTTTAGAGGGACCAGCCCTCGAGTGGTTCTTTTCTTAGGAACCCTCCGAAGTAGAGGACTATGGTATCGTTTCTCGAAAATTCATTCAACGATACCAGGACAGAGTTGCCCCCTCCCTGTCCATCACTGACCTAATAGCAGAAAAGATGAAACCCGATGAAGAGTTCGTCAGTTTTGCCGATAGATGGCGAGGCTTGGCGCAGAAAGTAAAAGATCATTTGTCCGAGTCGGAGCAAGTGAAGATGTTGATTTCCAATGCCACGCCCCAGTTCAAACTAGTCCTCTCCCTGAACAATCTGACAAGCATGGCAGAGCTCTATGAAAGAGCACGGTACTGTCAGAATGCCTTCAAGGATGCTACGTTTTCTAACGTCTTTGATCCTCACAGACCTAGCAGGCCTTCACCTCGGAAGCCTGCAGTGCCAAATGCTCCCAGCACAGGTCCAACTACTGAGGGCACACTCTCTCATGAGCAAGTCAACAACATGAACAACAACTCGCCTCAGTTCGTGAGGAGTCAACAGCAGTACCAGAGGCCACCGCAGCCGAATCAGCAGGGGTACAAGCAGCAGCCGAACCCTCAGTATCAGCAGCCCCAATATCAGCGGCCCCAGCAGCAGAACCAGCAACAACAATAGCCACAACAGCCGCCGCAACGGCAATTGCAGTACCAGCTGCCACAACAACAGCAGCACCAGCAACAACAGCAGTATCAACCGCGCGCACCGCCGGCATATCATAATGTCCCTCCTCCTGCTGACTACAATCAGCAGAGAAGACCTCCAGGCCCAAAGAGGGCAGAATACCCAATCCTCCCAGAATCTTTGGCAGACATTTTCAGTGCCCTAATGGTAGCTAATGCCTTAGTCCTGCCAAGATAAAAGGCAGTTTGGCCTCAAAATGCCGACACGTCTAGGTATTGCTATTTCCAAAGGCAACTTGGGCATACTATTGACGCCTGCTTCCAATTTAGAGATTATATTCATGATCTCAACGAGCAGGGCGGCATAGACTGGGAAGAAATGAAAAAATACATATCAGCCCTGAAGGCAAGAAGACCACAGCAGCAGCAGCAGCAGCAAGCAAGACCACCAGCACAGGCAGCACCACCACCAAACATGGGCATAGTGCAGAACCCGCTCCCGGAGCATCAAAACCAAAACCAAGTTAACCCTATTCTGACAAACAACCAGTCTGAGGCTGACCGTGGGCAAGAGTGGAGAATAGAGGACTCTTCCTCTATTTATTCGACGGGTCATGTTCCGAGTACCGCAGAACAACCACCACGCCGCACCATCCACATACCCAGACCACAGCCCATTACCATCACCTCTCTACCAACACCCGCGTATCACTCACCCGCACCTAATAACCCATTACCACCACCCGCTTTCCTCAAGCCCATTACGCCCCACACTCCTAAGCCTCCACCATATAACCTACCGGAAACCAATTACACACCCCTCCTACCGTCCAGACCGCTACTACACGTCCCATTTCCTACTTCACCCGCTACCACTACTACTTACCTAGTCACCATCCAACCATCCAGACCGCTACTACGCGTACCTTTTCTCACTTCATCCACCCCAATCACTTACCCATCCACCATTCAACTGTCTAGACCTTTAATCCGCACCACGCCACCACCACCTAACCCCATGCCATCACCTACATACCAACACCCCGCATCACCTACACCACCCAACTCTGCGGTACTCAAAGTGTCACCCGGATCTTCCACAGTTGAGGAACATGCGCTCCGGAGTGGAAGAATTTTCAACAAAGTCTTTCCTCAGTCAACAGTTAGAGACGGCCCATCACAGCCGCCGGAGGAAGCACAGAATGAAGAGAGTGCACCAGGCACTCAATATGATTTGTTGAAACATCTGGATCGAACACCGGCACGGATCTCCGTGCTTGAACTGATTAAAAGATCGAAGAGTCACCAAGAAGCTTTGATGTAATATTTGCAGAAGGTGATGGTCAACGAGGACGTGCCGGTGGAAAAGATTGCAGCACTATTAGTTCCTCAGGGGGATCAGCCCTCCATTACATTTTACACATCGGAACTAGCACCGCCAGCAGCCAGAAGCATGGCTCTGAGCATCACGGTCAACATCTGCAAGAAGGCCGTGGATGCATGCCTGGTTGACACAGGGGCTTCAATCAATGTCTTACCTCCGAAGACCCTAGAACTGTGCGGTGTGCCCAAGGAAAAATGGCTGCCTAGCCCCATCTCTGTAACAGCATATGATAACTCCACCCGTTCCCCTCTGAGAATGGTTTATTTGAAAGTGGAGCTAGGCCCTGTAAGTCATGCATAGGTCAAATTTCACATTCTGGAAATCGACCCTTCTTTGAATGCCATTTTGGGTCGTCCTTACATAAAAACTCTCGAGGCGATTCCCTCCACGAATCATCAATGCCTCAAATTTCCCTTTAAAGGACGAATCATTAAGTTTACGAGCATGCCGATCCTTGCTGCTGCTCATTCCTTGAATATCAAACCTGCTTCTTTACCTGGCCGACAACCTTTTCTATCGGTATTACAGGTTTACCATCCAGTGGCTGATCCTCTGAAAACCGCCACTATTTCTCCTTACCCGTTAAATGCCATAAAAAGGGGGAAGTGCATGAGTACCCCAGGATGGAGAATTATGATGAAGAATGGCTATCAGCCTGGGAGAGGTCTGGGCACACAATTACAAGGCAGGACCACTCCTGTCAAAGATCACCGAGGAGCACCTGGAAGCGGCCTGGGCTATAGGCCAAGAAAACTGAAACAAGATCTTGTTCAGCAAGTAGAGAATAAAGATGGTCAGAAAGTCTGGGAGACAATGTCTACACCGCCCAAGGAAGGCTGGGATCCCCTAATATGGACCTTGTATACACATTTTGTAAAGGGGCCCATAATTAGCCACGACAACACGGTGGTCATTACTTCGTGTTTTGACCTCCATGATATATATGGGAGAGACTTGGCCAGGCATTGCTCGGAACTACTCACGTACCAGTCCTTGGAGGTTCTGCGGCCTATGAAGAGGAGAAAATTCCATGATCCTGAATGTGAATGGTACAGGTGGTTCGATCTGAGAGACCTCTACATTGCACTGAACAGACTATTTCTAGATCTTGCAGAACCTAAGTGGCCGCCGCAGATTGATGAGCTAATCGAAAGTCCCGGTGCTATCTTTGACAAACAGATATTGCTGTCAGAAGAGACCGATGAAGGGGAGCCAGATGACCCCTATGAAGCTGGCTACACCACAGATCTGCTATGAAGGGGGACATATCCTTCTCATGTTTTCATACTCCATACTTTGTTTCGCACATTGCTCCTGACCCCAAGTTGGTCGCGGGTCATTATTGAAGATATTCCACGGGCTCCGCCCGTTATGATTACTCTGTCCCCTCGGGACCTCATTCTACCACCTCCTCTCGATCTAGAGAAGATATATGATTTGATCTGGGACATACTGCTGTATGATCCCCCTAACCCTTTGACCTTGGTGCCACTTCCTCCATCTAATTCCCCTTCTATTTGTATTCATTCTTGTTTTATGCTTAACTCATCTATTGCCCAAAAAAAAACGCCAATTTGGCAACAAATTCTTCCCAGATCCTCATTGAGGAAACCTCTTACTTGTCCGATCACACCCTATTGCGCGGATCTTTCGGTCAAGATTCTCTCCTAGATCTACTCTGCCCCTCCCCTCGGGAGGATTCTCCTGTATTTCCATTTGTATCCCAGGATTTCCATCCTGCCTCATCTTCATTAGGTTATAATAGGGAGTTTAGTGAAGTTAGGCAGTCTAGTTCTAGGCAGGTTACTCAAGTTAGGAAGTCTAGGAAGTCTAAGGGTAGGCGAATTCCAGATAGATACCTCCAGGACTTAGCTGATAGATGCTTTTCTTGTTCTTTCATCCCTCAGTTATTAGAAAATCCAATTCAGATGCCAGAAGATTATATGGACGATGAGTCAGTCAATGATGGGTATGGGGTGTATGAGTTAGTACATGAGAAAGACCCCATTGTTGAAAATGAGGAAGATGACGAGGATGCAGCTGAGGCATATGCCAGTGGAATGAAGAGATTCGATGAACCCTCAGCTGTCGTATAAGAGCCCACCAAAGAAATCAATTTAGGGACTGAAGACGAACCTAAGGTTGTCCTCGTCAGCAAAAATCTTTCTACAGAGGATGAGAAGGCAATGGTACAAGTACTTAAGGACTATAAGGACACTTTCGCCTGGAGTTATGAAGATATGCCGGGGTTAGGCTCATCTTTAGTTGAACACAGGTTGACGTTAAAGGAAGGAGCTAGCCCGGTCAAGCAGAAATTAAGGCGATTCCACCCACAAATGGCTCTAAAGATGAAGGAAGAGGTCGATAAATTACATAAAGCCAAATTTATTAGAGTTGTCCTTTATCCACAATGGGTGGCCAACATAGTCCTGGTTATGAAGAAGGACGGGAAGGTCAGGATTTGCATTGACTTTCGCGATCTGAACCGGGCGTGTCCTAAAGATGATTTTCCATTGCCTCATATTGATGTACTCATTGATAACACCGCTGGCTATGAAACTTTATCATTTATGGACGGATTTTCGGGATACAACCAGATCAAGTTAGCAGAAAAAGATCAAGAGAAGACGTCATTCACTATACCTTGGGGAACATACTGCTATGTCGTCATGCCATTTGGATTAAAGAATGTTGGAGCCACTTATCAGAGGGCTATGATGGAAATATTTCATGACATGATGCACATAGATCTGGAAGTGTATGTGGATGATTTATTGGTTAAATCTAAGACAAAGGCTGAGCATGCCAAAGTTTTGGCAAGGGTATTAGAGAGATCGAGAGAGTATCAGTTAAAGATGAACCCCAAGAAATGTGTATTAGGAGTATCTTCAGGGAAATTACTTGGATTCATCGTCAGCAAACGGGGAATTGAGATCGATCCCAACAAGGCGAAAGCTATCAGAGAAATGCCACCTCCCAAAAACTTGAAAGAGTTGAGAGGATTAATCGGGAGGTTGCAATTTATTCGCCGCTTTGTCTCCCAGCACTCACAAAGGTGTAAGCTGTTTTACGAGCTTACCAAGCCGGGAGTCAAATTTGATTGGGACGATAAGTGTCAGGAGGCATTCGATGGATTAAAGAACTATTTAGCAAGTCCTCCAATTTTGAGACCACCATCTCCAAGCAAACCATTGATACTTTACATTTCTGTCCTGGATGATGCAGTGGGGGCTGTCCTAGCACAAGAAGATGAAGAAGGAAAGGAGAGGGTAGCTTACTATCTCTCTATACTTCTCAACCCCGCTGAACAGAGATACACGGCGATGGAGAAAACATGTGCAGCAATGGTCTGGGTTGTTCAGAAATTAAAGCATTATTTTCTGGCCCATGAAGTCCATCTCATCGCTAGAATGAATCCGATCAAATTCCTTCTGGAGAAATCTGTTCTTACTGATAGGTTAGCACGATGGCAAAGCTTTCTGTCTCAATTCGATATCATTTACGGAGCTCTGAATTCTCATGGAAAGGGGATAGGTATCGTTCTGTTATCACCTGAAGGTGTCACCATTCCACAAGCCTTTCAGCTCGACTTTCCAGTCACCAACAATATAGCTGAATACGAGGCACTCCTTGCTGGCCTCGAGGCTGCTCATTTCCATGGTGCCACTAAACTCAGGATTGTGGGTGATAGCCAACTGATTCTTCGCCAAGTGCTGACCAAGTATCGAACTCTTGATCCCAAACTCAAGCCTTATCAAGAGCTTACTTCTGCTTACTCAAAGCTTTTCACAAAATTGATCTTTGTCCATGTCCCTAGAAATCAGAACATCTTAGCTAACGCTCTAGCTTCACTGACATCTTCTCTTGATTTTCCAATCAGCAGGCAATCCGAATCAATCATAGTTCATAGGCGTCTTTCACCCGCCGTGAAAGACCCTTCATTTCTTAGAACTAAAGAGAAGTTGCTGAAAAAAGTCAGAGACAGAGATATCGTGGAAAAAAGAGAAATCATGTTGATGGAGCTGTTAGAAGAGATGGATGATGAACAGAAGCCATGGTATTATGAAATTGCCAAATATTGTGAAGATCAATCGTATCCTGAGGAAGCTACAACTGAGGAGAAGAGAGCTATCAGGAGAGTTGCTCAACGATACACCATAGTTGGAGGAGCATTGTACAAGAGAGGTTTTGATGGAGTTCTTCTGAGATGTCTAGACGAAGATGAGCTTTGTAAGGTTATGGAAGGAGCTCATAGTGAAGTTTGTGGTGGCCATGTCAATGGACAGATGCTAGCAAAGAAGATCCTTAGACTAGGATTTTATTGGCCAACCATGGAAGAAGACTGTGTAGGATATGTCCGTAGGTGTGCTAAGTGTCAACTTCAAGCCGACAAAATTCATTCTCCTGCATCCTCACTCCATCCTGTTTCTTCCCCATGGCCTTTCTCCATGTGGGCTTTCAACATCATTAGACCCCTTGGTAATTCAGATTCCGGCATCAAGCAAAAATCTTTCATTCTCACGGCAACGGAATACTTCACCAAGTGGGCAGAAGCTGAAGCGTACACGGAAGTCAAAGTATCAACCGTCTACAAGTTCATCATGAAGAACATCATCACCCGATTTGGAATTCCAAGCACCATCGTCACCGACAACGGACCGCAGTTCGTGTCACAAGAATTGAAAGACCTCTGCAACAGGTATAGAATTGCATTGCATCATTCGTCTCCTTATTATCCGCAAGGCAATGGCCAAGCAGAGGCAACTAATAAGACTTTAATAAAAATCATCAAAAAGACATGCAAATCTAACAAATTCGCAGACTGGCCAGAAAAATTGGTTGAGGCTCTATGGGCCTACCGAACTTCAATCCGCACACCCACTGGGCAAACTCCTTATTCCTTAACATTTGGAATGGAGGCGGTAGTTTCATACGAGATCCTTATACCGTCATTAAGAGTACAATTGAACAAGGAATTCTCTATTGATGAACACCGTTCAGCACTCCTTGCTAACTCTTAGAGGAGAGAAGATGGTCAGCCGCTAATCATGCAAAAGTTTATCAAAATAGACTCGCACGTTTTTATCAAAAGAAAGTCATTGAACGTAAGTTCAAAGTCGGTGAAATGGTCGTCAAAAGGATTTTTGTAAAATCTAGTGGTCCGCGTTCTAAGCTCCAACCCAACTGGGAATGACCTTATGTTGCGTCACATGCTTTTCCCGGTAACGCTTATCGTCTTGTTAATGCAGAAAGAGAAGAGCTAACTCATCCCTGGAATGGTTTATATCTTAAGAAATACTACCCTTAGGTTAAAGAGTCGATCAGCATGGTACAAAGACCAGTGGAATCAGAAAATTTATAAACTCAAATTCCCTTATCAATCTGGATAATTTAATTCCAAACCCATTACTACACACACTGACACGTTTGATTCGTGAGTAACAAGAGATGCCAAGTCCTAAGGAATACCGAAAGCTTGACTAAAAGTGTAAAGTACAAATCATCGTTTTAAAGCAAAAATCTGTTTTACACTCGGCCCATGATGTCGGAACGAGACTTAGAAAAGACTACCAAGAATATCCGCCATCTTAGTAGGAGGCCGTCATAAAAAAAAAGGGGGAGATCCGTCCCAAAGAAAAGAATAGAAAAGCAAAAGCAAAAGGCAAAATCCAAATGTCAAATCAAAAGGCCATCACACTACAAACGTTACATCAAGGCCATGAAATCAAATGAAAGGGAACGCAAGGTCGATAAATACCCCGGAAAGAAAATGACCGAACCCCAACGGATATTAGGATATGAAAGAAACATCTTTTTAGGTCTCCGGAACCTTCTCGTGGGCTTTCTAAACTTATTCTTCCTTTCTTTCTAAAGAGGCGTACTCCAAACTTAAGGAATGGCTTAGATTGACTAAGGGTCAAATCATCAAATGGGATCACGAATGGAAACACAAGTTCAAACACGATGGGTTTAAGTTAAGTTGTTGAAGAACAATTTGGAAATTAAGTTCATAAATGAATATGATCTTTTGATCTGAGTACCATGCTGGTCTTTTAGTTCACATACATATGTCAAAAATGCAAAAAAATACATATGTCAAAAATAAAAATAAAATACATATTTCAAAAATCCAAAAAAAATACAAATGTTTCAAAAGTAAAAAAAAAAGACATATTTCAAAACCCAAAAAAGAGATATTTCAAAACAACAAAAATATTTCAATTGCACTTGGTATGTCTCATTCCTTTTTATTTTCAGTGAGCATTTGTCTGCTTGTATGTTGCATTTTGCTTAAGTTTGATTATTCATATTACCTTTGTTGATAAAGACTATGCCCCTTGACCATTCATTTAAGGAAAAGATTGATCGACCATTCATTTGGTCAGGCAAGGGGCTAAGCCTAAATAGATACTTAACCTGTTTGTTAAGTGATGTACATGATGCAAGACAAACACATAGAACGCAAGATTGGAGGCCAAAAGTTTCATGTATATCATCAAAAGGTGTTTTGTACATGATACACAAAAGAAAGTCAAAAATACATGAGCCCTCAAGGTTGACTCTCTCCCGCCCCCTCGTCGAACTGACTCTGAGCCTCGTCAGGCACGTCCGGCGGTGGAGCTCTAGGAGGTGGTGGTCCCATTAGACTCGGACCAGCTTGGCCTGATGATATGGCCACGCACGCAGTGAACGCACTCCCGTGCCCCCTTTCCTGCGCTCGCTGGCGGGCACGTCGGTAACGCTCCTCTACGCTGCGTCGCTCGTGCTCTGCAACGCCAAGCTGGACCCGGAGAGCAGTCATCTCAGTATCCATCTTCTGCCGCTCCTGCCTCTCCCGCTCTCGCTCTTCAGTGATGAATTCCAGTCGGGACTGGAGGCGTGAGAACTCATGAGGAAGATCTCCGGTGGAGAGGCGAGCCACCTACTCCTCGAGATCGCGAACCCGGGCCGCATCTGCTTCAGCCCTCTGAAGGGCTTCATGAAGCTCAGCAACCTGCAGGAGAAGTCATTGTTAGTCCAAGGCAATCAAGTAATCAAAATCAGGTTCAAAAGTCGAAGGGGAAGAACTTACCCGAGCAACGCGATCCTCCTCTGCGAGGGAAGCTCGGTGGATAGCGGAGGCGAGCTGGCTCTGGAGGTCAGCCAGAGCAGCATCATAGGTGGTAGAGGATGATGACGCTCCATAGGAAGGGGGAGCCGCCTGGGTGTAGACGGCTCGCTGCACCAAAAGACAGCCGTCAGTGTTAATCGCCAAAATAATTAATTAATCAAAACATTCATTCATAAACATGCATACATACCAGATCAAATAGTTCCTTCTGGACCTGCTCTAGCTGGGCCTCCGCGTCATGTGGGCGGGCCCGGAGGTCGATGATGACCGCATCACGTGCATCCTGCATATTACACATACATACATTCATTCACAAACATAAATCAAGATAATAATAAAATGAAAGACGCATAAAAGCATACTTACATCGAGCGGTCGGAGGAGCCGAAGCTGATCAGCGTAGTGAGCCCGGTACTGCTGGAGGTAGGCCTCGCTACTCTCCGCCCGGGACTCCACTCTGACACCCCGGCGATGCCAGTCTTCATATTGCTCTGGGAATTTTGCTCACCAATCGGTGAGGGCTTGCTTGCCCCTCATGCCCTTCCCGACGCCCTCCGGGACCTCCTCATCGATCCACTCCTGGTGGAGGCCCAGCGTCCTCATCACGAGGCGGAGGCGGAGCGGCTCGATCTCGTTGAGGCAATGCACCCACATTTGCCTCCAGAACCTCCTCCGGCCAGCCGTCACCCACGGCTGACCCTCCTCGCCCATGCCCAAGTACGGGCGCCAGATCACCTGCATATAGGTTAGACGCATTCATATAAATAACTTACATTTAATGAATAAAATTAGAACAAGTCAAGAATTTACCAATAGCTCGGGATAGTCGAGGAACTGACGGCGGAGGGCCGTCAACTGATGGTGCTGAGGGGCTGTGTCCACAATTGGCTGCCAACGGCAGGCCAACGGGACAGCACCAGGTCTCGCGAGCCTCGCTCTGCCGAGCGGAAAGTAGTGATAGCTCCACACCTGCATACATGAACATATAAGTTAAAAAACATCATTTCATCACGTTGCATATCATAAACAAATAATAAACAATTTGATACCTGAAGGAACGGCGAGAAGCCGCTGACGGTAGTCTCGTGGTCCGACGTGACCGCAGACAAATCGGCGAACAGGTGGGCCAGAAGGGCCGCACCCCATGCATACTCCCCTAAACTATCCAAATCATCTAATAGATACAAGAACCTACAATGAATGTGGTCGCCCTTCGTACCGAAGAGCAACCGACCAAAGAAAAAAACTAAAAAGACCCTAAGCTGCCTATCTACCTCCTCCCCCTGACTAGGGTCGCTACAGTAAACGGCGGAGGATAACTCGGCTAACCTATCTCTAAATTCCTCCCGGGTCTCGTCTGATCAACGTCGGGGCTCCTCTAGTCCTAGGACGGCCTCCACCTCTACCCGGGGGACCATCCTAGACTCCCTACTTAGGCTAGACACCTCTATGCCTAGTAGGGCCTCTGCCAATCCTCGGTAATCGGGGTAAGCCACCCCGCTAACCGGTCGGCCCTCTACCCTAAGGCCAGTGATCCTGGCCACATCCTCTAGGGTGGGGACCATATGTCCCCACGGCATTAGGAAAGCCCGGCTTTCCGAATGCCACCTCTCCCGCAGCGCCTGCAGGAGACCAGATCGAGCAAAAACGGCTCGATGTCTAAGACCTCGCCGAACCCCATCCGGCGCAGGCGCGCCTTCTGGAAGTCCAGGAGTTCCCGGTATGCACCTATAACTAGGTCCCATGAAATCTTTGCCCTCATGATCCCCTACAAAAGAAAACATAAAGAATACATCAATTAATGATCAGTTAAAAACAGGAAAAATCACTTCTGGTTTGAAAGACGTCGAGACATATGGACGCCCATTGAAAAGCGTCCCGTTGTCCTGACGCAAATCAAACTTATTTTCTGCCTAATTAAAAATTCGAAATTTAACCTTGAAAGGCGTCGGCCTAGGGTGACGCCTTTTGAATGGCGTCACTTGGTCTGGACGCCTTTCAAGATCCGATTCCGGGTTCTTTGAAGAACCCCTTCCTCCCTTCCTTTTCTCGCACCAATCATTCCATAGAGGACTCACCGTGTGGAGGTCGCCCTCCTCTTCTTCTTCTACGGCTATTGGCGCCGGTGGAGGGATTTCTTCCTCCAAAAATGCCGCCGCCTCGGCAAGAGTGGCCGGCACCTCTTCGGGGGTCTCTTCCACGGGAGCCACCCTCCACCGCCTCTTGGCTAGGGCCTTGGTCTTTCTGGAACCCTCACCACGTTCCATTAAGCTTAGAAGGGGGAGTTTTTGAGAGAGAGAGAGAAAGATCGCCGGAGGTCGCCGGAGAGTGAGGAGAGAGAAAGTTTTGAGAAAAGTGAGGAAGAAAGGGGCCTTCGCGGGTCTGTAAACAGAAAGCTAAAAGGCGTCGACTTAGATAGACGCGTTTTAGGGCGCATAAGTTGAGGCGGCAAGGACAGCTGTTTGAAATTGAATGAAAGGCGTCTACTTGAGATGACGCGTTTCAGGTTACCGCTAATTCTGGTCAGAGCCGTACGCAGTATGATGATGAAAACCGTCTTAGTATCCAGACGCGTTTTAGGAGATTAATCACGGAATTAATGGCAGAGTCCTAGAAAAAGTAGGAGAGAGAATTGAAAGGCGTCAGGTATAAAAGACGCAATTTAACGTTAAATCAGGATTTTGAGGATTAAATTGAATTTCTGGAAAATGAATTATGGTTGAAAGGCGTCTTTCTGAGTAGACGCGTTTTGCATTAACAAAACCCGAAATATCAAATTTTCAGGAAAAATCCAGTTTTTACTAAAAGGAAAATCATGAACACATCACAAGGGGTTAAGGAAAGATTTCAAGGCATGAAAAATAGTTCTTTATTCAATGAAATCTTTTATTACATCAAAAGAAAAAGAAAGAGGACATTTAAGGAAGAATTTCATGAAGACCTTTGAGGTAAGGAAATTTCAATCATCTATCTCTATCTTTAGAGGATTTTACACGATAACTGAAGCCAAGGTTCCACAAAGTTATGATAAGTTCTGTGGCTTCATAATCTTCGTCGGATTCCAAGGCACGCTTCTTGATCGGGGATGTGAAAGAGAACTCGGGGAATTCACGACGGTTCAAGCTAAGTTGAGTAAGACACTGATAAGGATTGTATAACACGAACTCGGTGGCTCTAATCAACTTGAGATCTGCTCCTGCTGCACGGCGCACCCTAATAGGCTTTCCAACAAAAGCGAGTGGAGACGAGTCAAATATGTCGGATGTCATAAGCTTCAGATACTCCCTCCAGTCGGCCCGGGTCTTGAGCTTTGGGACTTTGTTGACCATGTGCTCATTGAACTTTACAATGTTGGCAATACAGTGGATCAGACTATTCATGAAAATTTGAGATGGTCTTGGAGGCATCTTCTTGCAGTACTCGAATTTAAAGTGAAGTTCAACCCACAGAGCAAAGAGTAACATGAACCCGTAGGGAGGACGACCCACAGATGTCACAGAAAGCCCACTGTAAAGATAAGCCAAGAGTACAGTGCTAATGGATTTACCTTCAAAGATCGCGCAGATAGCACTGATCTGATCATCTTCTAAGATGTTGTCTTGCGCAGGGAAGAATAGAGCACCGGCAAGGCATGTGACGAAAGCTTTCGTCACATCCTCCGCTTCGTCCTCCCTTAGATCATCGATCTCGTACAGAGTCCACTCAGCAAGCTTTGCAAGATTGATCTCCTTTTTGGTAAGGCATCCTTTAGCTTCTGAAGGATCCTTCATGATTGATGTCAACAATTGTTGACCGGTGATTCTCTCTCTTGTTAAAGTCATCTTATCTTTGGTCTTAGGGAGACCCAATAGAAGCTCCGCCTCCTCCAAAAGGATAGTGCACTCAAAGTCTTGGAAGAAGAACGTATGGGTTTGGGGATGCCACCATTCGATCAAGGCACCCATAGCCGCCCAATCTACGTTCGAACTCTTGTAGTGTTTGGCGAGCACCACTAGTCCTTGAAGGTTCCACTTGGAGATGAAAACTTGCATGGAAATCTTAACACTTTTTGCAAGTTTACGGATCAAAGGGAGAGAGGTAAATTTCCTCGGGCCAGGAAACATGGGGTAAGTCTGAAAACAAAAGAAGAATTGAAGAGTTTGAAGAACAAGATCAATTGAAGAACACGAAGAACATGAAGGAACAAGAAGAAGAATTGAAGGAAAGTTAATTTAACTTACTTGAAGATTGGGATCCCTTCCGATGAGGTGATTCTCCACATCGGAGATCTTTTCTAGTGACATCTTCATCCTCTTATTTGAAGAACCCATCCTCTTTTTCGGATTTCTTCCTTCTTGATGCTTGGAAACCTTGGAGACTTTGGAAAACCTTAAAACCTTGAAGGAAAACTCAACCTAGAATCTTTGGATTATGGTAGGATTGCTTGGGAACAACTTAATGGTATTTATATAGAAGGAATTGCGATCCTAGGAAGATTTTTTCGGATTGAAAAAGGGATGTGCATTGGTAGAGTTGGAATTCGAATAGAAGAACCTGTTTCTGTGAGCAAAAGGCGTCGAGGATAAGCGACGCATTTTAACATTGAATGGCGTCTGCTCGACACGACGTGTTTCAACAATTCTGTTATTTATCCGAAATTCTGTGGTTTTTGATGCTTAAATTGAATGTTATGTTTGGAATTATTAATGATTTTGATTGCAGGAAATTCAAGAAAACCTGAGTAAAGCTGAAAATGTCAAGCAGGTCCCATTGTGGGAGTTTAGAAGTCCTGACCGTGGCTAAAAAGACGGTTATTTTTACCCTTGTACTACTTTCATGTAATTATTGTGCATCATAATTACTATATGTTAAGTATTTATTAGAGTATATCAAGGACCTTGTGGTTTTGATGAAACTGGAATTTGAGTTCCCCTACAACAAAAACGGTGATAATTCCAGAGAATTCTTAATCGCACGGATAGGCCGTTGGATTGTTAATTAGTGAGGATGATGGTTCCACTTTTGTGAAACGGTGCGTGGATAAACGAGCTTCGGCTTAGCACTGAGTTACAAGAATTGGTATCTTGACTCATTAATGACAATTTAACAATATTATCCTTGATTAATTTATATTTTATTTAACTTTATATTTTTCTTTTAGCCCAGCATGCATCATGTAGGACTTTGAAATCATTGTGATAAAAATTAATTGCTGATTAAGTTTCAGACCATTGAATCAAATAACTCCAACATAATATGAAATATTCCATTTTGAATTGAGTATCTTGATTATCTTTGAGATTCGCTTGAAGATATCATTGAAATTCTATCCTTGATTGGATTCTTTATCTAATATTTCTTGTTTTCTTTTAAGATCCATCATGGCTGCAGCACGTCCACATTGGCTGGTAAACGCTCTCCATGATGAAACCTGCAGTGTCTATGACCTGGGGTACTTCCCACTCCGAGGAGGTTGATCGACCTTATTTTATTTCCTTGTCTACCTCATCCAGACATGATTGATTCCATTGATCTCATTGAACTATCTTCATCAATGATCTTGAGAAAAATTCTAATCATGTGATGTTGAGAGCATGTCTCATCACACCTTGGCATCACCTTTTCAGTACATTCCATTTCATTTCACTCCCTTGCAAAGACGATGCCAAGGTGAGGCAACTGTAGACACGCTAATTTTGACATCATTTCGAGTAAATTTCATATCATATAATAATGCCTCAGAATAGTCTAATATTTAATCATTGGTTAATTTTTCTTGATCTTTTTAATCACCTAAAAGTGTCGGGTTTAACAGACATGTTTAAGTTAATCAATTAAATTGATTTTAACTCAAATTTCAGTTAAAATATGAAGAAGTCTAAAAGACGTCGACTTATGTGGACGCCATTTAACATTTAAATTTGAATTTTAAATCAGTTGATTAATTAGCTAAAAGGCGTCTATAAGTCATGACGCGTATTAGGTTTCCTAAGTTATTTCTGCTTCTTTTCCGGATGTTTATCCTTATCTTAATTAGTGTAAAAAGCGTCTTCCATAGGCGACGCGTTTTATCTAATACAGATAAAGATAAGCTTTTCCCGGATATTTATCTTTATCCTAATCAATATGAAAGGTGTCTTCCATGGTTGACGCATTTTAGATAATTACAGATAAAGATGAATTAATCTGTATTTATCTGTTGGTTAAGATGGATAAATCCCAAATTTCTCCATGTAAATCCATGGACGCAGAAGAAGTCTATAAATACCCTGCATCTTGAATGGGTAATAGAGTTGGAATTAGAGTTGAAATTGAGGCGATATCGAATTGAAGATTGAAGCAACGACGTCCAAACGCCGAAGTGCTGCTGTTTCCAGAAGACGACGTCCGTTCTTCATCCAATCTTCATCCAATCAAGATCGAGGCTTTCCATTCTTCACCAACCGGCATAAGTTTTTCAATTCATTTCTGCACTTTTCATATTTACATCTTCATTAATTCTACATTCTTCATTACATCACTCTATGCAACACACACCACACTAGTATCATTTTCAAAACCAATTTAAAGGGGTTTCAAAGACTATCCCAACAAGTGAGTTTTCTGTTTAGTTGCATGTTTAAAACTCTGTTAAGAATGGATACTACTTTTGCCTGAATTCTCATTGTTTCTTCATTCTTCTTTCTATTTTCTGCAAGTTGCAAAGAATCAAAAGGAGAGGAAATCAACAAACAAATCACAAGAACCCTGAACGATCCTCAAACTTAACAGCAATCAAAGCAAGAACAAAGAAAAGAAAGGGCTCTCTTTCTTCAGCCGGCTGAAGGAGGGGAACCAAGAGCTCAACATCTCCCACGTTCAAACAGGTAGGCGATCAAACTCTTTCTTTTGGAACTTTTAAGTCAAAAGTTTATGGCGATCACTTCACTTAGTTTCATTTTAATAAGTTTATTTTGCACTTAAATAACATAGATTTTTCATGATAATCACACACTCATTTTAAGCACTCACAAATATCTCCCACGTCCAAACAGGTAGGCGATCAAACCCTTTCTTTTGAAACTTTTAAGTCAAAAGTTTCTGGCGATCACTTCACTTAGTTTCCTTTTAATAGGTTTATTTTTGCACTTAAACAACCTAGATTTTTCATGATAATCACACACTCATTTTAAGCACTCACATATACTAAATCATTAAAATTTGGAACAAAACCAGGATCTCGATAAGTCTGTAAAATAAATGATAAACTAAGTTAAACATTCCACATCACATCGAATTGTAAAGGAAGTGCAGAAATTAAAAATTATTACAATTCGACTCGACTCATCAAATAATTACATATTCTAACTGAAAAGAAATAATTAAGCGTATAGGTCTGAAAGGAAAATAACAACTATATCGGGGCATATCTTGGAACAACGGATGCTGGCACGCAACTCGAGATGGAACTCTCTACGCTACGCCTGCTTGAAACCCTCACCTGATAACCACATGGGTGAGTCTCATCCAAATAGACTCAGTAGGGATCTTTCGATCCCCACCACCTACTCACACACCCACAAGTGCAGGAATATGAATATAGGTAATTTAAATAAATAAAGTAGTAAACACAACTCCCAAAGATTCCCAAATTCTGATATAAAACACATGCATTTGTAAATGTAACATGTACAACTTTGAAACTACTCCATCACGAAGTCCACAACCAGTGTCTAGGCTATACACACAAACTACGCAACCGAACGCGAAAAACATCAACCCGCTGGGACTAAACAACAACCGCTCGGATAGCGCGCTAGCTACTTCGGCCTGTCTAACTCTAGGTGGTTCTACTTCCCCTAGCACTAGTGACACTCTGAATGTACCACTCCCACACCGGTATTAGCTATACCCCGGGGTACACCAGGTGACCCTCTTTCTAGGCGTCATCCCACCACTCCCACACCGGCGCCGTGTCACTCCCACATCGACACAGGGTGCCTAAACTCTAACAATTGTCACTCTAGGTCAACGATCGCACAAAACGCAACACTGTGCGATCCGATCACGTAGAAATTCTCGTCCTCGAAATACGTTTTCAAGTATGCATTTAACCAAACTATATAACAATGTAAACATATGTTAATTGCATGAATTAATGGGGTTCTGTCTTGAATTGCGTTGGCCGTGGCCGACGTCATTTAAGACCCCAAAACTGGTTCACACGAAAACTAGCCTCGGGTGGGCCTGAATGGCGTCGCCCATAGTTGACGTCATTCAAATGGCGTCACCTGGTCGCGAAGTCATTTACCACCCGAAAATCGAACTGCCCACTGTCATCTGGGCCTAAATCGCGTCGTCCATGGGCGAGACCATTTACAAATGGCTTTGTCCTGGCCCGACGTCATTTAGCGTCCGAAGCAGGATTTTCATGTATCCTCCACTGAGCCATAAAATGGAATTCCACCTCCTAAAACCACCTTAAAACACCAAAAAATAGAGAAGGGGGAGGAGAATCCAAATAACCATTTTAAAACCCACCGTTCCTCATTTTATAAAATGAGCATTTCACTTAAAAATCCCCTAAAACATGCTCTAAAGTGGGAAAAAACATAGTTTTAAGCAAAACACCGCGAGGATCGTTACCCTACCAGTTACTTGAACTCCTTTTTGCTCCTAGCCGCCGAACCGTCACGCCAAGAGCCGCCGCCAATACCGTTGTGGACGCCGTCACTTAATTGGGATGTCGGCCGCCGTCCGAAGAGCAAAGTGCAGCGGAGGAGATGGTGGTGGTAGTGGTGAGGGTTAGGAGGTTGATGGAGTGGGGGAAGAGGAGAAATGGGGAGAGGAAGGGAAGGAGAAGGGGAAGGGGACGTCGGAGGTTCAGAGAGAGGGAGGAGAGGGAGTGAGAGGGAGAGAAATGAGGGACGACTCGGGGGTCAAACCGAACAAGCCTAAATCACATCGTTCTAGGAAGACGTCATTCAGACGACAGAATGCGAGTCGTACACTGACAGATGTCTGAATCGCGTCGTCCAGGTAAGACGCCATTCAGATGACACGACTGGGGCCATACACACGCGCCCCTACGCGGCACACCTGAAAGCTCCTAAATAACGTCCCCGAAGGCCGACGCCGTTCAAAATTGCGTCGAGCAAGCTCAATGTGAAAAAGAACTCATGCTCTGGCCCCACAAGGGCCCAAACCAAGGGGTCCGACACCGAAACTGTCCCGATAACCAGATCCGAAACCTCAGTTCTTACATCGCGATACCCCCAAGGGTCTCAGTTAAGCCTCCTGAGGCATGGGTGGTCGGAAGGTCTTTCCTCTGGTTTCCCGGGGGTAACGAAGGTTCCGCTCCCGAGGGGGAACCCTTCGCACCTCCCCATCATCAGGCGGATCCATCGAGTGCAACCGCCCACTTACAACAGGTCCGCAGAATCTGCCCCCCACGACCGCAGGTGGACCTTTTCTTACCTATCATCCCACGATCTCCCTAATCAAGGGGATTGGATCGTGGGCAAATCACCCCTTCAGAGGAAACTGTCCCCAGGATGCCTTGAGGGAGGAGGACCATATAACGACCAGATCTTCTCTGGTACAAGGTATGTCATTATGAGCACAGAAAACTCCTAACAAGATCTCCTCCTCTAGCACCGAACATAGGCATCGGAGGGTTTTGCTCTCCAACAGACTGGGGGCCCGCTTGACGCATCTGTTCCCCTCTTACGGGTTCTATCCTGAGCATTTCCATTCCAAATAAATTCTATTGAAGTAGTCGGGATCTTCGATCGAATAATCACCGTAGTCCGACCAGTTTCCAACCACTACATGATTGGCGTCATCTGTGGGAAATTAAAAAAAGCCACCAACTTGTCCGAGTATTCTTAGCCGGCCTGATCCGTCGGTGGCTCAAAGGGGTCTCCACACGCCTACTTTCCCTGGGGGGCTATGTACAGGCATAAAAATGACAAATCACTTTAATCCCACATTGGATGTTGTAAATATAGGCGTGTGCTTATAAGCGTAGTGTAACCTCTCTTCCAAATGAGAGCCTTTTTCTAAGGTAAAGGACAAAACCCTATCTCCGCTCTGAGGACAATACCTTAAGGGTGGTATGCAAATTTTTACGCATCCACAAGTATCTAACAAAATAGTGATAATCTCTCTTGTTCGGATATTAAACAACGGTTTCACACAATATCTTTTTCTGATAGTTAGTAAAAATCTAATGGATACATAATCTATTTTGCGAATACGAAAATGAACAATTCATTATCTGCACCATTTTTGACCCATCGACACTCTAGCTACTACCATTTGGTCACTGGGACAACCTCTTGAGCCATTGAAAATTCTCTCTGATTGTAAAATGGGCTAACCTCCACAATTAAAGTTTCTACCTTTTTTCTTTGTATAAGACACATTTGTTGCACTCAACATATGTGCCTAGGAGACGAGAAAGTTTTGTGCATTTTTAGACAAGAATGCTCTAACATCTCATAATCTTTAATAGATATAATACTATATTATCAAGAGAGAGGAAAATTTTCTCCATTTTTCTTTTACTAGTTCCTCAGAAAATGTATTTATTTTAAAGCCAAATGAAAAGTGGATCGCCATATGTGGATAAGGCTGAAAAATGAGATAGATGCATGGAAAGTGAAGATGTACACAACTGAAGGAAGTTTCATAGTGTTAGCTATGAAGGTTCAACGTTGCAGACACTAGAGGTGTTATTGTTGGGAGGAATGCTAAGGATACGGAAAACTTTCCCCATTTTCCTTCTCCGCTTAAAAGGGAAAGCAGTGATAGAGGATGTTTTCTATAAATTTATTGCTGAAGGTCATGGAATGTTTAAAACAAGAACTAATGAGATGCATTCATGTCAGACTGGTAAAAGAAAAAGGTGAAGGTTTCTCATCTCACTAAGATTATCCTATTGATGCTGCGTGAAGTGGAGACACCAAGGAAGTTAACGCCAACAACTATCTCAGTTCCGTGATATGTCTCGATATTATTGTACCTTTTCTTTTGTTTGTACATATATAATTTCTGTGGACCATGTAATTATTTTTGGACTGTATACAAACATTGATATTGTGCATCTTTTGTATTTGTACATTTCTGGTGTTCTATGAGATTGTTATATTTAGCCATCTTTAATACTTATTTCTCCAGACGTGTTGTTTGAGATCTAGGTACGAACCCGAAGTTAATGATCTGATACCTATTTTGTAATCGGGTCTCTGATTATAAGATGACAGGTCGTTACAAAATATCTAACAAAATAACGATAATCACTCTTATTAGGATATAAAACAACGATTTCAGATAATATCCTTATCCTGTAGTTATTGGAAAGCTAATAGATACAAAATCTATTTTGTGGATACGAAAACTAATAATTCACTATCCGCACCATTTTTGACCCATTGACATCTCTAGCTACTACCATTTGGTCATTGGGACAACCTCTTGAGCCATTGAAAATTCTCTCTGATTGTAAAATAGGCTAACCTCCACAATTAAAGTTTCTACCTTTTTTCTTTGTATAAGACACATTTGTTGCACTCAACATATGTGCCTAGGAGACGAGAAAGTTTTGTGCATTTTTAGACAAGAATGCTCTAACATCTCATAATCTTTAATAGATATAATACTATATTATCAAGAGAGAGGAAAATTTTCTCTATTTTTCTTTTATTAGTTCCTCAGAAAATGTATTTATTTTAAAGCCAAATGAAAAATGGATCCCCATACATGGGAAAGGCTGGAAAATGGGAGAGATGCATGGAAAGTGAAGGCGTACACAACTGAAGGAAGTTTCTTAGTGTTAGCTATGGAGGTTCAACATTGCATACATTGGAGGTGTTACTGTTGGGAGGAATGCTAGGACACTTGAAACTTTTTCCATTTTTCTTATCCACTTAAAAGGGAAAGCAGTGATAGAGGGTATTTTCTACAAATTTATCGGCAGAAGTCATGGAATACTTAAAACAGGAACTAATGAGATGCATCCATGTCAGACTGTTAAAAAAAAGGTGAAGGTTTCTCATCTCACTAAGATTATCCTATTGTTGGGACGTGAAGTGGAGACACCAAGGAAGTGAACGTTTTATACATGACGACGGTTATTTTAATAATTAAGAAAAGGAATAATTAATTAAAACCTCTTGTGACATTTTCTTTAACCTCGTCAATTCTTGCTTAGCTTTTTATCTGATATTCTTTTCTATCTCTTCTTATTAATTATATTATGTCTTATTATAAAAAAATTGATTGATTCGCTCTTATCTCAAATGAATAGATATACACTCTAATCTAAAAAATTAGGTTTAAAAGATCTCATATCTCCGTAATTTGATTGTAGCAGGTGACAAATAGGACATATGTTGATGCCAACCTTAGCTGATGACAAAAATAATTAACATATCTTCAAAAGGCAATTTTCTTGTAGTGGTCTACCTGTCCCATTTTAAAAAATAAGAGAGCTACCAACTTAAGTCAGCTATTACTGAAAGATAGCCTTCATTTTCTTGAAATTAAGGAATAGAAATCCTCTGTGTCTAGATTTAGACTGAACTCAGTCAGTAAAGAAAGAAAGAGAAATTTCAAAAAACCCTTTCAGATGGTGCTTTTTTCATTCGGGACCAAAGACTTTTATGAAACCTCTTTCCTCTCCTCTCTGTCCTGAGAGGGAACTCGTCACTTGAAATTAAGAGACTTCATTTCACGTCTTACAGGGTATCTTGCTACGTTTCTCTGACAAACTGAAAGGCATTAAAGATGATTAGATCAAGATCAAATGATGTGGAGGCCAACTTTTAGTAGTCTATAATTTTTTTAAAAATAAAAAAGAAATTACACTTCGAGACACAATGGCTTTCAACGTTACAGCAAACATTAGTCATCAAAAGTTTACACTTCGAGACGAGCCAGTGAAAACTGTATTGATTCCTGTACAGGGGGAGCTCCAGTGTATGGATCGACGCTCCTTAAATTAGAAGCCTCCACCAACAGTGCCCAGTCACAGACAGTTAACTAGCTGCTGGTTAATCTGCAAGAACGGACATGGAGCGAACGATGCGGAGCACGGACGGGAGGCCATGGACGCCAGTAACGCTCTCTCTGCGTCCCGTGAGAGCCCCCGCCGGAGGCAGGAGACGACGCTGCCCATGAACGCAGCGTCGCACGGGAGAGTTATCGGCCCGGCATCCGGCAGCCCGAACACGTCCTCCGACATCCTGAGGAGCTCCCTGAAGATGGCGCTCTTGAGGTACGCCAGCGGCACCTCGAAACGTTGCCCGTCGCTGGAGTACACCACGAAGCGGCCCTTCCCCGCGAGAGGGACAGCGCGGCGAGCCTCCAAGTCGAGGGCCGTGGGGTAGGCCGTGCCGGTGCCCCCTCTCCGGTAGGGGAGCCTCTTCTTCCCTGCGGCGGTGGCTCTCAGCCACCTCATGGCGAGCTGGGAGAGCCTCCTGGAGCTGACCATTGTTTTCTGATGCAGGGTTCCGGTGAAAGGCGGAGGAAGTAGGCTTTGGTTTGGCTATTGCCGAGTGGGAGGGCACGCCAGGCGGATAGCTTATATAACGACGGTGGTGGAGGGATGGACAGCGTGTCGCAGGGTGGTGGGTGATGCTGGAGTTTGTTTTGGCGAGATTACCTCACGAGGCAAAGCTTGCAGGTGGCCAACTGCAAGAGCCCTTATTATGATAAAACACCCTCTCCTACAAATTAGGCAACAGGATCGGTGCAACTGTGGGCGCCGCGGGAATCGTTGTTACCAGCACGGTTGCACCCGCAAAACCTTGCGGATATGGTGGTGCGGGTGCGGCAGGAAAGGAGGACACCTACGCGTACTGGCGTCGGACACATTGCTAGCACACACATTGCGTTGGGATATCCCGCCAGCTGCTACCGCATGCAATGGGGGCAATTCCATCGGGCCATAGGAAAATCTCTGCAGTGTAAGATGGCATCTAACCCTGCAATAATTTGCTCCCTTTTTTAGATAAGACACAATTGTTGGCACTCAACTTGTGTTAGGAGAGGAGAAAGTGCTGTGCATCTTTAGAGAAAAAGTGTCTCCAACATCTAATAATATCTATATCTGATGCTATATATTGGAAAATAAAAAGGGTCATTTTCACGTTCTTTTTTGCTTTTAATTGCTCAGAAATGATATTTATTTCAAAACCAAATTAATGAAAAGTGCTAGCTAGCAGATATAAAAGATGAAAATGGGAGAGAAGCATGGAGAGAGAAGGGGAAAAGCTGTACAACTGAGCGGAGGTTCAATGTTGCAGAGACTCGAGGTGTTAGTGTTGGGGCGTGCAGAGACTTGAGGTGTTAGTTTCTTTTAGTTCTAATGGATTGTAGTGTTTTTGACTTGTTAGGATATGGAAATGCTTGTTATTTGTACTAGATAACTAAACAATCTACTGAAGTCATCTTGTGATTGGGGTTTGCATCACCTCAGCATAGGATAAGAGGGCACTCTAGTAATTACCGGTCCTCGAATGTTACTTGCATATGAGCCCAGGATAAGGGAGCATCTGATTCCTTTCTCTTGTTGTGTGACCAACTGAGAAATTCTTTTGAGAAAGAAACTTGCTGAGCTCAGGTAGTCCTAAACTCCTTATTTTGCCAAATAGAAAATTGGCAAATGAAAGAACAACCTATGCGTGAAAAGATATTCTTTTTTAGATTTATTTCATTGCCACATGGAGACAACGTCTATATCATTTGATTTTTGAATGGAAGGTTATGTCAAAAAAAGGAATGGGCCAGGGGAGAGAAGGGGAACCGGTTGCTCCGTTTTATTTGGGCCCATATGTACAGGTGCTGCCTAGGAATTAGTGATTGTTGGAGTTTTCTCATTCCAAATAAGAAAATGATACAATGACATCATTTTTTAATATAACTTTTGACACAGTTTAAGTGGCACAGGTATATTGGAAGATGCAACTATTAAAGGTGTAGGACTTTTGCACTTTTCTCCAATGTATGTGTACCACCTAAGCTTTGTCAAAAGTTGTGTTAAAAAATAGCGTCATTATACAGTTTTCCTTTCAAGTATTAAGGCAATTCAAACACCTGGTAATTGATTGTGTCAATAGGCTTTGCATAGGTTAGATTTGAAAAATTCCAAGCCTAGTGCAATTTTTTGAACTTGAATTGGGCTCATGCAAAAGATAAAGGCCAACTCTTACATAATTTTCCTTCCCTAATTTCTCCTGCCTATATTGCTTATCTTGGCTAAGCAATCCAAGATTGCTTATGTTGGAATACAATAACGTTTGCTTTGCAAATCAAATTAGCATTCAATATAAGAGGTTTACTTACTGCAAGCTAATCTGCATCAGTTGCTAGTGAAGGAACAATAATTTTTTTTGAATATTTTTAGGTTACCCCAAATATGTTTCACATGCCCATATAGTTCGATCTCCAATCAGACAGCCTAAAAAATAAAAAAATAAAAGCTTTCATTAAATGGAGACTATTGAGGATATTTTTTATTGTTTAGTGGAGTTCAATTTTTGATTTTTTAGAATTTTTTAGATCATCTGGTCAAAGGTTAGATTGTATGGAAGTGTAGGTTGGATTGGGACTGAAAAAGTTTTTTATTTTTATTTTTAAATTTTGGCTGCATGTGCAGCATCGGCTGTGGGGGAAACAAGTAAAGCTTTTCAATATAAAGTAGAGAAAATAAATTTGTCAAAATAAAAAAAATAGAACACAAAAATAGGAATAGTTAACTCCTATAAGAACTAGAAGTTTAGGATAAGTAATTTGAGCATTTTGGTCAAATTTTCATTTCAGCTTTTTCTAGAATATGATATTCTTACTCAAAATAATGAATTCAAATGACTAAAGTGAACAAGTTTGGATAACGCAAGTAAGATGCCGTATCGAGGATAGTTGAGGTGGGGGCATTCACTCCTTATAAGGTGTAACGAAGGAGATCTATTTTATGATATTTTATTGCCTTGCTATATCTTGGTGTGTGATAGTACTCGACCTTCCGTAGAAGAGAGAATGGAGATCCTCTCAAACGTCTAACAGTGCAGAGAGTGGGGAGGAGGGAGATATTTTTTTAAAAAAATCTCCATTCATTGACCCAAATTTTTGCATATATCCAGGCTTGCCTCCTTTCTGCACTGTCGGACTTCTGTCCATTAATACACCGAGAGGATCTCCATTCCCAAAGATATGTTAGGGGCTCAAATATCGATCCCTCTTGCTATTGAACGATTAGGATTTTAACCCTGCGTGTACTCATCTAGGAGGACATACATATTGCTTATGTCCCTAATGTTGTGAAACTGAACTAGGAAGATTGTGGATTCTTGTAAAGTCAGGAGTACATGTGCAAAAACTCAAATGAATTTAGTTGTGTATGTGTCACAAAGATTTGGTCTATTTTTATAAACTTTGAAGTATATGCAAATATTCGATGAATTTTGGAGCGTATGTGGAGGAATATCCAATTGACGTGAAAGATATAAATGTAATAGGGTGTTTGGTTGCATTATAATATCACTTTTTTAATAAAAATGTAATTTTATAATAAAAATGCTTAAAAATAGGTGTTTTGAGATATTTTCAAAATATATCATACTAGAGATTCCTTTTGATAAACCAGTTAAGAAAAAAAGAACAGGTGGGCACCTCTTTCTTTTCTTGTAATGCACGGGAATAATCTCCTCTTCTCCCACCCTTCACATCCGTCACGTGAACTTGGATGCCCTCGACATGCTTTTGTTTTTTTCCTTGTTCCCTATGCCTCCTCGCCCTCCATCCCTGCTCGCCAAGAAGCGATGCCTTGCCCTCCTGGCCTCTAGCGGCTGCTCCTCCTCCAACCACCTCTTCTAGCTCCACGCCCTCCTCGAGGCCACCGGCTACCTCTCTGCTGACGGCTTCCTTGCTAGCGAGCTTGTTCGTGCCTTCTCCCTATCCACCTATGCTGGTGGCACCAACCATGCCTGGAGCCTTCTCCTCACCCGTCTCCTTGTCCCCTCCCCCGCCTCCTGGAACCACGTCATTAGGAGATACGCTCGAGGCATCGGCGGTGGCGTACCACGTCCGAGAGAAGCCGTTGAGGTTTTCCCGGAGATGTGCCGCTGGGGCGAGCCGTCGGCGCGGTCGAACGAGCTGACCTACCCGTTTGTCCTCGATGCCGCTGTCGGACTGAGGGATCTGCCTCTCGGCTAGTAGGTGCACGCCGACGCCGTCAAGGGCGGTGTTGGCGCTGTTGTCTACGTCGGCAACATGCTGGTGCAGCTGTATGGGTCGTGCGGTCAGATCACCGATGCTCGAAAGCTGTTTGACGAAATGCCTATCCAGACTGTGGGGTCAAGAATACCATGTTATCTCTATACATGCTCATGGACAGATGGACGCCGGGCCAATGCATCCTGCCGGGGTGACGCCAGGGCCCATATCTTATTGTGCTTTGCCAAACTTAATAATCAGAGGTGTTACTATTTTAAGATTTTTCACTTTACTTTAATTTTTTATCATGAAAGGATGTAAAAATTTTTCGTATGACCAAACACCTTATAAGCTTTCTAAAAATATAAAGAATATTTATTATAACATATCAAGGTCAGCGGTATAACGTACAAATACCGCATACAGTTTATATATATATATATCCAATAAAAATTATATATGCTGATAGGGTGTGCTATGGCCTCTGACAAATGATGCATTTGTCGACAGTGATGCCTTACCGACGATGTACAAATATATTGACACTGACAATTTCAATTTGATAGTAGGCATGGACAAAAGGGACGTACTTCGATGAGTGCGGCTTCTCTCAGTACGAGTTTGGATTGAACTCAGTTAGTATAGAGAGAGAAGAAGAAAGTCTTTCATAAAAATCTTTTATCGGGAGTGAAAAAAGCACCATATGAAGGGATTTCTTGAAACCTTCCTCTCTCTTTACTGACTGAGTTAAGTCTAAACATGAATATAGATGATCTTTATTCTACTTCAATAGCATCATAGCGACCCTAGCCGCTGGCACGACTCCAATGCCAAAATTAAGCATTGTTCTTTTAATCCCACTATGTTTGGAGAATTAGAGAAGAATAAAGTTTTTTATTCATAGAATAAGGTTAATTCTAATTTGATGGACGGAATGACTTATACCGCGTAAGAATTGCTTATACTATAACGAGGAGAATAAGCAATTTGACCATAGATCCAAGAGTTGCTTGTCCTTCTTAATCCGCCAGTGAGTCCCATAGAACTATCAAAGTTAAATACTCCTTATTCTAGTATACGCTATTCTGGATAAATAATTGCAGCTCAGTGTCCAAACCCTGTCTGATTTTAGAAGAGATTGAGAGTTTGTAAATTAAAAGACAGACTCCAATTCAGCCGTGTGAAAGACTTTATACTCCAATTTTGGAAAAGAGGTCAAGACGTACGTACGTTCGTCTTAATCATATTTAATTGTTCATGTGCTAGAGAGGGAGCTCCAACTAATCCGCGCTCCTATTTTCTTCTCTAAAATAAAAACCCGGCAGGATCAATAGCCACAGAGAACGAGTCGCTGGTTAATCTGCGATAACCAACATGAAGCGAACGATCCCGAGCAGGGCCGCGCGGCCATGGACGCGAGCAACGCCCTCTCTGCGTCTGGTGACTGCCCCCTCCGGATGCAGGAGACGATACTGCCCATGAACGCAGCGTCGCACGGCAGAGTTATCGGCCTGGCACCTGGCAGCCCGAACGCATCCTCAGACATCCTGAGGAGCTCCCTGAAGATGGCGGTCTTGAGGTACGCCAGTGGCACCTCGAAACATTGCCCGTCGCTGGAGTACACCACGAACCGGCCCTTACCGGCGAGAATCGAGGCAGCAGCACCGCGGGCCTGCTCCGAGTCCAGCACCATGGCGTTGGCGATGCCGGCAGCACCTCTCCGAAAGGGTAGCCTCTTCCTCCCAGTGGCGGTGGCTCTCAGCCACCTCCGGGCCAGCTGGGCGAACCTCCTGGAGCTGATCATTGTTTTGTTTTTGCAAGGTATAAATTTCCGGTGAAAGTTGGAGGGAATAGGCTTTGCCTTAGTACTATTGCCGAGTGGGAGGCCACCTCCGGCCCGCTTGCTTATATATGGCGGTGACGAAGGGAGGGACAGCGTGTCGAAGGGTGGAGGTAGCAGAGCAATGCGGTGGGGCGGCTACAAACATGGGCATGCTGTGCTGGAGTTTGGTTTGGCGATCACCTCACAAGGCAAAGCATGCAGATGGCCAGCAGCGAGAGACCTTCTGCTACAAATTAGGGTACAAATGTGGGCGCCGCCAGAGAGACAGTTGTTGGGTTTTCTCGGTTTCTCCGGATCGCTCACGCAGCGGAAAACAAAAATATTTACAGCGATCCGTTCCCGTTTCGGAGACTAAAAACGAGATAATCGGATTATCTTTTCTCACCGTGTGCGGATTCGAATCCGCAGCCGTTCGGTTCCGTCGGTGTGACACCGCAAGCCGCGCAAGCGCCCGGCCTCTAGTGAAGTCCACGCGATCCTCCCCGCGACGGATATCCTCGAGTTCGTCGTTCTTCGCAGCCCGCGAAGCCTCCGCTGGTCGCCGCAATGATCGCCGCAGTGCGCGGACGATTTCCCGTCGAACGGGTTTCGGAGAAGCGGCTGAGCAGATCTGGATTTGCCTTGACTCCAGAGGAAGAACAGAAAACGAGGAGGGGTGGCTAGGGTTAGCAGCAGCTTGGCCTGCTCAGCCCGTTCGCTATGTTTTATACTAACCGCGCGGTTTTTCACAAAAACCCCCGGTTTATATAAAACCCACTTATTTATCCATCGCCTTGAGAATCATGTGCGTGTGATCCTCTAGGCCCAAGTACCAGTCCAGTTAATGGCCCAATAAGCCCAGTGACTCCTCACTGGCTTTATTGATTAATTAATGACCCTTTATTAATCAATCGAATTGATGTCGCACATCGAATTCGACCGGGCCTCCGATCACGTTGGGTGCCAAGCAACACCGCGTGAACCCGGAAGGTATTTGGGGTTAAGTAACCCACTCTTGGAACCTTTCCGTCGACAGTTACCGCGTGGATATAATCCTTCATTCGTACAATGCTCTCGAGTCAACTCAGGGTATGGCGAGCTGTCAAACCCTAACCGGTCGACTCACTTGGATTGGATGCCGCTGATGAATATCGGAAAACTCCTTTTCCGATATTATCGTCCGCCCTGGCCAGGGACTTCCGCGCATCCTTTCCTAGAGCATTCTCTCTCTAAGTACCGAGAGCGAATGATTCCTTATTGACACACAATTCCCTTCGACGGTATTCCGCTGTACCCAATCCTTGGCGTATTAGAATCCCGTGGCTAGAGATTCGTAGACCAAGGTCAAAGTACAGAAGTCCACCGCCAAGGTGTTCTTGGTGTCTCAAGTCCGAGGACCATCCACGCAACTGCGACAATAGAATCAAGCTGGTTGACAGTGAGGTACAATACCATCCAGTGATTCAGTCGGATCAGTTCAGTGAACTCATTCTCCAATGAGCACCTACAGATTCGCCTTAGTGTCTCCACACAAATGACTTATGAGACCAGTCATCCTCATCATATGAGCATGAGCAATCTGTACTAGTCTAACCGGATATCTGATGTCCTTCTCGGATATCCTCCGACTAAGAACGATTAAGAATATGTGTGTTTAAGTGATCAGTCTCATTAGTATGATCTCATCATAATCTGATCACCATAGCACATATTCACGGACTTCATTATGAAACGATAATTAACGCGATTTACACATAATGAATATTATGCCATTTTATTAATAATGAACGAGATTTACATTGTTAGATTGGCTTGTAGGCCACCTAAACTAACAACAGTTACTTGCACCCCGCCGGATTCTTTGCAGCCCGGATTGCATGCAATCCAGGATGTACGTAAACCGATAAATAGAAAACAGCCTGGCATTAGTTTATGTTTAGGTACGAAACGAACCGTATAATATGTACCGGGAACGTAGGATTGAACCAATCAAAATGAATGAAGTACAAATGATGTAGAAGAAATGAAATAGACGATCTCAATCCTTTCGCGTGGGAGTGTGCAAACACACCATTCCCTGATAGGCACACGTGTGAGTGCACGGGTCTCACACATGCGCACCTATCAGGGTGCGGCGGCGTGGCCGAGCTCACATGTATATCTGCCTCTCCTGTGTGTTACATGTTTATCTCACTCACTCTCTCTCTCTCTCTATATATATATATATGCTGCTTTCTAGTTTTCCTCTCAAATTTTATAAAACAAAAGCTTGGGTTATTGGGTTTGCTACTTAACAGGCAAAGGCGTGGGATCTACTCCAATGTGGACATTGAACTCATTCAGCGGGGGAGGCTTGTTAGACCTTTACTCTATTAAACGAAGAGGACTTAATCAGTTAGTAGTTAGTGATAGTGATTACAAAAAGGCTAAAAAAAGGACACTAATCGATTTAGCGTATGAATAATATGACTGACTTTCGCACTATTAAATGATTGTAAATTCAGACATAATCAAAGTTCTAGTAAGTCTTTAATCGAAAGGACCAAATAAATGCTGAAATTTAACTAAGTCCCATAACAAAAGATCCTCGGCAGTGAATCTGTCAGTAAATAATCGATTAATTCAATCTTTTAACTTAAGCCAAAAGATTACTTACGTGTGACATTTTCATTGGATATTATCACTAAAACTTGGGGATCAAATAAAGCACAGTAAAATAGCTAAACAAAAGTAATAGCTGACATCCAATTACACATAAGCAATATGTAATGTGAAGGTGTATGATGTCTCAATTATCTCAGATGGACTTATTGATCAAACATGTTTATGGTTATGCTTGTCTTAGTCTTAGATACAATTTGTCTCTCTGGTTGGTTTAGGAAGACTTGTAACTTATAAAATCAGCTTGGGACTTGAAGGATTCTTACTATATCTGACTTAGTTAGTTTTTTGATTTAGACTCTTAAGAAGAGGTCAAATTGAGTAGTTATTTTTTCCAGAAATTAGTACGATTCTATCACCAGAAGATTGAATATTTGGTGTAGTTTATTTTTTCAATTATTTTGTACTGTAATTCTTTAGATTTTTAGTGGAATTTATTCTAGTTTCTACCTTCTCTTTTTAGCATCACTACTACGTATTGGACAAGCTTATTCATTCATTTGAAGTTATGTTGTTCACTACAACATTGGCAGATTTCACACCTGCATGAGGCATGCCTACAAGTGTTAGACACAACAAACCACAAGACTAGGAGTAGAAAAGGCACTAGGTGTTAGATACAACAAACCATGAGGTAGCTCAACTTTTTATCTCAGGTATGTAGTTAGATACAATATGAGACCAGGTTGCTGCATTCCTTTGTGATGATGGCTAGATGGGAAGTGCACTAGGTTGCTCTTGCATATTCATGTTGGATGAATAGGTGGTCATGAGATTGTCTAGTTACATGATGGCTGTTCATGAGATTGGCTAGTTCTTTTTCTTTCTTGTTTTGTTTTTTAGAGTTGCTGCTTTAGTTGCATTTTTCTTATTTTCAATGAGTGATAATTAAATGGGAAAAATCTTTGAATATTTTTTGTCAATGATATTTTTTTGTTTTATTTTCCTGAACGAAGCCTTTTGGATATTTTTTGTCAATGATATTTTTTTGTTTTCTTTTCCTGAACGAAGCCTTTTGGGGTGCTAACTTTAGATCATAAAAGGACAATGACCTTTGAATAATCAGTTTTCTTGGAGTCCTAATTGTCTATATTTTTACATAATCTAGTTGTTATGGTTTGGCCGAAGATTAGTTTTTCATAAAATAAACTTGGAAATTAATAGGCAGACCATGGAAGTACATTATTTTCATGCTTTCCCTCATCATCAGTTCAGGACTTGGTGGCATCTTATGTCTTTTCTTAGCTTGTCTCAGCTGTGCTGCTTCACAACTTGTATTTTGGGCCATATTTAATGTTTACCTCGCTTAATAACAATTCATTTTTAATATATTCTCATATTTTAGGTTATTTTACTCAAGACTTTAAATTGCTTTGCACTGTAATAAATAAGTACATGATATGTTTCCTTGATTTACTGCCATATCTAAAATTTTGTTATTTGATTGCTTTCGTAGGTTGGAGATTGCAGAACCCCTAGTGGAATATGTGCCATTCTCAGCCCCCACCTGGATAGAGTTACATTTATTTGTCCAGATTGCAAGCTCATACAAATTTTAATTTTCATATTTCAAAGACAATGTCATCTACTTTTGAATGCGTGAGAACATATCCTGGATCTTGTTTGATGACCAATGTTTAAGTCTTGGTAATTTTGATGTTATATTTAAGTAACTGTTGCAATGTAATTTGAATATCTTTTGTGACAAGTTACGTAAGCCATGGTTTATAAACCATCATCTATAGCATTCCTGACAGAATTATAGACAATCAATAGGCCTGATGGTGAAACAGTCGGTGATAGCATGGGCGACAATTTTGGGCCAAACTACCAACGGTTGTAAACCGTTGTTAATACTCACGTTTCTACTAGTGTAGTTTGAACATTTCCTTTGGTAGCAATAGACACGATGATGATAATATGGATTAATTGCAAAGTTTGTGATCAATGAATGCTTACATTCTTTTTGACACCAACTATTTGATGGAACACTTGGAGTTGTAATGTTTAAGGAATCCAGCGTAGGCAATCTTACCTGGTAGTCTGAGCTTAGGTTTGAGATCGTCAATGAGTACTATTCCAAGGGCATATGTACGATAACGACTCTTTTATCTATGTTACATGTTTGCCTATCACCTGAAAGTTTATCTCAACTTTTTGATATTTCTATGACTAGAATTGAAGCCTCCAATGTACCACTTTCCTGATAAAATATATAATGGACTATCCATATTTAACAAGGAACAAGTTAATACTCGGATCAATGGAATTTGTGGTTCCTGTTTTGTTTGACAATTGCTTGAGTGAGTTCCCATCTTGGAAACAACCAACCAAGAGTGCACAGAGTTTCTCTTCGAAACTAATAATGCCAATAGATGAATTATTGACCTCACCTCCCAGTCTCCTTTTGTGGAGCGGTAATCTTGCCAAAGTGCACATAAAGGAGAGAAAATGCAATCCAAAGAAACCAATGACATCTGTTACTGACCTGCAACAGAGTGGTCATGGCAATCTCTCTTAATTAGAAATCTAACTTAGCAGAGCAAGGGGTAAACCAACTTCCATCCGGTGCCCCTTCCAAAACCAAAGGGCATGCATATAAATTTGTGTTATCACGAACGCAAGCAACTTTGAGCTCTTTAAGTATGAAAGATAAAAAGCATGTGGTAAGGAGGTCTTTTTTTAATTTCAAATAAATACATATTTAATTTATATTCTTAGGAGGCTGAGTGAAAAAAAAACATGCATAACATAAATGTTTTACAAAAAGTTTGGAGAGACGTGGCACCTGGTTGCCACCTTCTCTTCGCCACCAAGAGCACTTGTCGGAGGAAACGGAGAAGGGAGAGCTGAGAGTGTTGTTGTTTCCTAATCTGTTCTGCAATAGCATCAATTTCCTTTTCCGCCACTACGATGGACTCCGATTGCAAAACTATTTCAATTCCAAATAGGATTATGCATCTCGGGAGAGCAAGACTACACTGCATATACAGTTATAGAACTATTTCGAACTAGATTAGGCACCTAGGGAGCAAGGCTACACTATATATAGTCATGGGGAGCAAGAGGAAGCCATAACTCTGCTCTGCATCCCTCTCCACTACATGGCTCTCTACTCTGCTTCTTCTACCACTTTCTCCTTCTTCACCAGCACGCTAGAGGAGTACTTCAGCATCCCTCCTCATGAGAGCATGAAGGGTGAAGCATCAGAAGTAGCTATTGCACCAGCACCAAGGATGACCAAAGAGGCATATGCAAACAAGCCGAGTTCTCCGATCATAGTGAAGAACATTGTTGAACTATTAACTTGGTATCCAGGTGGGAGGCTTGCACTATTAGATGTACTTGCGGTCCCAGCTGCAGCTGAGAACACCGTCGAAGATGAGAGGCTTGCACTATTGGATGTACTCGCGGTTGCAGCTGCTACTGAGAGATAGATGGTTTAACTAGCTCGGCTCTAGATCGACCCAAGGTTATAATCTTTTTCTGTAATCTATGAAGTAGGAGGGTGCTCAACCTGCACCCATTCTACGTTTCATCCCTACATTGTTCTATTTTTTGTTCTCTACCGAATATAATCGTGCCTGACATAGGATAAGCATCAGACTAAGCAAGATTACGATCGGACAAAGAGACACTTATGCTTCTTTCACCCTAGTTTTCCTTATTCTAGTGCGCAACGAAATCACTACGGTCAATTTACATTACTGATCCTCCAGTGTCTCAACTTTTTGATCCTTCTGTGTTTTTTATTTTTAGTCTAATGGAAGGGCACTGTGCGTGAGGGTTATCTCATGAGTCTGGGCTTAAAAGTGTATTAGATTCAAATCGGGTATTTCTCATGGAAGGCCTTTTGCATGGGAGATTTCAAATGGTAAAACAATTAAAGCGAACAACATAGTTAGACATACAAAAGCTCTAATATAACTCGAAGATGCAATTAATTTCAGATTTGGAAAGAAAAGCGTGTTGTTTTTTCTCTAAAAGTGATCATTTTATGTGTTGAGTTGGAGTTGGACTCGGCCGTCCAGATGCAGTGGATAATAGTGTTCTTGAACCGACAAATTTGGACTTGGACTTGTTTCTGAACCGGCTTAGACAGACCGTCTTAAATGGACTTCAGTTGGATGGGCCGGATTTTTAAGTCTCAGATTCGGGCCCATTATGTGTGCGGATCAGACTCGCGTCCAATAACATTACATCTGATTTGAAGTCGATCTAACTCTATTAAAAGAAGAAAAAAAACTGATCAATTAGTAAGTCTTTACAAGGTTTTTAAAATATAGATGAATCAAATTTAAACACTTACACTAATTTTTTATCTTTTAGTAGACGCAATCACAATCGTTTTCAAATAATTAGTTTAGGTTTAGAAACAATTAAAGTTATAACTTTTATGGACTTCGTTGCCTACCAAGAGTAGTCAAGATTGTCTTTACTGAGACCAGTCTGTTTTCCTTGTACATTAAGAGATAAAATTTAATCTCACGTTCCTTCTCGAAAAAGAAACTATTGAATTATTGATCTTGTTGAAAAAATCATGATTTAATCACGTATGTTATCTCAACATATTTTCACAAAAAAATCTTAATTTGTCAACATAATGTCCAGCATAAAGTAAAGTCTGAGTATCATTTGATACGATGATCGGACGGCTGGTGCAGTGAAGTCAGATTCATAAAAGTGAAGATGAACGCCGATTTTACGGTTCACCTGGGATCCAGCCCAATAACACCTCTACATGCACAAGGTTTATGAGTCTTATGAAGTCTAAGAACAAGAGCAATGCATGCTGCATTGCCATGAGATGAGTCAACTTGCAATGGGCAACTCTAGATCAACATAGGTAAGCATCACATGGGCTGCCAGACAAGTATTAAATGTGGATGTATGATTTTAGGCGTGACAAATGTATGTGGACATGACAACTACTTTGTAGACGTCACAAATACTTTTCGGCCACGACAAATACTTCATGAGTATGACAAATAATATTTGTCATATTTACGAAGCATTTGTCAAATCTGAGCAGTAAGTATTTGTCATCCCTACATGTGTATAACTTTATGGGTGTGACAAATATTTTTCAGACATAATAAATATTTTGTAGGCATAAAAATTATATTTGTTATGTCCGCATGCATTTGTCATGCATAAAATCATATACTCATATTTAATACTTGTCAAATCCACTTATGAAAAAACTGCAAGCTTGTACCAAGTATTACTCATTGTTATGTAACGAGTAATGCCCTCCCGTGTTGTAATGCCCTCCCATGTTGTAAAGGGGGCATTGTAGTCGGTACACAAAATAAATTTTTTCAGAAAGATTTCTTAGTTGGTGCCCCCACATGTCCTCCATGACTGTACAACTTATTTTTTTAGAAGGCTTTTTTAGACTCTTAATTTGCTACGAGAACAAGGATTGAAATATTTTACATGAAGTTTGATATACTATATGCGTATAGTCCGGACCTGATTTTTAAGATATGAATAAGTTGATGAGTTTGACTTATAAGCTTCATGAATTGACTTACATGTCATATATTTTGTGTGTTGAATATCTAAAATATGTAGTTTAAATTTCATGTAATTTGGTGACCGATTGAATGAGAACTACTCTCATCTTCATAGGTGTAAAGTTGATTCAAAAATCTAGATGGGCAGTCACTTTTATAATTGGTACGACTCGAGAGATGTATAAAGTTTATTTGAATTTTGCATTCGTGATATTTAACATTAAAGTTCTACAATAATGCTAACAGTTGTGATTTTGTTGTGTAGATTTTAAATGGCATATGTTCAAAGTTGAGGTTCAGTATCTAGTCTTGAGCATATTTCTCTCTGAGTCAACAAAAATCTCACGAACAGTCGACTAATTCAAATAAAAGGATGACCATTTTCGTCAATTTTTTTAACAAAGATCTATTTGTCTCTGTCAAGTCAAAAGTTCTATAAACCTCTTAACTATGTGCGTTCACTTTGAATTTCACCGGAATTAAAAGATTGTTAACTTACATTGAATGTATGAAAGCTACTAATAATGTCTCAATTAAAATACAAATACCGCATAAGAAAAAAAGTGCACAAACACCCACCCTAAGCTTGTTGTATATATTTAACATTAACATAATTATATGTTTTAAATGGAAAGATTTCTTTTGATGCTAAATATATATGTAAAGTTGATCTGGTTGTGATTAGTGGGTGGAGGATGCCAAAGGAGTTGCTTATATAATAGGTATGGCAGGCGGAGGGAAGAACACTTTAATAGATCTAATACTAGCTATATTATCAAGAGAGAGGAAATTTTTCTCCATTTTTCTTTTATTAGTTCCTCAGAAAATATATTTATTTTAAAACCAAATGAAAAGTGGATCCCCGTACGTGGGAAAGGCTGAAAAATGGGAGAGATGCATGGAAAGCGAAGGCGTACCCAACTGAAGGAAGTTTCATATGATACAACCCACCCTTCTTTTTGTCCAAGTTTAATTTCGACTATATTTAACTCTCAGACCCAAGTGATTACTATGACAGACGGATCATATTGAACATACATATCCACCAAGACATGTACAGAAGTCGATCGGGAGGTGGGATCCAAGTGACTGACATGTATCTTTGCCTGCAGTTAACTGTGTTGAGAAATATGTATCGGCAGTACTGCACCTGGGGGATATTACAGTACTTGATTAATGACTTAATTACATGCCATCCTATGCAGAATTATACATTTGCGATCCCCCACTGTCCCCGTTCATCTGGTCTCATAAGTTTGCTGGCTACAATTAAGATCTTCTCCGTTAATGTCAATTAAAGAACATGGATCAAAAGTACGTACGTTCTGGATTTCTAACATAAAATCTGCAGCCGTGCGTGATGCGCATAGCTTCCGTCTGGACATATATACTAACCCCAATATGTGTTTCTTATGCGGGGAAAGCTGGAACGCGTTAAGGAAGTCTAGTAGAAATTCCATTAATTCCCTCGCCCTGTATATATATATCCTGCAGGCATTCATGGCCGCATGGAAAGCAGCATGCAACTCGGTTGGGAACGTTGAGCTTCTGGTTCCCAAAGGAACTTACCTCATTGGTCCCATCAGCTTTATGGGCCCTTGCAAACAAGTTTCATCCATGACGGTCAACATGAAGGCAAGCCCTGTGATTTGCAGTACTAATATTCCTAGCTAGGTGTAACTAATTAAACTGACCCTCTTAGATTGTCCATGCAGGGTTACCTGAAGGCGACAACTAGTTTGGAAAAATTTGGAGATTCCTGGGTGGAGTTTGGCTGGGTAGACGGCCTGAAGCTAACCGGAGGAGGGATATTCGACGGCCAGGGATCTGCTGCTTGGCCTCATAACACATGTCCTATGAACAGCAATTGTAAACTTCTTCCCACGGTGAGCTCTCCTTGTGCACACAAAGATCGATGAGAGTGGCTAGCTAGCTGGGCATGAGATCCGCATATCATATATATATATATATATAACACATGAGTAGGAGGGAGTACGAGATACGCGCCCATTAGTTCGATCGCATGTCTCGTTTAAATGATCAATCCCTCTTTGTTTGCTCCTGATCAGTCTGTCAAGTTTGTATCGATGACGAACACAACGGTGGGAGGCATAACGTCATTGAACAGCAAATTCTTCCACATTGCACTGGTGGGGTGCACAAATTTCAAAGCCAGTGGCATCAAGATCTCCGCCCCTGATAACAGCCCCAACACTGATGGGATCCACATTGAGCAAAGCAACGATGTCACCATCCACCAATCATCAATAGCAACGGGAGACGACTGCATTTCCGTTGGGCAAGGCAACTCGCAGGTCCTGCTCAGTGGCATCACCTGCGGACCAGGGCATGGTATCAGGTACGTACGTATAAGATGCACCTGCATGCAGCATGGGCGCCTCTACATGTTTCCCGCCATGTCTGCATGAGTATTTCTACAAGTATATATACATATTCTCGTTCGGTTTTGTACGTGCGTTTCTTGTCTCCCGAGTATATATATATATATATATATATATATATGCATGGTGTGGATGATGAATTCGGTCACAGCGTGGGAAGCTTGGGAAGATATGCACATGAGAAGGACGTCCGCGGTCTAGTTGTTAAAGACAGCTTCCTCACCGGAACCGCCAATGGGATTAGAATCAAGACGTGGGCGAATTCCCCAGGAAGCATCGCGGCTTCCAACATGACATTTGACAACATCGTCATGAACAATGTGGCAAATCCCATCATCATCGACCAGACCTACTGCCCTTATGCCTCCTGCTCTTCTGCGGTAAGCAAACTAGCTAACTAAAGCTTGGATAATATATCCAGCTGAACATGTATAATAAATTAAGACGAATAATAGATTTTGGCCTAATTGATCGAGCTGCAGGCACCATCGCGTGTGGAGATCAGCGACATTTTCTTCAAGAACATAAGGGGTACGACGTCCACTCCTATTGCTGTGACCCTCAACTGTAGTCGGGGGGTGCCATGCCGAAACGTCCATCTCCAGAACGTTCGCTTGGATCATCCAGACGGAATTCGCGCCACCTCCACATGTACCAATGTGAAAGCTATATATAGCGGCACCCAAATCCCCCCTCCCTGCGGTGCTTAATTAATTAGTTGTATGCATGTAAACATCCTCACCATGCATGCATGTGTGCTGGATGAGAGCCTCAAGCAGAGTGATGATGATGCATCGTGCTCCAGATCGATCAAAGCGAGCATTGAAGCCGTCCTCTGCGTAATTACGTACCTTAATTTGTGTAACTTAATTTAATGGTGCTTGTCGCCATCTTTTCCATTTAATTAAAATCCTTGCCCCTATTGTTTAATTATCAGTCTTGTACCCTCGAGTATATATAGGTGATCGCATATATCCCGGTTAATTACAAAAATATAGGAAAATTGGATAATGGAAAAGGACAAAAAGCCCTTGCAATTGAAAAGAAATATTAATATTATTACTTCACATAACTAATTAGCATTGAATTAATTTACATGAAATTAAAGAGAAACAAGTAGATGTCGGACATGCATGTTTGGCATATATATTAAATGACATCTGGAATCAATGGGTTCTTTCCGTTTTCAAGTTTTTAAGACGTAATCAACGTTTTGTTGTTCGATTTCCTTTACAGTGCAGGGAAGGTAGTGTATTGTGGATAGTCCTTTTTATCTCATTTTTTCTTTTTTTTAACCACGCGATCTTATAGATGGGCCCCTTAAGGTTTGCCCCCTACTCCTGAATTCTTAAAAAAAAAAAACAGAGAAAAATATACTTGCATCGAACAGCTAGCTGCGCGTCAGCACGCAAGTTTTACTAAAATAAGAAAAATAGGGAACATTTCTGGATCATGCACGCTAACCTCGCTCCGTCATTGCGATAGAGGGGTAAAATTTCAAACATCTTTACTTCCTTTAGTTGCAAACATACCCTTATCACAGGATCTTTGTTATCCTTTCTCGATATTTATAAACCTGCCAAGGCTTTTTAATGCTAAATATTATTTGGAAATAAGCTTACAATTAAATATTTATAAAAATCTAAGTTTAGGAATGTTATAACATAACTATAATATTAAACATCTATAAAATATAAACATAGGAATCCAGGATAATTGACATATGTCAAACACCGTATAAGTAAGATTTTTTTATTTCAATTCTTTAGTAAACTTGTTATTATAGATCAGGTAGTTTTTAATTAAAAGAGCATGATATATCATCAACAATAATAATTTTACTTAAGTGAAATTCTCAATGCAATTGATCATTTTTGTTGTTGATTCATAATAGAAAACATCAATATGAAACCAAATGTTTTACCAACGTATTCTCTTTTCCAGTTAATTAGGAAAACAAAAATACAAGGGCATACTAGGACCGTCAACGGAACGAATACGGAGCGGTAACCACAGTATCCGACTCCGCTCCGTTTAATATTATCCGAATATCCGACTCCGGATACTATCCGACGGATAATAAATTTTTCTATCCGCATTCGACTCCGCCGGATAGTATCCGAATTCGGATAATAATTCGAATACTTAAATATTTTAACTTTGTCTTGTAATTTAATGACTTGTAAATTTTATTTTTTGCATAGTCCATGAATATCATAGATTTAAATTAATTATATTCAAGTTATAAATATCTAGATAAATTTAAATAATTTGAATGCTTCATTAAATATACCTTAGATAATAACAAATACTTAAATAATTTATGTAAATTAGTAAAATCACTAAAAATTAAAAAAATCACAAGAAACGTCATTATTACCATTCAACATGTCTTAAGCATACTTCAAATATTGAATTACCATTTATTTAAACATATAAATATCATTAAAATTAAAATAATTTATTAAAATATATAATCGGTCGGATAATAATCGAAGCGGATATCTATTTTCCGTTTCCGCTTCGAATGTTAATCAGATTATTAAACGGATATTCGGATATGTTGGCCAGATGACTTAATCTGATAAATATTTGACTAATCCAATACGGATATGAATCGGAGTCTGATATTATCCGGATCCCTTGACAGCCCTACGTGGAAGTGGAAGAAGCCGGCACCATCTGGGTGACGCGCCCGTCCTTCCAGGCGACGATCACCATGGATGCCATGCCCAGGAACATGCCGTGCTCCACCACCCCTGTTATCCTCAGGATGCGGTCGCTGGCCTCGCTCAGGTCCCCCTCCACCCCCTTCCCCTCTGTTAACCATAGCATGGTTCTTACCATGCATATGCCCACGTAGGGGCCAAGAGTTGGTTATAGGAGATGAGGGGGAGTGGTTGAGGGAGTGGTTGTGGGGAGTTACCCACACTTTTGAAGCACCCCTTGGATATAACCATTCCCCCCTTTATTTGAAAGTGTAGGGGAGAGAGATATAAAAGGGATTGAGTGGCATTACGTGAGAACTACTCCTTGGAAAATCTGCAGAACACTCACTTTGGGCAGCCCTCTTTCTCTCTCTAGAGTCTTCTCCTTTCTACATACTATCCCTCTATCTCTAAGGTTTGCTCTCCAAGAGGCTATCACCAAGAGCCTAGGATTTGCAATGTGGATTTTGGGGAGAAGCCCGTCACGTGGTTCTCCTTCTCGTCCTCACGGAGCCGTCGCCATCCATCTACGAACGTCGCCGTTAAGGTACGTTTTCCGTTACGATCCATCTCCGTGCATGCTTCCGCTTGTTCATTTAATGCATGGAGATATTATGTTTTTATCAACATTGGTATCAGAGCCAGGTTTACGGAACCATGGCAGCGTGGTCTTCGATCAAAAAGGACCGTTCCGATGTTGCGGCCTCGTCGAGCCGAATGGCTCCCATGGTGGTTATCAGTGACGAGGAATCGGAACGGGTTCCCGATGAACTGACCGACTATTCCGAGGAGGAATCCGGCGACGACCGCGTCCCATCTTCTCTTCCAAGGAGACTCAGAGCGCCGGAATATTTAGCCTACCTCAGAGGGTTCTGCGGCGCGCATTCTGGACGCGACCAACCATCCGAGATAGTACGTGACGGCAGCCACGACGAGGATGAAGACGGCGCCTGCAACGGCGGCCATGCGAACGGTGACGCGGACAACGAGGGAAGCCCGCCGCGACGGTTGACGTCCCTGCGCGGAGGAGGACCCAAGCCGACGAACGCAGCGGCGGCCACGCCGGCGGGCGTACCGCCCGGGCCCAGCGCGGCCGTGACGCTCGCGCCCAGCGCGGGCGGAGCGGCCACGCCCCGCGCGGGCGTGGCGCTCGCGCCCCGCGCGGGCGGAGCGGCCACGCCCGCGGGCGTGGCGCTCGCGCCCCGCGCGGGCGCAGCGGCCACGCCCGCGGGCGTGGCGCTCGCGCCGCGCGCGGGCGGGCCGGCCACACCCGCGGGCGTGCCGCTCGCACCGCGCGCAGGCGGGCCGGCCACGCCCGCGGGCGTGGTGCTCGCGCCCAGCGTGGGCGATGCGGCCACGCCCGCGGGCGTGGCGTTCACGCCCCGCGTGGGCGGAGTCCCCATGTCCTGCGTGGGCGTGGGGCTCACGTCCCGCGTGGACATGCCGCCCACGCCCTGCATGGGCGGCCTGCCTATGCATGCGGGCGTGGTGCCTTCCCTGCACGCAGGTGAGGCGTTCTCGCCCCTGCGCAGGGAGGCTCCCACGCCCATGCATGGGGATGCCGTACCAGCCGCGCATGGTCCAGCGGGCGTGTCCTTAGCGAGGACGGGTCGAGCCCAACGACGCCGCCGCTGGGAGGCCCGCAGACGTCACCACGGCGGACCGTTTGGTGGCACGTGGCCTCACATGGGTCGCCGTGAACCTCACGATGTACCGCATCGGGCAGGATCCGGAATGAGCCGGTTGGTTGTTCAAATGGACCCGTTTCAAATTCTCCGTATGATTATGAACGGAGAAATTGAATTTAAAATTAGACAGTATTAGTTTGTTTATTTATGATTAGATGATGCATTAGAATTTAATTTGAATGTAGACTTATTAGTTCAAATTAATGTAATTTGTTTTTCCATGGTCTATTTGATTAATAGTTGAAGTATCCTGATTAGTGTCAATTATTTAAATGTGATGATTGTCTTGATATTAAGTTGCGCAAAAATGAAATAAATTGAATTGTTTTATTTCGTCACGCAAATAATTATTTTTGGGTCACTGATATTGACCTTAACAGTATTTGCGTGTAATTGAAATGAATTTTTGTGCAATGAAGAAAAAATGACACTAATAATCGATTATTCAACTATGTAAAATGCATATTTATAGATCGTTAAATTATTGCGCTTATCGGTTAGCGGCAATTGAATTTTTCGTTCTTAGATTTAAATATGCATGATTGTATATTTACCAATTGAATTGATTTAATTCGTGCAAAATTGTCGTATCATTTAAATATTGCGCATGCTCGTGTAGCGCCGATTGATTAATTTTTTAAATGATAATTTGTTAATCTGCACGTCCTGAATTGATCAATTTATGCAGCCACTTAGCTATCATTTCATTTAAAATGATCATGTTGAAATTGAAAATTGATATATTTACGTGATCATGTGTTTGTTTGTAAATATTCATGATGGCTAAAATTTGATCAAGTTATTGAAATATCATGGACTTTGCTATTCCTGTTGATTTAATTATGTGAGTATTCACTTCCATGATATTCGAATTTAACTTGTGAATATTAGTTAAGTGGCTATTACGAGAGATTTAAAGTGTTTCTCTCGTTGTGAATTCGCTCAAAATCATTCTACTAGAATTAAGTTACCTTGATTTAATCGGAAGATGATTATAGTATCCTAGATCTATATTTCGATTCCGATGATTAAGTTAACTTAATATTTATTAGTCTGAATTTTTGGAAGCGAATTATGATGTGTAATCTATGTCAACTTGACTCTCTAAATTTTACCTATGTAGTGATTTAAAATGGCCATGAAAAATGTCATTGCTGATCTGACCAAGGGTGACAAATTGACGGGAATGAATTATGACATTTGGCACCGTAAGATTCAATACTTGCTAAACGAGCAAGAATTACTGGAACATCTTACCACCGTCATGTCACCGCCTGAGGATGGCAATACAGCACAGCATCGTAGAGATCAAGATGCGTATCGTCAATGGTTCAATAAGGATCGAAGCGCGCGCTTTACTATGTTAAGCAGCATGCAAGACGATCTTATTGGGGAATTTGAGAAATTCCAATCTGCCAAAGATATGTGGGATCAATTAAAGTTTCAATTTGGTGGAACTTCGACTACGCGGTTGCGCGCTCTTGTACTTAAGTTTGAGACCTACCGCAAAGACCAACGACAGACCATGACCGAACACCTTAGGGTTATGTCGGGCATGATCAGGGATTTAAAGTCGGCAGGTCATGATCTCACGGAAGAGCAGCAGGTCCTTGCAGTGATCCAATCCCTACCGGACTCTTGGGTCCATATGAAGCAAATTCTTACTCACAACGAGAATATCAAGAATTTTTCTGATATTTCTCGTCATGTGGAGTTAGAGGCTGAGCGCGAAGAAGCTGTACGCGCCACTGTCTTAGTCGCCAAGGGAGGCAGACACCAAGGCAGGAAGGGCCCAAAGAAATTTTTTAAACGAAAAGATCGTGAAACTGCATCCAGCTCTAAGTACAAGGCAGAGCGGACACCGAAGCACCACCACAGAGGCAAGCGCGGTGGTAAAAGGGACAAATCAAAGGTGAAGTGCTACAATTGTGAGAAGATGGGACATTTCGCTCGCGAGTGCGCTGAGCCGAAAAAGGTATCCCTCAACCCAGTTTCTCTCTATGTGTATGTTTGTTCTCATGTCTTAGTCGCCCGAACTTATCCTGAGTGGATTGTGGATTCAGGAGCGACCAAGCATGTAACTAGAGATCGAGAAGGGTACCAAGATTACCGCCGAATTCCAAGAGGGACGCAAAGAATTTACATGGGCAATGGGACCAGTGAAGAAGTTTTAGGAGTTGGTGTGTACCAGCTCAAACTTAGAATTGGTCGTGTATTGACATTGCATGATGTTCTTTATGCGCCAGGGATTCAGCATAATCTTTTGTCAGCTTCATCTTTATTATCCCTAGGATTTGCTCTTGTTATGATTGGTACTAGTATTGACATTTATTTAAATGATGTGCTGTATGGACATGCTTTATTGAGTAGTGGTTTGTTTAAATTAGATGTTGATTTCAATGCTTCTTCTGTGTCGTATGTGGCTGATGATAAAGACCTTAGTTCTGAAATATGGCATGCTCGCCTAGGTCACATAGGACAGGACAGAATGACCAGGTTAGCTCGAGAAGGCCTTTTAGGTTCACTCGCTAAGGTCACTCTACCTTTATGTGAATCATGTTTGGCTGGAAAGGCATGCCGAAAACCTTTCGGGAAGGTCAGAAGGGCCACTGATGTATTGCAGCTTGTACATTCTGATATTTGCAGACCTTTAAGTGTGAAGGCTCGACATGGAGCATTATATTTCCTTACCTTTATAGATGATTATTCGCGATACGGTTATGTTTATCTGATCGCTTACCGCTATGAAGCACTAGATTGTTTCAAACGCTTCCTAGCTGAGGTTGAGAATCAGACCGGTAAGAGTGTAAAAGCTCTACGCACCGACAGAGGACGCGAATATTTATCTGATCAGTTCAGAATTCTATGTGAGGAAAAGGGAATTAAAAGACAACTCACTATTCCATATACTCCGCAACAAAATGGTGTTGCCGAGAGAAGGAATAGAACGTTGTTAGATATGGTTAGGTCTATGATGGCGCAAGCCAACCTCCCAATATCCTTCTGGGGGGATGCTTTGTTGACTGCCGCCTATTTACTTAACCGTGTGCCTTCACAGTCAGTTCCTTCTACCCCTTATGAGTTGTGGCGTGGCCAAAAGTCGTATTTGGGGAACCTACGCCCGTGGGGGTCAGCTGGATATGTCCATGACTCGTCCCACAAGTATGGGAAACTGGGCCCTAAAGCTAGAAAGTTTATCTTCATAAGATATCCTGATAGCTAACAAGGGTATGTCATGTATGGACAATATCATGATGGAGGAATGACAGAGAAAGAGGTTCGAGACGTTGTATTCTTAGAGAAAGAATACCCTAAACTTGGCAATGTCAGAAAAAGCTTTGATCTCCATGAAGTGGATGAGACAGCTCTCTTACCATCTTCCAGCGAAGGGAGGGAATTAGTTCCTGACCATGTCATCGCTGGAGATAGTATAGATGATCAAGCTAGTGGGAGTATACCTATTAATTTACCGAGTGGGAGTACTCCATTAGAATCGGAAGATGCCGACACCCAAGTACGTCGAAGTAAACGCGGCCACACTCCTCGTCGACGTTTTGAGATTGAAGAGGAGATTTTAATGTGTCAGCCTGCGGATGATGAAGAACCAAGAAATGTCAAAGAGGCATATTCATCATTATCAAAGAAAGAATGGGAAGCTGCTATGCTAGACGAAATGGATTCAATGGAAAAGAATAAGGTCTGGGAGTTAGTTGATCTTCCGCCTGGGCGTAAAGCTATTGGAAACAAATGGGTTTTCAAAATTAAACGCAAGGCAGATGGATCAATTGACAAATACAAAGCACGACTAGTGGCGAAAGGATATACCCAGAAGGAGGGTATTGATTTTGATGAGACGTTCTCCCCGGTGGTGAGATTTACGTCTATTCGCCTGATCCTAGCTATTGTCGCACATTTAGATTTAGAACTCTTTCAGATGGATGTTAAGACGGCATTTCTTAATGGAGAACTAGACGAGGAAATTTACATGTTCCAACCAGAGGGTTTTGAGGTAAAGGAACAAGAGCGCAAAGTTTGCCGCCTAAAACGTTCCATTTACGGCCTCAAACAATCGTCTAGACAGTGGTATTTGAGATTTCATAAGAAAATCACCTCATTCGATTTTGAGACGATTGAGGAAGACCACTGTGTGTACGTCAAACGAAAGAAAGAGAAGATTCTAATTCTGTCATTGTATGTTGACGACATTTTGTTGGCTGGGAATAATATGGAGTTTATCAATGCCACTAGGCAGTGGTTATCTTCTGTCTTCGAGACCAAAGATATGGGCGAAGCTAACTATGTGTTAGGAGTGAAAATAGTCAGAGATCGCTCTAGAAGGTTTTTTAGTATGTCTCAGGAAACCAACATTAATAAGATTTTAGAGCGATACCGAATGAATCACTCCAAGCCCATTGATACTCCAGTTGATAAAAGTTGTGTTTTAAGTGTAAGCCAATGCCCACAGAATGAAGAAGAGAAGAATCAAATGAATAAAGTGCCATATGCGGCAGCTATTGGGAGTCTGATGTATGCTATGTTGTGTACTCGACCCGACATCAGTTATGCTGTCGGATTAGCTAGCCGTTATCAAAGTAACCCTGGTCCTGCTCACTGGAAGGCAGTCAAGAGAATATTCCGATATTTACGTGGAACAACGAACCTTGCCTTATGTTACGAAGGAGGTGATCTAAGGTTGAAAGGTTATAGTGATGCTGATTGGGCCAGCGACAAAGACGAAAGAAAGTCTACGTCAGGGTATGTGTTCATACTTGGTGGCGCGGCCATTTCTTGGTGTAGCAAGAAACAGACGTGCATTGCTCTATCCACTATGGAATCGGAATATGTGGCATGTTCAGCAGCTTGTCAAGAAGCAGTTTGGTTAAGGAGTTTCGTGCGGCGATTAGCTGTCACTCCTCATGCGGAGGAGAGTGTACTTCTCTATGTTGATAGTACATCAGCTTTGGCCTACGCCAAGGATCCTAAGTACCATGGTAAAACCAAACACATTGACATTAGATATCACTTCATACGAGATTTGTTAGCAAAAGAAGCAGTGGTCCTTCGGCATATTTCTACCGATCGTATGGTAGCAGACCCGCTAACTAAACAGATCACTAGAGAGGCTTTCACGACCCATAGTAGAGCTATGGGTTTATGTAAACTGTAATGTAAAGAACAGTTATTGTTGACTTCGATGCATTCTCTTATTGAGTGTTTTTGATGGAATGCTTGTTTACACATCAATGAGTGTCACCAGACTTGAATTGACCCTCTCACACGGGTAATTCGCCTTGGCGCTGAGATAGCGAGCAAGATGAGACATTATGTATCTATGGCGCTAGAAGAGCGAGCAAGATACACTTAAAATATTTATTTTTGTCGCCTCGGATAAGAGCCGAGATGAGATCTTTAAAGATCGAATACGGGAATAATTGTGCCCATCCTGTATAGTCTGGAAAAGCCGGATGTGAGTCTTGAGACAAGGCGCTGAGTGGAAGCGACTGGGTCATGAGACTCAGGTTAATCGCAGTGGGAGTGATTAGACTAAGATCCGTATGGTGTTTAAATGATAAATCTATAAATGACACGCCCACATTTGTGGAAGAACACCATAACATGCGTCTCATACCGCATGTGCAATTCACGACCAATAAATGAGAATGATGAATGGATCTCTGCTTCATCATTGTGTGAGCTCTTGGATCATATTGTTGATTCTACTTGTACCCTTTGTGACCTAGGAACTATGTCATGAAGAGGAAGCTCGGCGTCGCTACTTTAGCATGATCCTTAGGACTAAGGTTGATACAGTCTAGCGGGACATGACTAGGAAAGCGGCCGAGACTAATCGAATTGACATGAGAGCTTGGGGAAGACATCTATATATTGCACCATGTTATGTGGATCATACCCCGGGGAACTCAGTCAGTTGTGTACAGACAGAGTTATGATCACATGACATTTGGGATTTAAACACTGCCAGTTATTTATCTGAGAGATCCGGAGTGTTAAATCAGGTGAATATTAGATGGTCTGGGGTACCACGAGATTTTATAGAGTATTGTATTCCATTAGTTTTGGTGATAACTTAATGGATCACTACTCGCCTGTTAGTGTTATGCTCGTGAGGTCGCACGCTGCATTTCCTGTATGACAGTTGGATTGTAGCAACTTTGAGAGATTGTTTATTGATCTTTGCCCTCCGTGGGCAAGTGGGAGATGTTAACCATAGCATGGTTCTTACCATGCATATGCCCACGTAGGGGCCAAGAGTTGGTTATAGGAGATGAGGGGGAGTGGTTGAGGGAGTGGTTGTGGGGAGTTACCCACACTTTTGAAGCACCCCTTGGATATAACCATTCCCCCCTTTATTTGAAAGTGTAGGGGAGAGAGATATAAAAGGGATTGAGTGGCATTACGTGAGAACTACTCCTTGGAAAATCTGCAGAACACTCACTTTGGGCAGCCCTCTTTCTCTCTCTAGAGTCCTCTCCTTTCTACATACTCTCCCTCTATCTCTAAGGTTTGCTCTCCAAGAGGCTATCACCAAGAGCCTAGGATTTGCAGTGTGGATTTTGGGGAGAAGCCCGTCACGTGGTTCTCCTTCTCGTCCTCACGGAGCCGTCGCCATCCATCTACGAACGTCGCCGTTAAGGTACGTTTTCCGTTACGATCCATCTCCGTGCATGCTTCCGCTTGTTCATTTAATGCATGGAGATATTATGTTTTTATCAACACCCTCCTCCATGAACAGGTCCACCACGTAGTTGCCGTTGTCGGTGACGAACGGCTCGCTCTCGCCTCCGCCGACCCTCCGCAGCCTCGCCCGGCACCCCTCCAGCGCCGCCTCCAGCTGGGCCCGCGTGCGCTGCCACCCGAAGGGCACCACCTCCACCGGCAAGGCCTGCCCGGTGGCCCCGAGGCGGGGCACCAGCTTGAACTCGTCGGCGGCTGGCGCCCTCCACCATCTTCTCCCAGAGGTGGGAGCCGCCGCGGCCCTTGACGAGGTTGAGGGCGGGGTCGACCTCGTCGGCGCCGTCGATGGCGAGGTCGACGGCGGGGTGGGCGCCGAGGTCTGAGAGGGGGATGCCGGCGGCGGCGGCGCGGGCCTCGGCCCAGCGGGAGGTGGGGATGCCGACGACGTCGCGGAGGTCGCCCCGGCGGATGAGGTCGCCGATGTGGTCGAGGGCGTGGGCGGCGGTGGAGCCGGTGCCGAGGCCCAGCACCATGCCCGACCTCACCAGCTCCACGGCGCGGTGGGCGGCGATCCGCTTGAGGTCGTCCTGGGTGGGCGGCGGCGGCGGGGCAGCCATCTCCGAGGTGGGGTTGGGGGGCTTCTGCTTCTGGGGGTGGAGAGCTCAGCTGCTCTAATTAGCTCCTGGGAGCTCCTTTTATTTATTTATAGGAATTTCGCTTTACATGCTGTGAGGTAGGGCTGTCAATGGATACCCGAGTTCCGATTATCCGCTCCGTTTCCGTTTTTATTAGTGCATACGGAACTCCGTTAAAGACCACCCGTTAAGTTATAGGAAACGGAAATGGATCTCCGATAGTTATAGGAGTCGGAAACGGAAACACTCATTTCCGCATCCGCTAACCCGTTTCCGTTTCCGAATGATCATATACTTTATACATCCATCCACACACACACACATATATATATATATATATTATATCTAATAGTGAGAATATCTCTTAACAATTTGATAAAAAAAAGGTCATACTAAAAAGTTAGAAACTTTTTAACACTTTAATATAACTTTATGGCACATGTTTGGGTATATTTATATGTAAATTTAGATTGATAGATAAAATAGATTTCAAAATTCAAAATTTATAGATTATTAATTTTTACCTATATTAAAACTTTGTAGGTTCTTAAAAAATTTTATTACTAGAAGAAAGTTTATCAAAAAGTGAATAGTAATAATGATTTTAAATATCTTCTTAATATAGCGATGATGATAGCGGAACTTCCGTTTCCGTTTCCGATTTTCGATTTAAAAGCGGAAATAGATGCGGAAGCGGAAACACTCACTTCCGACTCCGTTTCCGTCTCCGATAAATCTTATAGGAAACGGAAGCGGAATGTGTCATTTCCGTTTCCGTCTCCGACCCGTTGACAGCCCTACTGTGAGGAATGTCCTTTGTGGAAAGAATGGCCACTAGAAAGGTTGGGAAAGATATGATCGTGATGGAAATATTGTTGTCGCTGCCTTCCACTAGTGTAGGGCTAGGATTAGGGTTTGGATGGACTGGGGTTAATAGGGATGACGAGGTCGAACCCGGGTTCCCATCTCTCCATAGGATTTTTCCTTCCCAATTTTCATTAGACTACTTTGTTCTCAAAAGGGGAAAAAAAAACAAAATAGTGTCTCCGAGGCTAATATGTGTGGGGTTAGGTCCCTTTAGGTCGCCATCTCACGAGCAAATCGGATCAATTAATGTCGATTCAAACAACTCATATCGTATCAAGACGAATTCGAATTGACGTGACACAATTGAACTTATGCGATTTAGAAGAACTTTTTCATGTGACTCGATCAGAGGAGTCGATTCAACTCGTAAGATCATGGGAGATCTGTTGGCAACCTTAGTCTTACTCTTACTCATGCCATGGCCTCATGGTTGACGTTGTCACATCGTGCTTGCCTTGCCATCGTTGTCTGCCTCATGCTCCCTTGCCATCACCATCGTCGCGCTCGCCTCACTATAGAAGTGTAGGTATGTCCTCCTCCTCTTTGTGTAGTTAGGGGGCCACTAAAGTTCAAAAGTTACTTGACCTTGGCCTTTATATTATAAAATCTTTGATCCAGTAACACTTGCTCCATTGCATCAAAGGCCAGTGCAGTGGGTAATTTTTTTTATTTTTTGAATCTTTTTAGGTTGATCTCAAGGTGTCCTACAAGTCTCTATATGGATCTTAAGGTGTCCTACAAGTCCCTATATGCCAATTTTCGACCAGACAACTTAAAAAAATTGAAAAATAAAAAAAATGTTATTAGACTAAGCCCATTAAAGACATTTTTACTATTCATTGACGCTTGACTTTTTATTTTTCAGATGTTGTTGGATCATCCAACAGTTCGGAAGTATAGGACATTTCGAGACCACCTACAAAAATCATACTCATTACACTGAAGCGCAGTATTGGGGATCAGTGCAACAAATGTTACTCTCTTTATCACACAGTTATATATAAAAAAAGGATCACACATGCGTACGATTCCACAGTCAAATTACTTGCCTTCATCAGCTGGCAATGTAACACACATGTGGCAGTAAATGTACTCTTTTAAAAGTACTAAAATATAGATACGCCAAGTTAAGTTGCAATTTGCCCTAACCTCAATAGGTGAAATTTAATATGTAAGTTTAAAGAATAAAATAATATTTGTCTCAAAACTTCTCACCTACGTTCCTTATAGCTCTTAATTGATGAATTTAATTAGAACTCAATTTGATGCCACACGGACCAAGTCAGATTAATTTTGTGAACTCGACCTGATCAATTAATTTTAATGCTTTTGACTTAAAATGTCGGTTATAGGTTTAGAGTTTAGAGGTTATTCTTATCACACTTCAAATGTTCAATGATGTGACAATATTAATATGCACAATGTTTTTATTCTTTTTTCTTGACTTCATCTATTTTCTGATAATATTTTGATCAAGCGGACATTTGCATTAATCTGCGTAAGAAAGAGGTGCATGTCGATTATGCTTGCACTCGATATATTTTACCTAACTTTGGACAATCTTTTATGTTCTTGTCAACATGAATCTATACGTAAAGAACTTAGATCAAATTTTTGAATTATAGTGCATATTAGATTGTGTGTGGATCAAGTTATCTCTCAGATAACAGTAGAGTTGCTACTTAGCTCAAGGTTGACCTAGCTCAACTAGCTAGGCTGATTTGGTTAATGGGATAACACTTGAATCTAAAGAAATTTGGATGGTTGGCTCAAGAAAGCTTAATTATTCTACAAATATAAATAGTTTTAATGATTTTATTATTATTATATTTGTTTGGATTTAGTTTAGTCACATGCATAGATGGACCTTTAACACTAGTTATATTGGGTTCGAACTCGAGTTCTGTTGACAATTTTTACCTAACTTTACCTAACTCAAGTTCTGTTGATATATTTTACCTAACTTTGGACAATTTTTAATGTTCTTGTCAACATGAATCTATATGTAAAAAACTTGGGTCAAATTTTTGAACTCTAGTGCATATTAGATTGTTTGTGGATCAAGTTATCTCCCAATTTTATCCGATCTATTTGCAGCCCTTAGGAAATACTTCTTATTTCTTAACAGCCGAGTTGCTACTTAGCTCAAGGTTGACCTAGCTCGACTAGCTAGGCTGATTTGGTTAATGGGATAGCACTTGAATCTAAAGAAATTTGAGTGGTTGGCTCAAGTCAGCTTAATTATTCTACAAATATAAATAGTTTTAATGATTTTATTATTATTATATTTGTTTGGATTTAGCATAGTCACATGCGTAGATGGACCTTTAACACTAGTTGTATTGGGTCCGAACTCGAGTTCTGTTGACAATTTTTACCTAACTTTACCTAACTCGAGTTCTGTTGATATATTTTACCTAACTTTGGACAATTTTTAATGTTCTTGTCAACATGAATCTATATGTAAAGAACTTGGGTCAAATTTCTGAACTCTAGTGCATATTAGATTGTTTGTGGATCAAGTTATCTCCCAATTTTATCCGATCTATTTGCAGCCCTTAGGAAATACTTCTTATTTCTTAACAGCCGAGTTGCTACTTAGCTCAAGGTTGACCTAGCTCAACTAGTTAGGCTGATTTGGTTAATGGGATAGCACTTGAATCTAAAGAAATTTGGGTGGTTGGCTCAAGTCAGCTTAATTATTCTACAATTATAAATAGTTTTAATGATTTTATTATTATTATATTTGTTTGGATTTAGTATAGTCACATGCGTAGATGGACCTTTAACACTAGTTATATTGGGTTCGAACTCGAGTTCTGTTGACAATTTTTACCTAACTTTACCTAACTCGAGTTCTGTTGATATATTTTACCTAACTTTGAACAATTTTTTATGTTCTTGTCAACATGAATCTATATGTAAAGAACTTGGATCAAATTTCTGAACTCTAGTGCATATTAGATTGTTTGTGGATCAAGTTATCTCCCAATTTTATCCAATCTATTTGCAGCCCTTAGGAAATACTTCTTATTTCTTAACAGTCGAGTTGCTACTTAGCTCAAGGTTGACCTAGCTCAACTAGCTAGGCTGATTTGGTTAATGGGATAGCACTTGAATCTAAAGAAGTTTGGGTGGTTGGCTCAAATCAGCTTAATTATTCTACAATTATAAATAGTTTTAATGATTTATTATTATTATATTTGTTTGGATTTAGTATAGTCACATGCGTAGATGGACCTTTAACACTAGTTATATTGGGTTCGAACTCGAGTTCTATTGACAATTTTTACTTAACTTTACCTAATTCGAGTTCTGTTGATATATTTTACCTAACTTTGGACAATTTTTTATGTTCTTGTCAACATGAATCTATATGTAAAGAACTTGGGTCAAATTTCTGAACTCTAGTGCATATTAGATTGTTTCTGGATCAAGTTATCTCCCAATTTTATCCAATCTATTTGCAGCCCTTAGGAAATAATTCTTCTTTCTTAACAGGCGAGTTGCTACTTAGCTCAAGGTTGACCTAGCTCAACTAGCTAGGCTGATTTGGTTCATAGGATAGCACTTGAATCTAAAGAAATTTGGGTGGTTGGTGTGTAGGTGCTGAAAATGCTCGTGTGATTAATATGAAAAACTATGTTGTTTAGTGTAAACTAACCTATTAAAAACAGTAACTAAAGTGCAGTGATCGCCAGAAACTTTTAACTAAAAAGTTTCAAAAGAGATATGATCGCCTACCTGTTTTGAACGCGGATTGAGTCCTTAGTTCCCCTCCTTCAGCCGGCTGAAGAAAGAGAGCCCTTTCTTTGTTCTTTTGTTCTTGCTGTTGAATTTGAGGTTGAGGATCGTCCAGAAGTCCTTCTGGCTTTGTGCTTGATTTCCCCTTTTGTTCTCTCGTTGTTGTTGAGTGCAGCAGAAATAGAAAACAGAAAATGCAATGAAGAATAATGATGAGAATTTAAGTGGAAGTAATATCAAAACTGATCATGATGTTAAACATACTTAAACAGCAAACTCACTTGTTTAATTGGCTTTGAAACCCCTTAAAACAAATAGGTTTTGGAAGATTGATGTTGTGGTGTGTGTTGCATGAAGTGATTATGAGAATGAAACTAATGAAGATGTAAAATGAAATTGCAGAAATGAAACACTTATGCCCAGTTGGATTGAAGCCTTGAAAGGATGAAGATCTTGAAAGGGACGCCGACTTCTGGAAATGGCAGCGCTCCGGCGTTCCGACGTTGTTGCTTCGATCTTCAATTCGCTATAACGCTATGGCTCAACTCAATTTAATTCTTCCTTTTTTTAACTCTTTGATATGCAAGGTATTTATAGGCATTTTCTACGTTCGCGATTAACATAGAAAAATCTCGGATTTATCTACTTTAACCGACAGATAAACACTGATTAATTCATCTTTATCTGTAATTATCTAAAACGCGTCCACCATGGATGACGCCTTTCGGATTAATTAAGATAAGGATAAATATCCGGGAAAACTTATCTTTATCTTTATTAGCTAAACCGCGTCTACGTGTGAAGACGTCTTTTACCCTAATTAAGATAAGGATAAACATCCGGAAGAGAAGTTAAAATAGCTTAGGAAACCTAAAACGCGTCAGCCTTCACAGACGCCTTTTATCTAATTAATCAATTGATTAAAATTCAAATTTAAACGCTAAAATAAGAATAAACTCTAAATCGCGTCTACATAGGTCGACGCCTTTTAGAATTTTTCATATTTTAACTGAAATTTGAGCTAAAATCAATTTAATTGATTAACTTAAACATGTCTGTTAAACCCGACACTTAAAAAGATCAATAAAAATTAATTAATGATTAAGTATCAGACCATTATGAGACATTATTATATGATATAAAATTTATTCAAAATGATGTCAAAATTAGCGTCTCTACAGCTGCCTCACCTTGGCATCGTCTTTGCAAGGGAGTGAAATGGAATGGAATGTACTGAAAAGGTGATGTCAAGGTGTGATGAGACACGCTCTTAACATCACATGATTGGAATTTTTCTCAAAATCATCAATGAAGATAGCTCAATGAAATCAATGGAATTAATCCTGTCTGGATGAAGTAGACAAGGAAATAAAATAAAGTCGATCAACCTCCTCGGAGTGGGAAGTACCCCAGGTCGTAGACACTGTAGGTTTCATCATGGGGAGCGTTTGCCAGCCAATGTGGACGTGCTACAGCCATGATGGATCTTAAAAGAAAACAAGAATATTGGATAAAGAATCCAATCAAGGATAGAATTCCAAAGATATCTTCAAGCGAACCTCAAGATAATCAAGATACTCAATTCAGAATGGAATATTTCATATCATGTTTTGAGTTATTTTGATTTAATGGTCTGAAACTTAATCAATAATTAATCCTTATCACAATGATTTCAAAGTCCTGCATGATGCATGCTGGGCTAAAAGAAAAATATAAAGTCAAATAAAATATAAATTAATCAAGGATAATATTGTTAAATTGTCATTAATGAGTCAAGATACCAATTCTTGTAATTCAGTGCTAAGCCGAAGCTCGTTTATCCACGCACCGTTTCACAAAAGTGGAACCGTCGTCCTCACTGATTGACAATCCAACGGCCTATCCGTGCGATTAAGAATCCTCTGGAATTATCATTGTTTTTGTTGTAGGGGAACTCAAATTCCAGTTTCATCAAAACCACAAGGTCCTTGATATACTCTAATAAATATTTAACATATAGTAATGCGAATGCAAAATTAACTACATGGAATAGAATACAAGAGTAGAGATAACCGTCTTTTTAGCCACGGTCAGACTTCTTGAATTCCCACAGTGGGATCTTCTTGACATTTTCCAGCTTTACTCAGGTTTTCTTTGAATTTTCTGCAATCAAAATTGTTAATAATTCCAAACAAATATTCAATTTAAACATCAAAAACCACAGAATTTCGGGTAAATCATATAAAAAGTTTAAAAGCGTCGTGTCGCGCAGACGCCTTTTAACGTTGAAACGCGTCAGTTCTCCTCGACGCCTTTTACTCACAGAAACAGGTTTCTGCTTGTTCTCTATTCGGATTCCAACTTTACCAATGCCTTGTGTCCTGTATATGACTTGAACAAACAGGTTAAGTATCTGTTTAGGCTTAGCCCCTTGCCTGGTTAAATAACCGACTACTTAATCCTATCCTTGATAGAAGGGTCAAGGGGCATAGCCTTTATTAACAAAGGTAACGAGAATAATCAAAATTAAGCAAAATGCAACATACAAGCAGACAGATGCTCACTGAAAATAAAAGGAATGAAACATACTAAATGCAACAAGCAGATGTTAATTGAAATATTTTTGTTGTTTTGAAAATATTCATTTTTGTTTGGATTTTTTTTTTTTTTTTTTTGAAATATATGCCCCTTTTTTTTTGAATTTTGACATATGTATTTTTTTGGATTTTTGATATATGTATTTTTTTGGATTTTTGATATATGTATTTTTTTGGATTTTTGATATATATGTATTTTTTTGAATTTTTGATATATATGTATTTTTTTTGAATTTTTGGACATATGTATTTTTTTTTTATTTTTGACATATGTATTTTTTTTGAATTTTTGGACATATGTATTTTTTTTGATTTTTGACTAAAAGATCAGCATGGTACTTAGATCAAAAGATCATATTCATTTATTAACTTAATTTTCAAATTGTTCTTCAACAACTTAACTTAAAACCCATCGTGTTTGAACTTGTGTTTACATTCGTGATCCCATTTGATGATTCGACCCTTAGTCAATCTAAGCCATTCCTTAAGTTTGGAGTACAACTCTTTAGAAAGAAAAGATGAATAAGTTTAGAAAGCCCATGAGAAGGTTCCGGAGACCTTAAAAGATGTTCCTTTCCTACCCTAATATCCGTTGGGGTTCGGTCATTTTTTTCCGGGGTATTTATCGACCTTGCGTTCCCTTTTGTTTCATTTCATGGCCTTGATATAACGTTTGTAATGTAATGGCCTTTTGATTTGACATTTGGCTTTTGCCTTTGCTTTTGCTTTTCTTTCTTTTCTTTTTTCTTTCTTCGGGACGGATCTCCCCCTTTTTTTTATGACGGCCTCCTACTAAGATGGCGGGTATTCTTGGTAGTCGATTCTAAGCCTCGTTCCGACATCATGGGCCGAGTTTAAAACAGAATTTTTGCTTTAAAAAGAATGATTTGTACTTCGCACTTTCGGTCAAGCTTTCGATATCCTTTAGGACTTGTCATCTCTTGTTATTCACGAATCAAACGTGTCAATGTGTGCAGTAATGGGCTTGAAATTAAGTTATCCAGACTGATAAGGAAATTTGAGTTTATAAACTTTCTGATTCCACTGGTCTTTGTACCATACTAATCGACTCTTTAACCTAAGGGTAGTATTTCTTAAGATGTAAGCCATTCCATGGATGATTTAGCTCTTCTCCTTCTGCATTAACAAGACGATAAGCATTACCAGGAAAAGCGTGCGATACAACATAAGGTCCTTCCCAGTTGGGTTGGAGCTTAGAACGCGGACCACCAGGTTTTACAAAAATTCTTTTAACAACCATTTCACCGACTTTGAACTTACGTTCAATGACTTTCTTTTGATAAAAACGTGCTAGTCTGTTTTGATAAACTTTTGCATGATTAGCAGCTGACCATCTTTTCTCGTCTAAAAGTTCCAATTGAGCAAGGAGTGTTGAACGATGTTCATCAATAGAAAATTCCTTATTCAATTGTACCCTTAATGACGGTATGAGGATCTCATATGGAACTACCGCCTCCATTCCAAATGTTAAGGAATAAGGAGTCTGCCCAGTAGGCGTGCGGATTGAAGTTCGGTAGGCCCATAGAGCCTCAACCAATTTTTCTGGCCAATCTGCGAATTTATTAGATTTGCACGTCTTTTTGATGATTTTTATCAAAGTCTTATTTGTTGCCTCTGCTTGGCCATTGCCTTGCGGATAATAAGAAGACGAATGATGCAATGCAATTTTATACCTGTTACAGAGGTCCTTCAATTCCTGTGACACGAACTGCGGTCCGTTGTCGGTGACGATGGTGCTTGGAAATCCAAATCGGGTGATGATGTTCTTCATGATGAACTTGCAGACGGTTGACGCTTTGATCTCCACATACGCTTTAGCTTCTGCCCACTTGGTGAAGTATTCCGTTGCCGTGAGAATGAAAGATTTTTGCTTGATGCCGGAATCTGGGTTACCAAGAGGTCCAATGATGTCGAAAGCCCACATGGAGAAAGGCCATGGGGAAGAAACAGGATGGAGTGAAGATGCAGGAGAATGAATTTTATCGGCGTGAAGTTGACACTTAGCACACCTACAAACATATCCTACACAGTCTTCTTCCATGGTTGGCCAATAAAATCCTTGTCTAAGGATCTTCTTTGCTAGCATCTGTCCATTGACATGACCACCACAAACTCCACTATGAGCTCCTTCCATAACTTTCCAAAGCTCATCTTCGTCTAGACATCTCAGAAGAACTCCATCAAAACCTCTCTTATATAATGCTCCCCCAACTAGGGTGTATCGTTGAGCAACTCTCCTGATAGCTCTCTTCTCCTCAGTTGTAGCTTCCTCAGGATATGATTGATCTTCACAATATTTTGCAATTTCATAATACCATGGCTTCTGTTCATCATCCATCTCTTCTAACATCTCCATTAACATGATTTCTCTTTTCTCAATGATATCTCCGTCTCTGACTTTCTTCAGCAACTTCTCCTTAGTTCTAAGGAATGAAGGATCTTTCACGGCGGGTGAAAGACGCCTATGAACTATGATTGATTCAGATTGTTTGCTGATTGGAAAATCAAGAGAAGATGCAAGTGAAGCTAGAGCGTCAGCTAGGATGTTTTGATTTCTAGGGACATGGACAAAGATCAATTTCGTGAAAAGCTTTGAGTAAGCAGAAGTCAGTTCTTGATAAGGCTTGAGCTTGGGATCGAGAGTTCGATATTTGGTCAGCACTTGGCGAAGAATTAGTTGGCTATCACCCACAATCCTGAGTTTGGTGGCACCATGGAAATGAGCAGCCTCGAGACCAGCAAGAAGTGCCTCGTATTCAGCTATATTGTTTGTAACTGGAAAATCAAGCTGAAAGGCTTGTGGAATGGTGACACCTTCAGGTGATAACAGAACGATACCAATCCCTTTTCCATGAGAATTCAGAGCTCCGTCAAAATGCAGAGTCCACATATCATCTCTGATTTGATTTACGGACATCAGTTCCACATCCGGAAACTCTGATCGGACTGGATCAAATCGGGGAAGGGGATGATGAGCGAGATGTTCTGCTATGGCATAGCCCTTGATCGCTTTCTGCTGAATGTAAGTGATGTCGAATTGAGATATAAAGCTTTGCCATCGTGCTAACCTATCAGTAAGAACAGATTTCTCCAGAAGGAATTTGATCGGATTCATCCTAGCGATGAGTTGGACTTCATGGGCCAGAAAATAATGCTTCAATTTCTGCACAACCCAGACCAATGCTGCACATGTTTTCTCCATCGCCGTATATCTCTGTTCAGCGGGGTTGAGAAGTTTAGAGAGATAATAGGCTGCCCTCTCTTTTCCTTCTTCATCTTCTTGTGCTAGGACAGCCCCCACTGCATCATCCAGGACTGAAATGTAAAGTATTAATGGTTTGCCTGGAGATGGTGGTCTCAAAACAGGAGGACTTGCTAAATAGTTCTTTAATCCATCGAATGCCTCCTGACACTTATCGTCCCAATCGAATTTGACTCCCGGCTTGGTAAGCTCGTAAAACGGCTTACACCTTTGTGAGTGCTGGGAGACAAAGCGGCGAATAAATTGCAACCTCCCGATTAATCCTCTCAACTCTTTCAAGTTTTTGGGAGGTGGCATTTCTCTAATAGCCTTCGCCTTGTTAGGATCGATCTCAATTCCCCGTTTACTGACGATAAATCCAAGCAATTTCCCTGAAGCTACCCCGAATACACATTTCTTGGGGTTCATCTTTAACTGATATTCTCTCGATCTCTCTAATACCCTTGCCAAAACTTTGGCGTGCTCAGCCTTTGTTTTAGATTTAACCAACAAGTCATCCACATACACTTCCAGATCTATGTGCATCATGTCATGAAATATTGCCATCATAGCCCTCTGATAAGTGGCTCCAGCATTCTTTAATCCAAATGGCATGACAACATAACAGTATGTTCCCCAAGGTATAGTGAATGATGTTTTCTCTTGATCCTCTTCTGCCAGCTTAATCTGATTATATCCTGAAAATCCGTCCATAAATGATAACGTCTCATAGCCAGCAGTATTATCGATGAGTACATCAATATGAGGCAATGGAAAATCATCTTTAGGACACGCCCGATTCAGATCGCGGAAGTCAATGCAAATTCTGACCTTCCCGTCCTTCTTCATGACCGGGACTATGTTGGCCACCCATTGTGGATAGAGGACAACTCTAATAAATTTAGCTTTATGTAATTTGTCAACTTCTTCCTTCATCTTTAGAGTCATTTGTGGGTGGAATCGCCTTAATTTCTGCTTGACCGGGCTAGCTCCATCCTTTAATGTTAACCTGTGTTCAACCAAAGATGAGTCTAACCCTGGCATATCTTCATAACTCCAGGCGAAAGTGTCCTTATAGTCCTTAAGTACTTGTACCATTGCGTTCTCATCCTCTGAAGAAAGATTTTTACTGACGAGGACAACCTTAGGTTCGTCTTCAGTCCCTAAATTAATTTCTTTGGTGGGCTCTTCTACGGCACCTGAGGGTTCATCAAATCTCTTCACTCCACTGGCATATGCCTCAGCCGTGTCCTCGTCATCTTCCTCTTCAACAATGGGGTCCTTTTCATGCACTAATTCATATACCCCGTACCCATCATTGACTGACTCATCGTCCATGCAATCTTCTGGCATCTGAATTGGATTTTCTAAAAGCTGAGGGATTAAAGAACAAGAAGAGCACTTATCAGCTAAGTCCTGGAGGTATCTATCTGGAATTTGCCTACCCTTAGGCTTCCTAGACTTCCTAACCTGACTAGACTGCCTAACTTCACTATCATAACCTAACGAAGACGAAGCAGGATGAAAATCCTGGGATACAAGTGGAAATACAAGAGAATCCTCCCGAGGGGAGGGACAGAGTAAATCTAAGAAAGAATCTTGACCGAAGGACCCGCGCGGCGGGATGCAATCGGACAAGTAAGATGTTTCCTCGATGAGGATTTGGGAAGAATTTGTTGCCGAATTGGCGTTTTTTTTTGGACAATGAAAGAATTAAACGTAAAGCAAGAATGAATACAAATGGGAGGAGAATCAGACGGAGGAAGTGGCACCAAGGCCAGAGGATTAGGGGGATCATATAGTAATATGTCCCAGATCAAATTATACAACCCCTCTAGATCGAGAGGAGGTTGTGGTATAATGTCCCGAGGGGACAGAGTAATCATGACGGGCGGAGCCCGTGGAATATCTTCAATTATGACCCGCGACCAAGTCGGGGTCAAGAGTAGTGTACGAAAAAGAGTATGGAGCATGAAGACATGTGAAGGATATGTCCCCCTCCAGAGCAGATCTGTTGTGTAACCAGCTTCATAGGGGTCATCTGGTTCCCCTTCGTCAGTTTTTTCAGACAGCAGTATCCGCTTGTCAAATATGGCACCAGGGCTTTCAATCAATTCATCAATCTGTGGCGGCCACTTAGGTTCTGCAGGATCCAAGAATAGTCTGTTCAGTGCAATATACAGGTCCCTCAGGTCGAACCACCTGTACCATTCACATTCAGGATCATGAAATTTCCTCCTTTTCATAGGCCGCAGAGCCTCCAAGGATTGGTACGTAAGTAGTTCAGAGCAATGTCTGGCCAAGTCCCTCCCATATATGTCATGGAAGTCAAAGCAGGAAGTAATGACTACCGTATTGTCATAGCTAAGTATGGGCCCTTTTACAAAGTGCGTACACAGGGTCCATGTTAGGGGATCTCGGCCTTCTTTGGGTGGTGTAGACATTGCCTCCCAGATTTTCGGGCCTTCTTCGATTTCTGCTTTCTGAGCCAGATCTTGCTTCAGTTTTATTGGCCTATAGCCCAGACCACTTCCAGGTGCTGCTTGATGATTTCTGACAGGAGTGGTCCTGCCTTGCAACTGTGTGCCCAGACCTTTCCCAGGCTCGTAGCTGTTCTTCATCATGATCCTCCATCCTGGGGTACTCATGCACTTCCCCCTCTTGATAGCATCTAACGGATATGGGGAAATAGTAGCGGCTTTCAGAGGATCAGCCACTGGACGGTAGACCTGTAATATCGACAGAAAAGGTTGCCGGCCAGGTGAAACAGCAGACTTAATGTTCAAGGTATGAGCAGCAGCAAGGATCGGCATGCTCGTCACTTTAATAATTCGCCCTTTATAAGGAAATTTGAGGCATTGATGATTCGTAGAGGGAATCGCCTCAAGAGTTTTAATATAAGGACGACCTAAAATGGCATTTATGGAAGGGTCGATTTCCAGGATGTGAAATTCGACCTATGCATGACTTACAGGGCCCAGCTCCACTTTTAAATAGACCATTCCCAGAGGGGAACGGGTAGAATTGTCATATGCTGTCACTGAGATGGGGCTGGGCAGCCATTTTTCTTTGGGCACACCGCATAGCTCCAGGGTCTTCGGAGGTAAAACATTGATCGAGGCCCCTGTGTCGACCAGGCATGCATCTACGGCCTTCTTACAGATGTTGACCGTGATACTCAGAGCCATGCTTCTGGCTGCCGGCGGTGCTAGTTCCGATGTGTGGAATGTAATGGAGGGCTGATCCCCCTGAGGAACTAGTAGTGCTGCAATTTTCTCTACCGGCACGTCTTCATTGACCATCACCTTCTGCAGATATTCCATTAAAGCTTCTTGGTGACTCTTGGATCTTTTGATTATCTCGAGTATAGTGATCCGTGCCGGTGTCCGATCCAGGTGTTTTAACAGGTCGTATTGAGTGCCTGGTGCACTCTCTTCATTATGGGCTTCCTCAGTCGGCTGTGATGGGCCGTCTCTAACCGTGGACTGAGGAAAGACCTTGTTGAAAATCCTTCCACTCCGGAGCGCGTGTTCCTCAACCGTGGAGGATCCGGGTGACACTTTAAGTACCGCAGGGTTGGATGGTGCGGATGGCGTAGAGGGTTGGTAGGTAGGTGATGGCGTAGGGCTAGGTGGTGATGGCGCGGTGCGGATTAAAGGCCTAGAGGGTTGGATGGTGGATGGGTAAGTGGTTGGCGAAGTGGGGAATGGTACGCGTAATAGCGGTCTAGATGGTAAAGGGATATCTGGGTAGGTGGTGGTGGTAGCGGGTGAAGTAGGAAATGGTATGCGTAATAGTGGCCTAGATGGTAGGAGGGGTGCGTTATTGGTTTGCGGGGGGTTATATGATGGAGGCGTAGGAGTGCGGGGCGTAATGGGTCTAAGGAAGGTGGGTAGTGGTAATGGGTTATTGGGCGTGGGTGAGTGATATGTGGGTGTGGGTATAGGGGTGATAGTAACGGGTTGTGGCCTTGGTATGTGGATGGTGCGGCGTGGTGGTCGCTCTGCAGTACTTTGAACGTGACCCGTTGAACAAAGAGAGGAAGAGTCATCTATTCTCCACTGCTGCCCACGACCAGCCTCAGACTGGCTGTTCGTCAGAATGGGAGCAACCTGGTTTTGGTTCTGGTGCTCCGGGAGTGGATTCTGCACTATACCCATGTTGGGTGGTGCTGCTGCTTGTGCCGGTGGTCTTCCTTGCTGTTGTTGCTGCTGCGGTCTCCTCGCCTTCAGGGCTGTTATGTACTTTTTCATCTCCTCTCAGTCTATGCCGCCCTGCTCGTTGAGATCATGAATATAATCTCTGAACTGAAAGCAGGTGTCAATGGTATGCCCAGGTTGCCTATGGAAGTAGCAATACCTAGACGTATCGGCATTTTGAGGCCAGACGGCCTTTTCCCTTGGCAAAACTAAGGCATTGGCTGCCATTAAAGCACTGAAGATATCTGCCAAGGATTCTGGGAGGGCCGGGTATTCTGCCCTTTTCGGGCCTGGAGGTCTTCTCTGCTGGCTGTAGTCACCAGGAGGAGGGACATTGTGGTACGCCGGCGGTGCGCGCGGCTGGTACTGTGGCTGTTGCTGTTGCTGTTACTGCTGCTGAGGGGGCTGCTGGTACTGCTGTTGGTAACGGGGGTTCTGCTGCTGCCTATACCCCTGTTGGTTCGGCTGCGGTGGCCTCTGGTACTGCTGCTGGTTCCTCACGAACTGGGGCGAGTTATTGTTCATGGTACTGACTTGCTCGTGAGAGAGCGTGCCCTCAGTAGTTGGACCTGTGCTAGGAGAATTCGGCACTGCAGGCTTCCGAGGTGGAGGCCTGCTAGGTCTGTGAGGATCAAAGACGCTAGAGAACGTAGCGTCCTTGAAGGCATTCTGGCAGTACCGTGCTCTTTCATAGAGCTCTGCCATGTTAGTCAAATTGTTCAAGGAGAGGACTAGCTTGAACTGGGGCGTGGCGTTAGAAATTAACATTTTCACTTGTTCAGATTCGGACAAGTGATCTTTCACCTTTTCAGCCAAACCCCGCCACCTGTCAGCAAAACTGACAAACTCCTCATCCGGTTTCATCTTTTTTGCAATGAGGTCCGTGATAGACAAGGAGGGTGCAACTCTGTCCTGGTATCGTTGGATAAATTTGCGTGAAACGATACTGTAATCCTCTACTTCGGAGGGTTCCAGAGAAAAGAACCACTCGAGGGCTGGTCCCTCTAGAGATCTCCTGAACAAGAAGGCCAACGACCTCTTGTCATTCTGCCAGAAAGATGATTCGTACATGAACTCCTTCAGATGCGTGAAGGGGTTACCAGTACCGTTATACTTTCGATACACTGGCATTTCAGAAGGTGGCAGATGGAATACTGGCAGGCTCGGTAAATCGATTTCTGGTACAGCTTTAACCCCCATCATCTTCTGGAGGTTGTTGAACTGTTCATCCATGCGCTCCATCTTGGCCAGCAACGCTTGCGTGGTCAGATCTGCCTGGGGAGGAGGAGGAGGTGGAAGTACCTGATAGGCCTGCTGCCTAGAGTACGTTGGACAAGGAGGATAATAAGGATGAGGTCCGGCAGAGCTTCCGCCATGCCCGAGGGCATTTTGATAAATAGGCGTTTGCGGTCTAGCCGGTTGCCTGGATGATGAAAGTTGTGGCCCAGTTGGCCGAGAAGCAATATGAAGGCCTTCCATGGCCTGATGGATATAAGGAGGAGGAGGAGGAGGTTGTTGAGTAACAATGGGGGGAGCCATAGGGTTCGGCTCAGCAGGCTGCATGGGTGCCTTCCCCTTCAAAATAGACTGGATCGCCTCGAACTGCTGAGGGTCCAGTCAGGAGGCAAGAACTCCCAGGGCGTTAACAAGATCCATAGGATCGGAGGATGAGGGATCATGCTGATTCATGTCCCCCTCTAGATCAGGATTAGGGATCGCATATTCATACGGGGGAAGATCAGGATATTGATCGTGTGGATGAAAAAGAGGAGTCCGGACATTCCCATCATGTCGAACTGGAATGGGGACAGAATTACGGGAGCCATAAGCATCTCTCCCGTTCTCATAGTTGAAGTCTGAATCGCGAGGGGCATTAGCATCTCCCTCGTAGTTGATGATGGCGTCTTGGGCCATACTCAAGTCTCTGCCTGATCGCAGCAACATGATATTAGATTCCCTTTTCAAAGATTTAATCAAACAAGTTGTACAGAGATTAATCAAACAAGTGGATGCTTAACGTGATTTTAGGGTTCCTTGTTGAGTTATTTGAATTGGATTAAACCACAATTTCGCTCAGGGAATGATCCTAGTTTCAGTTCAGTTTCCACCGTTATTCTCTAGGGTGCTCTCTCACAACGCTTTCGGAATCTAGCCGGGACTTCAATTGGTACAACCAGCCCGATGATCATGGAGGAATACCTTGATTTTGGGGACTTATGGAGGTCTCAACATCAACTTCTCTGGTCTGATCAAGAGACCGACCCAATCAGAGAGAGTTGCAGACGTCGAGTAATGTGTTCCTAAGAAGAGGAGGGTTTTCGCCTCAATGCATATGCCCTGCGACCTGGATGGCCTCTAATGCTTAATAAAATAATGGGTAGCTAGCACTCAAAACACAGAAATCTGAAAACTGAAAAATAATTAAGAAACTGTCTGAATCGCGTCGATTATAGTAGACGCTATTCAACACAGAACTTAATTCCTTCGCAGAAACAGATCTGAAAAATAACTAAGAAACTGTCTGAATCGCGTAGATGGTGGTCGACGCTATTCAACACAGAACTTAATTCTTTCGCAGAAACAGATGCAAACAGCAGAGAAAGTCTGAAGACTAAAAGGCGTCTGGGTGTGTTGACGCGGTTTTGAAACGCGTCAGTGCTTCTGGACGCTTTTTAGTTCGCAGAAACAGATTTGCAGGAGGATTTTCTGGGTTGAATCCTCCTCAAACAAGGTAAAAAGCAGTAAACAATCGACTCATGCAAAGATTTTTAGTTCCATTTTTTAAACAGGATGATTTACTAACTAAACAACTAGGAAATCACTCAATCACACATCATTTTTATCACAAAAACAGCTTTTTTGAACTAATCAAGGGGAGGGCAAGATCTTGCCACTGGGGTGTACACGTGGTGCACGAGGGAAATTAATTAAACTAAACACTCACCAATTGGTGAGGACGTGTCGAGAGACACAAATGGTGCACCGTGAGTGCCCGATATGATAATAGCAAGAACAAAAAGAAACTAAAAGATGGCGAGACCAAGTCCCATCGTGAACGCCAAAAGAGCTGTAGGTGCTGAAAATGCTCGTGTGATTAATATGAAAAACTATGTTGTTTAGTGTAAACTAACCTATTAAAAACAGCAACTAAAGTGCAGTGATCGCCAGAAACTTTTAACTAAAAGTTTCAAAAGAGATATGATCGCCTACCTGTTTTGAACGCGGAAGATTGAGTTCTTGGTTCCCCTCCTTCAGCCGGCTGAAGAAAGAGAGCCCTTTCTTTGTTCTTTTGTTCTTGCTGTTGAATTTGAGGTTGAGGATCGTCCAGAAGTCCTTCTGGCTTTGTGCTTGATTTCCCCTTTTGTTCTCTCGTTGTTGTTGAGTGCAGCAGAAATAGAAAACAGAAAATGCAATGAAGAATAATGATGAGAATTTAAGTTGAAGTAATATCAAAAGTGATCATGATGTTAAACATACTTAAACAGCAAACTCACTTGTTTAATTGGCTTTGAAACCCCTTAAAACAAATAGGTTTTGGAAGATTGATGCTGTGGTGTGTGTTGCATGAAGTGATTATGAGAATGAAACTAATGAAGATGTAAAATGAAATTGCAGAAATGAAACACTTATGCCCAGTTGGATTGAAGCCTTGAAAGGATGAAGATCTTGAAAGGGACGCCGACTTCTGGAAATGGCAGCGCTCCGGCGTTCCGACGTTGTTGCTTCGATCTTCAATTCGCTATAACGCTATGGCTCAACTCAATTTAATTCTTCCTTTTTTTAACTCTTTGATATGCAAGGTATTTATAGGCATTTTCTACGTTCGCGATTAACATAGAAAAATCTCGGATTTATCTACTTTAACCGACAGATAAACACTGATTAATTCATCTTTATCTGTAATTATCTAAAACGCGTCCACCATAGATGACGCCTTTCGGATTAATTAAGATAAGGATAAATATCCGGGAAAACTTATCTTTATCTTTATTAGCTAAAACGCGTCTACGTGTGAAGACGTCTTTTACCCTAATTAAGATTAGGATAAACATCCGGAAGAGAAGTTAAAATAGCTTAGGAAACCTAAAACGCGTCAGCCTTCACAGACGCCTTTTATCTAATTAATCAATTGATTAAAATTCAAATTTAAACGATAAAATAAGAATAAACTCTAAATCGCGTCTACATGGGTCGACGCCTTTTAGAATTTTTCATATTTTAACTGAAATTTGAGCTAAAATCAATTTAATTGATTAACTTAAACATGTCTGTTAAACCCGACACTTAAAAAGATCAATAAAAATTAATTAATGATTAAGTATCAGACCATTATGAGGCATTATTATATGATATGAAATTTATTCAAAATGATGTCAAAATTAGCGTGTCTACATGGTGTAGACACGCTAATTTTGACATCATTTCGAGTAAATTTCATATCATATAATAAATGCCTCAGAATGGTCTAATATTTAATCATTGGTCAATTTTTATTAATCTTTTTTTAAGTTAATTATCTAAATAGTGTCGCGTCAAACAGACATGATTTAAGTTAATCAATTAAATTGATTTTAACTCAAATTTCAGTTAAAATATGAAGAAGTCTAAAAGACGTCTACCTGTACAGACGCCATTTAGAGTTTATTCCTATTTTAATGATTAAATTTGAATTTTAATTAATTGATTAATTAGCTAAAAGACATCTTCAAGGCACGATGCCTTTTAGGTTTCCTAAGTTATCTTTATCTCTTTTCCGGATGTTTATCCTTATCTTAATTAGTATAAAAAGACGTCTATACTAGGCGACGCATTTTAGCTAATTACAGATAAGATAAAGATAAATTTTTCCCGGATGTTTATCCTTATCTTAATCAGTCTGAAAGTTGTCTTCAATTGACGACGCGTTTTAGATGATCACATATAAAGATGAATCAATCTGTGTTTATCTGTTGGTTAAGCTGGATAAACCTCAAAATTTCTTCATGTAAATCCGCAAATGCAAGGAAGTCTATAAATACCCAGCCTCTTGGACGAGTGACAGAGAGTGAAATTAAAGTTAGTGATGCTGACGCAAGTGATATTGAAGTTAGTGATTGTGGCGACAGTGTCAGTAATTGAAGTGTGTGCAATTTAAGAAGGAGACGACGTCTAAACGCTGAGGTGCTGCTACCATCAGGAGTCGGCATCCGTTCTTCGTCCATTCAAGATTCTCTCAAGATCAAGACTTCCTGGGGCTATCCAGCTTAACTTCTCATTCATTTTGTTTTCTCACATTTTTCATCATATTAGCATCACATCACTCCATGCAACACACACACACTAATATTATTTTTCCAAACCTATTTGTTAAAGGGGTTTAAAAGACCACTCAACAAGTGAGTTTACCTGTTTAGTTGCATGTTTAAAATCTCTTCTGGAATGGATACTACTTCTGCCTAAATTCTCATTGTTCTTTATCTCTTTTTTTATTTCTTGTAAGGTACAAAAGAAGAGCAAAGGGGAGGGAATCAACAGTGAACAACAAGGAACCTGGACGATCCTCAAAACTCAATAGCAGCCAAATCAAGAACAAGGATAAAAAGGGCTCTCTTTCTTCAGCCGGCTGAAGGAGGGGAACCAAGAACTCAAGAATCTCCCACATCCAAACAGGTAGGCGATCAAACTTTCTTCTTTTGGAACTTTTTAGTCAAAAGTTTCTGGCGATCACATCACTTAGTTTCTTTTTAATAGGTTTATTTTGCACCTAAACAACATAGATTTTCATGATAATCACACCCATTTTAAGCACTCACAGTTTTCTTGGCGATCACGGTGGGACTTGGTCTCGCCATCTTTTTAATTCCTTGTTCTTGCTGTTATCAATCGGGTACCCACGGTGCACCACCTGTGTCACTCGACACGCCCTCACCAATTGGTGAGTTTTTAGTTTAGTTGTTATTCCTACGTGCACCACGTGCACACCCCTGCGGCAAGTTCTTGCCCTCCCCGTTGGTCAGTTGAAAAGTTGTTTTTGTGATGAAAGATTGTGTGATTGATTGATATTTTAATTGTCTATCTGGTTAAATCATCCTATTAAAATTTGAAACAAAAAAAGATTTGCATAAGCTGATTATTTATCATTTTTATCATGTTTAAAGGGGGAATCGACCCAAAAATTCCTCCTTAAATACTGAACCTGTGACTTGAAAAGTGTCCAGGAACACCGACACAGTTCAAACTGCGTCGTTCAACCCAGACGCCTTTCAGTCTCATTTCTCTGTTGTCTGCTGCCTGAGCTTCTGCGAAAAAATAAGGTTCTGTTTGAATAGCGTCGACTAAAAGCGACGCGATTCAGGCAGTTTCTTATTTCTTCTTCAGTTCTCAGATTTTTTTGATCTGTGTGCTATTACCCATTATGTATTAAGCATTAGAGGCCATCCAGGCTACAGGTCATACGCACTGAGGTTAACACCCTCCTCTTCTTAGGAACACTCTTCTTGACGTCTTCAACTTTCTCTGATTGGGTCGATCCCTCGATCAAACTAGAGTAGTTGGCGTTAAATACCTCTGTAAGTCCCCAAAATCAAGATATTCCTCCTTGATCATCGGGCTGGTTGTACCAATTGAAGTCCCGGTTAGATTTTCACCACGTTGTGAGAGAAAGCCATAGAATATAACGGTGGAAATTTAACTGAAACTAGGATCCTACCCCTTGAGTGAATTTGTGATTAATTAATCCAAATAACCCAACAAGGAATCATAAAATCACTTTAAACATCTACTTGTTTGCTTAATCTCTGTACAACTTGTTTGTCAATATCTGAAAAAAAAAAATCTAACATCATGCTACTTCGATCGGGTAGAGACTTGAGCATGGCCCCAGATGCCATAGTCAATTACGAGGGAGATGCTAATGCCCCTCGCGATTCTGATTACCATTTCGAGAGCGGGAGAGATGCTGATGCCTCCCGTAATTCTCTTCCTTGTCCAGTTCGGTATGAGGGGAATGTCCCAACCCCTCTTCATCATCCTCATGATCAATATTCTGATCTTCCCCCGCATGTGCATGCGGTTCCTAATCCGATTTTTGAGGGGGACATGAATCCAAATGATCCGTCATCCTCTGATCTCTCGGATCTTGTAAATGCTTTGGGAGTTCTTGCCTCCCGTCTGGACCCTCAACAGTTCGAGGCGATCCAGTCCATTCTAAAGGGGAAGACGCCCATGCAGTCTGCCGAGCCAAACCCTACGACTCCCCCTGCCATCCCTCAACAGCCTCCTCATCATCCTCCTTTCATTCATCAGGCCATGGAAGGCCTCCATGTTTCAACTTCTCGGCCAGCTGGGCCGCAACTTTCCTCTTCTAGGCAACCGGTCAGACCGCTGACGCCTACTTATCAAAATGCCCTCAGGCATGGCGGAAGCTCTGCCGGACCTCCACTTTACTGTCCTCCTTGTCCTACGTACTCTAGGCAACAGGCCTATCAAGTACCTCCACCTCCCCCTCCTCCCCAGGCTGATCCGACAACGCAAGCGTTGCTGGCAAAGATGGAGCGTATGGATGAACAATTCAACAACCTCTAGAATAGATGGGGGTCAAAGCTGCACCAGAGATCAATTTACCAAGTCTGCCAGTATTCCACCTGCCACCCTCTGAGATGCCAGTGTACGGAAAGTATAACGGTACTGGTAACCCCTTCACTCACTTGAAGGACTTCATGTACGAGTCATCCTTCTGGCAAAACGACAAGAGGTCGTTGGCCTTTTTGTTCAGGAGATTTTTAGAGGGACCAGCCCTCGAATGGTTCTTTTCTCTAGAACCTTCTGAAGTAGAGGACTATGGTATCGTCTCTAGAAAATTCATTCAACGATACCAGGACAGAGTTGCCCCCTCCCTGTCCATTACTGACCTTATAGCATAAAAGATGAAGCCCGATGAGGAGTTTGTCAGTTTCGCCGACTGATGGAGGGGCTTGGCCGAGAAAGTGAAAGATCACTTGTCTGAGTCAGAGCAAGTGAAGATGCTAATTTCCAATGCTACGCCCTAATTCAAACTAGTCCTCTCCCTGAACAATCTGACCAGCATGGCAGAGCTCTATGAAAGAGCGCGGTACTGTCAGAACGCCTTCAAGGACGCTACGTTCTCTAGCATCTTTGATCCTCACAGACCTAGCAGACCTCCACCTCGGAAGCCTGCAGTGTCTAATTCCTCTAGCACAGGTCCAACTACTGAGGGCACGCTCTCTCATGAGCAAGTTAGCAGTATGAACAACAACTCGCCACAGTTTGTGAGGAGTTAGCAACAGTACCAGAGGCCACAGCAGCCGAACCAACAGGGTTACAGGCAGCAGCAGCAGCCAAACCTCCAATATCAGCAGTCCCAATATCAGCGGCCTCAGAAGCCAAACCTGCAACAGCAACAGCAACAGCCACAACAGTCGCAACGGCAATTACAGTACCAGCCTCTACCACAGCAGTATCAGCAACAGCAGCAGTACCAGCCGCGCGCACCGCCGGCGTATCACAATGTCCCTCCTCCTGCTGATTACAACCAGCAGAGAAGACCTCCAGGCCCGAAGATGGCAGAATACCCAATCCTCCCAGAGTCCTTGGCGGACATTTTCATTGCTTTAATGGCAGCCAATGCCTTGGTCCTGCCAAGAGAAAAAGCAATCTGGCCCCAGAATGCCAATACGTCTAGGTATTGTTACTTCCACAGACAACCTGGACATACCATAGACACCTGCTTCCAATTCAGAGATTACATTCATGATCTCAACGCGCAGGGCGGCATTGACTGGGAAGAGATGAAAAAGTACATATCTGCATTAAAGGCAAGAAGACCACCACAACAGCAGCAGCAGCAGCAAGCAAGAGCACCAGCATAAGCAGCGGCACCACCGAACATGGGCATAGTGCAAAACCCGCTTCCGGAGCATCAAAATCAGAACCAAGTTGCCCCTATCCTGACAAATAGCCGGTCTGAGGCTAACCGCGGGCAACAGTGGAGGATAGAGGACTCTTCCCCTATTTATTCAACGGGACACACTTCGAGTATCGCAGAACAACCACCACGCCGCACCATCCACATACCCAGACCACAGCCCATTACCATTACCCCTGTACCAACACCCGCATATCACTCACCCGCACCCACTAACCCATTACCACCACCCACTTTCTTCAAACCCATTGCACCCCATACCACTACACCTCCATTAAATAACCCCCCGCAAGCCAACTACACACCCCTTATGCCATCCAGACCGCTACTCCGCGTACCATTCCCTGCACCACCCATTACCACTACCGCTTACCCAGATACCATCCAAACTTCTAAACTGCTACTCCGCATGTCATTCCCCACTTCATCCGCACCAACCACTTACCCTTCCACCATCCAACCATCCAGGCCTCTCATCCGTACCACGCCACCACCGATTAACCCCACGCCATCACCCACATACCAACACTCCACACCACCCGCACCATCCAACCCTACGATACTCAAGCTATCACTCGGACCTTCCACAGCTGAGGAACATGCGCTCCGGAGTGGGAGGATTTTCAACAAAGTCTTTCCTCAGTCAACAGTTAGAGACAGCCCATCACAGCCGCCGGGGGAAGCACATAATGAAGAGAGTGCACCAGACACTCAATATGATTTGTTGAAACATCTGGACCGAACATCGGCACGGATCTCCGTGCTTGAACTGATTAAAAGATCAAAGACCCACCAAGAAGCTCTGATGGAATATTTGCATAAGGTGATGGTCAACGAGGACGTGCCAGTGGAGAAGATTGCAGCACTATTAGTTCCTCAGGGGGATCAGCCCTCCAATTCATTCCATGGATCGGAACTAGCACCGCCAGCAGCCAGGAGCATGGCTTTAAGCATCACAGTCAACATCTGCAAGAAGGCTGTGGATACATGTCTGGTTGACACAGGGACTTCGATCAATGTTTTACCTCCAAAGATCCTGGAATTGTGCGGTGTGCCCAAGGAAAAATGGCTGCCTAGCCCTATCTCCATGACGGCATATGATAATTCCACCCATTCCCCTCTGGGAATGGTCTATTTGAAGGTGGAGCTAGGCCTTGTAAGTCATGCCGAGGTCGAATTTCACATTCTGGAAATCAACCCTTCCTTGGATGCCATTTTTGGTCATCCTTACATAAAAACTCTTGAGGCGATTCCCTCCACGAATCATCAATGCCTCAAATTTTCCTTCAAAGGACGAATCGTTAAGGTTACGAGCAGGCCGATCCTTGATGTTGCTCATTCTTTGAATGTCAAACCCACTTCTTCACCTGGCCAACAACCTTTTCTGTCGGTATTACAGGTTTACCATCCGGTGGCTGATCCTTTGAAAACCGCCACCATTACTCCTTATCCATTAAACGCCATAAAGAGGGGGAAGTGCATGAGTACCCTTGGATGGAGGATAATGATGAGGAATGGTTATCAGCCTGGAAAAGGTTTGGGTACACAGTTACAAGGCAGGACCACTCCTGTCACGGATCACCGAGGAATACTTGGAAATGGCCTGGGCTATAGGCCAAGAAAAATGAAGCAGGACATGACTTAGCAGGAGGAGAATGAAGATGGCCAGAGGGTCTAGAGGACAATGTCTACACCCTGCAAAGAAGGTCGGGACCCCTTAACATGGACTCTATATACACATTTTGTCAAGGGGCCCGTGATCAGTCACGACAACACGGTGGTCATTACTTCATGTTTTGACTTCCATGATATATATAGGAGAGACTTGGCTAGACATTGCTCAAAATTGCTCACGTACCAGTCCTTGGAGGCTCTGCGGCCTATGAAGAGGAGGAAATTCCAAGATCCTGAATGTGAATGGTACAGGTGGTTCGATTTAAGAGATCTCTACATTGCATTGAACAGGCTGTTTCTCGATCCTGCAGAACTCAAGTGGCCGCCACAGATCAATGAGCTGATTGAAGGTCTCAGTGCTATTTTCGACAAGAGGATACTGCTGTCAGAAGAGATTGATGAAGGGGAGCCAGATGACCCCTATGAAGCTGGCTACACCACGGATCTGCTCTGGAGGGGGACATATCCTTCTCATGTTTTCATGCCTCACACCTTGTTTCGCACTTTACTCCTGACCCCGACTTGGTCGCGGGTCATCATTGAAGACATTCCACAGGCCCCGCCCGTCATAATTACTCTGTCCCCACGGGACCTCATTCCACCATCTCCTCTCGATCCAGAGATGATGTATGATTTAATCTGGGACATATTGTTGTATGATCCCCCTAATCCTTTGGCCTTGGTGCCACTTCCTCCATCTCATTCTCCTTCTATTCATATTCATTCCTGTTTTATGCTTAACTCTTCTATTGCCCAAAAAAAACGCCAATTTGGCAACAAATTCCTCCTAGATCCTCATTGAGGAAACCTCTTACTTGTCCGATTATACCCCATCGCACGGGTCTTTCGGTCAAGATTCTCTTATAGATCTACTTTGCCCCTCCCTTCGGGAGGATTCTTTTGTATTTCCGTCTGTATCTCATAATTTTCATTCTGCTTCATCTTCATTAGGTCAGAATAGGGAGTCTAGTGAAATTAGGCAGTCTAGCTCTAGGCAGGTTAGTCAGGTTAGGAAGTCTAGAAAATCTAAGGGTAGACGAATTCCAGATATAATCCTCTAGGACTTAGCTGATAGATGCCTTTCTTGCTCTATGATCCCTCAGCTGTTAGAAAATCCAATTCAGATGCCAGAAGATTGTACAGACGATGAGTCAGTCAATGATGGATACGGGGTGTATGAGTTGATACATGAAAAAGACCCCATTATTGAAGATGAGGAAGATGACAAGGACGCAGCTAAGGCATATGCCAGTGGAGTGAAAAGATTCGATGAACCCTCAGCTGCCGTAGAAGAGCTTACCAAAGAAATCAATTTAGGGTCTGAAGACGAACCTAAGGTTGTCTTCGTCAGCAAGAATTTTTCTATAGAGGATGAGAAGGCAATGGTACAAGTTCTTAAGGACTATAAAGACACTTTCGTCTGGAGTTATGAAGATATGCCGGGGTTAGACTCATCACTAGTGGAACATAGGCTGACATTAAAGGATGGAGCTAGCCCGGTCAAACAGAAATTAAGGCGATTCCACCCACAAATGGCTTTAAAGATGAAGAAAGAGGTCGACAAATTACATAAAGCCAAATTCATTAGAGTTGTCCTTTATCCACAATGGGTGGCCAACATAGTCCCGGTTATGAAGAAAGATGGGAAGGTCAGGATTTGCATTGACTTCCGAGATTTGAACCGGGCGTGTCCTAATGATGATTTTCCATTGCCTCATATTAATGTGCTCATCGATAACACTACTGGCTATGAGACTTTATCATTTATGGATGGGTTTTCAAGATACAATCAAATTAAATTGGCAGAAGAAGATCAAGAAAAGACATCATTCACTACACCTTGGGGAACATATTACTATGTCATCATGCCATTTGGATTAAAGAATACTGGAGCCACTTACCACAGGGCTATGATGGCATAATTTCATGACATGATGCATATTGATTTAAAAGTGTATTTGGATGACTTGTTAGTGAAATCTAAGACTAAGGCTGAACATGCCAAAGTTTTGGCAAGGGTACTAGAAAGATCAAGAGAATATCAGTTGAAGATGAACCCCAAGAAATGTGTATTCGGGGTATCTTCAGGGAAATTACTTGGATTCATTATCAGCAAACAGGGAATTGAGATCGATCCAAACAAAGCGAAGGCTATCAGAGAGAAGCCACCTCCCAAGAACTTGAAGGAGTTAAGAGAATTAATCGGGAGGTTGCAATTTATTCGTCGTTTTGTCTCCCAGCACTCACAAAGGTGTAAGCCATTTTACGAGCTTACCAAGCCAGGAGTCAAATTCGATTGGGACGATAAGTGTCATGAGGCATTCGATGGATTAAAGAATTACTTGGCAAGTCCTCCTGTTTTGAGACCACCATCTCCAGGCAAACCATTGATACTTTATATTTCTGTCCTGGATGATGCAGTGGGGGCTGTCCTAGCACAAGAGGATGAAGAAGGAAAAGAGAGGGCAGCCTACTATCTCTCTAAACTTCTCAACCCCACTGAACAGATATACACGGCGATGGAGAAAACATGTGCAGCATTGGTCTGGGTTGTTCAGAATTTAAAGCATTATTTTCTGGCCCATGAAGTCCATCTCATCGCTAGGATGAATCCGATCAAATTTCTTCTGAAGAAATCTGTCTTTACTGATAGGTTAATACGATGGCAAAGCTTTCTATCTCAATTCGATATCACTTACATTCAGCAGAAAGCGATCAAAGGCTATGCCATAGCAGAACATCTCGCTCATCACCCCCTTCCTCGTTCTGATCCAGTCCGATCGGAGTTTCCGAATGAGGAACTGATGTCCATAGACCAAATCGGAGATGATATGTGGACTCTACATTTTGACGGAGCTCTGAACTCCCATGGAAAGGGGATCGGTATTGTTCTGTTATCACCTGAAGGTGTCACCATTCCACAAGCCTTTCAGCTTGACTTTCCAGTCACGAATAATATAGTTGAATACGAGGCACTCCTTGCTGGCCTCGAGGCTGCTCATTTCCATGGTGCTACCAAACTCAGGATTGTGGGTGATAGCCAATTGATTCTTCGCCAAGTGTTAACCAAGTATCGAACTCTTGATCCCAAACTCAAGCCTTATCAAGAACTTACTTCTGCTTAGTCAAAACTTTTCACCAAATTGATCTTTGTCCATGTCCCTAGGAATCAGAACATCTTAGCTGACGCTCTAGCTTCACTTGCATCCTCTCTTAATTTTCCAATCAGCAAGCAATCCGAGTCAATCATTGTTCATAGGCGTCTTTCACCCGCCGTGAAAGACCCTCATTCCTTAGGACTAAGGAGAAGCTGCTGAAGAAAGTCAGAGATGGAGATATTGTGGAAAAGAGAGAAATCATGTTGATGGAGCTGTTAGAAGAGATGGATGATTAACATAAGCCATGGTACTATGAAATTTCCAAATATTGTGAAGATCAATCATATCCTAAAGAAGCCACAGCTGAGGAGAAAAGGGATATCAGGAGAGTTGCTCAAAGATACACCCTAGTTGGGGGAGCATTGTACAAAAGAGGTTTTGATGGAGTTCTTCTAAGATGTCTAGATGAAGATGAGCTTTGAAAGGTTATGGAAGGAGCTCATACTGGAGTTTGTGGTGGCCATGTTAATGGACAGATGTTAGCAAAGAAAATCCTTAGGCAAGGATTCTATTGGCCAACCATGGAAGAAGATTGTGTAGGATATGTCCGTAGGTGTGCTAAATGTCAACTTCACGCTGACAAAATTCATTCTCCTGCAACTTCACCCCATCCTGTTTCTTCCCCATGGCCTTTCTCCATGTGGGCTTTCGACATCATTGGACCCCTTGGTAATCCTGATTCCGGCATAAAGCAAAAGTCTTTCATCCTCACGGCAACGGAATACTTCACCAAGTGGGCAGAAACTGAGGCATACACAGAAGTCAAAGCATCAACCGTCTGCAAGTTCATCATGAAGAACATCATCACCAGATTTGGAATTCCAAGCACCATCGTCACCGACAATAGACCGCAATTCGTATCACAAGAATCGAAAGACCTCTGCAACAAATACAAAATTGCATTGCATCATTCGTCTCCTTATTATCCGCAAGGCAATGGCTAAGCAGAGGCAACTAACAAAACTTTGATAAAAATCATCAAAAAGACGTGCAAATCTAACAAATTCACAGACTGGCCAGAAAAATTGGTTGAGGCTCTATGGGCCTACTGAACTTCAATCCGCACGCCCACTGGGCAGACTCCTTATTCCTTAACATTTGGAATGGAGGCGGTAGTTCCATACGAGACCCTTATACCGTCATTAAGAGTACAATTAAATAAGGAATTTTCTATTGACGAACGTCGTTCAACACTCCTTGCTCAATTGGAAGTCTTAGACGAGAAAAGATGGTCAGCCGCTAATCATGCAAGAGTTTATCAAAATAGATTAGCACGTTTTTATCAAAAGAAAGTCATTGAACGTAAGTTCAAAGTTAGTGAAATAGTCGTCAAAAGAATTTTTGTAAAACCTGGTGGTCCACGTTCTAAGCTCCAACCCAATTGGGAAGGGCCTTATGTTGTATCACATGCTTTTCCTGGTAACGCTTACCGTCTTGTCAATGCAGAAGGAGAAGAGTTAGCTCACCCTTGAAACGGTTTACATCTTAAGAAATACTACCCTTAGGTTAAAGAGTCGATCAGCATGGTACGAAAACCAGTGGAATCAGAAAATTTTTAAACTCAAATTCCCTTATTAGTCTGAATAATTTAACCCTAAACACATTACTGCACACACTGACTCGTTTGATTCGTGAGTAACAAGAGATGTCAAGTCCTAAGGAATACCGAAAGCTTGACTGAAAGTGTAAAGTACAAATCATTCTTTTTTAAAACAAAATTCTGTTTTTACACTCAGCCCATGATGTCGGAACGAGGCTTAGAATAGACTACCAAGAATACCCGGCATCTTAGTAGGAGACCGTCATAAAAAAATAGGGGAGATCCGTCCTAAGAAAAAGAAAAGCAAAAGCAAAAGCAAAAGGCAAAAATCAAATGTCAAATCAAAAGGTCATCACATTACAAACGTTACATCAAGGCCATGAAATGAAATAAAAAGGAACGCAAGGTCGATAAATACTCCGGAAAGAAAATGACCGAATCCCAACATATATTAGGGTAAGAAAAGAATATCTTTTTAGGTCTCCGGAACCTTCTCATGGGCTTTCTAAACCAATTCTTCCTTGCTTTCTGAAGAGGCGTACTCCAAACTTAAGGAATGACCTAGATTGACTGAGGGTCAAATCATCAAATGGGATCACGAATGGAAACACAAGTTCAAACACAATGGGTTTAAGTTAAATTATCGAAGAACAATTTGGGAATTAAGTTAATAAATGAATATGATTTTTTTTTATCTAAGTACCATGCTGGTCTTTTAGTTTACACTATATTCCAAAACCAAAAAAAAATACATATTTCAAAATCCAAAAAAAATCATATTTCAAAATCCAAAAAAAAAGTACATACTCAAAAATCCAAAAAAAAATCATATTTCAAATTCTAAAAAAAAGTACATATTCAAAAATCTAAAAAAAATATACATATTCCAAAATCCAAAAAAAAAGGGCATATACTCCAAAATCAAAAAAATACACATATGTTTCTAAAACCCAAACAAAAATAAATATTTCAAAACAACAAAAATATTTCAATTAGCATCTGATTATTGCATCTAGTGTGCTTCATTCCTTTTATTTTCAGTGAGCATCTGTCTGCTTGCATGTTGCATTTTGTTTACAGTCTGATTATTCATATTACCTTTGTTAATAAAGGCTATGCCCTTTGACCCTTCTACCAAGGATAGGATCAAGTAGCCGGTTACTTAATTGGGTAAGGGGCCAAACCTAAATAGATACTTAACATGTTTGCTAAGACATGTACATGGCACAAGGTTAAAAACACAAGGCACAAAGCTGAAGTGCAAAAATCTATAAACTCAAAAATTTCATATACATGTATGAAGAAAGTTGGAATCCGGATTAAACACAGCCAGAACCTGTTTCTGCGACTTAAAGGCGTCGTTGAACAGCGACACATTTTATATGGGTAAAGGGTGTTGGCTCGACACGACGCATTTCAAGATTATTCTGTCATTCACCCGAAATTCAATATTTAAACACTTGCTTGAAGTTATTGATGAATTTTTTAGTGCAGGAAATTCAGGAAAATTCAGAAAAAGCTGGAAAATATTAAGAAGATCCCACTGTGAGAGTTTATGAGTCTCGACCGTGGCTAAAAAGACGGTTATCTCTATCTTTGTATTCTTTCATGTAATTAATTTGCATAATCATCGTTACTATATGGTAAATATTTATTATAGTATATTAAGGACCTTGTGGTTTTGATGAAACTGGAATTTGAGTTCCCCTACAACAAAAACTGTGATAATTCCAGATAATTTTTAATCGCACGAATAGGCCGTTGAATTGTTAATTAGTGGGAACGATGGTTCCACTTTTGTGAAACAGAGCGTGGATAAACGAGCTTCAGCTTAGCACTGAATTATAAGAATTGGTATCTTGACTCATTAATGGCGATTTAACAATATTATCCTTGATTAATTTATATTTTATTTGACTTTATATTTTTCTTTTAGCCCAGCATGCATCATGTAGGACTTTGATATAATTGTGATAAGAATTAATTATTGATTAAGTTTCAGACTATTGATCAAATAATCCAACATGATATGAAATATTCCATTCTGAATTGAGTATCTTAATTATCTTTGAGGTTCGCTTGAAGATATCCTTGAAATTCTATCCTTTCTTGGACTCTTTATCCAATATTTCTTGTTTTCTTTTAAGTCCATCATGGCCGCAGCACGTCCACATTGGCTGGCAATCGCTCCCCATGATGAAACCTGCAGTGTCTACGACCTGGGGTACTTCCCACTCCGCGGAGGTTAATCGACCTTATTTTATTTCCTTGTCTACCTCATCCAAACAGGATTGATTCCATTGATCTCTTTGAATTATCTTCATCGATGATTTTGAGAAAAATTCTAAACATGTGATGTTGAGAGCGTGTCTCATCACACCTTGGCATCACTTTTTTAGTACATTCCATTTCATTCCACTCCCTTGCAAAGGCGATGCCAAGGTGAGGCAGCTGTAGACACGTTAATTTTGACATCATTTCGAGTAAATTTCATATCATATAATAAATGCCTCAGAATAGTCTGATATTTAATCATTGGTTAATTTTTATTGATCTTTTTTTGAGTTAATTATCTAAATAGTGTCGGGTCAAACAGACATGATTTAAGTTAATCAATTAAATTGATTTTAACTCAAATTTCAGTTAAAATATGAAGAAGTCTAAAAGACGTCGACTTATGTAGACGCCATTTAGAGTTTATTCCTATTTTGATGATTAAAATTTGAATTTTAATTAATTGATTAATTAGCTAAAAGACGTCTTCAAGGCACGACGCCTTTTAGGTTTCCTAAGTTATTTCTATCTTTTTCCAGATGTTTATCCTTATCTTAATTAGTGTAAAAGACGTCTATACTAGGCGACGCATTTTATTTAATTACAGATAAAGATAAACTTTTTTCCGGATGTTTATCCTTATCTTAATCAGTCTGAAAGGCATCTTCAATGGGCGACGTGTTTTATATGATTACAGATAATGATAAATCAATATGTGTTTATCTCTTGGTTAAGCTGGATAAACCTCAAATTTTCTTCATGTAAATCCGCAAATGTAAGGAAGTCTATAAATACCCAGCCTCTTGGACGAGTGACAGAGAGTGATATTAAAGTTAGTGATGCTGACGCAAGTGATATTGAAGTTAGTGATTATAGCGACAGTGTCAGTAATTGAAGTGTGTGCAATTTAAGAAGGAGACGATGTCTAAACGCTGAGGTGCTGCTACCATCAGGAGTCGGCATCTGTTCTTCGTCCATTCAAGATTCTCTCAAGATCAAGGCTTCCAAGGTCCATCCAGCTTAACTTCTTATTCATTTTGTTTTCTCACATTTTCATCATATTAGCATCACATCCTTTCATCACATCACTCCATGCAACACACACACACACTAGCATTATTTTTCCAAACCTATTTGTTAAAGGGTTTTAAAAGACCACTCAAAAAGTGAGTTTACCTGTTTAGTTGCATGTTTAAAATCTCTTCTGGAATGGATACTACTTCTGCCTGAATTCTCATTGTTCTTTATCTCTTTTTTTATTTCTTGCAAGGTACAAAAGAAGAGCAAAGGGGAGGGAATCAACAGTGAACAACAAGGAACCTGGACGATCCTCAAAACTCAATAGCAGCCAAATCAAGAACAAGGATAAAAAGGGCTCTCTTTCTTCAGCCGGCTGAAGGAGGGGAACCAAGAACTCAAAAATCTCCCACATCCAAACAGGTAGGCGATCAAACTTTCTTCTTTTGGAACTTTTTAGTCAAAAGTTTCTGGCGATCACATCACTTAGTTTCTTTTTAATAGGTTTATTTTGCACCTAAACAACATAGATTTTCATGATAATCACACACCCATTTTAAGCACTCACAGTTGGCTCAAGTCAGCTTAATTATTCTACAATTATAAATAGTTTTAATGATTTTATTATTATTATATTTGTTTGTATTTAGTATAGTCACATGCATAGATGGACCTTCAAAGGTGATTGTGTTTAATATGGGATCATTCACTCTTAGATAATTAGAAAGAGAATGCTCTAGGAAAGATGCACAGGAGTCTCTAGCCAGAGCAAACACAATATCAGGAAAGGTGTTTTCTGTTATTGTACAGTGACATCAGATCTAAGTGAGTTGACCATCTAGGGTTTGACAGTTGACCATGCCCTAGGTTGACTCAAGAGTATTGTACGAATAAAAGATTATAGATACACGGTAACTGTAGACGAACATGTTCCATAAGTGGGTTGTTGAACCCCATTACCTTTTAGGATCATGTGGTATTGCTTGACACCCAACTTGATCAGAAGTCCAGCCGAATTTACATAAGATGTTAATTCAGTTAAGTAATTAATTAAATATGAGATATTAATTAATTATTGTAAGTCGATAAAGTGTTATTGGACTTAACGAGCTGAAAACGGAACTGATAAATGAGCCTAGAGGGTCACACGCAAGCATGCCGATTAGGATGAGGAAGCCATGACGAATCGTCGACGAGAATCGCATGGATCCGTTGGAGGTCGGACATTTGTGTGGCTAGCGACATCGCCTCGACGGAACCGACACGGACGCATATCCAAGTCTGTATACGGTAATATTCGATCACCTGTTTATTTTAGTTTTATTCAAAAAAGATCAAGGGACGGGTAGGATCAATGTTTATTGTCCATTTCTGCTACGTTCTTCGTCGTCCCGCCTAAATCTTTATAGGGAGCCCCTTCTCTACGAGGCAAGGCTCGACAAGGGTTTCACTAACAAGTTTTCTTGAGCCATTATTGTAAAAGTTAACACATATTTCATAGACAAAAGAATATTTATTTATTTTAGGAGATTTGTCTAACGTTTATTGGAAGAAAGGGCGCAGGTACTCTGCATTCCCTTTGTTGTCAAGTAGATGGCCATCTGTTTGGACCAGCCGATAAGCTCCGTTGCCATAGTTCTTGACGACTACATATGGTCCTTCCCAGTTTCGGACCAATTTTTGTCTAGCTTTCAGCAGTCAGGAGGCGTACATTCTTCATAGCACATGGTCTCTTGACTGGAAGTTTCTTGGTCAAACCTTCCTATTGTAGAGTCTAACCACCATAAACTCGTAGTTGATTGTGCGTATCCTGGCTTCTTCTCTTGCTTCTTTTGCGAGGTCTAGGTTTTTTCCTCAACCTCTCACTATTTGTCTCCTTGTTTAACTCATGTACCCAGACTACAGGTAGGTCGACTTCAAGCGGGATTACGACATTTCTTCCATGGGCAAGGTGGTATGGGATTTCCCCAGTTGCAGTGTTGACTGTGGTTCTAAAGGACCACAGCACCTTTGGGAGTTGTTCAAGCCAATTCTACTTGCCCTGTAGTCGTGTCTGTATGCCCCTCATTATGGATCTATTAGTATTTTCTATCAATCCATTAGCATGAGGATGGGCCACCAAAGGAAACCAGTGTCATCTATTAAAGTGCCGGCATCTGTCAGCGAACCACTGGCTAGTAAACTATCGTCCATTGTCGGAGACAAGCACTCGGGGTACACCGAGCCTGTATATAACATGTGAGAGAAAAAAGTTCCAGACGGTGTCTTCCCTGATATTTATCGTGGCCTTAGCCTTCGGCCACCATATGAAGTAGTCAATGGCGACTATGATGAATTGCCTTTGTGTTGTTGTTTTATGGAAGGGCCCCAAGATGCCGATGCTCTACATCATAAATGGACATGGTTCGGAGATAGTATGAAGCTCCTTGGCTGGGGCTCGAGGGATCGGAGCATGTGCTTGACAACTAGCGCACTACATGAAGTAGTCAACATAGTCTCGAGCTAGCGTAGGCCACCAGTATCCATGGTGCAATAGGGCATAGGCCAGTGCCCGAGGACCCACATGACTCTTTCATAAGCCTTTATGGACCTCTGCGAGCAAATCCGTTGCCTCATGGGGCGGAAAGCATCGGAACAAAGGCATAGTCAAGGACCGACAATACAATTCTCAGCCGATCAAGGTAAATCGGGATGCCTGGTATTTAACCCTTCTAGCATCTGTCCGATCAGCTGTAGTTGTATGTCTTGCAGGAAGGCCACAATAGGGTCCATACAACAGGGATCTAGCTGAATTTAGGCCACTTTCACTAGCTGGATGGTTGGCGTTGCCACATCTTCGACGAAGACTGACTGGGAGGCAGGTAATGCGGCAGAGGCGAGTTTTGCCAGGTCATCTGCTCTTTGATTCTCTTCCCTTGGGACATGCGCGATCTCGAACCCCTCGAGGTAGAAATGGTCTTCATAACCAATTCTTTATATTGCCTCATGTTGACATGCACGATCTCAAACCCCTCGAGGGTAGAAATGGTCTTCATAACCAATTCTTTATATTGCCTCATGTTGACCTGCACAATCTCGAACCCCTCGAGGGTAGAAATAGTCTTCATAACCAATTCTTTATATTACCTCATATTGAGATATTTGGCTTCATACTCACCTTTAAGCTGTCAGACAATGAGATGGGAGTTAGAAAATGCCTTGATTTGAGTCACCCCTAGTCGGCAGGCTACTTGAATGCATGTAAGTAATGCCTCTTACTCCGTGACATTATTCGTCATTCAAAATTAAAAACAGAGGAAAAACTGCATGCCTCTGCCATCATAGGCCTCCAGGGGGACCAAAGTAAGACCAACCCCGCATCCGGAGGTTCAAGACAATCCATCGGTGTAAATCGACTATACAGGCCTAGGCCCGACCTTGATTGCTTGCTCCTGCACAAAGAGGGTGCACTCAGTGAAAAAGACAATTAGGGCTTGGACTTTTATGGCCGTCCTCGATCGGTAGGAGATGTCGAGTTCTAAGAGCTCGATCACCCACTTTATCATCCGTCCCGAAGCGTCCGGTCATTGGGGAAACTGCCACAAGGGGTGGTCGGTGATGACTTCAATAGGATGGACTTGAAAGTAAGGCCGCAACTTTCAGGGAGCTACTACGAGGGCCAATCCAAACTTTTGTATCATTGGATAGCGTAGTTTCACTCCTTAGAAGACCCCGGCTCATATAGCCAGCCTCTGGATTCCCCCTTCTTCTCTGACCAGTATTGAGCTTGCAGTGTGAGGGGTTATAGAGAGGTAAAGGAAAAGAGACATACCCGATTGTGGTTTGGAGAGGACGGGCGAGGTAAACAAATACTGCTTCAACTCCTAGAATGATTGCTGACATTATGGCGTCCAATTGATGTGTCCTTGGACATCCAAGGAGGGGGTATCTTTTACCCGTACCCGCTTGAAGAAAGGAAGGCACTGCTCAGTGGCTCTTAAGAAAAATCTGCTGAGGGTTGCCAGGCATCCCGTCAGCCTCTGGACGTCATTCAGCCATGTCGGCGGCTCTATTGATAATATGGCATCGATTTTGTTGGGGTTGGCTTCGGTCCCTCGGTGGGGACCAAGAATCTAGGAACTTGCTTGCGGTAACTCCAAAAGCGCATTTGGCAGGGTTCAAAGTACTCATAAAACATCTCTAGAAGGTCTTCAAAGTACTCGTCGACATGCTTGGATTTTACCAACATGTTGTCTATGTATACCTCCATGTTTGCCCTATCTGTCGGTTGAACATTGTATTGACGAGCCTCTGGTACGTTGCGCCGACGTTCTTTAATCCGAACAGCATACGGATGCAGCAATACAATCCCATGTTGGTGATGAAAGCAGTGTGTTCCTCATCCTCGAGATTCATTCGAATCTAATGGTAACCTAAAAAGGCATCGAGGAAGCTGAGTTGTTCATGGCCAGCCATGGCGTCGATCAGCTGGTTGACGTTCGACGGCGGAAAGTAATCCTTGGGGGTTGCTTTATTAAGGTCGGTGAAGTCGACACACATCTACCACTTTTTGGAGACTTTTTTCACCAAAACGACGTTGACCACCCACACCAGGTAGCGAGTGTCCCAAATCACCTCCTGCACTAAGTAAGGAAGTTACATGTTCTCTGATAGCATCTTGTCGCTCTACAGTAAAATGGCTCTTCCACTGTTGGATTGATGGGAACTTTAGGTCGAGGTTAAGGGAGTATGAGGGAAGATACTCTGGCACCCCAAGGAGCGGGGTGTCCACCCAGGCGAACACGTCTAAGTGGGCAGCTTGAAACTTTAGATATTCTTCTCTCTTCTACTTGGATAGAAGAGCTCCCACTTTAAGTTCTTGCTCGACCGTAGGGCTGACCCTTATGGCTACCAGCTCTTCAGACAGTTCGACTGCTTCCCTCAGCCTATCTGATAACTCGTGAGGGGGCTCAACAGGCTTCCGCATCTTTTCCTCGATCGTGGCCAAGTACATCTATCGCGAGACGCTTTGGCCCGTACTTTTTCAATCCCATTCTCGATTGGAAACTTGAGCTTCTGATGTAAACTAGAGGGGACGGCCCCAAACTGTCTTAGAGATCCTCTTTCCAGGATGGCGTCATATGGAGAAGAGGCGTCCACTATTTCAAACGTGACTGTTCGAGTGGATGTCATGGGAGAGGTGCCTAACATCAACAGGAGAATTGCATGGCTTTCAGGTGGTCAGTTGCCCTTATTCCACATATTTGCCTAGTCGAATTGTCAGGAGCTATTGAGAAAAAGGATACTTGCGGAGCTTCTGATGTCAACAAGGACCTTCCTTGCTCATTGTCCTGCGATACTAGCTTTGATAACTAATGCATCGTTATGGGGGAGGACTATACCTTGGAGATCTTCATCAGAGAAAGTTATCATTTGTTGGGTGCTGGGAGACCGTCTTCTATCCTCCCAGTTGGGATTTTGAGCTCTGGGAGCATCCTTCATGCTCGGGTCATGTGGGTAGTATCTTCCATAGTCGGTCCGTCGGCAATTTTTCTCGTCCATGGCTTTTGACGGTCGTTGCCCACAGACGGCGTCAAAAGATAATGGGTCGAAATGTTGTCCACCACGATTAGGGTCTTCTATCTTCAATTAGAGGGACGTCTTTCGATGGTCCCTGCAAAATAAAACACCGTCAGAGGGCCTCCGGCAACGGTCTGGGGGAACCCCCTCCGATGCCTAAGTCAAAAGGCTGGAGATTCTCAGAAAAAGACTAAGTAGCTTGATTTCTAAAAAGCATACCTTTGCCGGTTGGATCTAGAGTCCTTATATAATAGTCAGATCTGTAAGAAGGGTTGATTTTGTTCGGGAAAGTCTTGTTCGAGGCGGGTTCTAGGACTCGATTTCGCTCATGAGTCTGATTAGCTTGGGCCTCAAGCCTCCGAGTTCTGATCGGAATAGGAGGCTGATTCATGTATAATTAGAAAAGTTCCAATTAGGATCATGTCCAGATACGAGTTTCTCCTGAAACTTATGGCTTTGGGCCGTCTTTCGTGGCCTTAGCATTCAGCAAGTCCAAGGACCAGAGGAGAGAGAGATTAATGGGCCGGCCCATTAGTACTTTCGGACCAAGCGAAATTCTCCTCCTTCACACTGAAAATTAAAATCAACCAAAAAGAGTATCACATGGATCAATTGATTTTGAATTACAATAATTTAAAGCACTCAAAATGTATGGAAAATAATTTGCAGCACTCCAAAGATAAGAAAAATATTTTTTACAGCATTTATATTATTTTATAGCATCTTGAGTATTCTTACAGGGTACCAAATGAAATACAAGTCATTGCTCTTGAATAGAGTTGAAGTTGAGAACATATAAATGTCAAATTCAACACAATTCATTTCATCAGTATCGGTCTTCATTTTATATTTGCATATTTAAGCATACATTTTCATTCTCTATTTCTATAATGGAAGGACCCCTAACATTGCAAGTCCTATTTATTTTACTAATGAACCGTTTGATCTTTCATAAGATAACATGAATTTATACAGCTAATGAATTCACTAAATCAAATTCAAATATATATTGATCCTTATATGTTACGTTAGTCAAATATCTATGCGTAATAACATTCTCATGCATTAATTTACCAAATATCTCATCGGTATGAAAGAATTTTATAACTATATATCTTGACTCAATCACCTGAATTTGAGAGGAAATGATTTTTATATTTTCATAGGGATTTTTACATATAACCGCCAATCCATCATATTCAGAAATAACGCTCCATGATCCCAGTATTTATTTCTAAGTCCGGCCAAACTTTTCTTTTCACCGATTTTTTTTTCAAAAACCTTGAAAGAATCGTTTCTAATTTGTCAACGAGTTCGTTAAACAACTTGATATTTTGAAGGTTCTAAATAAACATCATCATTCAAGGTGCAAATACCCAAATATAGTGGATGCATAAAGTCATCTCTAATAGCGTGTTTGGTTGCATTATAATATAATCGTTTTTTATAAATATATATTTTATGATGAAAATATATTAAAAGAAATATTTGGTGACACTCTTAAAATATATTTTAATAATACTGTTTATAAAATAAAAAAGAGGGGTGAGCCTGTTTTATGTATTGTCACGCACGGGCCGCACGGCAACCCGCCCACTTGTCCTCCCGGCACCCCCCGCCCATCGTTTGGATCCGCTTCTTCACCACCACCACCAGCAGCTGCAGCAGTAGAGCAGGAGGAAGAAGGAGATCAGCCACCACCCGCCGCAGGGCACCTTCAAGGTGGCCACCGACCCGCCTTCTTCCTCCCCTCCCCCTCTTCCTGCTGCGGGGGGCCTGCAGCTGCAGGCGTTGTCGGTGCCGGCGGAGCTGAAGCGGGTGTTCTAGATGTTCGACCGCAACGGCGACGGGCGGATCACCAAGAAGGAGCTCAGCGACTCGTTGGAGAACCTGGGCATCTATATACCCGACAAGGACCTGGTGGCCATGATCAAGAAGATCGACGCAAACGGTGATGGGTGCGTCGACATCGACGAGTTCGGGGCGCTGTACCAGACCATCATGGACGAGCGCGACGAGGAGGAGGACATGCGTGAGGCCTTCAACGTGTGGGACCAGAATCGTGACGGCTTCATCACCGTCCTGGCCTCCCTCGGCCTCAAGCAGGGCCGCACCGTCGAGGACTGTCGGAAGATGATCCGGAAGGTCGATGTTGACGGCGACGGCATGGTCAACTTCAAGGAGTACAAGCAGATGATTCGAGGGGGTGGCTGCGCCGCCCTCAGTGGCTGAGACGAGAGAGAGAGAGAGATGGGTGGTTGTGTGTTGGCATGCAGATCCGCCCCGGCCCACCACGAATGAAGCAAAGTTGTTCGCGCTTTTGGATGTTCTTGGGGATGCCCAAGTGCATACCACCTGCTCGACGAAATTCTCCTTCCAACATACATGCAGCTCCTACAGGCCTGAGTGTCATTGTGGGTGCAGCCATCAATTTTCCAAAGGAGCTCGAGCAGCTCTTGAAGTCCCTGATGCCCCACAAGCGAATCAAGCAGCAGCAACAGGGGCAGCCAAATGTTGACGCTGCAGCAGTGACCAACTCTGTCTCCTCCTCCCACCAGTGTAATGTTCTATTAAAAATTATCATGTTCTTACCAATTTTATTTTAATATATTTTTTTTTATAACAAAACTGTATAAAATATTAAAATACAACCAAACACCCTATAAATATCTAATTTCTATCGGATTCTCATACAACATTATGTTAAACTTTAGAGTTTTACTTGCTGCACAGCCAAAAAAGGAATTTTGTTTGAAATTTTTCTAGACTAGACCAAGTCTGACCTGCATGCATGTCTTACAATCTAATTGTCGTCGTACGGTCAAAAATATTTTAGATCGTCCAATCAAAGATATGTGGGGTGCAGCACTGGCTACCCATACAAGAAGTAAAATTCTAAAACTTTATTTATTTAAAGAGAAAGTACCCACATCTATCTCCTCTTTTTTTTTTTTTCCCATTACCCCTCCAGGTGCGTGCGTCCCCATCGTGTTACTTGCAATCTCTCTAACTTTTTCCATCAAGTAATTCAGTTGGTTAAATATTTGTAAGTCATCCCCAATAGAAGAAGTTCAACTTCGTACCACGTCAATTATTTCTGAGATCCTCTGCGTCCGACACATTTTTACTCACAAGGGCCCGTAATGAATCGACCATTTGTGCTGTACTAATATCAAATTCACCTTAAAACCATATGAATAGAGATGAAGTCTATATAATCTTGCCTCACTAGTTTCAAGTTCCACCCTTTGTTACACATCCAGGTCAATCCCTTGCTGAAAGCAGGGAGAGCTTCACCACCAATTCAAGAACTTGTGGACAGGCTTTCGGATGCGAAGTTACCAACTTGAAAGGATGTCCACCCCAGGTGCCTTCCAATCTCCTTCGCATCAGCAAGGTTTGCCGACTCGAACAGTCAGATCGATTCGGATTTTTCATGATCCGATACGAGTCGGGTCTGACTCTTGCCGACTCGTATGAAAAAGTTCTTCTAAATCGTACAGATTCGGTCGAGTCGCATTGACTCGAATATATGGTACGAGTCACTCAAGTCGGCACGTATCAATCCAGTACGGCAAATCATGTTCACCGGCTGTCCCTTCTTTTTCTTCTCCAGTGCGAAGGATGCGGGCCCAAGGCCCCTCACCCTGAGTGGGCAGTCTTCCTAACGAGCAGTGAAGGGGATTGTGTGGGTTCCAGTGATCTCCGGACGTCCCCGCCATGAACAACTGGTCTTTTTCTCCTCTGATCCTACTAAATTCTATTGATATGTCACAACAGAAGAAACAGGGGAAGAAGAAGAAGATATTTCACCTCTTTCCATCTTTTTGGTCGGATTGTCTGATGATCATGTCTACGATGTCAATGGTAACCGAGAATCCGATTATCGACACTGTTCGTTAGTTCATCAGACAGTCATTTTATCTTCAATTGAAAAATGGATATGAAAACGAATAAGATTTTTAATTCCACTTTCTTAACAAATATAAAAATTGAGAGTCTTGTTTGCAAAACTGTTGTCCATTACCACCATAAATATATAATATTATATGTTATACATCTTATTACTTTTTTTTTATTTCTCTTTTACGAATATTTGAGAACTTTTAAGTGAGAGACTTATTTTAGTGTGATTTAATTGTACTTGATGAGGCAGAATCCGATTCGGCCCATTAAAGCAAGCCCAAACCCCGTTCAGCCTAACAGCAGCAGTACCAGGCCCTCCGGGAGCCTTCGGCCCGTCAGCGGCCCAGCAGCCTTCGGCCCATAAGCGGCACCGTCGCTCCCGGCCCAACAGGCTTCAGCCCGTCAGCGGCCCACTAGCCTACGGCCCGGGAGCAGCGCGGCAGCCCAGGGCCCAACAGGCTTCGGCCCATCAGCGGCCCAACCCCCTTCGGCCCGGTAGCCGAATCCGGCCCACTCCGGTGGCGGATCGGACACTATGGCGGTTTATCAGTAAGCCCTCATTTAGTCCTATATCGGCTGCCACCGTTAACCATCCGCTATCATCTGCTATAAATACCCCGCTATTTATTGTCAAAGGTAGGCGATGGATGCTTCCTCAAGCCTCCGAGACCCTTAAAAGGACTACTGTCCGAAAAGCATTAAAGCTGCTCCCTTTGCCTTCTGAATCGAATCTTCTTCAGGAGCTAACTTGACCGTCGGAGGGGGTTCCCCAAGGCTGAAGTCCGGGACTCCTGCTGACTAGTTTTTCTTCTTCTTTCCCTCCTGCAGGAGCTCGGTTCGAATCTTCGCCGACCTTCCCGAGTCGGTCTCGGCCGCCGACCTCGGACTTCTCTCCCTGGTCTCGACGCCGTACGCCGGCTGCCCCAAGAAAGGAGACTCGGTCTCGCGCTGCCCCTCCGTCCGCCGAAGGGGCTTTGGGCTCACTATCCAAGAGCAAGCCGAGTCCGAGTCACTTTCGGCCTCGGGCTTTCGGTTTAGGCTTCGTCGCCCGTCGACAGATCAGTCGGAAGGAGATTCGTTCGAGCCGCCCCTTCGTCCGCCGAAGGAGCCTCGGCCCCCTACTTCTTGAGCGAGCCAGCCTCCGGACCTTCGGCTCCGCCGCCTCTGCGTCCTTCGTCATCCGGATCCCCGTCGGGCCCCCTCAACACCGATCCGACCCAGCACCGGATCCCTCTCTTCGGATTCCGACTTCGGAATCCGGTCGTGATAGCTTCGGCTACATCAGTACTGTTATCTTTATGTTAGGTTATTAATGAGAGACCTTTAATTTAAGTGATTTACTTCTCTTAAGGAGTATTAGTCATTTTTCATGTGTATATTTCGTTTCAAGTGAACATGTTATAGCAAATTCGTACTTCAAATTTGGCTTTCATTGCTTCTTAGTTTGGCCATTAGATATTAAAAGGCGATTTTGGATATATTCTTTCCTTATAGCAATAAGATGGCTAACAAATACATATTATTTCGCAGAGATATGAAGATATATAATCCACCATTCCTACCATTTCCGACCCAGTGACATCTCTAATCATATCATCATCATCTAAATAAGTTAATGCCTAGCTTTGATTCGTGGAAAGTGAAGAAATTACAGAGGCACGCTAATTCATGAGACTGACATCAGCTAAACTATCAATGGAAGCTCAACATTAACTTTATTTTCTCCCGTTGGAGGCAAAAGCAGTATTACTACTTCTGTAGGGTGTCTTCTTCTATTATAATTAAAAGTTTTCAGTACAAAAATATATTTTTATAACAAAAATGAATATTTTGTGAATATGATTAAAGTATACTTTTCATAACGTTCAATCCTTTTGGTGCACATGAGAAGTGAGCTCAGTCAATGCAGTAACGGGGAGAAAAGCTTTTGACAAAAACTCCTCAATTTTCTTTTATAAACTTTCAGTGCCCACTGAGGACATCCAATTTCTTCATTAAAACATGATGAAAAACGAAGTGGGGAAACCCTCCTTTTTTTTTCTTTTTTTTCTTTTTTCTTTTTGTGTCTGTGACTTATGACTCAACCCTCCTCATCCCTGCTCTTGTGCCGTCACTGCTGCTTGGCCATCGTAGAAGGGGAGTGGACAGTTTTGAAAGTTACCATGTTTTCTGCCAAACATGTTAATTAGGTCTTAATATAATCTTATAATTCATCTTCTCTCATTGTAATCTTTTATCTTAAAATTATGTGCAAACGCTCCAATAGATTTTGAGGATAACTTTAACATAGATGTATAGTATAGAAATCCAAATAAAGATGATGTTGTCAAATGAAATTTTGATGTCTTGGTTACAAATTTTAGGGTTTTCTAATTTCTTCGGGTAACCTGCCATGGATACAATAATCTTCATTGACTCACGTGCCATATATTCGGTTCGGGTCTTTTTATAATTAGTCTTTTTAGATTGTAGGAGATCACTCTGTTGATTCTCTTTTTAGAATCTAAAGATGATTGTGTTATCAAATATGCCTGCTGGACTACATGGATTGGGAATATTCTTTCCAAGAGCTAGTGATCAGGTGCCATCCCTGTCAAGTCTGATATCTTTTAGGGTTTTCTCGGTTTTTAGTCCCCTCGCATATATTTAATTCAGAAAAAAAATTCTTATAGACTCTATACTTGGTAAAAGTTTTCTATAATCTTACTTTTATTTGAAAAAGACCTTTCTCTGAGAGTACTTTCAAAATATTTTGAAATATCTGGGGGCTTTTCTCTCATATATTTAATATCTTTCTACTCTGTACATTACACTAGAAATGATACTTCAAATCAATATTATTAACGAACACAAAAGCAGCCATATTTAATGCTTACCGTACCTTTAAATGCAACTTTTATTTTTTACAAATTATTGATGCTGGCGCTATGCTGATATAAAGAGGCCAATCAGGCTGCCTTAATTCTCTTAAAAAGTGTCTGGTTTTTAAGGAGAACTGAAAATATTAGAAATACTTAATTTTCCAAGCGTTGTATTTTAGTTCTTGAACTATGTCAGCATAACTTCTCAGACTCCTTGGTTCGTAACTTAAAACTTGAGTTTAAGTGGAACAGTTTATAAGTTTGGTGTCTAAATTTAAATTTAATTAGGATAAGTAAGTGCTCAAGTTTATTACCAATTATCTGATAAATTTTGTTTAGAAAGAAAAAAGCCGTTCTGGCTATAGGCCCTGTCGGTAATCAATGGGCAGCAAATAGAGAGACTTTTCTTAAGGGATGCTACAACAGATACTTCACTGTTCGTATTGTATCCAACATATTAACACCCCTACTAGTGCATGGATAGATAAATACTGCTCTTAGGTCTCGACTGCACTATTAAAAAATAGTAGTTTTTAATTAAAAAATAAAAGGTTAAAAGAAAAGAAACTAAAAAAATAGTAAAGAAAAGGTTAAAACAATATTTGATGAAATTAAAAAAATAGTAGTTTTTAATTTTTGTCATAATAAAGTATTATACCAGAGAGAGAGAGAGAGAGAGAGACCAAAAAATCAAAAGCTGTGTCCCACTGAATAGTACAAAATACTCTTAAAGGACCAAACCCAACAACAAATTTTTATTTTTTAATATTTTTGGGGCCGCCCATTCGGACATGGACCTGTTCGAACATGTGAGCTCCAACCGAAAAAACAACAATCAAAAACAAAAAAACATGCTGCAATGCCCCCACAATGCAACTGCAGGGGCATTGCAACACGTATAACTCGTAACTTATTCTGGAAACTAGGGCTTTCAAAACGAATATAACTACATATCCTCTATGGGACTCGCCATGAACACCCAGGCGTGTGGAGTTTCTTGCATACACAGGCTCTGCACCTCTTCGTTAAACCACATTATAACCACCATACGAGTTATGCAGGAACTGGCTGTAGCAATCACGGGAACACAAACGAAGAGATGAATGGCAGGGTTTCCCCTCGGAGTTGCAGCAAAGCCGGCGAGAAACATGCACTGTAGATCACATCACGTCTGTGGTAGTAGAGAGGAGCGGGAAGTGAGGATCTGACCAACTGTGGACTTGCATAAATGAGAGCATCCCATTATATTCTGTTTTTATACCATGTCTTGGATCATAAGCTAGACCATGATTCGCAAATCAACCATACGGATTACGACAAACTTTAGATGAGAACTAACCATACACGACCATGATTCGCAAATCAACCATACGGATTACGACAAAATTTATACGAGAACTAACCATTCACCTACAGCCTCAATGTTCTCCCTCTGGTACAGGGGATGTAAAATGGTGTCTCTCATGAGGCCTAGATCGTTGCCCTTTACAAATGCATGCCTTTCTTGAGAGAAACACCAACAGAATTGCCTTCAACTATCGTGTCCTTGACATATATTTTGAAGCTTCAGGTCTAATTTTTTCTCTTGCTTCTAGTGTCATCTCAATTCTCCTACACCTAAAAGACAGCCTCCTAACAGCAGTACCATATGGTGTTCAGAGGTCTCGCAAAAAAAAAAAATGTTGAACGACGTTTTCTCTGCCTTAGGAAGAGAGTAACTGGGGTGCTTTTATTCTTCTTTTCCACCCCGTCTAGCAGGAGCTCTTCAATATTGCAATCTGAACCGCAGTTGTAAGCATCGCACTGCTCATGAGTGCACTTTGGTCCTGCAAGCATCTTGCTGGGATGACAACAGCATATCATTCATTCATATGCATCTTCATCTGGAAGTGAGAACAAATAGATGTCAGAAAAACTTGTGGGAAAAAAAAACGCAAAGAATAATAGTCCATCAACTTTTCAGGTGAAACTGCTCCTCTATATTGAAGGAGGCATTATTGCCATCGCCACAAAGCATCAGACAGGATCCACATTATTTCAGTATATATTTTGCCTTTCTTTCAGCTATAAATATCAACTCAACGCCAATTGGTTCTCTTCTAAAGAACTAGAGACCATTTGTCAACAGATAGTTTAGCAGATGGAAAGAGATATGAGACAAAGATATCTTACGTTCTTCTTCTTCCATGTTCAAATCATCCTCATCATCATCAAAATCAATGTTCTGCAGAAAAAAAATCTTGGGTCAAAGCAATTCAGAAGTAAAACATGGATATCAAATGTAAATGTTATACTAATCATCGAAAGGGTTCCATGCTGTGAATGGTTGTATTCAATTGAAATAAATGCAGCCCTATGCAGCTAATCAGATGGCTGTCATTTCATAACAGAATGAAAGACTTGACTGGTGGTCATTCCTATGACATTTTCTCGTTCAGAGGAAACCCTGTGCTAATAGAAAGCACAAACAACAAGCGAAAAGAGGGTTCAAATCAGAAAATCAAAGAATGGATGAAAAAATCGTCTTTTTCCTGTCAAAATGATAAAAAATGTCAGCTCAGTACTAAGTTCCACAAAATAATTTTTTGGGCATATGACATTAAACTATAATTATACAACTGGGGGAATAAATTTCACTGAGCCACATTAGTGTAACTAGGGCACAATCAATACACTAACTGGCCAAACTATACCATAAAATGATTTTCATTCCCGTTCTCCATTTCACAAAGAAGACAACAGAGAGTAGTGTACGACACCATCTGCTTCTGAGGAATCCCATGACAATGTTTCTCGAGTACAGAACGCTATTAAGGCTGCTTTTGTTCAATGGATAGCTCATTTTATTTCAAAGGTGGCCAACAGACCAAGACACATTAGTGAACTATAAAAAGTAAAAATGACAATCCATTAAAAGAATATAAGGTAGTTGAGCCACCTATGAGGCAGCAGATAAAAGCACACCAACTGCAGGTCCTGTTTTAAATCCCCTTTCCCTCTCAAGAAATAAACTTCCCCACAAATCTGAGAACAGATTAGGAAGGGAAAAAAAGATAACAAGCAGAATAATTTCAAATCGTTCTCCTTGGTGCTCCTTTCCCGGCATATGAACCCCAGCACTGAAATAGTAGTCCTCTCTGTATGTCTGATCCCCTGATTGATGAAAGTTGACACTTTTCAGTGAACCTCACTTTCCACATTTCTTTGACATTTTGAAGTTTAACATATTCCCCTTTCATTAGTTTGTGATGGTACATAGCAGCAATGTTATCCCATTTTCTCTCTAGACAACATAATCACATCTATCATTTGCATCTGAGAAATGCAGCAGCGGCTAGAGAAAGTTATTTTCTAAGCCCATCATCAGTCAAATTTCTTCATTCCCTGAAATTTTTGTTTTAATGGTTTGAGTTGGTATGCATCAATTTGTTCAAGATATTTTATCTGAAACACAATACTTTGTACACATATCAATGTTGTCAATATCAATATCAGAGACCCTGTCTCATTTAAGGAGCCAGATCAGTATTGGATCATGATTCATGAAGGATTCAACCACCAAATCAGGGGTTGTGAAATATTGAGTAAAATTCAGACAAGATAATCTTTTCTAACTGCAATGCAAAGCTAGACTAATATTACAGAAAGGCAATTAGGTACGAAAATATAATCTACATTCATGTGACAGAGTACACACTTCACATGTAAGGAGTGCATGGTGTAAGGATCGCACGGGAAGATATAGATTAAAACTACAATCATCAAGAACACAGCGGAAAATTAAACCCCGTGATATCTCGATCCGTTTCTGAGAATAAGACGAAGGAAAGATCGAATCTTCACCTTGCGCAGAGTCGAATCCACAACCGAAACATGATTCCGTATAAGCGATGCTTCTAGCTGCGCATGTGCCCAGCCTCTGGCAGTATCCACTCCGATCTCCAGTTGAAGGATCGTCATCACTTCTTCTCCAAAGGGATTCACTTAATCCCTTGTCCTTCTTCTTGTCACAGGTGCCCGCAGGATGCGAGTGGTGTCTTGATCCACCTAAGAGTGGAGGCGAAAGAGAGAGAGAGGAAGGGGGCACCCCTCTCCTTAGGGGGCCGGCCAAAAAAGAGGAAGAGGAGGGCAACGGCCAGAGAGTTATAAAACCTTAAGAGTTTGACCCAGGTTTCCCTCATGTCGTATATTTATATTAATCCTCGGCGACTTTTCACAAAAGTCTTTGAATTAATATAAATTCTCACTTAATATCCATCGACCGATAACCTTGTGTGTAACCCTCTAGGCCGAAGCGTCGGTCCAGTTTTGAGCCTAATAGGCCCAATAATCCCTTACTGACTTAAAGTAATTAATTTAATATCTCATTAGATTATTACTTAATCGATTTATCATCTGATGATAATCAATCGGATTTCCGATCAAGTTAGGTGCCAAGCAACACCACAAGATCCCGAAAAATAATAGGGTTCAGCAACTCACTCAACGAATCTTTCCGTCATCAGTTACCACATGACTATAATCCTTCACGTACCAATGCTCTCAAGTAAACCTAGAGTATGATCAATTGTCAAACCCTAATCAGTTCACTTACTTAGATCACCTTTTCTGATATGATGTCTGCCTTAGCCAGGGGCTCCTAAGCATCATCCCTAGAACATTCTCTATCTAATTACCGAGAGTGAATGATCTCATTAACCACACAATCACCTTCGAAGATATTCTGCTGGATCAGATCACTTGACTGATTAAGACCTCATAGTTAGAGATCCATAAGTCAAGGTCAAAGCCTAGAAGTCTACCAATAAGTTGTCTTTGGTATCTCAGGTCAAAAGACCAACCACACTATTGTCACGATAGATCAAACTGGTTGACAATTAGGTAATATTACCATCCAGTGATTCATGTCAGATTAGTTCAGTAAACTCATTTACTAATGAGCATCACAAGTTTGCCTTAGTGTCTCCACCAAGGATAGCAATCTCGGTATCGGTACCGGTATCGGTGGGTATCGAAACCAATACGTATCGGTATCGGTATCGGCCGGTACCGGCCAATAAAAATATTTTATTATTTTTTACTACAAAGACCGGTATCAGCCAATTCAGGGGGTATCGGTACTGGTCCCGACCGATACCGATATGTATCGGCCGATACGTATATCGGCCGATACTGCCAACCATGGTCTCCATACAAGTGACTATGAGACTAGTCACCCTCATCATATGAGTAAGAGTAACTTGTACTAATCTCATTGGATATTTGATGTCCTTCTCAAATATCATCCGACTACAAACAATTAAAAATATGTGTTTAAAAGATGTTAATCTCATTATTATGATCTCATCATAATTTAACATCTACCGCACACATTCATAGACTTTATTATGAGACGTCAAATAAATTACACATAATGAATATAAATATCTTTATTATTAATATGCGAAGAAGATTGTACAAGCCATGTGATTGGCTTGACGGACATACATAACTAACACATGGTATCTAGAATAATGTTGACCCTATTGAACGTGCATGAAAAAGTCACATATCCACTGTCCAATTGCATTAAATAGATAGAGTTTCTGTTCTCCTTTCATTCACCAACAATGATCCCATGGTGGATTCGTTCTATAGACCCTTTAATAGCTATGCACCATATGCATGCATCTTGCATAGTTTCTACCCCAATTTCACTAATCAAGAAGGATGTTCTAGTAGGTTCATTCTGCTTACCAACCAATTCCCCAAGGCATTTAATGGCAGCCCCTTGACAACTGTTAAACTGCTTGTCAAAGGAGTTCCACTGAATCAGGGGTGTCATCAAGCAGAAAGCAGTCAACTACTTCTAATGCTTATGGACACCACGTGGGGGAAGGGTTCATTCTGAAGCCCTGGTTTGCTAGTAAAAAGAATGTGAGTTTTGGATACCTCAACTTCGCAGGATTAGAGTATGCCCCTCCCAGGTAGATCAGAAACCCAGAATGATGGAATAAAGATTCACTGTTGAACTCGATATTTAAGACGAGGTAATTATTTCAAGCTTCTGCCATTATATCTTTCAGGAAGTGGATGGTACCTTAATTGATTACCAAAATGGGAGGTTCTGCCAACATAGAAAATAGAAAACATATACATAAAATAAAATAAAAATAAGCATCTCTTCAACAGAGTCAAGCCGAGTTTTATCTTGTTCAAACTTGGTTCGACTAATTTTAATCGAGTTCGAGCTCAAGCCGAGTATCTATGATATGTGTTCAGCTTGGCTCGTTTAGATATTGAACGAGCTCGAGCTGAACTGAGTAGCTCACAAGTCCAATAAGCCCATGATAAATTCAGTCCAAACTTTTTAAATCTAAATTTATGAACTCAAGCCAAACTATCATGAGTGCTAATTTGTTTGCACTCCCTAGTTATTTGATAGAAAACTCTATAGGATATTAAATAGAATAGCTAAACAAGTACTTTAAAGAGGCCTAAATGAGCTCTTATTGATTATGCAAACGAGTTCTGAAACAAGTTCTTAACAAACACTTAAACAAGCTTGTTCACAAACATAATCTAGCCGAGCTCGCATATATTCCAATTTGGCTAATTTAATGAACCGAGCTTAAATTTTTATTCAAACTTGTTTATTTAACTTAATAAACGAGCCAAGCCGGGCCATTATCGAGCAGTCTCACGAACTGTTCATCAAGTGCATTGGTTCATTTGCATGGGAACGGTAACAGGAATGAGATGGGAACGGGGGTTATCTAGTTTACTATTCAAAGTTTCTTTAGGAGTAGGAGCGGGAATGAGGAACGGGAACACTTTTGGGAGCGGGAAGCAAAATGAGTGAATTCTGCTACTAAGCTTCAACATCTCATCAATAAAGCATTATCCAGATGATCCTTCTTGAATACACCCATGGCCCCCAAATGATTCAATAAAGTCCAAAGTTTCTGGAAACCATACTTATTTCATTTCAGCAATCAGCAATGTGGCATTTTCCTTGTGCTTTGTAAGAAGTTGCTCCATCAGACAAAAAAGGGAAATAGGTTTCTGTGGAAGAACATGCCATTTCTTCAAGACTTGAGCAAATCTTTTCTTTAGAGGTTACATATTTAGTAATATGCTAGAAAATGGAGATCAAGATGCAGATAAGCAACGGTGCATTTTTTTTTCTTCTTTTCATTCATATTTTTTCTTATTTACCCGTTCACCCTTTTCACATGCTTTCTCCCATTTTTCATATATTTTCAATTTTTTATCTTTATTTAATTTTTCTCATTTTATTTTGAAATTTCTTCTCTATTAGTCCACCCCCAGATCAGCAAAATTCGACCATAGATACCAGAAAACTTGTTTACACCTTAAAAATATTAACTTTTTTCTTCTCATTTCTTCTAAAGTGTTGTCAAACAAAGTTCTCACTTTCACTTCACGTATCACTTGCCGCTTTCGTTTCCCATCTTGGGTAACTATGGATTTGACTGATCGGATGATGAGAGGGGGAAAAAAATCACAACTTGACAAGATAGCAACAGTAAACTCGGCCAGACTACTGGATTTTGATATGAGGTTCTAGTAAAAAGGTTGAGAGACCTGAGATGACAACTAGCTCCAATTATCATAAGCACTTCCATCATTGTTGGTAATCTTTGCCCAAAGAAAACCTTAGGAGGTATTTGTTGGACAAGAATGCATGAACTCATTTATGTGAAAACCAATGCTCGTCTTTCAGTGAAAAGAAAAACAGCTCTCCTCCAAAGAAATAACTAGAAATTGCACAAAAAATGTAAAAATCCTGAGAAAAAGATGTTTCCTCATGAAACACATGCTCAGGTTTAGATAAATGAAATAATAAGTCATAAAAGTAATTAACGTACAAAGACACTGTAAATTAGAATACATGTATGCATGTGTAGATAACTTCCGTATATCCAAACAATGTACAAAAATCATTCTAGTGTTATATCACATGACACCTACTGTGCCAGTCATGATTCACACATACATGAGTTGGTGGGGCCAATCAACTAAACAGGACACCACTGACTCAAAACTGAGCAATGCCATCAGTATGGCTCAGAGAAGTCTATCCAAGTCATTTCAGTTTGATGTCATTCAGTCTTCCAGGAGACTAAAAAATTTCCCTTTTTAATGAAAAGCAGCCAGAGTTGGAATGCAATAGTGACTTGGTGAAAAGCTTGTGTATTGAGCCGCCTGTTTTATACCAATGCAATAGGGAGACTCAATGAAAAGGATAGTCTGCAACTTGTTACCAGAATGGTGAAGTCTTTTGCCAACAAACCAATCCAAAGTTTAACTAATTTTATAATTTTTGCAGCTTGAACTTGGATGAACAAATCAAGCTTTTAAAGCAATGGAGGTAATTTAAACTCGTCCAACTAACGAGTATCAGAACATAAGGGCCAGATGTGGAGAGATGTGCCTGAATATAATACCAGTAAAAGAATTAGTGAGTACAAAGAAACCTGTGCCAGCTAGCTCAAGCACAGAACAGATCATCGCTGACATGCAACAGAAAACAGAAGTGTAGCGGTACTAATGTCGGCTGGTCGAAATGGCACATTGTGTACCATATTAAGAGTGCAGAACTGGAAATCAACCAAAAGTTTGTTGAAGTTGATAAAAGAGTTTATACTTCTAACATCAGATTACACCGTACATACCTGATTGTAATCACCATCGTCACTACTTTCCTCATCCTCTTCTTCTAGCTGTTCCTCTTCCTCTTCTTCATTTTCATCCTTCTTCTCCTTCTCACCATTCTCATCTACCTGAAAATCAATGAAAAGCCTTCTGAGAGGTCACCAGAATTAACAGTTGACTTTCATAAACGTACAAAGAACAAACATGGTCAATACAATGACCGCAGAAGTAATTTGTTGCACTTCAGTATGTGGGAAAAAACAACTGGGAAAGGTGGAGCACAACAGCGGGAAAGAAATAACTCAAGGTAAATTTTCTGTCAGACTCTATAATGAACAAATTTATGGGACAACAATAAAAAACTAAAAAACACCAATTTCAGAATCATGGTGACACCTAATCCTCACCTTATGACTCTCTTCAAGTTTTTCAAACTTTTCAAACAGTCTGTCATCTGTTAACAGTAAAGATGATCGTAAGTCAGAAGATACAGTAGGTCCATAAAATGGAAAGACAGAAAGTCTACATAGATATTCAAGTGAAACACAAACATAGGAAGTGGGAAATCAATAAAATGGGAATGATGATCACACGATTGACCAATTGACATCCAAGATAAGAATTGGAAGATGATACAGTATAAAATTCTGTAACCAACAACAAATTTTCACAAAAGGTACACGTAAGAAAAGTTAATTTAATTGTCCACCTAAATGGAGAGGCATTATAAATACTAGAAAGAGGGATGAACTGTCGTATGCAATAAATTTTCTTGCAGTCACTTTTCCTGTCACAGCCCTAATATATGGCAAACATGAAATGGTGGAATGAGCCTCAGCAGCAATGAGGCATGTTTAGTTTTCCTTTTTCTTCTCCTTCCCAGCAACAACTCACTAGGCTCTCCAGCTCGAGATTGGATCCTAGATCTCTCATTGTTTTGATGGTTCGGATGGACACTAAAGTTTGTCATCTTGTATCTTGTGTTCACTGAAGAGTCAGAAAGAAGAGATCTCAGAGAGGTCCATAAAATATTTTTTATATCTATAACATTCTTTTCTAATTTTCAAAAGTTTACATAATTATTAGGGACTGTTTTACGTTTATACAAGAAAATTGATAATTTACATAATATAATATGTTTTGTATCTTTTTCAAATTTCCTGTAGCTTTTAAAATTTTCTGCCAATGCTGGGGACTGTTCTATAAATATGTTTGAATTTGAAGGTTACTCATAGCAAGAAAATTTAGGGTCATTTTGTAATTATGCCAACCACTAGAATTTGCTGTCCCCCTTCTAAGTTGGCAGCTCCCAGATTCACTGCCACCTCAGTGCATCCGGTGGTGGAACCTCTCTTTTTGTGTGTGTGTGTTGGAGGGTGGGGGGTGGGGCCGGAAGGGTAAAGTAAAACTAACTTAGGGGTCATTTGATGTGTTGTAAAATGTTGTAAAGTGTCTAAGTAGCCGTAAAACGGTGTTCTCCTTATGCTTGGATCACTATGAATTGTTTTACGTTGTTTTGTCGTACATTTGGAATCTTGGAGTGCTGGAAATTGCCATATTCCAAAATCAGTTGACCCCTATAATCCTCCTTTTAGCTGACTTCGGATGTCAGTCCAAACCACCCTAAACCAAAATTGTAGATTTTAAAATCAGGAAGTTCCTTTTCGCTCATTTTATAGATTTTCCAGCATTTTATGATACACCAACAAACTTAGTCCTTAATAAAAAAGAGTTATAAATAAAAAAAAAGTTACGATCCTAATTTAAACTCAATATTAATTCATGTGGCAACATCAGCTTTTATTCCAACATTTTAACCATCTATTCCAAAGTTACTTCTAAAATTGAAGGGCAGTGGTGTTACCAAACATGCCCCTAGCAATAATGGAGATTTAATATTGATGTATACTATATATGACTTTGCCTAACAACCCCCTATTTATAGGAAATTTATTTTTTCACAAAGCACTTCTTATTCTAAGAAGGTAAAAAAAAAAAGTATTTCCCAAGGAACAAATATTTTCATAAACCCCTGAAACAACCTTAATAAATATATACAACATAAAATTATTTCCATCTTGTACGCACCTAAAAATCAGATTATAGTGAAAAACAATTAAACTATACAAAAAGTAGCATGATTATAGGTAAATTAGATACAGGTATAATTTATAGGATGGCACAACAAATACGGAAGGCACTCAAATGTGAAAAAAGTATAAAGAATGCATCATAGAAAATAGGATGACTAGCAGACCAGATAAAGAAGATGAACAGAGGGACATGCTATATGATAGATATGTATGGCAGTATGAGAATTGAGAATGGTTTATAAAATTATAACTACCTTTCAAGTCTCCAATATCTAGTCTGCAATCATGACGACCAACTGACAGAAAACAAAGAATACAGGCCTCTTCCAAAACCCTTGATGTGGCAGCAAAAACCCTGATATCCAATCGGGAGGCATACTATATACACTCATCAAGGACCCTAGATTCTTGTTTTGCTAGGATTCTTGGCAGGTCTGGGATGTGTTTTTTTCCTCTTTAATTTTTCCTTTTTTGCTCTTTTTTTTGTTTAGGTAGGGAGAGGGGGGTCACTGCTTGTCTTCGTTTCTGCAGGACTCACAAGCTCCTCCTCTTCCTTGTCCTCCTCAGCCCCCTCCTGTGGCAGGGATATTCAGTGTCATAGTATGCTTCTCCTCCTCATGCCATGCCTCTTCCTACTTTTTCCTCTTTCTCCTTCCTCCCTGCTCAGAAGAGGACAGGAACTCCTATCTTTGTGCAGGTCTCTTTCTCAGGATCCCACTGAGACCGAGATCATTAAGCTGCATTCCTTGGTGGCCACTGAGGCAGTATGCACCATCCCATTCTCTCTCTTGCCCTCTCATGTGTTTTGAGTTTCAGCTCCAAGACAAAGAAAACATGGGAGAAGAGGGCATAGAAAACATCAGGAGCAGCTCAACTGCTCATACTGGAGAAATCAGTCTGAAATTCAATTAGTGCAGGATTGACCGATACTGAAACTGATTTGCCAGATTCATGACCAATTCAGGCCCAATCTGCCTATTCTCAAGGGATTCAGGACAATTTGGAGCTTTCAATTTATTTATTCATTTTTTAAGGTAGCATGGAAGGGGACCCCCACTGGATTGGTAGTGATATATTTCACAAATCATAAGACTTCGTTCTGGATAATCTCTTGCACATCTAGAATAACCATTTTCCATGTGAATCCCAAATGTTGTAACAGCTATCATGAGTTGATGCTTGGTTCTATTGTATGCCATCTACCACTGCTTATGAATCAAAAGAATTCTTGATAGCCCACAGTTACAACAACATGTGTTCCCTCCAAGTCTAGAAACATGTGAAGGTAAGGGTGTTGTATCATTTTTGACACAAAATAAATTCCCAAACTCAGTTCCTACTAATTTTGCAGATACTCAAGGGGGTTGATCCAAGAAGATCCATGTGAGACACCACTCTTCTCATTTTCATCAACCAACCAAGCAATCACATAAATCAACCAATCAAAAATATGCCTTATCTGATGCAGGACAACTATCAGAGCCTAAGAAAACTATTAAGTATGCAGCAAGATCAGTAAATAGCAGCATAGGCCAACAAATAGACACTACAATGCACAGAGACCAGCAAGATAAATACGTCAAAATTTTAGAAACCGGACCTGAAAAGTTGCCCTTGCGTAGAGGAAATGTGGAACTTTAGTAGTTGAGGAACTACCACAAATCTAGGGTATTAGGCAATCACCGGCAAGGCTCAAGTGGGGCATCCGGAATGAGTTCTTGTTCTCACAATCTGGCAGAGATGTGATTCACTGGCTACGGACCCTACCTCACAGTCGGTGGCAAATGAAAAGCAAATACAAAACAAACAAGTGCCAAGGGAATAGAACCTAAACCTCCACGCTAGTGTGTGGGTGACGATTGCCTGGTGCTCGCATCCCCCAGGAAACAGTAAGAAATGAGAAAGTGCAACAGAACAGCCCACCCCTCATAGGGGGATGATATGCAAACACAGAAGGGAAGGGGACAAGAGGTGGTTGATGGGCCTGCAAACATCATGGCTTAGTTGGCGGTCCTATCCATGGACGACGAGCACGGCCAGCAGGCAGATGGGTCGCCGATGATGGACGTACCGCACTGAACAATGGGGGACACCGCACTTGAAGCGGGGACAACCAGCGGCTGGTCAGCAGAGGGTCTGCGCACTGGAGGTACGACGGGTGTTCGAAACGGTGCGCGAAACAACACACAGAATGGCACGTAAAGGTGTAGAAGCAGTGTGCTGGCGTATAGGGGGGAGCATCAAGGGGATGCACCGGGAGAGGCAGCTGGGAACACCCGGGGGCCTACAAGAGGGCCCAACCATGTGCGGAAGTGGCACGCACATGCGATGCACGCAGACTCAGTGTGCATCATGCATGCATAGGCAGTGACACCTGATCGAACACGGCAGGGTTCACGAGGCCCGTATCCATATGCGGCGTACAGCCGAATAGAAACACACACACACACACAGAGGAGGGCAGCGACTGACGACACTAACATGGCGCAGTGGCAACGGTGGCAGCGAAGGTAGGGTTTTAGACATCACACCCACCCTATCTTAGGGTTCCGCTTCTCCATCTCAAAGAAGCTCTCAGAAAATATCCAAAAATTAGAGCAATAATTCGTTATGAAATAATAAATTGATTTACTCAACTCAACTCAACCAAGCCTTAATCCTTGGGGTCGGCTGTATGGATTCTCTGTCTCCACTCTAAATGATTTTGTGCTACCTCTTCCGAAAGATTCAAAACTTCCAAATCATATTGTACTACCGTCTTTCAAGTTAATCTAGGTCTACCCCTTCTTCTTTTTCCCTCCTCTATCCTAATATGCTCCACTTTTCTAACTAGAGCATCCCTAGGTCTACGCCTAACATACCCAAACTATCTCAGTCTCCCTTCTCTCAATTTGTCCTCAACTAGTACAACTCCTACCTTTTCTCTAACATACTCATTACGAATTTTATCTAGCCCAGTATGCCCGCACATCTACCTTAACATTATCATCTCGGCAACACTCATCTTAGAAACATGATGCCGCTTCATCACCCAACACTCGCTACCATACAACATTACATGTTATATCCTAGACTTCAAGTCCATTAATTTGTTAATGGGCCAAGCTTAATTAAATCTAATTAGATTTAAATAAGTCTAATTAAGTCAATTAATAGGCTAAAATAATTTAAATATATTTAATATTTATTTAATAATATAATAATAGATTTAGAATAGATAAGTCATAGTTAAGTCAAAACAAGTCCAATAAATCTATTAGTGACCCAATTAGGAAACTAGTTAGATTCCAACATTAGGTCAAATTTTCGGGTCTCAAAACTGTGCTAAAGTGCTGTTTTGCGAGCGCAATAACTTCACGCTCAAAAAACAAAAAATGATATGGCATATATGGTTGGAAAGAGAATATAAAAGACTACAACTTTGTCAAAAGGACTAAATCCATGACTTTAGATTTTACTTTCATTTATGATATTTGATCAAATTCGCAAAATCCTATATTATGCACATTCAGGACCTATAACTACGTTTTTCAGGACCTATACCTACGATTTTTAAAAGTTGTGACAAATTTACAGTTTAAAATTAAATTGACCATAACTCTTTTGTTCCTTAGCCGATTGACTTGAAATTTTGAACATACTTTGATTTCGACATGTTATACCTTATGGTAAAATTTCATACATTTTAAATTTCATTTGCCTATTATTCTGCTATTTATTCGATCAGCCCAATTTGACTTAAGTTATTTATATGTTATTTGATGTTCTAAATCCTTCATTTGACGTCAGAATTACATGAAACTTTGTCCATATGATTCCTTTGATCTATTGGACATGTTAATCAAATTTATTAATTTTCTGAATCTATTTGCTATTTTCGGCGTTATTTGTTCATTTTTTGTCTTTGAAAATTTATTTTATTAGCCGAAAATTATAATTCTTTGTCCAAAAAATCTGATAAAATTTCAGTAGCATGTGCTTCTGTCCAGCAACCTACTTTGATTAGCTTTACTCTGATTATTCATTTCTATGACCAAGTTAACCTTTTAAGTAATTATTTTGTAAGTAAAAGCACATACTTTGACTTATACATATATGTAGCACTTTGATAATTTAAATTCTAGATCCTTATTCGTCTTCTATCATCATTTGATCTCTGTCATTATGATTGTGTCATAATTATTTGACTTTGTTTGGACATTACCATCTTAAAGAGATATTTGGTCCGATTTTATTATAAGCATCCATATTGGATAGGATATTTTGTTTAGAACCCGAGGACAAACGGGTGGAATCTTGATTTCCGGCTGGCTAAAACTAGGGGACGGCGATACGTAACGCCCTGACAGTTTGGAGTTGGGTGGGACTTAGACTCTCCTGTTATGCATAGTGACCATGACCTCTGCATTATTTGCCTAGATCTTTGGTATTTATTTTGTTTGACTCCTTATCTTGTAATTTGGGTGCATGTCCGTTAACATTTGATATGATATATTTGACATGATTTTATTGGCACATAATCTGAAATCTTTACTCTATATGTTCATTCGAATTCAGCTTAGTTATTTGAATCATTTGATCATCCTGTTTAGCTACCTCTTTGCAATCATATGAATCAGTCTTAACTATATGATCCATGATATGAATCTGATTTGATAAATTAATATGTCATAATATTTGTTATTTGATATATTATATGCTCAGGGGACGGCGATATGTAACGCCCTGACAAGTTGATATGTTATGTTCGATATATGATATGTTTTAATCATGGCTAGTATACTTGTTCAGTTAAATCAGAATCTGATCATGCCTTATATATTATATGTTAGTTTAATTTATTCTTGCTATTAAAAAACACATGGTTTGATCATTTATATTTGACCATATTTTGTATCATGATCTTATTTAAGTTATATGTAGAATTGTAAATCGTATATATATTTGATATTATCCATTTTCAATTATTATATTGTTAGCATTTGGTGGATTAGATTTGTCTACTGAGTTATTGTATTCATAAACCCTACTAATATTTTTCAAAGACTGAGGAGGAAGAATTAGCTGAAGAATAGAACTTTGCTTAAGGAATTGGATTCAGACTTATTTGGAGGTTATCTAGGATTAGATTTACTGTGTTCTTAAATTTGATGTAGTAGGAACTTAAAAGAGTATATGTACTTTTATATTTCTTTGGTGAGTTGAGAGATTTTATTTCTGCTGCATATTTGATAAAATTTGAGGATTTTATTTTGACAATATAATGAAATATTTAGATTTAATGATGGTAAATGGCATATTTATTGATTGGTTATTTATGTCTCATCATTCATCTTCGATTTGTATGTTATTTGATTCCGTAGTTACGTAACTTGAATCCGAAGTGAGTCTGAATGACTGAACTAGATTAGAGACGTAACAATGTGGTATCAAAGCATATGAATCATGAGAGAACATTAATCATTACTATCTGATCGTAAGCCATACCAAACTAATTTTGAGAGTGTGGGTAGGACAGTCAGGATATGCTTCAATTCTCAAAAATGGAAACTAATTAGACTCTATTGGATATTCAGTATATGGCTAGGATAGTTGGGCATGCATTTATAAATTATACACTTAACTGGTTCTAAAATTAGACTTAAAAAAGGGGATTGGCTGGTCCTTTTAAGAAGGAGAGCCAACTAGAGAAGGTGCCACCTATAGATTTGCTAAGTCATGGAGAATTTGATCTATTGCTATCATAGCCTTGGCTGACCATAGAATCAGGATATATATAGATGCCTACATCATGAACATGATAGATTTAGATGACATACTAGATATGAACTTAATGGAAAAGTATGATGCCTTGTTGGACGGTTGTAGACAAAGAGTTATGTTCCAAGGACCTTTCCTAAAGGAATTCTATATATAATATCTTAGGCATTAGTTAGGTAGGATGTTTGTCTACAAGGAAGGTAAAGAGATTGATTAGAAAGTCATGAGACATTTTTTACTAGGGTGATGATCAATAATAAAACGGCCAAGACAGTGCAAGATATTGAGGTGATTCGGGACTTTCTCAATGTGCTCCTGACGATCTCCCGTAATGCCTACTAGAGATCGATTTTAGCATTGATCTTATACAAGGAACAACACCTATTTCGAAAGCACCATACCGAATGGCTTTTACTGAGTTGGTAGAATTGAAGAAACAACTACATGAACTTCTGGACAAAGATTTCATATGTCCTAGCGTATCACCATGGGGTGTACCAGTGTTATTTGTCCAGAAGAAGGATGGGTCGATGCGTCTATGCATTGATTACTGCAAGATCAATCAGGTTACTATCAAGAACAAGTATCCTTTGCCAAAGATTGAAGACTTGATCAGTTGCAGGCAGCAAAGGTCTTCTCAAAAATTGATCTTCTGTCTAACTATCATCAGTTGTGGATCAAGGATGAAGACATTCTGAAGACGGCTTTCCGTACAAGATACGGTCACTATGAGTTTTTGGTTATACCTTTTGGGCTAACTAATGCCCCTACTGTTTTCATGGATTTGATGAATCGAATCTTTCAACCGTACCTTGACCAGTTTGTTGTTGTCTTCATTGATGATGTGTTGATTTACTCTCCGAATGAGGAGGCACACATGAAACATTTGAAGATTGTTCTTGAGATTCTCAGGACTCTCCAGTTATATGCAAAATTCAGCAAATGTGAGTTCTGGTTGGAGCAAGTCAAGTTCTTAGGGCAGGTTATTTCCAAGGATAGAATTTTTGTAAACCCGGCAAAGGTGGAGACTGTTATGAAGTAGGAGGCTCCAAAGACTATTGTTGAGATTCGAAGCTTTCGTGGCCTGGTTGGGTATTACAGAAGATTTATTGAAGGGTTTTCTGCTTTGGCTGCTCCAATGACCAAGTTGACACGTAAGGGTGCTAAATTCTTTTGGTCAGAAGAGTGTGAACATAGTTTTAAGGAACTGGAGACTAGGTTGACCACTGTTCCGGTACTCACCCTACCGGATGGGATCGATGGCTTTGTAGTGTATATTGATGCATCACGAAAGGGTCTTGGATGCGTACTTATGCAGCATGCCAAGGTTGTGGCCTATGCATCGAGACAACTGAAAGACCATAAGCAAAATTATCCCACGTATGATCTGGAGATGGTTGCTATGATACATCTTTGAGAATCTGGCGACATTACCTCTATAGAGCACAATTTGAAGTGTTCACTGATCACAAGAGTCTAAAGTACATATTTTCCCATAAATATCTCAATCTGAGACAAAGGCGATGGGTGGAGTTCCTAAAAGATTATAACTTTACATTAAACTATCACCCAGGCAAAGCGAATCTGGCAACTTATACATTGAGCAGAAAGTTGATAGCTTTACAGTTACACTCCGACTAGAAGGCCATGGAAGATGTTATTGAAGGTACACCTCAGGTTCATGGTGGGAGGTCGTACTCGATGCATATGACTACTAGGTTTGTTCTGATGGACCGAATCATTCAAGCTCAAGAGAAAGATCAACCCATTCATGCTATGATTGGAAAGCCTGACATTATACAAGGATCTGATAGTGGCATTCGGCTAAACAACAGGTTATGTGTGCCGAATGATGTTGAACTCAGGAGAGAGTTGATGGCTGAAGCCCATAAGTCGCAATTTTTCATACATCCAGGCAGTATGAAGATGTATCGCGACTTGAAAAAGAACTTATGGTCGTCAGGCATAAAGAAGGATATTGCTAACTTTGTTTCCAAATGTTTAACATGTCAGCAAGTGAAGGCGGAACATCAAAGATCTGCTGATCCATTGCAGTCAATGGAAATCCCATGTGAAAGTGGGAACATATTACTATGGATTTCATCACAAGACTACCCAAGACAAAGAAGCAGCATGACATGATTTAGGTGATTGTAGATCAATTGACTAAGTATGCACATTTTTTGACCATTCACAAGACTCAGTCATTTGAAGAATTGACTAGACTTTACATTGACGAAATCATTCGACTACATGGCGTGCCAGTTTCCATTATTTCAGATAGGGATTCCAGATTCACTGCTCGATTTTGGAAGAGTCTACAAAAGACATTGGGCACCCAACTTAAATTTAGTTCTGCTTTTCATCCTCAGACCGATGGTCAGTCTAAGAGGACTATACATACGCTCGAGGACATGTTGAGGGTATGCAACATAGAGTGGCAGGGTAGCTAGGATGATCAGTTGCCTTTGATAGAGTTTGCGTATAATAACAACTATTATTCTAGCATCGGGATGGCACCATACGAGGCACTTTATGAGAGGCCATGTAGATCGTATGTCTGTTGGTCAGAAGTTGGTAAGAGAACTTTATTAGGACCTTAGATTGTCCAAGATTGTTCAGAAAAGATCGACATCATTAGGAAGCGACTACTTACTACTTAGAGCCGACAGAAGAGTTATGCAGATAATATGAGACGAGAGTTGGCATTTGAAGTAGGAGAATATGTGTTTCTCAAGGTGTCTCCCACAAAAGGTGTGATGCGTTTTGGGAGGAAAGGGAGTCCGAGATTCATCGGGCCATTCGAGATTCTTCAACGAATGAGCGAAGTGGCTTACAAGTTGGCTTTGCCACCAGCATTGGCCAATGTGCATCCAATGTTCCATGTATCGATGCTCAGGAAGTACATCTCTTATCCATCTCATGTAATTGAGTATGAGCCACTAGAGGTACAATCGGACTTATCTTATAAAAAAAAAGCCAATTCGCATATTAGATCATAAAGAACAAGTACTCCGAACCAAGATGATTCTTCTAGTGAAGGTTTTATGGCAGAACTATTCTACGGAGGAAGCTACCTAAGAGACAAAGGAAGATATAAAGAAGAAGTATCCATATTTATTCGATGAGTTATGCTAATTTAAATTTCGAAGACGAAATTTCTTTAAGGAGAAGAGGATGTTATATCCTAAACCTCAAACCCATTAATTTGTTAATGGGCCAAGCTTAATTAAGCTTAATTAGATTTAAATAAGTCTAATTAAGTCAAATAATATGTTAAAATGATTTAAATCTGTTTAATATTTATTTAATAATATAATAATAAGTTTAGAATTGATAAGTCATTAGTTAAGTCAAAACAAGCCCAATAACTCCATTAGTAACCCAATTAGGAAACTAGTTAGATTCCAACACTTGGTCAAATTTTCGGATCTGAAAACGGTGATAAAACGCTGTTTTGCGAGCGCAATAACTTCGCGCCCAAAAAACCAAAAATGATATGGCATATATGGTTGGAAAGAGGATATAAAAGACTACAACTTTGTCAAAAAGACTAAAAACTAATTTCGACGTTTAATGGGTCGAATCAGAGGAGGTTTATGGGAGGAAACCTATTCTGCACGAAAATCTGGGTTCCCAATTTGAATCGGAACACTTTAGCTTGTTGGCTAAGGAAGCTACGGTTTGACTGCGACTTAGAAATTTTGGGGGCTTAATTTGAGTAGTATTAAGAAGCCAAAATAGTATATATGAGGCCTTGAAGTCATACATAAGGCCTCCTCCACGCAGCCCCAAGATAAGAGATAAGAACATAGTATTCTTCATGAGAAAGAGGAGTATTTTGATTTAATTCTCTTTAGAAATTGATTATAATGGATAGATTGTTGTTCTTTGAGATTTAGAAGTCGTGGGAAAAACCTTAGATTACAAGAAAACCGAGATTGGAGTACTAGAAGGTAATTGAAAAGCATTAGAGGGAAGTGTTCTTCGTGTTCTTGAGGTAGGTGATGATAACCCATTGAATGATATTTTGTATTAATATAAAAACTTCGTTTTGATTTTCAAAAGTGGTCAAACATACTTTCTAGAACTATAATATGCCAACCCATGACTTTAGATTTCACATTGATTTAGGAATATTTGATCAAATTCGCAATATCCTATATTCTGCAAATTCAGGACCTATAACTACGTTTTTAAGGACCTATACCTACGGTTTTCAGAAACTGTGACAAATTTTCAGCTTGAAATTAAATTGACCAGAACTCTTTTATTCCTTGGCCAATTGACTTGAAATTTTGAACACACTTTTATTTCGACCTGTTATACCTTTTGGTAAAATCTCATAAATTTTAGATCTCATTTATCTATTATTTTGCTATTTATTCGATTGGCCCAATTTGACTTAAGTTATTCATATGTCATTTGATGCTCTAAATCCTTCATTTGACGTCGGAATTATATGAAACTTTGTCCATATTATTCATTTGATTTATTGAACATGTTAACCAAGTTTGATAATTTTCTGAATCTATTTGCTATTTTCAACTTTATTTGTTTATTTTTCGTCTCTGAAAATTTATTTTATTAGCTGAAAATTATAATTCTTTGTCCGAAAAATTTGATAAAATTTTAGTAATATGTGCTTCTGTCCAGCAACCTATTTTGATTAGCTTTACTCTGATTATTCATCTCTATGACCAAGTTGGCCTTTTAAGTGGTTATTTTGTAAGTAAAAGTACGTATTTTGACTTATACATATATGTAGCACTTTGATAATTTAAATTCTAGATCTTTGTTCGTCTTCTATCATCATTTGATCTATGTCATTAAGATTGTGTCATAATTATTTGACTTTATTTGGATATTGCCATCTTAAGGAGATATTTGGCCCGATTCCATTATAAGCATACATATTGGATAAGGTATTTTGTTTGGAACCCGAGGGCAAACATGTGGAATCCTAATTTCTGGCCGGCTAAAACTAGGGGACAGCGATACATAACGTCCTGACAGTTTGGAGTTGGATGGGACTTGGACTCTCTGATTTTGCGCAGTGACCATAACCTCTATATTATTTGCCTAGATGCTTTGATATTTGTTTTGTTTGACTCCTTATGTTATGGTTTGGGTGCATGTCCGTTAACATTTGATATGATATATTTGAGATGATTTTATTAGCACATAATCTGAAATGTTTATTCTATGTATTTATTTGAATTCAGCTTAGTTATTTGAGTCATTTGATCATCCTGTTTAGCTATCTCTTTGCAATCATATGAATCTGTCTTAACTATATGATCTATGATATGAATCTGATTTGATAAGTTACTATGACATAATATTTGCTATTTGATATGTTATATTCTCAGGAGACGGCGATATGTAACATCCTGACAATTTGATATGTTATATTCGATATATGATATGTTTTGATCATGGCTAGTAGACTTGTTCAGTTAAATCAGAATCTGATCATGCCTTATATGTTATATGTTAGTTCAATTTGTTCTTACTATTAGAAAACACATATGATTTGGTAATTTATATTTGACCATGTTTTGTATCATGAACTTATTTGAGTTATATGTAGAATTGTGAATTGTATATATATTTAATATTATCTATTTTCAATTATTATATTATTAGCATTTGGTGGATTAGATTTGTCTACTGAGTGGTTGTACTCATAAACCCTACTAATATTTTCACAGACCGAGGATGAAGAATTAGCTGAAGAATAGAACTTTGCTTAAGGAATTGGATTCAGACTTATTTGGAGGTTATCTAGGATTAGATTTACTGCTTTCTTAGATTTGATGTAGTAGGAACTTGAAAGAGTATATGTACTTTTATATTTCTTTGGTGAGTTGAGAAATTTTATTTCCGCTGCATATTTGATGAAATTTGAGGATTTTGTTTTGACAATATAATGAAATATTTAGATTTAATGATGGTAAATGGCATATTTATTTCTTGGTTATTTATGTCTCATCATTCATCTTCGATTTGTATGTTATTTGATTCCGTAGTTATGTAACTTGAATCCGAAGTGAGTCTGAATGACTGAACCATATTAGGGACGTAACATTACAAGTCTTATTGCCGTACTGTAGAATTTTTCTTTTTAGCTTCGTTGGTATCTTGCGGTCACACAAGACTCCCGTGGCAAGTCTCCACTTCACCTATCTTACTTTCATCCTATGGCTAACATCATCATCGTACCCTCCGTCTTCTTGGAGAATCGGACCAAGATATTTGAAATTGGTGCTTTGGGGTAATGTCATCCCATTCAAGTTAACTCCCTCATTTTCGCATATCCGACCTTCACTAAACTTACAATGCATATATTATGTCTTAGTTCCACTTAACCTAAAATCCTTAAGACTCTAAAGTGCTCCTCCAAAGCTTTAGTTTTCTATTAACTCCCTCATGCGTCTCATCTATCAACACAATATCATCCGCAAACATCATACACCACGGAATGTCCTCTTATATATCCTTTGTTAAATCATCTACAACTAATGCAAAAAGGTAAAGACTTATTGTTGATCCTTGATGTACGCCAACATAAATAAGAAAATCTCTTGTTTTCCCTCCACACTAGTAGTTACTCCTTTATACATGTCTTTTAATACTTGTATATATCTAGTAGATACCCGCTTGCGCTCCAACACCCACCACAAGACATCTCTTAGAACTTAAATTGATTTACAACACTATAAAAAGTAAGCAAACCCTAACATACCCTTAAACTTGATTCTATACCAAAATACCTCTAACCTAAGAAAATGGTGCAAAAATCACACAAAAATTTCCTAAAAAATAGAAAAGTGGCTAAATGGACCATAAACAGCCCAGACAAGATATTCATATAATCATCGTCTACAGCCCCCCGTGTTAGGTAGCATCTGAAGCATCTCCGAGCCACAGGGAAGCCAGCACAATCCTTCGTTGACAATAAATGTGCTCTAGGTCGAAGCGGACCCAAGCTTTAATATCCTTACAAATACTTCCTGGCTAGAACTCAATCCCCTCAAGTAACGGTCACAGCTGCTCTGGTACCACCCTAAAAGATCCGGATCAAGTCATTGGAGCTCTACTTGCGTTATCCATGTGTCATATAAAGACAATCAACCTCTCCAATGAACCAGGTATTGGTGATGTGCTTTATCCCTAATTGAACCTCTCCTTAGGAACTTATCCACCTGCCTCTGTAACTCTACATATTCCGCAGGGTTCATGTGATAATGTGGCATGCTTAGCATAGTGGATTTTGGAACCAAATCAATCTGGCGTGTACTAGACATAGACGGGCACTCTGACGAGGAATACTAGTAGTGGAGGGTGCTCTACTGAGGGTATCCTGTCTAGGTGGACTCTTGGGCTGGAATACTAGTAGTGGGAGGGTGCTCTATTAAGGGTATCCTATCTAGGTGGACTCCTAGGCTGTGAAGAATATAGCATAATATGACGAGCATCATACTTAAAGGTGGATGTATTATATTGATTATAGAGGGTTGTGTCCGCATCGAATTGCCATGGCCTACTTAGGATAATGTTACTAACCTCGATTGGCAACATGTCACACCAAACCTAGTCTTAATATGAGTAGAACTGAATCAAAACTAAGCACCCCGTATGGACCAAGATAAAAGTGTCATCCACCCAAGACACTAAGTATAGCCTAGGATGATCCACATGGGCATAGAAGTCAAGGCAATAAGGCGACCCAAGGCGTACTTGGGCTCCTTGAATGCCTAAGCGCTTAGGCACCTGCCTAAGCGGTCGCTAGGCGGCACCTTCACAATCAAGTGGTGGGGGGAAGGGGAGGGAGAAATACTCACAAATAGAGAGGCAAACACTTAAAGAGAAGGGAGAAGAAAGGACAAGCATATGGAAAACTTATGAAGGGTGACAAGATGCTAATGGCTACAAAAGGTTACAAATTTGTGGACGTGGGCGAGTAGGCTTTGGCCTCGTCGTGGCCATCATAATGAGGAAGACAAGATAGGCCATACAACCCTATTTATCTTAGGATTGGGTCCCAAAGAACCCGATTTAATTAGACCAAGAACTAGCCTAGGCATTTGCTAGGCATGTTAGGCGCTCCTAAGTGCGCCTAAGTAGTGTCTCGGCATGCATTTTTTAAGGCCCAATAAGGCGTTAACTGCTTAAGCCTTGAAAATAAGCCTTGTTGCCTAAGCAGTGCCTAGGCGTAAACCTTGACAACTACACACGGGTCAACCCAAAGCATGCCAACGTGCTATTGGAGATCGCAACAATACAACTCCTACCATTAATATTGATCTTGCACACCTTTCCTCCCAACTTGACATAAGTGTGAAAGATCGAGGTCTGACACCAGTCATCACTCTCTTTTGGAGAACAAACTACGCCTACCCCCACCATCGAGGAGGTCTTGGATATCCTCCATCTGATAATACTCAAGCTAAAGGCAGCCCACGAGCTCAACATCAGACTAGAACTCATTTGCTAACTCAAGGTCTGCTACATAACTCTCCTCCTCCGGAACAAGGTGGAGATCCTTAAACTCAGCTCCTCCTATAACCATGGTTCGTGTGGGGCACTGCACAACATAACAATCATACCCATTCCACTTGAAATGCTGGGTGTGGATCCCACAACCAACAATGACTCTCCAATGATGTTCCTTTCCCCTTATCTTCCCGTCTAACAGATGGAGCAATAATCTGTGGGTAGGCAGGAGGGGCAAGAAGGGGTAACGACTGATCCTTGGGAGGGGGGAATCACGGCCTAGGAGTTAGGGGCTCTTGACAAGTAGGCTATTAGGGTTTAATCATAGGGCCCCTATGAGGGTAACCTGGAGCAATATAAGGGTCAAGAGATCGTGGAAAAGGTGGACACAAGCTTAAGAAGGGCTCAATCTCAGACTCAAGCTGCTCAGCCTTAAGCACAACCTAATAGGCATACTCTAAGGTGGTCACATCTTGCCTGAACAACTCATGCTGATAACTCAAATAGAGACCCTTTCAAAAGTGCAAAAGAGTCATCGCACTTTCCTCATTGACACTGCATCTCAAAAGATACTCATCAAACTCAGTGATGTACTCAGAGATGAATCAACTCCCCTAAGTAAGAATCTGCCACTAGTCAATAAGGCGATGACAATAGGTGGCAGAAGGTACTTCTCGTGAAGTTTCACCTTCATCTTGTCCCCAGTATCCACAGACTCCTAATGTCGCTACTTGAGAAGGGCCTCGACATTAGACTAGAAGGTCTTAGCTTGGCCCAGTAGCTTCATCTTGGCACATCGAACTCGCCGAGCATCAGACATTTCATAACACTCAAAGTAGTGGTTCATGCCAACGTCCCAATCCGAGTAGACCTTCGGATCTAGGGACCCATTAAAGCTAGGCCTCAATACATTCCATAAGACCAGGTTATCCAATACTACCTAGTCATGGAACAGCCCACACTTCTACTCTAGACCACATCACATTAGCTCTGGGAAGTCTATATGCAACTAGGTGGTCATCCACCTCAACATCCAAGGCTCATCCTCAAAATCAGCTCCACAATCTCTCCTGTCATCGGCCCTCTAAGCTCTAGGGGCTTGAGGAGGAGTCCTTCCTCGATGATCAACTAGGGGTAGTTTAGCAGGACCATGAGGGGCTCTCTCTACCGCAGCGACTCAACTAATCACACCCTGAACCGAACGATCCGTATCCTCAAGACTAGCCTTTACGGCCCTAATAGACCCCTCAAGATGATCAAATTGCTCCTCAAGCATTGGTCCATCTGATCTACCCTTTCCATGAGCTGGCGCATCATATCAGTCAAACTAGGACCCATCTGGGCCTCATCACTAGAATTGAACATAGGTGCTGGTAGGTAGTAATGAATACCATTACGGGTGGGCATGCAAACCTCTAGACGCTAACTCAGACTCACAAACTTTGATTGGTGCACCCAAGACAAGCTAACCTGATTCTGATATCCAAAATGATGTGGGACAACTATCGGAGCCTAAGAAAACTACTAAGTATGCAACGAGATTAGTAACTAGCAGCGTAACAGAAAATAGACACTAAAACACACAGCGACCAGCAAGATAAATACGTCAAAATAATAGAAATTGGGCCCAAAAAGTCATCCATTGTGAAAGTAACTAGCAGCGTAACAGAAAATAGACACTAAAACACACAGCGACCAGCAAGATAAATACGTCAAAATAATAGAAATAGGGCCCAAAAAGTCATCTATTGTGAAGTGGAAACATAGGACCATTGATAGTTAAGGAACTATAACAAGTCTAGGATATTAGACAACCACAGGTAAGGCTCAGATGGGTCCTCTAGGGTGGATTCTCGCTCTCACAATCCAGCAATGAGATGTGATTCCTTGACTAGGGACCTTATCTCATAGTCAACGATAAATGAAAAGCAAACGCAGAACAAGCAAGTGCTGAGCAAGGGAATAAAATGCAAGCCTACATGTTGGCGCATAGGTGACAATCCCCTGGCACTCACATCCCCCAGAAACGCGAAAGCACAGTAGAATGGCCTAACCCCTTGCAGGGGGATAACAAGCAAATGGGGAGGGGAAGAGTATGATGGGTGGTTGACAGGTCTGCAGATGTCGCAACAAAGTCAATGGTGCTGTCCATGGACGATGAGCATGGTTGGCGACACGGACAAGTCGTCGATGACACACGGACATATTCAAACAGCAGGGTACATTGCGCCCGGAGGTGGGGACGACGACCAGTGCCTGGTCGACGGAGGGGCAGCACACTCGCGGTATAACAGGCATGCGAAATGGTGTGCCGAGTTGCAGAACTGGCATGCTGGCACGGTAGCACACGAACGGGCGCACTGAGGTGGCGGAGAAGCAGTTGGGTGCACTGGGTGGGGGCACAGGAGGGCCCAGCGTGCACAAACGCACAATGCACACACGTCGTGCAACAGCATGCTATGCCCGCGCAGGGAGTTCTGCGAGTGCACTGTGCGCACGAGGACAGCGGCATGCACTCGTGTGGTGTGGCGCACGGGGATCCACGTCCGTATGTTGCATATGGTCAGACAAAAACACACACACAGACACACACACACAGGAGGACAGTGTCCGATGGTGGCAATGGCAGAATGGGGTTTGGGCATCGCACCCATCCCATCTCAAGGTACCCTCCTCCGTCTCAAAGAAGCTCTAAGAAAAAAGTCAAAAATCGCAGTAATAATTTACTAAAAAATAATAAATTATCTCACAGAACTATATAAAGAGTAAAGAAACCATAATGGACCCCTAAACTTGACTTTAGATCAAAAATACCCTTAACTTGAGAAAATGGTGGGAAAATCGCACAGAAAATTCTTAAAAAATAGAAAAGTGACTAAATGGACACTAAACAGGCAGAACAAGATATCCACGGAATCATCATCCAGAGGCCCACCTATCAAGCAACATCTGGAGTGTCTCTGAGTCACAGGGAAGTTGGCATGGTCCTCTGTTGATGGTAAATGCGCTCCAGGTCAAAGCAGACCCGAGCTCTGGTGTCCTCACCATTATCTCATCAATCTTTGGCTAAGATCTCATACCCTATCCTTTGTCATCCATTACACTTGGGAAGCTTCATAACTATGATAAAGTGCAACACACATAGGAAATCGCATTCATGCCACATCCCCCCCACCCCTCCTCTACAACACACCATCCTTCTCCTTTACCTCAACCAACAAACCAGCCAACCAATCAATCAAGCAATTAAAGACGAGCCTTATCTGAACAATCTAAGGTTGGCTAGGATCTCTTTGTCTCCTTTATAAGGATTCATTACATTAGGGAAGCTTACAATACACATAGGAAATTGTATTCCTACCGTCTCTCCTTCCCTCTTCATGATTAAGATAAGCTACACCACAAAATCCCTCATTTTTATCAACCATCCATCCAGTCACATTAATCAACCAATTAACAACAAGCCTTCATCTCATCAATCTCACACTGACTAAGAACTCATTGCCCCCATTAGAAGGATCAACTATTTTCTCACTCACTCAATCAGTCCCTTCTGTCCTGATGATATGCACACCAATCAGGAGTGAAAGGCAGACCCAAAGGATCTACAACTTCTCAGGATAGCAGCTTCTTAGTTTATACCTCTTGGTCAACAAAATAAAAATTCACAATTTCTTAAAAAGAACATTATCCATGTTGCATCTAGCTCACAGTAAACCAAGTTACTTGGCTATTAGTTGCCTTACAGAAGATCACATAACTCTTAATCAACAAAGTAAAACGTCACCATTTCCTAAGAAAAAATCATGAGGCCTCAGCCACAGATTGAAAAATGCTGCCATAACATTTTTTGTTCCACAGCTTAAGCTTAAGCTTCATTTTGTTTGAGTTTTCCACTAACAACAAATGCCGGAGCACCAAGATTAAACCTAGTTTAGATACAATCCACATTATTTGGTTGATACTTGCCTTTGAGAAAATCATGTATGCCATATCAAATTTCCCTCTTGCTATTTATACTAGTTCCAAAGTGTAAGGAGAATCCCTGAAGGTCCCTGGATGCATGAGCTTTAAATCGTGCAACCAAAATTATTTTGTTGATTGTTGCTTTTGAGAAGATCATATATCCCCATATCAAAACTGCCTCTTTTCCTATGCACTTAGATTCTTTCCAAAGAGTAGGGAGAATCTTTGAATGCTGCTGCTCCCTGGATGGGTGAGCTTTAAAATGTGCAACCAAAAAGGTACTCTTCTACCTGCTAACTAGCATCATGAGCCTGTTGGCAGTCCCTCACTTTTTAAACCTAACACAACCAGGCAGTTGGCACCACCCTATAAAGGGTAGACATCAGCACAAGAACCAATGATAAAACTTGGCATTAATTTGGTGTTATTTCTATATTTATATGTTTATTTCATATTATTTATTGTATACAGGCGTTTTATATTTGTTAGAATATGTATAGAAAAAAATCTAGGATGGGACACTAGAATTGTCCGGACATTGAGACGTCCATTCCAATAGAAAAATGGGACAGAGACCGGGAGGGGATTGACAACTATGACATGTATAGAAAATATGAGATAAAGATGAAGATGCTGAGATAGATGTGTCGAAAGATTGGAAAGGATAAGATTTGGAATGAATGCATATGACGAGACTTAATTATAGCACAAATTGATGTTAAGATTGGGGGAATTGGGCTGACATGGTTCGGTACATGCACTGTTGTCCAAGTTCAATGTCAGCAGGTGCGATTTAATTTAAGTGCAGGTAGCTAAAAAAACTCATGGAAGGAAGGCCTTGGATAAGATGGGTTTTTTTTTTAAGGTGGATAGTACCACAATTATATTAAAAACAAAAGGTAATGAACAAATGTACAGAGCAGCTCACAAAAAGGGCACTTGGCCCCCCCAAAGCACTAAGCTGGTGCCCCTCAACTATCTCCCAAAACATCAAAAAAGGAGGATGAGCTCATAATGCTCGTACAACAGACCCTCACCCACTCCCTCACTTTAGCACAAACAAAAAGAGCGACCCTTTGTGGGTCTGCAAACTCCTTTCTAAAGATCCTCTCGTTCCTTTCACCCCAAATGGCCCACAAAGTCGCATGAAGAATCAGCCACCAAATTACTTGGTCCTCCTTAGACAACAAATACTTAGCCCATTGCTGAAAAAGGTTATCCACCCCACTCCCCAGCCGCACATGTTGGCGAACTTTAGACACCAGGGTCGGCCACATCTCCTTCGCAAAAGAGCAGGTAACAAACAAGTGATCTAAAGATTCATCGTGGTTTCCACACAAAACACAAACTGAAGGCACATCACACCCAAAGCGTAACAATCTGTTGGTGGTCGAAGCCTGCCCACAGAGATCCGCCACACAAGAGTCTTCACCTTCAACGGGGATTTCAGAGCCCAAATCTGAAAGAAAAAGGACTCCTCAATCCTCCGTCCACAATGACTTGATACACCGATCTGACAGAGAAGACCCCCCAAGAAGACCACATCCATAGCCAAGAGTCTTCCAATGATACATCAACCGACCACTGTTGAAGCAAAACAAGCAAGGCAGCTAATTCATGGATCTCCTCCCTAAGATTCCAACGGAAGGAGGGAATCCACACTCCTGAAACTGGATCCACCATATGAGCTACCACTACATGAGGATCAGAGGAGATGTCAAAAAGAAGTGGGAACAATCACGAAAGCAAAGTCGGCCCACACCACTTCTCAGTCCAGAAGCAACATCGATGGCCATCACCAAGTCGAACCTTTGTAGCAGCAAGAATAATATCTGATGCTTGAAGGATACCCTTCCACACACTAGAAACATTGTATTCAGTAAGAAGGACAATATCCCAGATCCTTCTGGAACTGTAGTACTTATCCTTGGATAAGATGGTTTGACATAGTTAAAAAAAGAAAAGAAAAAAAATGTGACCATCCTAGGTTAGAACATAAACATGCCTTTGGATAGAATAAAGTAATGGGATAGGATTCATGTAGCTAACCCCAACAAAATGGGACAAGGCTCTAATGAATGTTTGCAAAGGTCAAAGACAACCAACTGTGTACTGTCCTCTGACTTGGTGGTTACAGGCCATAAACAAATTCAGCTTAAATCTTCAAAAGGCATCTTCAAAAGGCAAAATCCAAAGAAAAATTATTGAAATACATGATCCTTAATAACAATAGAGTCTCCTATCCAACCAAGAATCACATACAAATATAATATTCTTAGAAAGTAGTCTTATACGTAGGGCTGGCAATCAGCCGAGCCGAGCCGAGCTTTGGATGGCTCGGGCTCGGCTCGGGTCAAAGAAGCTTGGCTCGAGCTCGAGCTCGGTTCGAGCTCCAAATCTGGGCTCGAGCTAGGCTCGTCCCATTTTTGCCAGGCTCGAGCTCAAATCACACAAATTTGGACAGATTTTATTTAGTTTTAGTCATTTGATGTACAGTTGGAATGAGGATCTTTTAGTAAATATACCTACTTGACTTAATTTGGAGAAATTAAAAAAATATACTAAATTGTCGAGCCGGCTCACGAGCTCACAAGCCAAGCCACAGTAAGCTTGAGCTCGGCTCATTAAGCTATTCGAGCTTTAATCTAAGATTGAGCTTGGCTCGTTTGAGATTTCGAGCCGAACCCAACCGAGCCGAAACCAAGCCAAGCCCGAGCAGCTCGGCTCATTGCCGGCCCTACTTATACGCATTCATTGATAATGAAAAAGGGAATACATAGTGTAATAAATACAAATATACCTCCTCTATACAAACACAAAAGGCACTCAAAAGGGCTATATTGTAACACAAAATTACTAGGGATAATAATAAAACAAAAAAAGAAAGGGTTTAAATATAAAATGTCTTTTAAGGGTTTAAATGAAAATATTATTGATAGGATAAGGATACGGAGATATACTACTGGATAACGGTAATAGTTTTTTGGAAGGTAACCAAATAGGCCACAAATTCAATGAAAATAAATGCAAACAGTACATCAGAGAGCGATACAAAGCTCTCAAATCACACACAAACCCCTTACAATCATGAAAAAAAACCCACCCCAAAGATCCCCAAGATATCTTATCAAGGTGATAAGATATTATAACAAAGTAGATAACAAGATTACAAAATCAGCCATTCATCCTAAGCCACTGCTGCAAAGTAGACATAAGATGAGAGGATTTCAGATCCACTTCTACCCTTGCAGTTTTTCCCCATTCAGAGACCCATTTAATAACCTTCCTCATGATGTTGTAGATGCTATTATACTCATCTCTGAACCTTCTATAATTCCTTTCAGTCCAAGCTCCCCACAGAAATGCTGGAAGAATTATAGACCATAGCTCCCTCTCAGATAAGGTAGGGCATAACTTACCCCACCCATCCAACATCTGGTACACTAAGGAGGTTCCTCCCAAGTGATATTTAAGCACCTGCAGCAGGACAGCCACCAAGCATTGATAATTCCACAGTGGCAAAACAGATGATCAGCTTCCTAATCAAATCTTCCACAGAAAATACATGTAAGCTTCTGCACAGGAAAAAACTCTCTCCACTGTGGGTAGCCTCCCCAAAGCCATCTTCCAAAGAAATAGATTGATCTTGCAGGGTAATAGCTTAACCATACTGTAGGCCCCTAGGGCACTCTGGTTCTACTGTCATTAATCACTCTTAACATAGCACTAACAGAAAATATACCTTTAGAATTCCAAACCCATAGCCTTTTGTCGTCACAGTTTCTTTGCAGCCCAAATTTATGTATGATGTTGAGAACTGCCACCAACTGTTGAAATTCTTGAACTATAAAGTCTCTTCTAAATGTCAAGTTCCATGGATTAGAGTACAACTGGATAACGGTAATAGTTAATGGTTAAGGGTTAAAGGGTAAATCCTTATCTAAAAAGGACACTTGTCCTAAATCTAATTCATGCTTATCTAAAAGGGACACTTGTCCCAAATCCAATATATGCTTATCCAAAAGGGACACTTGTCCCAAATCCACGAATTGCTTATCCAAATGGGACATTTGTCCCCATCCCAAGTGCTGCCCAATACTATAAATAAGAGGGCATTCCCTCCCCTTCCACTCCATCCCAGCCATCCCTTCCCTAGGCAAGAAGAGAGAGAGAGAGAGAGAGAGAGAGAAGAAGAAGAAGAAGAAGGAAGAAACCAGCTACCCTCAGAGTTCCAGCAGTGATCCAACAGCTACGTGGCGACGACCCGTAGAGGCTTCAACAGCGCACTTCTCTCCTCAGAGGTAGGGTGATACTGTCCTGCTATCCCTCAACTGGTAGATTAGAGTCCGCTTAGACACCTAAATTAGTTTAATAGACGATCATAAATGTTAAAAATGAGTCTCTATCAAATAAGGTTTCTTGAATGATTTTCTCATAAAATTGATGAAGAAAGTCTATCAAACGAAACTACTTCCTTTTATCGACGATTTTGATTATTGAATTATGATAGTTTAGCAATTACAATCATTATCTCATAACCTCAATGATTACGATTTTGTATTGTTATGAAGAAAATATTTCTTATTCTCTGTTTATGTACATGATAAAGAAGTAACACTGCAACACTAACGGGATAGGATATATGATTTATCTCCTAGGGACAAGGGGATAACCGAGCCTTGCTCCTTACGATTGGCATTGTTGGGGCGCGGAGCCTTTTCCAACGCTCGCTCCTCACAATTGGCACTGTCATGGCGCAGAGCGTCTCTATATAATGGAGTCAGTGTCCAAGCTCGAGACATTCCCGACTAGGCTCGAGACATTTCCGACTAGGCAGAGGATAGAAAACCTACTTGAAGTGCACCCTTGACTGGGACAGGGGCTATGTGGTATGGAGACCACATCTCCAGATCAGCTGAAAGACCCATGTCACCTGGAAGAGTGTCCGGAAACTCTCTGAGACAGACAGGTATTTGCCACCGCCAGTGGGGTGGTTGTCTCTTGTTACTTCTTAAAGATAAAAAGTTATTTTTTTGACGGCAGGAGGCTGATCATGACATGTTCAAAAATATGACAAATGACAATTATTATTTAAAGTCTATTCCTATTTTTCTTTGAAATAAATGAGCACTAAGGAGGAGATCATGAAAAGTGTCGAACATGATAATTGTGATCTTATTGACCACCAGGTCTGGAAAAACTCAGAATGATTATTCATTCTGATGATAAAATGACGAAATGATACTTATGCAAATGTTCTTATGAACTATGATGATTCTTTCAAATGATTCATGTATGATTCAATCAAATATTTCACTGTTTATATGCTTATTTGATTATTGCCACATTCTTCTACTTAAATGGTATATGAAAGGACTTTAATTTTTAATATTGGATCAGTAGGGAGTAAATGATCCGTACTAAGTTTTTGTTAGAACTAATAAAAGTTAATTAAATATTTTTCAGGAGAGAATTGTTGACCACAGTAAGGCTGCGTTTCCGACTTCACCAGTTGCATCAGTGCTAGTGGTTTGTACAGTCTTAATTGGTCTATTTTGTGCCTTTTATGCTTGGCTATGTAATATCTTACTTTTCTCAATGTGTTCAAGGACATGTATATCTATGGAAACACCAGTAATAAGAATATTTAAGAGTTTGCAATTTCCATTGTTATTTTTATTTATACTTTTGTGACATCGACCCAAACTGATCCTAGTTACGACGAACCTCGGATCGGGTGATGGGTCCATTCTTGTGTATATTTGAGAATATAAATTCACAAAGGTGGGGCCGTCACAGGTGGTATCAGAGCAAAGTTTGGGAATAAGCACAGAATGTAGATAAGAGTACAAGGACGTCAGACACATGTCCTTCTGACAAGCATAGCCAATGGATTTATTTGACCACTATTACGACAATTGGTAATCGAATGTTATTATCCTTCGTGTGAAGGTGCAATGGCATTGGAGGGGGGGTCTGGATCACCACACAACACTGATTTAGAACTGACGGTCACAACATTCCTCAACATATGGAAAACTTTATCAGGATCATGTGGCAATCTATGAGTCATTTTCAAACTAGAAGCAAAGAGGCTAATGAAGGATCCAATTCCAAGGATAACATGCCAGGTCTGACAAATGCATTTTTAAAATTGAATCCTCCAAACTTTTTTGGACAGTCCAACCCTGAAATAGCTGAATATTGGGTTCAAGAAATTGAAAAGGCCATTGATGTTCTAGAATGCCCAGCAAAGGAAAAGACAACATTAGCCACATACATGCTAAAAGACAGTGCCAATGAATGGTGGTGTACCCATCGTAATATTGTTTTCAAGGACAGTCGACTAGGAATATTTCATGGGAAGAATTCTTGAAAGAATTTCATAATTAGTATTTTCCAAGACATCTTGCATACAAAAAGGAGAGGGAATTTATGGAGTTAACACAAGGAGATATGATTGTTCATGAGTTTGAAGTAAGATTTGTAGAATTGGGAAGATTTGCCCCACACATAATAGAAAATGAGGAGCATAGAGCCTTGATATTCATTGAAGGACTAAGAAGTAATATTAGAGAGAAAGTGGCTCAATTATGTTGCAAGACCTTGGCCGCAATAGTTCAAACCGCAGCAGCTTCAGAGATGGAAAGAGAACAATTTTTGAAGGAAATGAGGATGAAGGCTCCAACCTTTAACAAAGATAGATCTAATAGAAATTTTCCTACCATACTCCCTAGAAGGTGTCCACCCACAGCAGTTAATTCAAAGGCAAAGAAGCAATCTGATTTTAGGCCTGGAAAAGGGAGATCTCCATATCAAGCACCTTTACCCTCAGCTACACAAGGGAGCAATCAGAAGCTGCAACAATTGTGGAAGAATACACGGTAGAAAGGAGTGTTATTTTATAACTAGAAGATGTTTCACATGTGGGCAACAAGGCCATATCTCTCCGAATTGTCCTCAACAAGGTGAAGCCAATATGGGAAATGCTAAAAGGCAAAAACCCAAGGAAGGGTGTATGCTCTTTCCAAAAGTGACACACAGACCCCCAACATGGTCGAAGGTACATTACTTATCCTTGACTCATGGGCCAAAGTCTTAATTGATTTTGGTGCCACATATTCTTTTATTTCAAAAACATTTGTAGACAGTTTATCATCTGATATGCCAATGAAAGAAAACACTTCGGTGGTAGAAACCCCTACTGGAGAAACTATACCGGTCTTATTCCAACTAGAAAATGTGAACGTAGAAATTGAAGGAAGACATCTGCCAATTAATCTTACATGTTTTAAATATGAATGATTATGATGTTATTTTGGGTATGGATTGGTTGGAACAAAATCATGCGCAGATTAATTGTGTCAAGAAGAGAGTTAGATTTGAAAGGCCAGAAGATCAGATTTTCTACTTTAAGGGTACTCCACAGAACTCTAAAAGTCCATGCATCTCTTTTCTAAAAGTCCAGAAGCTACTTAGACACCATTGTGAAGCGTACTTAGCAGCATTTACAGTGGTAGACAACCCCACACTTCCTATAGAAAGATACCCGTGGCCAATGAATTTCTACATGTATTTCCTGAAGACTTGCCTGCTTTACCTCCACATCGAGAAGTAGAATTCTCTATTGGACTGATGCCAGGCACAGGGCTGATTTCTAAGGCTCCTTGCCTGATGGTTGCAGCAGAACTGCGGGAATTGAAAACCCAATTGCAAGAACTTTTGGATAAGGGTTTCATTAGACCTAGCACATCACCTTGGGGTGCTCCTGTTATGTTTGTCAGAAAGAAAGATGGGTCATTAAGATTATGTATAGATTATAGACAATTGAACCAGGTGACAGTGAAAAACAAGTATCCTCTTCCAAAGATTGATGACCTATTTGACCAACTTCAGGCAGACAGAGCTTTCTCCAAAATCGATTTGAGGTCTGGATATTACCAATTAAGAATCAAGGAAGAAGATATTAGTAAAACAACTTTTCGAACTCGATATGGTCATTATGAATTTTTAGTCATGCCATTTGGATTAACTAATGCACCAACAGCTTCTATGGACTTGATGCATAGAATTTTCAAGCCATATCTGGATCAATTTTTAGTGGTGTTTGTAGATGACATTTTGATATATTCATCTACTGAGGAAGAACATGAGAAACACCTTAGAATAATACTATAGACATTAAGGGAACACCACCTGTATGCCAAATTTAGTAAATGCAAATTTTTGCTACATGAAATACAATTTCTAGGACGTCATTTCAGAAGCAAGTGTCAATGGATCCAGCAAAGGATGAAATTGTACTTAAATGGGAGAGACCTAGAATTGTTACTGAAATAATGAGTTTTCTGAGAATGGCTGGCTACTATAGAAGGTTTATTCGTGACTTCTCTTCCATAGCTGTACCATTAACTAAGTCAACGAGAACGGGGACACCATTTATATGGACCAAAGAGTGTGAAGATAGTTTTCAAGAACTAAAAGGCTGTTTAACCTCCACACCTATTTTAGTCATCCCTTCTGGTCCAGGAGGTTTTGAGGTGTATAATGATGCTTCAAGAAAAGGACTTGGTGCAATACTGATGCAGCATGGTCATGTTGTAGCTTATGCTTCTAGGCAGTTAAAACCACATGAGGAAAATTATCCCACTCATGACCTTGAACTGGCAACTATAGTTTTTGCACTGAAAATTTTGGAGGCATTATCTTTATAGAGAAGAATTTAATATCTACACTGGTCATCAAAGCCTGAAATATATGTTTACTCAGAAAGATCTGAAGTTGAGACAGAGGAGATGGATGAAATTCATAAAAGATTATGACTTTAGTATTTCTTATCACCTTGGTAAGGCTAATATTGTAGCTGATGCTTTGAGTAGAAAAACAACAATAGCGAAATTAATGGTTCATGAATGGAAGTTACTTGAAGACATGGCAAAATTGACTCTTTTGGTTCCTAAAAATGAACCTACTGCAATGTTAGCAAGTTCAACTGTAAGGCCTATATTATATGATAAAATCATAAATGCCCAAAAGGCAGATGAGACAATACATCAAGTTCTACAACATCCCAAGATGGAAATGACTGGTGATGGTGTTGTAAAATTCCGAGGAAGACTTTATGTTTCCCCAGAAACAGAACTAAGGCAAAAACTACTAGATGAATGCCATAGGTTGAACTTCGTAGTTCATCCTGGAAGTACTAAGATGTACCAAAATATGAAGAAAAGTTTTTGATGGCCCAAAATGAAGAATGACATAGCAGACTATGTATCCAAATGTCGAACTTCTCAACAAATTAAGATAGAACATCAGAAGCTTGTTGGATTATTCCAACCCTCGGCAATTCCTGAATGAAAATGGGAATTTGTGACAACAGATTCTGTGGTGGGATTACCTAGAACTTCAAAAGGATTTGACAGCATTTGGGTAATAATTGATCGATTGACAAAATCTGCTCATTTCTTACCAATTAATACTTCATGGACTACAGATAAATATGATCAACTTTATGTCAAGGAAGCTGTAATATAGCATGGGGTATCAGTGACCATAGATTCTGATAGAGATCCCAACTTTACCTCAACTTTTTGGAGAAGTTTTAAAAAAGAGCTTGGCACCAAATTGGCACTTGGTTCAGCTGATCATATGGAAACTGATGAACAATCTGAAAGAACAATCCAGATGTTGGAAGATATGCTTCGAGCCTGTTGTATTGAATGGAAGGGATCATGGGATCAGTACTTACCACTCAATGAGTTTACCTACAATAATAACTATCATACAAGTATCGGCATGGCACCCTATGAACCTTTGTATGGACGCCCTTGTCGATCTCCTTTATATTGGGATGAGGTTGGTGAAAGAAAGTAAGAAGGACCAGAGATTATCCAATATTGTTTTAACAAGGTAAGAATAATCCGCCAAAGATTAGTTGCAGCTCAGAACAGACAAAAGAGTCACTGATTCTCAGAGGTGATGACTCCAATTTGATGTAGGAGATCACGTATTTTTTAAAATTTCACCTACAAAAGGAGTCATGAGATTTGGGAAGCAAGGTAAATTAAGTCCACATTACATTGGCCCATTTGAAATACTTGGAAGAGTAAGAGAAGTAGCATATCAGCTTGCCTTACCTCCAGCTTTGTGTCATGTACATGACGTCTTCCATATCTCTACGCTACGAAGGTATATTCCAGATCCATCACATATAGTGGACTACACTACCATTGACGTTGCCTCAGATATGACGACTCCATAATATCCAATCGGCATAATTGGTCGCAAAGAACAAGTTCTAAGGAATAAGATAATTCCATTAGTAAAAGTGGTTTGGCAAAACAGATCCATCAATGAACCTACACGGGAGCGGGAGGATCAAATGAAGGAACAATTTCCTTACTTATTCTGAGGTATGTAAATTCTTTGATACGAATTTTATTACCCTTTTTCTTGAGTATTGGATCATGAAATTTCGAGCACAAAATTTATAAGGAGGGGAGGATGTAAGACCCACAAAATTACTAGGGATAATAATAAAACAAAACAAAAAAGAAGAGAAGGTTTAAATATAAAATGTCCTTTAAGGGTTTAAATGGAAATGTTATTGGTAAAGGATAATGATAAGGAGAAATACTATTGGATAACGATAATAGTTAATGGTTAAGGTTTAAAGGAAAAGTCCTTATCTAAAAGGGACACTTGTCCCAAATCCAATTCATGCTTATCTAAAAGGGACACTTGCCCCAAATCCAACATATGCTTATCTAAAAGGGACACTTGTCCCAAATCCATGAAATGCTTATCCAAATGGGCCATTTATCCCAAATCTAGGGAGGGACACTTGTCCCCATCCCAAGCCCTGCCTAACACTATAAATAAGAGGGCATTCCCTCCCCTTCCACTCCATCCCAGCCATCCCTTCCCTAGGCAAGAAGAGAGAGAGAGAGAGAGAGAAGAAGAAGAAAAAGAAGAAGAAGAAGAAGATGGAATGAACCAAATAACCTCGGGGTTCCAGCAGTGATCCAACATTGAGTTGGCGGTGACCCGTTGAGGCTTCAACAGCACACTTCTCTCCTCAGAGGGAGGGTGATATTGTCATGCTATCCCTCGACTGCTAGATTAAAATCCGCTTAGACACCTAGATTAGTTTAATAGATGATTATAAACGTTAAAAAATGAGTCTCTGTCAAATAAGGTTCCTTGAATGATTTTCTTATAAAATTGATGAAGAAAGTCTATCATACAAAACTGCCTCCTTTTACTGATGATTTTGATTATTGAATTATGATAGTTCAACAATTACGATCATTATCTCATAACCTCAATGATTATGATTTTGTGAATGTATTGTTATGAAGAAAACATTTATTGTTCTCTATTTAAGTACATGATAAAGAAGTAACACTGCAACACTAAAGGGACGGGCTCTATGATTTATCTCCTAGGGACAAGGGGATAACCGAGCCTTGCTCCTTACGATTGGCGTTGTTGGGGCGCAGAGCCTTTCCCAACGCTTGCTCCTTATGATTAGCAATGTCGGGACGCAGAGCGTCTCTGTATAATGGAGTCAGTGTCTAGGCTCAAGACATTTCCAACTAGGCTCGAGACATTCCCGACTAGGCAGAAGGTGGAAACCCTACTTAAACTACACTCTTGACTGGGACATGGGCTATGTGGTATGGAGACCACATCCCCAGATCAACCGAAAGACCCATCTCACCCGAAAGAGTATCCGGAAACTCCCCGAGACAGACAGGTAGAGGTTTTGCCACCGTTAGTGGGGTAGTTGTCCCTTGTTACTTTTTAAAGATACAAAGTGATTTTTTTTACAGAAGGAAGCCGGTCATGACATGTTCAAAAATATGACAAATGATAATTATATTTAAAGTCCATTCCTATTTTCCTTTGAAATAAGTGAGCACTAAGGAGGAGATCATAAGGAAAGTGTCGAATATGACAAATGTGATCTTATTGACCACCAAGTTTGGAAAAACTTAGAATGATTATTCACTCTAATGATGAAATGACGAAATGATACTTCTGCAAATGTTTTTATGAACTATGATGATTCTTTCAAATGATTCATGTACGATTCAATCAAATATTTCACTATTTATATGTTTATTTGATTATTGCTACATTCTTCTACTTAAATGGAATTTTTAATATTGGATCAGTAGGGAGTAAATGATCCCTACTGAGTTTTTGTATAAAACTCATAAAAGTTAATTAAATGTTTTTCAGGAGAGAATTGTCGACTACAATAAGGCTGCGTTTCTGACTTCTCCAGTTGCATCAGTGCTCGTGGTCTATACAGTCTTAATTGGTCTATTTTATGCCTTTTATGCTTGGCTATGTAATATCTTACTTTTGTCAGTGTGTTCAAATGACGTATATCTATGGAAACACCAGTAACAAGAATATCTGTTAGTTTGCGATTTCCATTGTTATTCTTATTTGTACTTTTGTGCTATCGACCCAAACTGATCTTGGTTACGACGAATCTCGGTTCGGGTAACGGGTCTATTCTTGTGTATATTTGAGAATATAAATTCACAAGGGTGGGGCCGTCACATATACTCTCCTCAAAACCCAACAAGTATACTCCCAGTAGCAACCCCCAAAAATGGAGTGCACTAGGTCATAAGGTAGTGGGCTATGGAATCAACACCCCCCCCCCCCCAAAAAAAAAAAAGACCCACCTCCAACAAGAAAAATGAAAAAGAAAGGGCAAAGAAATCAAAACCTCCTCAAGACAGAACTCCCCTACATGCTAAATGTGTGTCTCCCATGTTGATGCCAGCTTTTCTGCATCCCTGGGCTGCCTACAATCTACTTCCTCACCACTAGTTTTGCATCTTTGGAAATTGGAAGGCCATGCTGTCTTTCTAACCACATTGGCTGTAATGTTGCACCGGACCACCATTCACCAAACCCTTCTATCTGCTCTTAGAGGCCCATCACATGTTCCATTTCCTAGCAAGTACCCATTCTCCCACTCGATCCTACCATCTTTGTAAATTTGTTTAAGACGGAGAAGGCATAAATATTCCAAAGACTTTGATTTTGCCATTACAAACTATTACAAGTGGGAAAACACAGTTCACTTACCCTCCACAACCAAAATTAACACATGTGGAGGGTTCCCAATCTACACTTGAAAAAGACATCTGCACCCCCTATCTGCTATAAATATGCTGATTTCATGACTCTCCTGCAAAATAAACATCAAATCCAACACATCAGACAAACTTGGCTGATAACTGCTCAGTAAAATGTTCTTGCGAACCATCAATTTGCATTCAGCTTCATGGATATAGAAGCAGATCCAGGGGAAGTGAAAAACTTATCTGACCAACTGCTATGCGTAGAATCAACTGCCTTACGCATTGGTGCCAAGTTCTTGGCCAAGCAACTCTAGACAGGAAAGTGGCCCATGAAAGTCAACAAGATTGTTCTGTAGTCTAACCTAAAGATTGCCCTGGACCTTAGAAAGAAAATAAGTCCTAACGAAGGAGGCAAGTTCAATATGGATACTGCACCACCAATTAAGGTTCTATATAAATAGACAAAAAATAAACAAATTATATATAGATATGCATATATATACATATACATATATGCGTACAAACATATATATATGTACATATATATGTAGATATAGATGTAGGTTAGACTGCCACAACTTGTGCTGAATCCATGGCACCAAAGGCAGAACCATATACATAAGTTCATGATTGTGAAATACAGCAGAGCAGATACCAAAAACAAACAACAGAGCAGCAACAAAGCAGGAAAAGGAACAGAAACAAGAATAGGGTTATTTCATGAATGAACCTGGATCTCCATCCCACCGTAGTCTCTTCTGATCACGCCGAGTGAGTTTTGAGCCTGAAAACCCATCATGACAAACATAAATCCTACATTTTCTGTGCATTTAGTATCATCGGCAAACACCACACATACTTTAAATTAGCTGAGGCCTACAAAGTTCTCAATACCACAAACCTTGAATAAGTTCAGCAGGAAAATTTGATGGAATCAGCCTCAGATAAGATTGAAGAGCTTCACGTTTTGCCTGGCTCTTTTGCTGGATTTTGTCAGAATACCTTTCGATAAATGTACTTACTTCCAGAACCGCACACCCAAAGGAGTACAAAGCAAAGTGGACAAGGTAGATGAATTATTACTATTCTCAAAGACCACAAAATTTAACAAATGGAAGACATTTGCATAGAATTAAACAGCTTATCTAATATTCAATAAACCACTGAAATCAGAATGCAATAATGTCATGATCGATGATGTCAGAAGGCATGCAGATTTAGTTAGATGCTATAAACAAATATTATTAGAAATTTATCACTCTTAAACAGAAGTTTCAAGTTTGTCATCTGGGATGTGATGTTACATGTGAAATCTGTATCCAACTTTGTGCAGAGACCTTGCACTTGCAATACCCTTACAAGACTATAGTGCAATATAGAGACTGACAATGAGCTTGGTAATGGAGGGCCAACATGACCAGAACTCACTTGACTGGTCTACTTGAACAAGATCTAGGCCAGAAATGTAGTCAGCATTGAATTCCTTGACAACCACCCTCTAGAGATGGCAAAGAAGGGAATGAAAGAAAGATCATCATAACAAGGACAAAATGCAGACGTGAGGTAAGGAATGAATCAAAAATTAAGAAGAATATGTCATGCAGTTCCCACTAAACATACTTTGTGGGGGCAACACCATGTGCATGACTTTGGAATGTTGACCTCCTGGCTTTTATTTTTTCACCAGATGTTTAAATTAAGACCAGCCATCAATGAATCAAGACCAAAGTACATGAGAAAGAGATTGCTCTAGTTTCTACACAACCATTTTTCAACTTTTCTTTCTTCAAGAACCTTAATTTTCCCTGTTGGTAAAAGCTGCTTGGTCCCATATCCGATATTCAGAAGCCATTCCATGCCTATACTAGTCCTAAGTGTCTTCAGCACTAACTCAGGTTTTGGATCAGTGCTTAGTGGTTCAGTTTAGTATATTGTATCAAAACTGGCTTTCTCATTGAGTTCACCCCATTTGACATAACAGTTTTAGGGAGCACCATTGTCATATGATTTCATCCATGTTCATCATAGGGCAAGGGTGTTGGCTTAAGCCATGTAGTCCTGTGCACAGGTATCCATGAGCCACCCTCTGCCCAAATTAGTTCTAAGCCTCTTCATCCACTAACTCAAGTTTTGGGACAGCACTTTTGTTCAGTAACATTCTGTTTTCTGCATTCTTACTAATTCTTTAATGGCTGATCCACCATCTCCCTTTTCATATAGACTTAGACATGATCAAACCAATCTCAGTAAGGACTAGACCCGAATTGAGTAGGTCAATCTTAAATATGATTTTCTTGTACAATAGTGTGCCTGTACCAGTTTATTCTGCCTTGTTAACTATATGTGGCCATGTTTATACGAAAATAGAAATCCCAAACAATTAAGCACGAATTGAACAAAGGCATATCTATATCCACTCTTTGCTTCCTCTTCCCCCTTTTACTCTCACAGACCGATGCAATGGCCGCATGTTGCCAAGAATAAATAGAACTTAAACTATTTACAAGCCCGACCAGTTTGCCTTCTTATCATCGCTAGAAATCATTCACCAAGAACAGTAAGCTCATAAGGTACTGAACTTCTTTGCAAGGAGACAATTCCAGTCGATACACTTTAAAACAGCACCCCCTATACATACCTTGCAATAACCAAAATTTAGATCTTATGCCAAATGGTTGAATCTCAGGTATATTTCTTATCAATGATATTTATTAAGGGTTTTTAGAAAATACACCCTAAAGGATCTTGTATATGCAGAAAACCTCCTGTAAAATGCATATATGTGAAAACTCCCTATTTAATAGTTGTATACAAAGAGAACCCCTACCATCAAGTTTGCCATCACTGACAAATTAGGGTTTGATTTTAGAATAAGAAGAAAGGTTTGGGGCTCTTTTTATATATATGCATAATACAAGGAGGTTTTTGCATAAACAAGAATCTTTAGGGGGTTCTTGGCTAAAAACTCTATTTGTTAATCGTAGAGTTTGCAGATAAATATCTGCATATTCAAATACATTGTCAAACAGAAGATTTGCGATGGATAACATTCAGAGTTTGATCAATTTCCATAAGAATGTGAATCTATTAAGGTTGAAGAGTGATTCCAATGGAATCAACGATGAGTGAGAGAGTGAGAACGAGCGAGAGGGGTGTAAGAGATGGACATGAGTTGGGTGAGAGAGAGGGTCTTATTGAGGACGGGGAATGGAAGATCGTGCAGAGGAAAGGGAAGCAGTGGGCTCATGGGGACAAGAAGACTCTGTCTTCACTTCCGGTGAATAGAGATTCTTGCATCAAGTGCCTGGGGATTGGCCATTGGGCTAAGGACTGTAAGGAGAATGTTCGTTGCATTCTTTGCCATGAGCAGGGTTCACAGGAGCTCCTCCTGTCCTCTCCGACATCATAAAGACCTTGTTTCTCCTTCAAGGGTGCCAAAGCCTTCGCAAGATAGGATTCTGGTCCCTTGGTCCCTTGCAGTCGCAGGGGCTCGCTCGTGGTTGGAAGATTGCCTGGTTGTGTCGGTTTCGAAGGAGCTTACTAAGCTGAGCTCAACAAAGGTTTTTAAGGCACTTGATGGAAGCTTTCCATCAACTCTGGCCAGAGATAGATAGCTGGTGGATTAGGGAGCTGGACCAGTGTTCATTCCTGGTCAAGAGTCCTCATCTAGATTGGTTGTTCCTTGCTATCAAGATACTCAGTGGTAGGCGTAGCAAAGTGGCTTTTAAATGCTCGCCTTGGTCTGTCTTGGCCTCAACTTTCCCTGTTCCGCAAGGCCGTAAACTGTGGATCCGGTTATTCGGCATCCCGCTTCATGTATGGAATGGGGAGACCTTCCAGGCTATAACCTCGAGCTTTGGTCTGCTGAAGGAAGTAGATCCTCGGTCTTTGGATGGATCCTTGTTCTTATTTGTACGGGTTCAGGTGGAGGTGTACTTTGTGGAAGAAATTCATGATAGAGTGTTGATTCATATCCCTGGGAGAGATCTCTGGGTGAAGCTGGTAATGGAGATGCCATCGGCCTCCAATTCAGATAAGTCTACTGATTTGGATTGGTCCTGGGCCGAGGTAGTAGAGGAATACAATAAATTTTAGGGGAGGAGACAGGGCTTTGTTCTTGCTCCGCCTGCGGGTTCCCATGCTGCTACTTCCGAGTTGGTTGACTCACTCCCTGTGACTCAGCAGATAAAAATGGCAGAGATGACTCAGGGTATGGTGAAGGAAGGGTCTCACCGGCCATCTAAAGCGTCGTTCAGTTTCGTCCTCGGGCCACGCAGAAGCATGGAACCTTGATCCCTGTGAGCCAACGGGTGTCTAAGGATTTGCATGGGCATTGTTGGGATGTTGCATTGTACGAGGCAAGGGTGGCGGGATGGCTTTCCTCGAGTCCCAAGGCTCCGATAGTCGGGTTCCTGCAAGATCAACCGTCGGGCTTAACAGGCGAAGAAGACGAATAGTATCGGGCTGACGGGTCTTATCCGATTCTGGGTGAACAGTTATTGGCAGGGTGCGAGTCGAATCCTGACTTAACATCCGACCGGTCGGTTCAAATCAAGGCAGCCATCCAGTCTTATGTAACTGACTGTGACCAACCCGTAAACCGGAGTCCCTGTGATCGGCCGGCTCGTGATGAACGAATTGTTCATCATCTTCCTCCTGCGACTAGGGTGGCACTGTTCAAGACTCTCGACGGCGATATGGGGGCGTCTCTTCCAGCGCAGATGGGCCTCGAGGAGGCTTCTCAGGATGATTCCGGGGCTCATGACAGCTTCTGTCCTCTTAAAGAGGACCTGAGGAGTTCTGTTAGGCCTCCGGTCCCCTCTAGTCTTAGTGCTTATCCAGCGGGCCTTTTGAAGCTGAGGGATTCCTTCTCTGAGGAGGTTATTACCGTGGAGAAGCCGTTTCAGTCTGCAGAGAAGGAACTGGAGGGTCTTCATTTTGCCATGGAACCCAAGGCACTGGCGATCCAAGTGCCAAGGAATGTAGATTCTGCTCAGGGGAGCTCCGGAGAGGATGTGTCCAAAGCCATTGTACCCTACTCCTCTGCTATGGGGTATGAACACTGAGTGGAGGACATCATGGACTTTGGTAGGAAAGTTGGTGTTTCGTTTCAAGGCAAAGAAGGTGTTGTAATTAGCTTCATTAAGAGACTTAGACGATCTAAGGCTTTGCAGTACTCTTTAAAGAGGAAAGGGGCTGGAGGGGGTGTGAAAATAGGCAAGAGGGAAATCAATTTCATTAACCAAAATGAAATCGTAAACTCTCTAAGACCCAAGAAGCAGGGGGGCATGAAATCTTTATAATGTTGCTATGTTCTTGGAATATTAAGGATCTTAATGGGGATATAAAGAGAAGGGCAGTGAGTGATCTTGTCAGGAATCATAGACTGGAATGTGTTTGCTTGCAAGAGACCAAAATGGAAGTTGTGGATGGACATATTATTAAGCAACTTGGAGGCTCTTTGTTAACAGACTGGGCTACCTTTCCTGCACAAGGAACAAGTGGGGGACAACTTATCATCTAGAATGGCAGTAGATTTAAAGGGAGGATTTGTGATAAAGGCACATTCAGTATTTCAGCGATTCTTAATGCAGTGGCTGGCTCGTAGTCTTGGGTTGTCACCTCAGTTTATGGTCCTCACTCTCAGCAGGCAAGGGCAGAGTTTTGGCAGGAGCTAGATAGGTTAGCTTTGCTATTTCAAGGAATGTGGTGTATACTTAGAGACTTTAATTGTGTTAGATATCCATGGGAGAGAACCAACTGTCAGAAATGGAACTCAGACATGCAGAGATTTGGAGTTTGGATATCCAATTGTGGAATGGTGGATCTAGGAATTCCTAATAGGAAATTTACTTGGTCTAATCTACAACTGCATGGTATTCAATCAAGGCTAGATAGGGTGTTGGTTTCAGCCAATTAGATCAATAAGTTTCTTGTTTCTCATATTTTAGGTTTGAACAGGATGGTTCCAGATAATATTCCTTTATTACTAAGGACTAGGGAAGAGAAAAGGAAGCCTAGAATTTTCAGGAATGAGTTAGCTTGGCATACACATGAGGACTTTAAAGGGCTCTGTAGTGGAAGGAGGAGGAATCCTCTCATCAGGCGGCTGTTACATTTTCTAATAAGTTGAATAGGGTGAAGTCAGGTATTAAAACATGGGGCGCAGTGACTGTTGGGGCAGCTTCTTCTACTAGGCAGCAGATTATTCAGAAAATAGATGGGCTAGAAGTCAGAGCTGATGCAGTTGGATTATCTGAAGAAGAGAACAAGGAGCTGACTAAACAGAAAAAGGAATATAATATGTAGCTACTAAGAGAAGAAATAAAGTGGAAACATAGGTCGAAAGAGCTTTGGCTGAGAGAAGGGGACAAGAATACAAGATTTTTCCATGCAACTGCAAGTGCTAAGAAGAGATCTATGAGAATTGATCAAGTGAAAGTTGATAACCTTGTAGTAGAGTCAGAGGAAGAGACTAAGAAAACCTTTGTTTCCTATTATGAGAATTGGTTTAAGGAAGATGAGTGGTGGAGACCTCATCTTCATGATGGGGTTTTACCAAAAATTAAAGAGAGTCAGGCTAATGAGTTGTGTGTTCCATTTATAGAAGAGGAAGTCAAATCAGTAATGTTTAGTATGGAAGCTAATAAATCACCAGGTCCGGATGGTTTTTCTATGGGTTTTTATCAGTTTTCTGGGATACCATTAAAGAAGACTTGATGAAGGTGATAAGGGAGTTCCATGAAAGGCCGCTAAGCATCAGAAGATTTAATTCCACTTTTATTGTTCTAATTCCAAAGCAGGAAGGAGCTGATACTGTGTATAATTTTAGGCCCATCAGTCTTTTGAATGGCTACTATAAGATTATTACCAAGGTTCTAGCTAATCAGCTGAAGGAGGTGATTAGTTCAAATCAGGTAGCATTCTTTAGGGACAGATACATTTTGGACAATTTTTTGTCAGCCCATAAAGCCATTGTCTCTCAGAAAAGTAGTAGAAGGGAGGGTGTGCTAGTTAAATTGGACTTTGAGAACGCTTATGATCGGATAAGCTAGTTATGTATTCAAAAAACTTTGGTGCCATAGGTTTTAAACATAAATGGATTGGTTGGATCATGAGTTGCATATCCACTGCTAAATTTTCTATTTTGCCTAATGGTGAACCCTGTGGTTATTTTAAAAGTTCGAGGGGGCTGAGGCAAGGAGATCCTATGTCTCCAATGATTTTTATTTTAGTTGGACAGGTTTTAAGTACCTTATGGGATAGGGCGGCAGCACAAGGGTTGGTTGATGGATTTTATGTGGGAGGAGATGGGTTTTTGTTGTCACATCTTCAGTTTGCACATGATACACTGTTGTTCTCCTCTGGAAACGATGCTATGCTTACAAATATGAAGAGATTACTGATTATAACAAAGCCATTACCTATCTAGTCAAAGGCAAGAGGCGAGCGAGGCGACCAGGGGTTCGCCTCAGCCTCAAATGCCTAGGCAATCGCCTAGGCATTTGAGGCGATGTGTTTTCTCCCATACAACACCATGAAAGAAGAAAATGACAATATGAGGAAATTAAATAAAATATCCAAGATAATCTTTAATAAGACCTTGAGAAACACTGATCATGATCAACATGTAATCATCAATTTGTATAAAGCACTCATATATGTAGTGCATGGTCTTAAGAATCATAAAAAATAAGAAAACAATATAGCAACATGTAAGAAACAAGGGAAAAATGTGGCAGCATATAAGAGAAAATGGTATTGGATATTGTTAAAAGAGGCATTCATTCTAGAATAATTAAGAGTAAGAAAAGTAGTACCACATAATTAAAAAAAAAAAAAAAACATTTGATATAGACTTTATAGGCAAGTACCTAGGTGAGTGAGGTGAACATGAGACGAGGCGAGGGCTCTTGGCTCACCTCAACCTTTTTCATCGCCTAGGCGAGCGAGGCGATCGCCTTTGATAACATAGGCCATTACAGGGTTGGCCATCAATTTTCGGAAATCTGAGGTGGTAGGTATTAATTTGGGCCAGGAGAGAGTTTAGGAAATTGCTTATACATTTACATGTAAGGTATCCTCTTTCCCTATTTCTTATCTAGGTCTCCCTCTGTCTGATGTTCAATGCAAAGTCAGATATTGAGATGACCTTATTAGAAGGTGATGTAGCCGAAGCTATCACGACCGGATTCCGAGGCCGGAATCCGAAGAGAAGGATCCGGAGCTGGGTCGGATCGGTGTTCAGAGGCCCGACGGGGATCCGGAAGGCGAAGGAGGCAGAGGCGAAGCCGGAGGTCCGAAGGCCGAGGGCTGACTCGCTCCAGGAAGTCGGGGCCGAAGTTCCTTCGGCGGACGAAGGGGCGGCGCGAGGCCGAGTTTCTTCAGTCGCGGGGGCAGCCGGCGCACGGCGTCGAGACCAGGGAGAGGAGTCCGAGGTCGGCGGTCGAGACCGACTCGGGAAGGTCGGCGATGATTCGAACCGAGCTCCTGCAGGAGGGAAAGAAGAAGAAAACCAGTCAGCAGGAGTCCCGGGCTTCAGCCCTGGGGAATCCCCTCCGACGGTCAAGTTAGCTCCTGAAGAAGATTCGATTCAGAAGGCAAAGAGTAGCTTTAATGCTTTTTGGACCACAGTCCTTAAGGGTCTCGGAGGCTCAAGAGTCCATCCTTTGGCAATAAATAGCGGTGTATTTATAGCAGAGGATAGAGGATGGTTAATGGTGGTAGCCGGTATAGGACTAAATGCGGGCTTTCTGACAAACCGCCATAGTGCCTGATCCGCCACCGTAGTGGGCCGGACTCGGCTATCGGGCCGAAGGGGGTTGGGCCGCTGATGGGCCGAAGCCCGTTGGGCCCGGGCTGCCGCGCTGTTCCCGGGCCGTAGGCTGGTGGGCCGCTGACGGGCTGAAGCCTGTTGGGCCGGGAGCGACGGTGCCGCTTACGGGCCGTGGCTGTTGGGCCGCTGATGGGCCGAAGGCTGTCTAAGGGCCTTGCACTGCTGCTGCTGGGCTGAGCGAGGTTTGGGCTTGCTTCAATGGGCCGAATCGGATTCTGCCTCATCAGAAGGTTTAAGCAGAAATTGGAAGGATGGAAAGCCAGGTTTTTATCAATTGGAGGTAGATGGGTGTTATCTAAATTAGTTATTTCATCTCTAGCAACATATTATCTTTCTATATTCATAATTCCGAAAAAGGTGGAAAGAATACTAGAATCTAAGAGAAGCCTATTTTTCTGGGAATGGGGGAAGAGAGATTCAAGAGCTTTGCACCTTATAGCATGGGACAAGGTTTGCAGGAGAAAGAATCAAGAAGGGGCTGGTTTGGTGAAGGTTGGTACCTTTAATCAAGCTTTATTGGCCAAGTGGATTTAGAGAATGGGAGAGGAGGAAGATGCTTTGTGGATCAAAATCATTAGAGGGAAATATTATCACGGTACATCTAGATGGAATTTGTATCCAACCTCTTTATCTAATATGTCCCCAATATGGAGGAATATTAAGAAGATGGTTGATCTGATTGCTCCTCCAATTTCTTTTCAAGTGGGTAATGAGTGCTCAGTCAAATTCTGGGAAGACAAGTGGGCTTCTTACCAGCCTTTGGCAGTGGAATTCACTAATTTGTATCAAATTTCTGAAGACAAAAAGAAATGTGTCTGAGTTGAACTCATATGGGCATTCCAGTCCATGGAACTTGACATTTAAAAGAGATTTAACAACTCAGGAACTTCAAGAATTGGTGATTCTGCTGAACATCATTCAGAAATTTGGGCTACAGAGAAATTATGATGACATAAGACTATGGGTTTGGAATTCTAAAGGAATTTTTTTTGTTAATGCTTTGTTAAGAGTGATTAACGACAGTGGTGTTAGAGTGCCCTGGGGGCTTACAGTTTGGTCTAAGCCTTTACCTTGAAAGATCAATCTCTTCCTTTGGAAGATGGCTTTGGGAAGGTTACCCATGATGGACAGACTCATAAGGTTCTTTCCTATGTAGAAGCTCAACTGTATTTTATGTGGAAGATTTATTGAGGAAGTTGATCATCTGTTTTGCCATTATGGAATTGTCTATGCTTGGTGGTTGTCCTGCTGCAGGTGACTCAATATCATTTGGGAGGAACCCCCCTTTGTGCTTCATATGTTGGATGGGTGGGCCAAGCTGTATACTTCCCCATCCGAGAGGGAGCTATGGTCTATAATTCTTCCAGCATTTCTGTGGGGAGTTTGGACTGTAAGGAATTATAGAAGGTTCAGGAATGAGTTTGATAGCTTCTACAACATCATATGCAGGGTTATTAAATGGGTTTCTGAATGGGGAAAAGCTGCAAGAGTAGTGGTGAATCTGAAATCCTCTCCTCTTATGTCTAATTTGTAGCAGTGGTTGAGGATGTATGGCTGATTTCGTAATCTTGTTTTCTACTTTATTTTAATATCTTATTTCCTTGATAAGATAAATTGGGGGGAGTTTCTTTGGAGAGGGGTTTTTTTTCTTAACTTTGTAAGGGGATTGTGTGTGATTTGAGAGTTGCTTTGCTCTCTGGTGTACTTCTTGTATTTAATCTTCAATGAATTTGTGACCTAATTGGTCACCTTCCAAAAAAAGAGTGATTCCAATGGACAAATAAAAAGGAAAGTGATTACAGCGACCTATAATGCAAGGAGGGAATTTTGTAATCTAAAAGACTGTGGCACATGGTCAAACTAACTCAGAGTCATTGATGCTCAAGTTTAACAGAAGAAGCTGTTTCATTTAACCCAAACTAGAATTTAAGAAACAAGAGCTGTGAAGCCACAACAAAGCACACATCCTGGCTACAGAGCCACAAGTCGCATAAAATGAGCCATTTGGTTCCTAAACGTTTCAAAAATTAATGCAGCATGCTGGGACATCAAATGGTAGAAAAAAGTGCTTCCTCCTTTGTAAAATTGGCATCGTTTTTCATCCCCACAGGTAGGATAGCATAGATAAAATTGAATGCAATTCCCCTACCCAACTCTGATCAGACAAGATCACCATCAGGCTATGCCTCTTAAGTCCCAAACCCTGTTTCCATTTCCTCCATTACGACAGGACATGCAAGCATCTAGTCCCAGGTTCTTATACATATATGTATTTCAAGTAAATATAGAACATACATATAAATAAAATAACAGCAGAGCAAGCATATCACATTCAGATAACACAAGGTTTACGCATTCTAATTTAAACTAAAGACTTAAACAAGTTTTTTTTTTAAAAAAAACAATAGTGCTTATGGTCATCATGATTCATGGCATAAAATATGAAAATACCAAATAATGACCACGACCAGCCAAGAGAGGATGAGACAGACCAATATGGCCGATATAAACAGGGAGACGTCACCTATTAGGCGGTGCAGAAATTGTCGCATTCCACTGGGGTACGACAACCCCGGCAATTCCAGCAAAGATAGGAGGAGATTGGCAACTATAACTCAGTGATACTGCAATGAGGAAAAGCATGAACAGACACTTACTTGATCTTGAGGCGGAATCCTCTAGATGGTAGCAAGAGGTTTTCCAAAAGTTTTCCAACTTCAATTTGCGGCTGATAAGTGGGATATATTCTTTCTTTAAGCTGTTAACATGAGACAAATCTGGCAATTCGACATCCTCCTGTGAATGAATACAAACATAAACGATATAGAGTTATTGCTGGAGGAACATTGCAAAAGCAAAGGCCTTTCCCTTCGCAATTTGCATGGCAGGTACCCATTTTCACAACATTACGACCCTTTCCATTATACCAGCCAGAAGTATATCAAAACGTATAGAATAACTAATAAGTTGGAGGAGCTCACCGGGAAGAGGATGTAGGGCTCGTGCTTGGCGAAACGCTGCTCGAAGGCCGCCGCGCCGAAGCCGCGGCCTCCTCTCCCCCTTCCCCGCCCCCTAAATGACATCTGAAAACCCCAGTCAAGCAAGAAGTTATAATATATATATATATATATATATATATATAGAGAGAGAGAGAGAGAGAGAGTTGTGGATACCTGGGGCCGTGATGGGGTTTGCAGAGACGAACTTTGGAAGAAACCAAAGACACTTCAAAAGGGCCGTTGTGACTTGTGAGTGTTTCCGGTCGGTTTACGTTGTGTCTGTCTATAAAGTACTAGAGTAAATATTTGCTGCAACGAGCTTGCGTGCTGCATGTCGCAGAAAAAAACATTAATTTTTTTTTAGGTCTGTTCTGAGGTATCCTAATCGTTCGTACAGTGTAATGTCCGATCGGACAATCTTATTAGGTTTGATTTTTTCTTTTTTAAACTTTTTTGAGTCATCTAATCGGATATTGCATTGTACGGACGATTAGGGCACCTAGGATGGACCTAGAAAAAAATGAAAGTAATTTTTTTTATTTACTCAGTGTAATGTACCATCATTGTAGCAAGTGTTACTCAAAGTAATATGCTGCAGTGTCCCTGCATGCCACAGATAGAGACATTACTGTGGGTAAACAAAAAACTTTTTTTTGAATTCTTTTCCGATTCTGAGGTGTCCTACCGTTCCTACAATGTAATAACTCATCGGACGATCTAAAAAAATCTGAAAAATTAAAAATTGAATTTTAATAAATAGAAAATATTTTTTTTTTTTTACTATTCATGGAGTTCAATTTTTTGTTTTTAATTTTTTTTTAAATCATCTGATCGAACATTACATTGTAGTTAGGACACCTCAGGACCATCTGAAAGATTCAAAAAAAATTCTTCTTGTCTACCCAATGCAATACTCCATTGCAAATACCCCCATTGCAGTAGGAGGGTATTGCAGCAAGTATTACTCTTGTATATATGTCTATGGTGGCAGATATAATGCGCCCAGGGCACATCTAACTTAGATGCGTCCCATCTCTTGGAGGTTTTTTTTTAATCACATTAGCCCTTATGTCTATTTTTTTAATCAGATTAGTGCTTATAGTTGATCACATTTTTTGGGATGTTAGTTTTGATCTCTAAATAATGACATATTTGATTGGACAGTTACGAATAAATTTTTCTATTTAACAGTTTTAAATATAAAGTGGTGAGAAATAACCTAAATGGGAGTATTTGCATATTTTAAAACTTTTAGTGATTTTTAGTTAAAAAAAAATGAATAAGAGGTAACACGTTATATCCGCTATATATATATAAAGGAGTGCTATGTGCAAACACAGTGCTCCGTGTGCATTGACCGCACTCACAGTTTGACCCTTTTTTTCATGTTGAAAAAATAAAAATCATCATAAATTTCTAAATATTCAACTCTCCCCATACAATAAATTTATCCCTTTTGGGTAAAATTTTACTGTTGGATCATATCTAAATTAATTGTAGTCGTTCAATCTTGTGTGACTAAGTTGGTGATGAATACTAAAACCAAGGGGATGGAAACAGCCCTAAGGGTATTCTGACTAATCTTTTATTTTTTTACTATTTTTTCATAATTTTTATAAATCAAGATTTACATATGCTCAATGGACGGCTAAGATCGAGCTTCAAAATCGAACAGCGATCGGACAGTAGAAATAAGGTGCCCAGGGAAAAAAATAACTTTAAGGGGAATAATTGAATATTTAAATATTTATGATACATTTAATTTAATTTTTAATATGAAGAAGAGTCAAAACAGTATATAGCGGTTCGCATTCTAGCATTTCTCTCTCTATATATATACATATAGAGAGAGAGAAGATATCCTCCTAAATGATTTCTGTAAATATCCGCTACATGTTTCTTTTTAAGGGGTTTATGTGGATGTCCTCCTAAATGATTTCTATCTTGTAAATCACTCCCTCTAAGCTATGTATTTGTGTAGAACATTTTTGGCTTAGAATTTTAGAAAATAACCTCTTGAAAGAATTTGTATTTACAGGTAACCCCCCATATCCTCCTATGTGACATGTATTTTCATATAACCCGTTAAGTAGTGTTTATTTTCAATTTTATCTGAGTTAAAATGTTATTATCATGTATAGAATATTATATTATTATTGAAGATTATTAAATGAGGATACTAATAACGTCACTTGAAGTATAAAAACTTTTGAATAGACATCGTCTTCAATAACCTAAAAACTTTTTAGACATCTAGATATGATAAAATATCAAAAATTCCCCTCATCAAGTACTTAGCCTAATAATTATAATTATTATTTCATCCGTATGTTTAAAGATTTTTCCAACCATAGAACACAACGTGTTGTCCCAAAGGTATTTATATTTCACCAACATTTAACACCCCTCACATACTCTAATACAAGCTAATAATTTTTAATTATTTTTTTAAGTTAGTTTAAATTCAAAATAATACCATAGTTAAGAAGAATATAAATAAATACAAATAATATAGGAAGTATGCAAATATGAAATTTGTTAGGAGATTATATGCAAATATGTATTATAGAGGGTCATCCGCAAATACATACAAAAATTTCTTTTCTTAATTTTAAATCCTTAAATATATAATTATTTGATCTATCTTTATTTGTCACTTAAAAAGAAGAATAAGAATTTTCTATATTATTATTATTATTATTGAACTTGAAAATGGAACATAGCTCCTATCATTTAAGCATTATAGAGTCCAAAGATACAAAAGGATCAAAACGTAGAGAAATTTCTGGGAATAGCTAGGTATTTCCTCTGGGAGATATAAGTGCAGACCTAGCAAGAACATGAACGGCACTATTACATTGTCACGAAACATGAGAAATAGATAGAGAAACTTTAGAAAGCAGTTGCCGACAGTCTTGAATGACACTCGAGCGCCTCCAAGGAGGGAGAGATGGTCCATCAATTGCTTGGACAATCTTCTTCGCATCACCTTCAATCGATGCCTTCTGAACAAGGTTCACCGACTCGAAGAGTCAGACCAACTCAGATCTCCCATGATCTGGTATGAGTCAGGTTGACTCATGCCGACTCGTACCAGTCACATGGACAAGTTCTTCCAAATGGTATAGACTTGGTTGATTAATCGATGCCCAGGCGGCTCAAGCTGACTCGTTAAGTCTTCCAAGTTCTTCCAAATTCCTACCATTCCCACCTGTTGTCATTAATTCAGTGAATTTTCATAAAAAATCAAACTTAACATAAAATCCACTTATGATCTATGAACCGAGAATCTGTATGTATGTGATCTTCTAAGCCTAAGTACCAGTCCAGTTAATATTCCATTAAGCGCAGCAATATTTTACTGACTTAATTAATTAAGTTAATATCTTATATTAACTAATTAATTAACTAAATTAATGTCGCAGACATTAATGGGCTAGACCTCCGATCACGTTGGGTGCCAAGCAACACCGCATGATCTCGAAAGGTATTAGAGTTCAACAATCTACTCAAGGAATATTTCCGTCACCAGTTACTGCGTGGATATAATCCTTCATCCGTACAATGTTCCCAAGTCAACCTAAGCCATGGTCGACTGTTAAACTATATCCAATAATGTTATACCTCGTACTTTTAAAACTACGAATAAATTTAATTAATTTAAATTAGACTAATTAATTAATTATAAGAGTCTATGACTGAACTTAAGTAACTTAATTTAATCTAATTAACTCAATTATGAAAGTTCAATAACCTAAATTATACTACTAAGAATAGCCTACTAATTTAGTTCAAATTCTATGTTGATGTATTAGACAGTAACATAGTAAAATAATTATAAATTTCTATAGAAACTTTGGATTAAAACATAATTGATATCATTAGAAAGATAATAAAAAGATCTATAACTTTGTAGAAGACTATTTTTACTAATTCAGATGTTTTAGAAGTCAAAAATATCAAAGATCAGTTTTAGAAAGGACTACCCACATAGAACAAGTCCTAATCGGATTATGATTTGAATTAGGAAACAAAAGATGGTACAATTAATGTTAACCACGACCTAAAAGGTTATGTATAACATATTTGACTTAGATTAGAAGTAAAACACAGTAAATTTGAATATAATTAAGATTCTAATTAATGGGTAGAAAGTCATAATAAGAATCCCACTTGAACTAGGATTTTATACACAAATTTACTTGACATAGCTCTAATATTTTAAATATAACTCCGTGCATAAAATGCATAATTAACTAAGACAACTCTCATTAGAACTCTGACTCAAATATATAGAAGTTTTATGAAGAACACATGTTTAAAATAAGTCGTTTCCTAATCAGAATCAGGATATCTTTAGACATGAAGGAAATCTGCAAGATTTCTGAGTTCAGAGTACTCAGGACAGCAAGTCAGTAAAATAAGCATATCTTCTTGTATATAATTTCAAAAATAGTGAAATTAGTTGCATTGGAAAGGTAATAAAAAGTTTTAAAATTTTCTAAAAGATAGTAGTTCTTAATTCGGATGTTTAAGGAGATGAATTTAAAGGTCTTCAGAAAAGAAAACTGCAAGTAGCGTGAGCAGAGTCCGATTTGGACTAGGAAGTGACTTTGACTTGGAGATTAAGTTATGGGTGTTGGGTTTTCTCGGTTTCTCCGGATCGCTCACGCAGCGGAAAAATAAAATTATTTACAGCGATCCGTTCCCGTTTCGGAGATTAAAATACGAGATAATCGGATTATCTTTTCTCACCGTGTGCGGATTCGAATCCGCAGCCGTTCGGTTCCGTCGGTGTGACACCGCAAGCCGCGCAAGCGCCCGGCCTCTAGCGAAGTCCACGCGATCCTCCCCGCGACGGATACCCTCGAGTTCCTCGTTCTTCGCAGCACACGAAGCCTCCGCCGGTCGCCGCAACGATCGCCGCAGTGCGCGGACGATTTCCCGTCGAACGGGATTCGGAGATGCGGCGGAGCAGATCTGGATCTGCCTGGACTCCAGAGGAAGACAGAAACTGAGGAGGGGCGGCTAGGGTTAGCAGCAGCTTGGCCTGCTCAGCCCGTTCGCTATGTTTTATACTAACCGCGCGGTTTTTCACAAAAACCCCCGGTTTGTATAAAACCCACTTATTTATCCATCGCCTTGAGAATCATTTGCGTGTGACCCTCTAGGCCCAAGTACCAGTCCAGTTAATGGCCCAGTAAGCCCAGTGACTCCTCAATGGCTTTATTAATTAATTAATAACCCTTTATTAATCAATTAATCAATCGAATTGATGTCGCACATCGAATTCGACCGGGCCTCCGATCACGTTGGGTGCCAAGCAACACCGCGTGAACCCGGAAGGTATTTGGGGTTAAGTAACCCACTCTTGGAACCTTTCCGCCGACAGTTACCGCGTGGATATAATCCTTCATTCGTACAATGCTCTCGAATCAACTCAGGGTATGGCGAGCTGTCAAACCCTAACCGGTCGACTCACTTGGATTGGATGCCGCTGATGAATATCGGAAAACTCCTTTCCCGATATTATCGTCCGCCCTGGCCAGGGACTTTCGCGCATCCTTCCTAGAGCATTCTCTCTCTAAGTACCGAGAGCGAATGATTCCTTATTGACACACAATTCCCTTCGACGGTATTCCGCTGCACCCAATCCTTGGCGTATTAGAATCCCGTGGCTAGAGATTCGTAGACCAAGGTCAAAGTACAGAAGTCCACCGCCAAGGTGTCCTTGATGTCTCAGGTCCGAGGACCATCCACGCAACTGCGACAATAGAATCAAGCTGGTTGACAGTGAGGTACAATACCATCCAGCGATTCAGTCGGATCAGTTCAGTGAACTCATTCTCCAATGAGCACCTACAGATTCGCCTTAGTGTCTCCACACAAGTGACTTATGAGACCAGTCACCCTCATCATATGAGCAGGAGTAATCTGTACTAGTCTAACCGGATATCCGATGTCCTTCTCGGATATCCTCCGACTAGGAACGATTAAGAATATGTGTGTTTAAGTGATCAGTCTCATTAGTATGATCTCATCATAATCTGATCACCATAGCACATATTCACGGACTTCATTATGAAACGATAATTAACGCGATTTACACATAATGAATATTATGCCATTTTATTAATAATGAACGAGATTTACATTGTTAGATTGGCTTGTAGGCCACCTTAAACTAACAATCTCCCACTTGGACTAAAGCCAATCACATTTATTCAATAAGTCTACAGACTCTAGGTGACGCTCAAGCACAATTTGAGCCAACGGCTTTGTCAGTGGATCTGCTACCTGGTCGACGGGTGGAACTCTTTCCACTACTAAATCTCCTCTGGATAATATAAAAGCGCCTCAGAACATCTTTCGATTTCTGATGAGACCACGGCTCTTTCACTTGTGCAATAGTCCCATTGTTGTCGCACAACAACGGAACATGATCAAGGATATCAGGAACTATGTCAAGGTCGGTGATGAACATCTTCAACCACACTTTTTCCTTGAAAGCTTCAGCTGCAGCGATATGCTCAGCCTTAGTCGTCGAATCTGCAGTAGTTACTTGCTTGGAACTCTTCCAGCACACTGCCCCTCCGTTTAATGTAAACACGAATCCAGATGTTGACTTGCTATCATCTGGATCCGACTGGAAACTCGAGTCAGTAAAGCCTCGCAGTTTCAAGTCACCTCCTCCATAGACAAGAAACATATCCTTAGTTCTTCTCAAGTACTTAAGGATGCATTTCACTGCCTTCCAGTGCTCTTCGCCTGGATCAGCCTGAAATCTGCTCGTAACACTTAGAGCAAATGCAACGTCAGGTCGTGTACATAGCATGGCATACATGATAGATCCTATGGCAGAGGCATAGGGTATTCTATCCATGAATGCCCTCTCATCAGGAGTCTTAGGAGACTGTTCTTTTGAGAGATTAATTCCATGTCTCATCGGTATGAAACCTCTCTTGGAATTTTCCATGCCAAACCTTTTGACTATGGTATCTATGTACAAGGATTGGGTCATTCCAAGCATCCTCTTTGATCTATCTCTATAGATCCGTATTCCCAATACGTAGGATGCTTCTCCCAAATCCTTCATGGAGAAGTTTTTCGACAGCCAGACCTTTACTGATGACATCATAGCTACATCATTCCCAATGAGTAGTATGTCATCTACGTAAAGAACTAGAAAAGTGACTGCACTCCCACTGGTTTTCTTGTACACACAAGGCTCATCTTCATTCTTAATGAAGTTATAAGACTTGACAGCCTCGTCAAATCTTATGTTCCAGCTCCGAGAAGCTTGCTTCAGTCCATAAATAGACTTCTGAAGCTTGCACACTTTATCTGGAGATTCTTTGGATGTGAAACCTTCTGGTTGTATCATATACACCTCCTCCTCAAGATTACCATTGAGGAAGGCAGTCTTCACATCCATCTGCCAGATTTCATAACCAAAATGTGCAGCAATGGCGAGCAGAACTCTGATCGACTTTATCATGGCAACTGGTGAGAAAGTCTCGTCATAGTCAATTCCTTGCCTTTGACGATATCCCTTTGCCACCAACCTTGCCTTATAAGTGTCGATCCGTCCATCAGTACCGATCTTTCTTTTAAAGATCCACTTGCAACCGATGGGTACAATACCCTCGGGCAAGTCCTCCAAGTTCCAAACTTGGTTGGTGTACATGGACTGGATTTCTGAGTTCATGGCTTCTCGCCATTTCCCGGCTTCTGGGCCTTCTATGGCCTCCTGGTAGGTTTTAGGATCGTCATCCTCATTATATTGTACCTTAGACTCACCTTCAGCGATATGTCCCACATATCGTTCGGGTAGTCTAGGTACTCTACCAGATCTACGAGGTTCATCTGTGTGTACCTGAACAGATTCAGGAACTGATATATAATCTGATGATAATGCAGCTGTTTGGGGTTCTGGAACCTCTTCCAGTACTATTTTACTCCCACTGTTCTCCTGGAGAAGGTATTCCTCTTCCAGGAAGACAGCTTTCCTGGCGACAAACACCTTTTGTTCATCAGGATGGAAAAATAGTATCCAAAGGTTTCCTTTGGATATCCCACAAACCTACATTTATCAGTTCGTGATTCCAGCTTGTCTGGATCATGCCTCTTTACATGAGCAGGACAACCCCAGACTTTAACATGTTTAAATTCTGGTTTTCTGCCTTTCCATATCTCATATGGAGTAGAGGCCACAGACTTGCTGGGTACTCTGTTCAGTAGGTATGCTGCTGACTCTAGAGCATACCCCCAGAGGGACACTGGTAATCTTGAAAAGCTCATCATGGATCGCACCATGTCCAACAAGGTGCGATTCCTCCTTTCTGATACACCATTCATCTGTGGTGTATATGGAGGGGTCAGCTGAGAAAGGATACCATTATCCTTTAAGAATTGTGTGAAATTAGTACTCAAGTATTCTTCTCCTCGATCTGATCGAAGAGCTTTAATACTCTTTCCTAACTGCTTCTCTACTTCATTCTTGAACTCCTTGAACTTCTCAAACGCTTCCGACTTGTACTTCATTAAGTACACATAGCCGAATCTTGAGAAGTCATCGGTGAACGTGATGAAGTAAGAAAAGCCACCTTTGGCTTGGGTAGACATGGGACCACATACATCCGAATGTATCAGTTCCAGAATGTCCTTGGCACGTTCTCCATGTCCACTAAATGGAGATTTTGCCATCTTTCCCATAAGGCAGGATTCACATGTTGCAAACGATTCATAATCGAATGCTGTTAAGTAACCATGCTTGTGCAACTTTTGCAACCTGCTTTCGCCAATGTGCCCAAGTCTGCAATGCCACATGTAGGCCTGGTTCACACAATTCTTGCTCTTCTTAAGAGCATTATCAATTTGAAGATTGTAATAAGAAACATCTAATAGATATAGACCGTTGACTAAAGATGCAGAAGCTATTGATTTATTACCATAATAAATCGTACAACTTCTATTCTCAATTGTCAACCTATATCCTATCTTGTCCAAACAAGATATTGATATGATGTTCTTTATTATGCTAGGAACATAATAACAATCTTCCAATAATAAGGTGTCTCCCGATGGAAGCCTGAGGTTTGCTGTCCCAACAGCAATCGCCGCAACTTTTGCGCCGTTTCCTAGCCTCAATTCCACCTCACCTTGTCTCAGCTTGCGTTTACTTGTCAGCAACTGCACATCATGGCAGATATGAGAAGCACATCCGGTATCCAATACCCAAGATGTGGAATCTCTAACTGACAAGTTGATATCTATCATATAGATATCTGAAGCTTCAGACAGCTTCACTCTTCCATGAGCTTTATCATGAAGGAACTCCTTGCAGTTCCTTTTCCAGTGACCATACTGCTTATAGTAGAAGCAGTCACCCTTCACTACTCTTTTTCCTTTGTCATTCGATCCTTTATCGTAAGCTGTCATCTCTGCTTCAGGGGCATCCAATGCCAATTCAGCAAGAGGATCAGCTCCAGGGACAAAGTTATTGTGCTCAGATCTGAAGACATTCTTCAGTCTGAACCAATCCGAGTAGATCAAGTAAGTCAAAATGGCATCAAGTATGCCACGGAGTGGGTTATTCGACGACATAGTTCCTACAGGAGATAAGTAAAATCTATTTAGCAGATGTTCAATTATTAAAGTTTAAAACAAGACATGGTCTTTTGTTCAAGTTTAACTCCCACTAATTTTCGACGGACTGTATAACCCTCAGTTATACAGAACGGGAGACGCCGACAGTCTCCTAGTGGGGATCAGAATCTCAATGACTTGCACTACAGCCTTGTGGATAGCACAACAAACTGTAATACAATCAGAGAGCACCCAACTCATGGGACTTGCAACTCCTTGCAATATCTGATCATGGCTTCGGTCCCCAGAGATTTAATGGCCTTGTGGATAGCACAACAAACCACTAATTCTGGTCTAAGCTAACCATCATTACGTGACGAGCATAGATTTGCATGCAGCCCTTGTGGATAGCACAACAAAGCTACATGGTTCCTCTACCCCGATCTATAGGCATCTAATGCCATAGCCACAGTTTCTCCTCCCAATTAAGCAGGCCTTGTGGATAGCACAACAAACCTGCCTAAAGTGATTTGAATCCTATGACTATAACGATGGTGGACCACGCGGTAAGTTCTCAACTACTCGCGTTGCGGCTTAGAGTTTATCTGAGGGTATTTAGATAACTTTTATCTTGGTCTCTCCTAGGTGATAGTATAAATATATCGTATATATTTACTAAATACTATAACCTGCTTTGATTCATAATCAAAAGAACAACAATGCATCTCATACATGTCTTTAGTGTGGTCATGGATAGCACAGTGGGTTTGACTGGAGCCAACAGTCAAACGCACACACAATCTAATCATAACATTTACATTAGATAACCTGCAAACACATAGGCAAGAGATCTCCATCTTATCGCCTTCCTGGTTGCAGCTGTGGATCGTCCTCGCTCCTTCCTCGGTTGCCTCAATCACATTACATTAATTCTAGAATTAACAAGTAAATTGAAGAAGGCCTTATGGCGAGTACAAGAGAGAGAGGGAGGTAGAAATACATCGGAGTATGAGAGAGAGAGGTGCGCAGACCTCTATTTATTAACAATTAATAAACATCATACATCCACGATCCACACAAACCATTCATCTCATGAATAATAAATTAAGTGCATATCCATGACCACGGTGTGTTTTAAACATCCACACATGATTCAGCGCATCACATGGCTAAAACAAATGAGTTTTCAAAATAAATAATTTTTGGCTTTCAAAAAGCTGGGATCCAATCAAAATTGGTATTTGAATTTTGAAAAACTCATTTTATTAACTTAACATGCAATTAAATCTAATTTAAAAGCAATAAACACACATCACATGCGCACACACTCCGAATTAATAATTCCAGATTATTCCATGCCAATTAGAACAATTCTAATAATCTAACACTTAGATTAAACCCCATTCATAGTCTAATAATTAGACTATTAAAAACTAATCTAACTCTTAGATTAATTCAACAAAGTTAATTAACAATTTAACACTTAAACTATTAATTAACTCTAATAATTAATTAACTACTAATCTAACTTTTAGATTAGTTAATTAATGTCAATTAGTAATTTAACACTTAAATTAATAATTAACACTAATTAATTAATAACTATAATCTAACAATTAGATTAAAAGATTAATGTTAATCATCAATTTAACTCTTAAATTAATAACTAACATTTAATCATTAATGACTACTAATTTAACACTTAAATTAGTTATCTAAGTCAATTATTAATTTAACAATTAAATTAACAACTAATTTAAATAATTAATTAACAATTAGTTGAAATAATAATTAATAATCTAACTGTTAGATTAATAATTATTAATAACTAATTTAACCCTTAAATTAGTTTAATTAATATTAATTATTAGTTTAACAATTAAACTTTCAATTAACATTAATGAATTAACAACTAAAAGTCAATCCATAATGATTCAATAATCATTATTTAAAAGGCCAATTAAATGAATTTGAACAATGAAATCAAATTTCAAAACAATTTTAAAATTTAAAATCTAGTTCAAATTTTATTTATAATTTTAAATGGGTTCATTGGGGTTTACTTGGGGTTTTAGTAGGAAATAACCGAATGGGCTGAGCCCATTAGGGCACCTGGCTCGAGCCCCTGGCTCGGCCAGGCTCGAGCCCGGTTCACTCCATCCTGCCCGCCCGGTCCAACCGGGTTAGGCCCCAAAGGGCCCGACAGGTTCGTGAACCGGCCTCCCTGAACCGCCCCCTTCCCCAACCTGAACCCCAACCCGAAACCCTAACTGGGTTAACAGGTGAAGGCCGGCGGCTGGAGGGGCGGCAGGCCGCCGCCGGCAAGCGCCCAGGCCCCGGCCGGCGATGCCCCCGGCGCCGGCGACGTGCCCGGCGCCGGCAGGGCCGCTGGCGGTGCCCACTAAGCTACAGCCCGAGCCTCTAAAAATCCCAAAAAACCTGGTTTTCGCAGCGTTTAAGACCATCTTAAGGCTCGATTTAGCAGCTCTTCGAGGCCACCCTGGTACCGGCAAACATGCCCGGTATGTAGTGGTGACTATCACCAAGAGATCCGGACATCTCGGCCGGCCATCCCAACAATTGGGAAGCCGATTCAAGCCGCCGTAAAGTCGTCGTTCTTCGTCTCACGAAGAACACGAAAAACCCCCAAAATAATCTCGAAAAATCACGGAAAAATAATCAAATTATTTGTGTTCATCTCATGAACACTAATCCGTCGTTTTAATCGGATTAAACGCATGGAATAACTCAAGAAAAATGAATTTGGAGACCAAAACGGGACGAGAAACAGTGGAACCTGGCTCTGATACCACTGTTGGGTTTTCTCGGTTTCTCCGGATCGCTCACGCAGCGGAAAAATAAAATTATTTACAGCGATCCGTTCCCGTTTCGGAGATTAAAATACGAGATAATCGGATTATCTTTTCTCACCGTGTGCGGATTCGAATCCGCAGCCGTTCGGTTCCGTCGGTGTGACACCGCAAGCCGCGCAAGCGCCCGGCCTCTAGCGAAGTCCACGCGATCCTCCCCGCGACGGATACCCTCGAGTTCCTCGTTCTTCGCAGCACACGAAGCCTCCGCCGGTCGCCGCAACGATCGCCGCAGTGCGCGGACGATTTCCCGTCGAACGAGATTCGGAGATGCGGCGGAGCAGATCTGGATCTGCCTGGACTCCAGAGGAAGACAGAAACTGAGGAGGGGCGGCTAGGGTTAGCAGCAGCTTGGCCTGCTCAGCCCGTTCGCTATGTTTTATACTAACCGCGCGGTTTTTCACAAAAACCCCCGGTTTGTATAAAACCCACTTATTTATCCATCGCCTTGAGAATCATTTGCGTGTGACCCTCTAGGCCCAAGTACCAGTCCAGTTAATGGCCCAGTAAGCCCAGTGACTCCTCAATGGCTTTATTAATTAATTAATAACCCTTTATTAATCAATTAATCAATCGAATTGATGTCGCACATCGAATTCGACCGGGCCTCCGATCACGTTGGGTGCCAAGCAACACCGCGTGAACCCGGAAGGTATTTGGGGTTAAGTAACCCACTCTTGGAACCTTTCCACCGACAGTTACCGCGTGGATATAATCCTTCATTCGTACAATGCTCTCGAATCAACTCAGGGTATGGCGAGCTGTCAAACCCTAACCGGTCGACTCACTTGGATTGGATGCCGCTGATGAATATCGGAAAACTCCTTTCCCGATATTATCGTCCGCCCTGGCCAGGGACTTTCGCGCATCCTTCCTAGAGCATTCTCTCTCTAAGTACCGAGAGCGAATGATTCCTTATTGACACACAATTCCCTTCGACGGTATTCCGCTGCACCCAATCCTTGGCGTATTAGAATCCCGTGGCTAGAGATTCGTAGACCAAGGTCAAAGTACAGAAGTCCACCGCCAAGGTGTCCTTGATGTCTCAGGTCCGAGGACCATCCACGCAACTGCGACAATAGAATCAAGCTGGTTGACAGTGAGGTACAATACCATCCAGCGATTCAGTCGGATCAGTTCAGTGAACTCATTCTCCAATGAGCACCTACAGATTCGCCTTAGTGTCTCCACACAAGTGACTTATGAGACCAGTCACCCTCATCATATGAGCAGGAGTAATCTGTACTAGTCTAACCGGATATCCGATGTCCTTCTCGGATATCCTCCGACTAGGAACGATTAAGAATATGTGTGTTTAAGTGATCAGTCTCATTAGTATGATCTCATCATAATCTGATCACCATAGCACATATTCACGGACTTCATTATGAAACGATAATTAACGCGATTTACACATAATGAATATTATGCCATTTTATTAATAATGAACGAGATTTACATTGTTAGATTGGCTTGTAGGCCACCTTAAACTAACAATGGGGAGTGGGAGTTCGACACCAGCAAAGAAAGGGAGTGTTGGTGGTTATATTAGGAGGGTAAATAAGTATAAATAGAACCTCGGGTCGTACTCAACCTCTATAGCATGCAGCTTTCTTCTAAAGGGTAAGTTCATGTGATGTTCTTGAGAGAATAGAGTTGTTCATAGTTATTTCTTTTGGAGGTTTGATTCTAATCAATGTTTTGTATTATTGGAGGTTTAGAGAACGTGGGGAAGATCTTAGAGAATGTGGAAAAGAGTTTAGATGAAGAAGAAATCATGGATAGATAGCAAGGAAGCCATAGGAGAATCAAGACCCGATCTTTCTTTAAAAGGTAAGTGGATAACTGTACACAATCTATTTTGTATTACAAAACTGTTATTTTCGAAAGCTTTCAAAAGTAAATCAATTGGTAAGAAATTTGATATATATGTCTACTTCATGATATTCAAGTTTCATATTTTTGTGATCTTATTTTCTATTTATTTCATTATTATTATCTCAACCTATGTAATCTGTCCATTCAATCTGTTTTGTTTTTAATTATGATTACACGAGTTATAGATGTTTGTTCGCCTTGGTCCGATGCCCAATTGATTTGAAATTTCTCCATAAGTCTATTTGTCATGTTATATTCATGCCCAAAAAATTTCATAATTTTAGGAGCTTTTTGAATATTTATTCCATAATAGTATTTTCAGATTTTACAATCTGTTCAGATAGTTTTGAAATCTCAACTTGTGAATCCTATATTTCATTTGATTCATGTCCAAACCATACACAATTTTGTAGAGACCTTTGTTATATTCTCCTTGACTTCTCTGTAAAGTTTGAGAATTTTATGACTTCGTTTGGTATTCAGTTTACTCTCTATATTGATTTGCTAGAATTCGATTTAAGTCGGGTTCTTCAAATCAAAGTGAGAATCTAAAATCATATCAAACCAATCCAGAAATTGATGAAACTTTGTATACACTTTAAATATAATATTTTTGACATGTTCTCCATGTTTGATAATTTTATAAATCTATTTGATATTATTCGGCCTATTTGTTGATTTGTTAACTCTGAAAATTAGTTTTGATGGCCGAAAAATATGTTTGTCATTCCGAAAATTCTAAGAAAATTTCTTTGACTATAATTTCTGTCCAGTAATCTATTTTGATCAGATTTACTCTGATTATCAATATATATGACCATGATGACTCTCTAAGTGGCTATTTTGTATATAAAAGTATGTATTTTAACTCTTATATGTACGTATCAATTTGATAATTCAATTTTCAGATCTATGCTCATCTTTTGTCATCATTTGATCTCGGTTAATCTGATTGTGCCATAATTATTTGACTTTGCTTGGACATTGCCATCTTAAGAAGATATTTGGCCCGATTCCATTATAAGCATCTATATTGGATATGGTATTTTGTTTGGAACCCGAAGGCAAACGGGTGGAATCCTAATTTCCGGCCGACTAAAACCAGGGGATGACGATACGTAACACCCTGGCGGTTTGGAGTTGGGTGGGACTTAGACTCCCCGGTTCTGCGCAGTGACTAAGACTTTTGCATCATTTGCCTAGATGTTTTGGTATTTATTTTGTTTGGCTCCTTATGTTGTGGTCTGGGTGCATGTCCGTTATGATATGATTTAATTTGTTTGATTGACACATAAATTTGAAATCCTTATTCCATACGTTCATTTGAATTCAGCTTAGTTATTTGGATCTTTTGATCCTCCTGTTCGGTTATCCCTTTGTAATCATATGAATATGTCTTAACTATATGATCCATGATATGAATCGGATTTAATAAGCTACTACGCCATGATAATTGCTATTTTATATAACATGTGCTCAGGGGACGGCGATATGTAACGCCCTGATAATTTGATATGTTATGTGATACGTTCTGATCATGGCTAGTAAAATTTGATATGTCTGATATGAATTCGATCATGCCATATATGCTATATGTTAGTTGATCTATTTATATTATTAGAAAACATATTTGATTTGATAACTTTATATCTGACCATGTTTTGTATCATATTTTTAATTGAGTTATATGTAGAACTGTTTAAGATCATGTTTAGTATAATTGTATAACGTGATTTGTAAGGTTTATTATATGTTAAATCATGTGGATTGTTTGAAGCCTATTGAGTGGTTGTACAATCCTATTAACATTTTCAGATATGAGAAAGAGAATCTGAATTTGAGAAGACTTCTGATTAAGGCATTTGACATCTTCAGGAGATTATTTAGATTGAATTTACAGTTTTCTTAGACTTGATGTAATAGAGATGATGAGAGATTAATGTATTTTTATTTATTTGGTGAGATTGAGAATTTTTACACAATTGATGAAAATTGTAAGTTTTGAACTTTAGTGTTGGCTATATTTGGATATTTTGGGTTACATGATGGTTATGGCATTTATTTAAAATCGTCTTGTGCTTGTTTAGCTCTCATATATGTTCATTATGGTAGAATTTATTCTGAGATTATGTGGTCGGATTCCGAGTTTAAAAAATAAATAAAAATGAACCGGATCCGGGGCGTAACAAATAAACTCACTCAAATTAGATGCCGTTGTATGATATTAGAAAACTCATTTTTTGATAAAGTGTCCACCCTGGCTAGAGAGTTTTGTGCATCATTTTCAGAACATTCTCTCTCTTATTATCAAGAGCTGATGATTCCATATTAAACACTCAATCACTTTTGAAGGTATTCTGTTGAAATTAGTCGCTTAATTGATCGGAACCCTATAGTTAGGAATCCACTAACCAAAGTCAAAGTTCAAAAGTCTGCCGACAAGGTATCTTTGGTGTCTCAGGTCTAAGGAACAACTATACAACTGTGACCTTGAATCAAATTGATTGACATTCATATAACTTACCATCAAGTGGTTCAAGTCAGATCAGTTTAGTGAACTCATTCTCTAATGAGCACGTACAGGTCCACCATAGTGTCTCCACACAAGTGACTATGAGACCAATCACCCTCTTCACATGAGCTAAAGTAACATGTACTAGTCTCACCGGATATTTGATGTAAGGATTGAGGTTCGGATCCGGTTACCGGATCAGTTTCGGGGTCAGATCCCTTGGTTTGGGCCCTTGTGGGGTTGAGGCTTGGGTTCCTTTTCGCGTCGAACTTTCGAGACGCGGTTCAAACGGCGTCCAGCAATATGGACGCGTTTTAGGTTGTGCCACGTGGGTTGGCTTTGGGCTGCGAGAGTACGGCCTCGGTCTTATCGTCTGAATGACGTCTTGCATGGTCGACGCCATTCAGAGTACGGCCCTGGCATGTCAGTGTACGACCCGTCTTGTCGTTTGAATGGCATTGGTCTTGAACAACGCGTTTTAACCGGTTTCAGTTTGACCCTGCGAATCTTCCCTCATTCTCTCCTTTCCTCTCTCACTCCTCTCTTCTCTCCGGCCTCCGGCGCCTCCTTTCCCCCTTCTCCTTCCTTTCCTCTCCCCATTCCTCCTCTCCCTCCACTCCATCAACCTCCTAACTTCCTCCACTACCACCACTACTTTCTGTGTGGCGCACTTCTCTCCGGACGGCGGCCGACGTCCCGGTAGAGTAACGACGTTCATGGCCGTACCGGCGGCGGCGTATGGTGAGGCGGTTCGGCGGCTTGGAGCTCGGAGGAGTTCAAGTAACTAGTAAGGTGACGATCCTTGCGATGTTTTGTTCAAAACCATGTTTTCCCGCTTTGGAGTATGTTTAGGAGATTTTTGGGGTGAAAATGCTAATCTTATAGAATGTGGAATTGTGGGCTTTTAATGGAGATTTAGGTTCTCCTCCTCCTCCTCGATTTTGTGTTGTTTTTGCGAATTTGGGGGAGCAATCCCACTTTGTGAATTGGGGGAAGGCAGTGGGAGAACCTGTCTGTGATGGTTAAATGGCGTCAGGGGACAGCGACGCCTTTTAAAAAGACGGCTTCCACCCACGACGCGATTTATCCCAGATAACAGACTCTGTCTTCTGGATTGAATGGCGTCCATGGACAGCGACGCCATTTAAATGGCGACCTCCGTGAATGACGCATTTTAGGCTACCTTTCGAGGTCAGTTCTCACATGAACCAGTTTAGGAGTCTTGAATGACGTCGGCTTTGGGCGACACAATTCAAGACAGAATCTCATTAATTTCTGCAGTTAACATGTGTTTACATTGTTAGATAGTTTGGTTAATTGCACGCTTAAAATCATACTCGTAGACGATGAATTCTACGTGATCGGATCGCACCGTGTTACGTTTTATGCGATCATGGGCCTAGAGTGACAGTTGTTAGCGCTTAGGCACCCCGTGTCGGTGTGGGAGTGACACGGCGCCGGTGTGAGAGTGGTGGGGTGACGCCTAGAGAGAGGGTCACCTGGTGTACCCCGGGGTATAGCTAGTACCGGTGTGGGAGTAGTACATTCAGAGTGTCACTCGTGCTGGGGGAAGCATAACCACCTATAGCCTGTCAGGCCGGGGTAGCCAGCGCGCTATCCGAGGGGTTACTGTTTGGTCTCAGCGGGTCGGTGTTTTTCGCGTTCGGCCGTGTGGTTTGCGTATTTAGCCGAGACGCTGGTTGTGGGCTCCTTGACGGAATGGTTTCAGAGTTGTACATGTTACATTCTGAATGCATGCGTTTTATATCGAAATTTGGAAATTGTGTTTACTGCTTTACTTATTTAAATTATCCATATTTGTGTTGTTGCACTTGTGGGTGCGTGAGTGGGTGGTGGGGATCGAAGGATCCCTACTGAGTCTTTTTGATGAGACTTACCTCTGCGGTTTTCAGGTGAGGGTTGTAGGCAGGCGTAGTGAGGAGAGTGTTGCCTTGGGTTGCGCGCCAGCAGCCGCTGTTCCAGAGTATGCCCCGATATAATTGTTATTTCCTTTTTTGGCATGTATGCTTAATTATTTCTTTTCAGTTGAAGTATGTAATTATTTATTGAGTCGAGTTGAATTGTAATAATTTTTAATTTCTGCACTTCCTTTACAATTCGATGCGATGTGAATGTTTAGCTTAGTTTATCATTTATTTTCAAGACCTCTCGAGATCCTGGTTTGACTTCAAATTTAATGATTCGGTACCCATTTAGTAATCGGATTCCCGATTATAGGGTGGCGGGTCGTTACATTTGATATCATTTTCAAATGTTCTCCGTCTAAGAACAATTAAGAATGTGTGTTTACAAGTCGTCAGTCTTATTATTATGATCTCATCATAATCCGAGGACTATTGCAGATATTCATAGACTTCAGTATGAGACGATAATGAACGCATTACATAATGAATATAAAGCCACAAATTATTATTAATAAATGAATAAGACTGGACATAGTATCCGATTGGCTTATAGGCCACCTAATACAAGCATGGTATATAGAACACCAAACTCAATTAGCACCAATGACTCCTGATGCTTTTCCTCTTATTTTTCGATGGTCCTCAAACCAAAAAGATGCTTATTGGACACGAGAATTTCAAAATCTAAATCCCAAGTTGGTAAGCAACTTTTCTTTGCCTAATGTAGATATAGGTCCTCCATTTATGTGTGTAACAAAGCAATTTTGATGTATGCCAATCATGCGTTCTACTAGATTAGGAAGACCTTGCTCAACAAAGGCAAACAACCTGCACTTCCTCATGATGCGAGATGCATCAAAGAACAGAAGAAATTGAAGCACAAAGTAGTAGAAGAAAGCAAAAGAGTTGAGGAGGAAGATTCGGAGATTGCTTAAGAGCAATGTGAAGAGGTACTGAATTCCTTTGTTTTTGGCCAGCAATGCGTGGGTAACACATTCCTCTATTTTTGTCTATATTCAATGTTTTCTTCAGGTAGATGGAGTTGCAGATGAAACCATAGAAGAGGTTGGTAGGTTAGTTACCAAGTTGTCCGTGCCACTGCCAGATGTCCAACCATCACCGTCAATTAAGGCACAACAACTAGTAAGCGATTACCAATAACACATCTTGGTTCATACGTTGTTAATATCAGGCGGATGTAGCTTACAAAACCCTTTCAGCTGTAAACACCTCAACCATTACAACCTCATCAGGGCACCCTCTTCAGTAGTCTACCAAAGCTGTAGATCCAACTTCACCCTTCGGAGTAGTAATGCTAGCTACAAGCAACCTCACAATCAACAGTCCTAAAAGCAAACCTAGAAGTAATAGACCAACAAGCAAAATGACTAGTAGACCCACACTTTATATGACATTTGATACTCTAAATTATTCATTTAATGTCGAATTACATAAAATTTTGTCCACATGATTCCTTTAACCTCTTAGACATGTTCACCAAGTTTGATCAATTTCTGAATATGTTTGCTATTTTCGACCTTATTTATTAATTTTTCAGCTGTAGAAATTAATTTACGACCTAAAATAGATGTGTTACTCTGAAAATTTTAAGAATATTGCTATGACATATCCTTCTATCCATAAGTCTCTTAGCATCAGTTTTGTTCAGATTTTTCATGTATATGATTATATCGATTTTTTAAGTGACTATTTTATATAAAAAGACATGTATTGTAACTTCTATCTATATGTAGTATTTTGATAATTGAATTTCTAGATTGATGTTCATCTTATGCTCACTGTTATGCCCTTGTGCCATATTTATATGACCATGTTGGGACATTACTAACTTAAGGAGATGTAGAACTCGATTCCGATAGAAGCATTTATATTGGATAGGGCATTTGAATCCGAAGGCAAAGGGTGGAATCTTGATTTCCGGCAGACAAAACTAGGAGATGGCGATACGTAACGTCCTGATAGTTTGGAGGTGGGTGAGACTTAGACTCTCCGATTCTACGTAGTAATCAAGACCTCTGCATCATTGTCTAAATACTTTGGTATACATATATGGATCCTTATGTTGTAGTTTGGGTGCATGTCTGTTAACACTTTGATATGATACGTTTGATATGATTTGATTGGCACATAATCTGAAACTCATATTCTATTATGCCTCATTTGAATTTAACTTATTCTTTGAAATTTCATATGCATCTTGTCCTTTGAATTTGTTCCATGTTTAAGATCTATATTTGCTCATATGCCATAATTTGATCAGATTTGTTAGATTATTATACCATGCCATTCGTTATGTGATATATGATACGCTCAATTTGATATGTGATATGTTCAATTTGATATGTGATATGTTCGTTACATGAGTAGTAGATTTGATAAGTCATATGCAAAATTCGATTTATCCATCATGCTAAGTAAGCTATATATTATTCGATTTGATCATACTATTAGAAACACATCTAATTTGATAAACTTATATGTGATCATGTTTTGGATTCATGTTCTTATTTGAGATATATGTAGAATTGTGAATTCTAATTAGTTAGTTATCATCACTTTTCAACTATTATATTATTTACTATTTGGTGGGTCTTATTTCTTATTGAGTGGTTGTATTCATAAATCCTATTAATATTTTCAGAGTCTTCTAAAGAGGAGGAGTTGGACTCTTGATTAGTGGGAATCTTTAGATAAAAAAACTTTCGCTGTTATTTAAGTATATTTGCTTATTTGTTTGGTAGGTTGATGTACTGGGGATAGAAGGAGAGATATGTACTTTTTATTGGGGATAGAAGGAGAGATATGTACTTTTTATTTTCTTTAATGAGATGAGTGATTTTATTTCATATGGATATTTGGTATATCTAGAGATCCTGATATTGATGTTATACATTTTTAGAATTATGGGGTTAGTAATGAATTTTTTTTTGAATTATTTTAATAATAAATAGTATATTTATTACTTTGTATGGTTATTTGTCTCTCATCATTCATATCGGATTTTTATGCTATTGAGATCCGTAGTTCCGTAACTTGAATCCAAAGTGAGTCTAAATGACTTAACTAAATCATGAGCCTAATAAAACATCCCTACCCTCTACATCCTTCAACTGCCCCTTTCTGCTATCTCCCCGACCTTTCTCCTTACTCCACCTTCCGCCTCTCTTTAACTTACGACTTCTCTCTACATGCACAAATGGATAGCGAGAAGGCCAGTGGGAGTTCCAACCATGCTGACAAATCTCTTGCATCTCCACCCTCATCTGCAATGCTGCAACCACAGGATCCCTTTGAGGAGGGCATACGATTGGGATGCCTTTGACTACATGTTGAGGCTCTACGATCCTAAGGGGCTGCACCATGCCTGCACTCGGCACAACGTACTCTTTGATCGTATAAATAGCATGGATGCTCATGACTGCTCTGTTGACGACGACGAGAAGCAGGAGTAGGAGAGTCAATCTGGGGTTGTGGGGTATAGAGAAGAAAGTTATGTGTTGGCTTTCTTCTCTCCCACTCCTCCAAATATTTTGAAAGACACTGCAATCCCCCCAACACTATGTAAAACAATATTTCTTTTATTGTTTTGAAAACTTTGTAATGCTCCTTTGTATCAATGATGTGGAACCTAAGCGCCTTTTATCATATGCCTAATCAAATTCTAATAACATGATCAAGTATTACATGTTACTTGTAACATGTAATGCATGATCAGTAGTAACATGTTATCTCTATAAAGAGCAACACGTGGAGAGGTTGGAGGAAATAAAGGAAGGGCAAAACGACATTTTTAGGTGCTGCGAACAACAAAAGTGACGTTAACGCGGGCGGAGGGACTGGAGAATAAATCCCTCGAAAAAGCAGGAACCTGCCATGACCCTGTTTGTTGTCAGGGACGGGGAAATAACTCCCGTGCTCTAACAGGTCCTCTGGCCAATTTTTCCTAGACCAAACAGAAAGGGGAGGGAAAATCCTCACCGTAGGCAGCACGGGCTGGCTGCAGTGCCCCACGATGCGCCACAGTATGCAACACCTAATGCCACCGTGCGTAGACCACATTCGCGCGGCAACAGTCGCCACTTCCACTTCCCTCTAAGTGGTGATTTCTCAGCTGCCAATATGTGACGAGCAAAGCAAACTTAACCTAGAGGTTATAATACCACTGTTGGTTTTTTTTTTTTTGGGAGGGGGGGGGGGTGGGGAAACTTAAATTTTGTAAAGGAGGAAGATTTTTGTGCAATAATGGAAGTTGAGATCGTCCTCATCAAGGTGGGGAGGCTACGAGAGTCCCGCATAGACATTGACACATTAAATTCCCAAGGTCTCAAGGTGATGTCCTAAGGAAAGAGAGAAGAGGAGGAGAAGACAGAGAGAAAGAGGATACTTTTTTCTCTTCCCAGATACTTATGCAGAATGTGGACGAAGGAGTTCATCTCTACACAAACAATCTTTAAAAAAAAAAATTAAATAACTAGTTTTGGATGTATAATTCAGTAAAAGCTTCCCATGGAACGACACAACACGCGCGTAAGAAACTGTCCTTCCTTAATATCTATTTTCAGTAAAATCATGGAAGCCGATTCGCCAATCATCATGGATCCCATCGTTGATAAAAGACATGAATGGATCACCGTCCACGACTCAGCCACCATAAACACCTAAGTCGATCGTCTTTAGGAAACCCTCCCGGCGGCCGGACTAACACTTCACATGGCCCCCGTGGATGGAGAACGTCATATCAATCAAACTCCCATTAGCCGCAGAACCACCGTTGCAACGGAGGCCGGCACGCTCACCGCCACGAGCGCCGCCACCCCCAGCGCCACGCTCGGCCTCGTGTTCAACAGGAGGCCATGCAAGATGCCTACCCCCTCGCACACGATCGCGTTGTAGGTCCCCTGGTGGCGCTTCTCCCACTCCATCCAGTGGGAAGGCGGCTCGCCCTCGCCCTCCTCGGCCATCCTCAGCTCGTGGATGCGCTTCCGCAGGACGGCCAAGTTCTCGTCCACCAGCTCCCCCCCGAAGTCGCGGCCCCTTTTCCTGGCGAAGCTCAGCACCGCCGCCGAGGACCTCCGGTAGCCTTGTACGCCAGCGCCACGGCGCTGCAACTGCACCGGACAACGGCAGGGGGAAGGAGAGGAGATGATGAAAGCTGACAAGGAAGAAGGATAGGAAGACACGGACGTCTCCATTTATCGCAGGAAGGGAAACCCAGCTGTGAAGTAGTGGAAGCTTAGGGGATGATGCAAAAATGGCGAGAGCTGGCGCTTTATATATAGGCGTGGAGGGTGGAGCTGCTGGATGGTGCGAAGGGGAGGAGAACCTGAGGGGGGGGAGGGGATAAGACCAGAAGGGTGGTAGGTGGAGGTCGCAGGGCAGCCATGGTTGGGTCCGCGTTGGGCCGGCCGACAGGGCAGGAGGCAAACCACCCCCCCCTCCATGCACAAGAAACAAAGTCACTAGAGTTGAAGATATGGTGTTTGGAGGATACTTGTGTGATGAATTGAGATCGTCTACGGTCTTTGATGGAGACTGTGATCACATCTCACTCATATTTTTTCGTGATCGCAAAATGTTGTCCCCTTTTTTTTTACTGCGATCCTGAAGATCATAGACAATCTCAACTCGTGATGTAACGTAAGAGGACTACGTGCTGTGTCAGAGGCAAATTTCAGATTGGAATTTGGTGTCTTGTTTCACAGTTTGGTAAGACCTGAGACACAATAGTGTTCAAGTTATTAACCTTTTTTAAGGAAAAATTAACCCGATGTTAGATAATGACTTATTTTTTAATCTATGACAACAAACATCAGCCCAATAGGTTCTTACTTTTTTGTTTGACTTATTTTTTTGTCTCTGTACTTGACCTTCTATTATCTGCTTATACATAAAACTTTATTTTGCCTATCTTTTTAAATTCTTCTACAAAATAGTTGTGTAATATTCTGAGTGTATGGATGAGATGCAGGTCATTTTATTTTATTTTTTATTAACTTTTTTTCCTTTTTTTAAAACATCTGATGAAAACTTGAATGAGACAATTAATACGTTTGAGTTGGCCCAAGCTTGTAGTATGTTCTTTTTAAACAAATATACAACTAGTTCGGGACCAATTTGAGCTTGTGGTGATATCATCCGATTCTCGATCACATGCTTCAAAAAAATAAAAAAAGTTTGACAAAAAACTAAGAAAAATAAAAATCACCCCAACTCTATGGTGCAGGATCGATTCAATTTTTTATTTTCTTATTTTCTTCTTATAATTTTTAAAATTTTTAGAGCATCCATAAAAAATCAGAAGGTACAATCAATAATTTTGAGTTTGCCCAGAATTTATACTATATTTCTTTAAAAAAAAAAATTACATGCGCAAAATGAGGCATGCATAATTTTGTTTTTTGCAAAACATATGTACAACGAACTCGGGGAGAACTCGAACTTGCTAACAATATTATCTGATTTTTGATCAAACACAGTCCAAAACAATTAAAAAATTCTAAGAAGAAAAACAAAAAATCGACCCGAGCCCCACCAAACGTAAACCAGAGAGAGAAAGAGAAACATGTTAGTTACATAGGAGAGAAACATAAATGCATTAATACTAGGTAGTGACTAAATAAGCATGTTATTTTGAAGGAAACTTATGAAGCATTCATCTCTCTTATTCAAAAAATAAGAAAAAAGAATGTAAACAAAGTGTAAGTAATATTCTTTTAAAATAAAAATTGAGAGTGAAAGAGTTTTAAAAAGTGTAGCCAAACATCCTATTCGACCCGGTTAAGTTCAAGGAATAAAAAACATATTGGGATTACCATGTGACCGATAATTGATTATACGTTAGATGTTACTGATAATATTAATCTGATTATACACACTGGCGGGTCTAGAGGCCGATATTTTTTAAAAATTTTGTTAGAATTTTTAATTTTCTTGAAACATTTAATTGAAAATCAAATGGTGTCATCAGCATACTCGAGTTGGTCCCAAACTTGCATTATATTTTCTTTTTGAAAAAAAAAACTGTGCATGCCTTAGTTCATGTGTGTAAAAGAGGATTTTTTTTTTTTCCAAAATAAAAATATACCCCAAGCTTAGAGCCAACTTGAGATTAATGATTGTTTCATCCTATTTTTGATTAGATGCTTTAAAAAAAATTAAAAATTTCAACAAGAAAAAAAAAAGAGAAAACAGCATGCACCTGATCGGTGCATCCCAAGATATTACACGCAATTATTATCATGGGAAAATACAAAAGGGAGAGCAAAATATGATTTTATGCATGTGGAGATAGTGGAAGTCAAGTTTAGAGACTGAAAAAAAATCAAACAAAAGTAGGGACCTACTATGTTGACATTTGTTGTCGGGGATTAAAAAATAAGTTACCCTCTCTATGAGGGACCTTGGGTTAATTTTTCCATTTTTTTTAACTATTTTGACGAGTTTTGGGGTACAATCAATTATTTTGGGATATATAAGCCCCCAAGATGTATCCTATTTTATTGTATATATATATATATCCTCATTATGATCAATATTATTTAGTTATACTCCTCTGACTCTGGTGCCATCAAAACCACGCAATATTCTATTTAAAATGCAAATAAGACATAAAATATAAGCTTCTAGACGATAAACAATAAAATACAATAGATTTTAGGAGCATATGTGTGGTCATTTTGATTATATAAAAGGGGTAAAATAAAGGACAGGTTAATCTTTTTGTTTTTTAATCTCTTCACGCAACCAAAGCTAAAACAAGTTAGATGATAATAGGGTTACAAATGTTAAAGGTTGACTATGGATGACAAGAAGGGAAACATGATAATATATAGTAAAATACAATAAATTTTGAGAATCTATATATGAAATTATGCTTTCTTTTTTGATATTTTTACGAAGACAACTCTCTTAAAATTTTAAAGGGAGATTTGTCTATCCTATTTTTATATTGTTATAAATAACTTTACTGTATCACAGTGCTTGCAATGTGAGAATAGAGGGTAAAATGCAATACATTTGCGAATATATGTGAAATTATTCCTTATTTTTGTTTGTTAATTCGGTTGCGAAACAATGACTTGAAGAATGAATTATCCATCCTAATATGATTCCTTGACATCAACTTTTGAGGGTTATTGTCAAAATATAGTCTCTACTTCCTGCCCATATAGCATGTACAAACATAATGAGGTATACCTTTTCTTTTGAGATCCTGCGCAAACATTTATCTACTGTCCAAACATATAACATAATTAATTTTGATGATACAAATATGTATAAACTATTCAAAATTTAGGGATACTTAAACTACAGGTCTTTTATTACAGAAATGTGAGGGGTTTGTAAGTGGAGAAATATGCACTCGAAGCTTGGGGAAACCTCAAAGGCGGATATCACCAAATTGTTATGAATAAAAATATTATCTTAAAGGTATTGAGCACGTTTAGGGTAATTACATATATAGGTAACTATATTTAAAAATTAGCTTAAGAGAACTTATTTATAATATCAAAAGTTATAGATGCTAAAAAGGTAAAAATCCCACAGGAGAATGGTGCCCACTAGTTAATTTGGTCTTCCTGGGTGAACCCAACTAGTCATGGTTGACTTTGTGATTTGGAGTGCATGTTTAAATTGTTGCCACCCTCTTCTTCCAGGTCAACGCGTTGACCCCCTTGGTTCAGGAAAGAAAACTGATCACCTTTGAGATTCTTGGGTTAGTCTTTGGACCATATGGTATGGAGGGTGTTTGGTTGTTGCTGGGAATTAACTACATCTTCTATATGCTGGATCTTCTAAATGTTAATGGTCCCTGTTATCCTCCTAAATCTTAGCTGCATTGCAAAGATTGATATGTACATCATAACGGCTGGCTACTAATAGAGTGGTACCTTGGTGTTCCCATGGAAAACTGTGATACAAGAGATCTGACAGGGATGATCCCCACTTCCTTTTTTGCTTGTTCCTATCCCCAAATAGAGAGAAAAAAAGATTTTCAAAGGAGGAAGATGATGGGGGAAGCATAAGTTTAAATAGGGGTGTTCATTATTTGGTTCAACTCGAAAAATTAAATCGAACTATTAATTTGATTTGGTTTGGTTCGATTTGAAGTCTGAAATTTTTTTATTTGAGTTGTAACCACAATATCTTTCGTGCGCTGGTTTGAGGAGACAAGGGCTGGCAGGGGCATGATTTGAGGAGGCAAGTGTAAGGTAGGTAGCTGGAGGCGGGGGTTTGCTTTCTTTAGTGCGTTAGTGACAAAAAATAAAATATGGTCTATATTCTTTCTATTTTTATCTTGTTTTGTAAGTGAGAATCTTTATCAAAACATATTTTGATAGTGTCTCCAAGCACCTCTTTTAATATATTTTCAATATGAAAATATATATTTGTAAAAAAATTACATTGTAATACAATCAAACACCCTATTAATTTGTTGATGCCTAGTGAAATCAAGGGGCCGAAGTACCAAAAGTGTAGTTTTCCTTGTACAACTCTTACCCTTAACCATGTATTTCAGAAAGTAAACAGGAGAATGGAAGCGTATCTAGGGTGTACTTGATATATTTAACACGTATTCATGCAAATTGTGTGCGAATTAACTAATTGTGCTCCAGACTTAATGATTTATATGGGGTTCATGCCTTTACATCTTTCGGTGTTTAAAATTTAAATCCTTCTAGACAATAGTGATTAATCAAGTAATCATCTTTCATCAATGATTCACATAAAACACATTTTAGATTATAATTACAAGCATACTATTTTTAAATATAAATGGATATAATTCAGCAAGAGGATATGCAATTAATTATTTTCTTATCTTTATCCTTTTAATTCTTATTCTTATCCTTAAATGTGTGTTTGCATGTGTCTTGTAAATTTAGGATAAAGATATATCTTTCAAATTGTTCTTTTTTATTTGTACATCGGATCAGTAATCAAATAAGGGAAATACTTGGATGACCGGATTTTTTCCCCACTTTTCTTACCTATCTTATGTGATTGAATGGAATTGGCTTTTCTTTTGAGTTTTACAGTAATTGCTACTTGTGATTTTGTAAAAAAACACTTGCATTAGACCCTTCCCTTTGTTAGGAAGGTAAGAAAAGTGGGGAAGAAATACCGTCACCCTAGCAATGCTCGTCATATAATTTGGTTTAGATTTGTCATTTGGAGTTTTGATTCCCATTTGATTGAGAGATAGCCCAAGGTAACTCATGTTACTTTTGATTGGCAAATCAATTAATCTGGAACACACAGGGTTAAACAAGAACTATTGTAGACTAATCTTTGATTTTGTATTTTCAAGGTATCCTTTGGAATATGACTAATTAAACTAGGGTTACCTTTACTTCTTATTTACTCTATGCCTAGAAAAGATGTGTCACTTCCCAAAACATGTTGATGTGGAATTTAGGGTAATCCATCTATTTGCTTATCCTACCTACTACTCCATGTTTATGCTAAAATACGTTCAATTAATCCTAAGTTAACCTACTAAGCTAAAGTATTGATTATCAAAGAGAATGCATACTATCCTAAATATTTTATCTCATTAGACAGAACAAGTTAACCACAGCCCATAATCAAAAAGAGCCTTCAACATTAAGCTTATAATTCCACCCATTTGGTTAAAATATCCTGTCGGCTGCACTTGGTGCACTGGTTCAACACCTCTAGGCTTGGGGCAGGGGTTCCGGCTTTTCCGCCTAGGTTTTTCTTGGTGCGGCTGGTTTGTCTATTTATGGATTAGTAACACTTACTGCAATGCCACGGCAGTCGGATAAGACGGTTGTTGTGCAAGTCGACAAGGTGAGAAAAAGTCAGTTTTTAATTTTTTAGAGTGTTCGATCAAAAATTGGACAGTACAATCGGGTTGATCGGATGGGTTCCAATTCGACTATATATTTTTTTAATTCTTTTTATTTTTTACATGTAAATCGAATTATTTTTATTTTTCTTTTAAAAATTATACAGTTAGATCAGGACCGATCCAAACAAGTTGACTGTACCGTCCGATTTTTGATCAGCGCTTTAATTTTTTTCTAAAAATCCGAAGAAAAAACTTTAAAAAAAAACTAACTCCCTCCCACTCTGTCCGGCGGCACAACAGCCGTCCGATCCCGTTAGAGTCGGACGACTATTGCTACTGCATTACAATTCACGCGGCAAATTTTACTCTTTATGGATTAGTGTTGATAGAATTCAAACCCTACAGATTTTGCATAATGATGTATATTGGCTCTCCTCTAATCGTCTGAGATGGGCAACCAAAAAATAGTCAAAATATCCTCCATTGTCAAAAGGCGGCTTACAACTAGTTGACTTATGATCAGTCTAAATTATTTCTCTCACTGTTGACTTTTGCTCAGCTCTTCCCTCCTTGGACTGGATTAGTTGACTCTCTGGCATATCTCTAGCACGTTTTGTTCTTCCAATTACTACGATGGCAAATGGCCCTAATTGCTTACGTCATCGCATGGAAGTTTTGGGTCAACATCTTTCCTTAAACTGCATCAAAGGGATAATTGCACATACAACCTGTCAAAAATGAAATTATATCTCTATCTACCTTACTTGTTGTGCATTGTTTCTAATAACCCTGCTGCATACTAATTGTTGCAAAAGCACTCCAACTGTTGTCATCTGCAAGAATTCTGTTAAATATCTCTTATCTAATCTTAGTTAAGATTTAAATAAAGTTAAAAGTATCTAAAATATTCTCATTCTTTTCTTAACTCTTTTTCTCTATCTCTCTCTCTCTCTCTCTCTTTGGCGCAATGTCCTAATAAAAAAGTACCTTTTATGGGGATACTTTTATGTAAATATTAAATATAATAATTAAAAATATTAGTTGTATTCTTAATGGAAGTTAACTATAGAGACATTTTTACAAGTATTACGATGCAATGAAGTTATTTATAATAATATGAAATAAGATAGACAAATTTATAAAATTTGTTTTTAATATGATTGTATATGCAATTATCCCTTTCAAAATAATACTATTTTAGTTTTCTTAAGGAATATTTTTCAAAATATCATATAATTAAAATGCCCCATCTATCTCATTAATATGGATGATGCTATTCTTACGCCTACTCCATGTATCATTATCATCTATTGAGTGAGCAGAAATGTTTATAGGGTGGGGTCCATTGGAACAAATGCAGGTAGTTGAATGAAATATGAAGAGTATTTTAAGAGAGTACATTAAAGTGGTATCTAATCCTGGTTTATATAGGTGACTTAAGAGTCCAAGTCCACATGCAAGAAACTGCACGGTATGCAAATGTGCTAAGCCGGCATGCACCAAAGTATTTACATAGGCAAACCAAGAAGGCTCTCAAGATGAATAAAAATTGTCTTTACGTTTAAGAACTTTTTACTTTATGATGTGATTGATATAAGAGTTGCAATTAACGTGCAAGTACAATTAACCTGACGTGCAAGATAATTTATAAGGTAGAGATTAAAAGAGTTATAACCCTTAGCACAGCTTTGATTGAGGGTTATCCCCTTTGGAGTCTTGGGATAACTCTATTTCGACTCATTTTTTGATCTGGCTGTGGTGGCTAGCTGACCTGAGTTCACTACAAGGGAGAGGGGATTTGTCAGCGGTTGACAAAGATAACAAAGCCGTGGACTAAATTTTATGTCAACGGCTACATAGCCGTTGACAAAGCCGTGGACAAAAGTTCTGTTGGCAAATATTTGTCAACAGCTGGCAACTATGGACATATAGATCATATGTCAACGGCTAGACCTGTTGAAATATGTAGCAAATATCAACAGCTACAGTCGCTGACAAATGTTGGGCATTTGTCAATGGCTATAATCGTTGACATATGTTTAACATATGTTAACAGCTGTAGCTGCTGACAAATATGTAATATATGTTAACTGCTGTCCTAGTTGTTGACATATGTTTAACAGAGAGTTTTGTCAACGGTTTAAGTTGATGACAATTATTAATGAATAAAAAAATATTTAAAATATTAAATAATACACAAAAACTTGTAGATAGCATTCATAGACTCTATACACAAATAAGCACATCTATATACAAATAAACACATTCACTCTCAAAATAAACACATCTACATGCAGAAATAAATATATTTACATTAAAATAATAAACACATCCACATAAAATTCACATTACATATTTACAGAGAAATGTATTAATAATCCTCGGCTCACTCATTGTCATCACCATCAAAATCATCTCCCTCGTCGTTCGTTTCGCCTTCAGCTTCGTCCTCATCCACAACAGCGATTTGAAGCTGAGTAGAGCTCTGCATACCTAAAATCGGTTCATAAATACATTCATCTCTGTCATCTGTTTACGCATCCACTCCATCTCGTCCCCTTGTGCTTGAAGTTTCTCTTTCACAGTCTGTAGTTCCTAAGTTTGCTCCTCAACTTGCCGTTGATACATGAAAGAGCTCAATCTTTCTCCCCGTCCATACCATATACGTAACGTCTCTCGACTGCCCGTACAACGAACACGACCAGACCGGTCTTTTCTCATAACTGAAATGAAGGCCTCCTCAGCAGAAAGGGGGGTACTCGCAACATCACTTTCCAAAGAAGGAGTGATCAATTGGGTCATCCTCTCCTACGAAAAAAATAAATAAATAAACAAAGTTCTTATTAGTGATATAAAATAATTTTAATAAGAATTATTAAAAAAATAATTCAAAAAATAAAAAGGCTTACATATCGACTCCTACTCTCCTCTTCTACCCACTACTTACTACTGTCCGGAAGATCCTTACATCTACCCATCTTGAAAATCTCAAGACGCTTGGGATCACGTTGATGAAGACGATACTATTTAAATTATGTTTAAAAAATAAGTAATAAAAACTTAATAATATAAGAAGACCAATAATAAAAAGAAAATCTTATGAAGTCATCATTCAATTGATAATGACTCGTCCGGCCCCGTCTATATGGCATAGATTGATGAAAGCGATTTTTCCTATTACGATCAATAATTTTCTATAAAAAAAAATATATTGTCAAATTTGTATCGAAAAAATAAACATAAACTATTAAGTTTCATTATTACCTACTCATCTGATGTGTTCCATTTCTCGTACATCGTCTTTCAATCAGATGGATTAACACCGGCCGATACGAAGCAATTGTATCTTTCAAAGTCTTTCCCATATAAAATTAAGATATGATTTGATTTTGACTTCATTATATTTGGCCACTCACTATTGACGGGGCCCTCTCTCTTAAGTCAACGTATAAAGCCCTTACTGAGCTAAATGCACCTCCCTCCACGTCCTACATGAATCCAGTCTGAAGAACTTTATGGGGTCCTAAAGTGAGTAAGATTGCACCCCCAAAAGTTACCCACTTCATTTGGAAGTGCTTGAGTAATTCCCTGCCAATTAATCAAGTCATCGCCAAGAGAATACCTCAAATGGATGAGTTATGTCTAGTTTGCTAAAATAACCCTAATCTATAGACCATATGCTGTTCGACTGTGATTTTGCCAGAGAAGTATGGCTTTCGTCACCTCTTGGCTATTTCATAGATTGTTGTCACTTCTTCTTATAGTATGTAAAGTTAATCCTTAAAAAAAGGTGAATGTCTGAATGTTTTCCATGCTAAGAACATGCCCACAAATCTTTAAACTGTTGCTGCCCCTTTTCTGTTCATTCGTCTCATAAGAAGTGGGCAAAGAAAGATTTTTGTGTTTTGCAAGGGATGAGGGGGGTGTTATCTGCACTTCTTACTAAATGGATTTTTGCCATCCTCTAAAAGTATTTTGTAATCCAGAAGTTGGTAGTTTGTTTATTCATATAGTTCATATTTTGTCCCATTGGAAGCTTATTTTGCACAAAAACTTCTGTAATTTGAATTATACCTTAATGGGGCTCTTTAATCTAGTAGGCAGGAATTATTCCATCTAAAATTTCTTTTATTCTCTAACCTGAACTGAAAGTTCACATGCTAGGTGAAGGGATAAATGCCAAATGCTTAACAAAAATCACAGTCAAATATTTCTCAGTTTATATCAATATCTGCACTCCATTCATTTGTCTATGCATGTTACTTTGATTAAATAATACCAAATTATCTGGACTCTGCTTCAATCTTGTTTCACAATTTGAGAAGTCAGCTAATCTGGATAGGATACCAGCATGCATGCCTAATTTTCCCTCACCATTATGATTTTGCAATACTACAGTGAGAAGTCTGTCACCAATCACTAATAATCACTTTTTGGCATCAATGAGCTGCTATGAGATTCTAATCTTCCCTCAGTTCCATTCTTGTAAATACTTTCTATTTAAGCTTGCATTTGATAGTTCTCCTAATTTAATGTTCAAGGTCTTATATATTCGTTCCTATGTACTCCATATAAACAAATAATGCAAGAGATAGAGGGCTGTGTTAAAAAAAAAAAAAATGCAGAGAAGAATTCTTTTCCGTATCCTGTCTTCCTCATGGCCATCCATTGTATTTACTTTATGGTGTTTTAATATTATTAGGCACTAGCTGGAGAAAATAATTCTTGACAAGCATGAAGACACAATGAGCAAAATGATAAACTCACTGCTATTGTTGGACTTGCTGTTTTCAGTTATAAACTCACTGCTACTGTTGGACTTGCCTCTATTCAAGAAAGAGTGTGTATTTTAGAGTCTGTCCACAATGAAAGATCACAGTTGGACTGTACAAATCCAAGGGCATTGAGAGAGCATCAGAACTCAGTATTTGGTGGGATTCTGATCCAAGTCTGAGGAGCATGAAGCCCATCATTGATGGCAGCTGCAGGCATACAGTGGGATATGTCACTGGTACAGGTAGTCCTCTAATTTTTATCCTTTTAAATTTAGATCAATTCATCTACTGTTATAGTCCCGTTAGGGGCAGAGATACTTCTTGATTCTTTTGGAACCCAAAATGGTGGATGCATCAGATCTGATTGTTTCCAATTCTGTCATTTATAGTAAGTGAAGAATGTGGAATGAAAGAAAGAAAAAAAATACAAAACTTAAAATTTTTAATTTTCATGCATGGCTGAGGTTATCTGTTTTCCCGAGAAAGATTGTCACCTCTTATGAAGCAGGTCAAAAATGACTGCTTGTATGATTTGAGAGACCACATAATTTTTGAATTTTTTCAATTTTAGAGAAGTAATATTTTTTTCTTTTTTTCTATTTTGTTTATGATAATACATATACTTTATCCTTGATATACATGATGCTGTCTTTGAGATGGGCTTCTGTTTCTCTTCAATTTTTGATGGACACTTATCTTAGAGAAGATTATACATTTTTATATCGAATTTGTCTCTTTCATATTTCTCTTCAAAATTCAAAAGAATCTTCAGCAGTTGTTCTATGATTATATGCACTCGAACTGCACCGAAAGACATGGTTTTGTACTCATCACTTGGTCCCATGATGGACATGTTAGAAGTTATCTTCTCACCGAGTATTATAGCTTTACAGAGCATTAATGTCCAATGAGACAGCCATTAGGAAAAAAAAATATGACTTTTTACGAATAATCTTCTAAAAGATGTCATATTTGTAGATTATCGTCTACATAATTCATATTTACATATAACCTCCTTGACTTTGATAGTGTTTGCATATAACGCCTTTAACTATGTGATTTATTTCGAATTTCACTTGGGTTAAAATATTTTTATTCTACATAAAAATAGAATTAACTTTTTTGATAGTAAATATATAGAACAAGTGTATAAATAGATGTTTACATGATTTTTCTCGTGAGATGTATATATTTTAATTGAAGATATTATTAATATTTTTATTTAATAACTTTCGCATATTCTATGTAAATAATAATATTTTAATTTAAGTAAAATTCGAGGTAAACTTACATAGTGGAGGAGGTTATATGCAAATAATACTATAGTTAAGGAGGTTATTTGCAAATACCAATCATATAGGAGGTTATCTACACATACAACATTGTTTTAGAGGTTATTTGCAAAACCCCAACTTATTTAAATGTTTAGTCCGATTAGTGGGGTAAGGCTGACGACGATGGTGACACAAAACAACCAATTAATATTAAGCAAATGACGAGCTGTTGGGCTTTTTATATTCCCTTTTGGGCCTCAGTTGTCAAATACACCACGAATCTTCATGTTGTCCACCACGGTCAAATTCTTGAGAAAATCAGTATGGCTGTTCATTAGTGTCATTATCTTCTAATCAGAATCCGAGATGTGCAATCCACTAGACTTGAGACGAGATGACAAAATGTTTTATGATTCCATTCATATGATCCTAGAGATGAAATCTGACGATGCATCATAGTCTTTTGAAATATTTTCAGAATGTCTTTGGATTTTTATTTTTTGGGTCCTACAATCTTTCAACATTCTGTATTATATATAATACAGTCAGAATATTCACAAACATTGCTAATGGACTCCTTATGGGTTAAGCCCAATAGCCATATTCTGTTAATTAAATTTAATGATGTGTATTTGTGTAGTCCGAATAATTACAAGTGGACCACCTAATAGGGAAAACCCAACAAGAAAAAGTCGAATGATATCCTTTGTGAGCTAAAGTTGTCCAAGATAATTTACTTGAGAAATCGATGTTTTCTGATGTACTAATTGCTGTTCGATGTTTTCTGATGCAACTGCTCGGCCTATTAGCGATCTAGATTCCCATGTTTGCTTGCGCATCTCAAAGTACCTCGAAGTTCCACATTCACACTAATAAGGATACTTTTAAATGAAAAGCCCATGCAAACCAGTTGGTGCAGCAACAAATTAAAATTTTCCGGGTACTGCTTGTATTTATTTGGTTATTGTATTATTGGTAATTTTGAGAATATAGAAATTGATAGTAGAAGAACACTCAAGACTCAGGAGGATGTCCCAAAAAAGTATAGAAAGAGAAGGGAGAAGGTCTTGAGACTTTCACAGACTAAATTGTAACTCCAGACTTGAATTAACTTTGTTATGTCAATGCACTTATATGAATCTCAAAATTAAAGATCAAACTGTGAAGAACGAGAATCCAGATCCAAACATGTTACCAATCATGCTTCCCATTCCTGGGGTCAGCTTTACACAGGGTTGGATTAATCTTCCGCTGTTGCCTAGGTTTGACAACTCCTGCAGGGAATGGAAAGAAAGAAAGAATGGCACGCCTATGCAGCTGCATGCGCAGGCGTCCATGGAGGGAGAAGTGAGAATTCGCTTAAGACGACTTCTGCTTCATGCCGTCGAGGACTACCCTGGCGGCGTCCATCAGGTGCAGCATGACCACCAAGACCGACGCCGGCAACGTCAGCTTCACCATCACCGTCAGCCCCATGTCCACCTTGACGCGTTCCCCCTCCGGGTGCAGCTGCAGCAGCCCCAGCACCTCCAACATATCCGACTTGTACAGCATGTAGGAGTCTTCCTCCCTCTCCAGCCTCGACAGCTCCACCGGGAGCAGCTCCTTGCCGCTGCCGCGCTGCTGCTCCTCCCCCCTCAGCTCGCCGATGCGCCTCCAGAGTGTGGACATGCCCTTGTCCACCGACCCATCGCCGGAGCCCCCCACCGGCCGGGGCTCGTCGTCGCCCCCCAAGGCGAGGACTTTAAGTTTACGCTGCCTCCGGATGATGAACCGGACCTTCCGGTGTGCCGACCGCCCGGAGGAGCGGAGGAGAAGGGTGGAGGGAGGGAATAGAAGGCCGGAGGCGCCCATGGAGGTGAAGTGATGGGTTTGGTGCCGTTGGGATATCGAATAATTCGATATATGTTCCACTTTCTCTACTTAGGATTGTCTATGCATTTTGAAAGCTGCTTAAGTAATTGTTTGGAGTGAGAGTGGAAGAAAGGAAGGAAATGTAGGGGTTGACAGTGACACGTTGCCTGAAATAAGACATCTTAGTTGAGGGGTTGCTTAAGAGGTTTGTTTAGCTGGCTTTGGTTGTGATGTCCACACACTTGATAGAATTGAGATCCCTTGGACTCTTTTTTCCTAGACCGTACCCTTCCATAGATTCTTAAATCTTGCTGAAAGAAAAAATTACTCATTAATGAAAAGAGACTAAATCTATTAATAAATAAACTTTTTCCTCGAATGTGATTTAAGGACTCGGACAAAACTCTAGAAAATGGGTCTAGATCCCTCTAATTGGCAGGAGAACGATGAGGCTGAGACAAATTTAACTCTATGATTCTAAGTAGACTATGACCAGGATCAACTGAAGTCACCCCTCTTCATCTTGTTTGGACTTTCTTTAAGCACCATTTTGATTGGAGAATAGGAAAAGAATAAGACCTCTTATTCTTAAAATTATGTTAATTCTAATTTGACGGACGGAATGATTTATCACTTATATATATCGAGAATAAGTCATTTCACTTTAGACCCAAAAATTACTTATTCTTCTAATTCCGTAGACCCCACAAAACTATCTAACCGAAACGCCTTTTATTTTAGTATAGGCTATTTCATATAAGTAATTCCGAATGCCTTATTCTGCAATCAAAGTGGACCACATATGCGGAATTGTGTTGAAGAGAAGTTAGCTGTCTAGTTGTCCAAAAGTGATCAAGTTCTAATTCTACTTCCTCCCAAAATGAGGAACAAAATCTTTTTAGATCTCAAATAGAATTAGACTCACATGCATGACATGATAATAATTTCTTCCTTTACATTATTTATTATGACTTTCCATATTACATGATATATAGAAACGACAGCAAGTAATATTGCGAGAGACGTACTTTTTAAATTTTCTGCCTTGAAGATCTCACTCAGTCCATGGGCAGTAGACGTACTTTTTAAATTTTTGACAAGAGAGAAATTTTTGTGAGAAATCCTCTGAACACCTCGGCGTATGGAATAGGGATCACTTGGAATATTGTTTTAGAGTACTCTTGCCAAGGTCCTAAAATTCTATGGTGAATACAACGGGCCCCACAGAAATTATGTATTCCAACCAATAAAATTTTAAGGTCTAGATCAAAGTCTGAAGAGAAGATCTAAAAAATTCGGCATGGGTGTGCACTCGCCATTTTGATTGGAGAATAGAAGAAGAATGAGGACGAATAAGGAGAGAATAAATTTAATTTTACTTTGTTAAGCAAAATGACTTATACTGGTGCAGAATAACCTATTCGGAGTATAAGAAGCATAAGTTATTCCATCTTAGATGTAAAAATTACTTATTCCGTAAGTAGATTTCATAAAATTATCAAATTAAAACATCCCTTATTCTAATATATGTTATTCCGTTGGTGGCCCCCCACCTAGAAATGACCCGATCCCTCAACCTATACCATGATCTTGTCCTCACACACAAAAGTCCAAAAGCGTACTTGGATAGGCGTCCACCCAGACGAAGCTGCGTCTGAGGTTTCTTACGGCAGGCCTATCCACCTATCCAGGCGAAAAAGCGTACAAGAGAACCCAACTTCCTGAAAGCTTCTCCGATCAATCTAGAGAGGGGATTTTTTGAAATCCTTTCAGGGTTTTTTGTTTTTTAAATTTTTTTGGTTGTCCTACCGGACATTGAAGTGATGTACAGGTCAGATCGGAACTGTCCTTAAAAAAATTTAAAAACATAAAAAATTAAATAATTTGGCCAGCAAGTATTACTCATTGTTCCTCCCATGAGCATAATCCGATAAACAAATAATACTATAAGCTTATAATATGGTAAATCTTCAATTTTTACATAATTCTTACCAACTATGTCGTGCCATCGATGTTCGATGACGTCCATGGGTGAGGGCCTAATTAAGGCCCGCGTGGTTAGGCTGGCCTAAGTCATTGATTAGCCGCGATCCCAGGTTGACCCCTGAAGTTTGCCCAGGCAGGGGCCTGATTGGGCCTGACAATCCCCGTGATCCCACCATGTGGCTCCACGTGCCTGTCCACCTCAGCAGGACTCCAACGCCTCATCCGACCACCGAGGGACGAGCACGTGGTCGAGAATTAAGCTCACTGACTCCTAAAAGGCGGCCTCCTATATAACCAATCCTTCTAGCAATTTTAGGTATGCTTTAAACATCCTAATATAAAACTTGAGTACCCGGGTGTAACCTCAGACATCACTTCGGAACTAACTTGATCGTTGAAAATTTTTTCTCGGACACACTGTCCTGACCTAGTTCTTCTGTGCAGATCATCCTTCCTGGTCGAGACATTCCAAGGACCATACACTCTAGAGCCGACCTCAAGTACGGACTTCGGATCCAAAGACTGTAATTCTGAGTAGTCATCAATGTTGGAAGATGATGCCAATTTGTTAGGCCTCTCCATTTTGTCTGTTAAATTGAAATTTTCTTTTTAATATAGACCCTAAACTAGTAGTTGTTCTTCTGGTCATTCAATACGGCGCCTTGTTTAATTTCATGTTGCCTACTTGTAACGAGGAGATGTGTTGAAGGTGATACAAAATATTTTTCCAAAAGCGCTCTTTTGTTGTTGACTTTGTATGCTTCATAATTCTAACCATATTGACTTAGAAAATAATTTATTGTTAGGGATTTAAGAATACCTGCAACGGAAACTGTAACGACCCGCTACCTTATAATCGGATATCCGATTACTAAATAGGTTCCGAATCATTAATTTAAAGTCAAATCATGATCTTGATAAATTTGGGAAATAAATGATAAACTAAGCTAAACATTCACATCACATCGAATTGTAAGGAAGTGCATAAATTAAAAATGATTACAATTCGACTTGATTCAGCCATTAATTACATATTCCAAGAGAAAAGAAATAATTAAGCGTACATGTCAGAAAAGAAAATAATAACTACATTGGGGTATATCTCGGAACAGTGGCTGCTGGCGCGCAATCCAAAACAACACTCTCCTCGCTACGCCTGCCTGGAACCCTCACCTGAAAACCGCAGGGGATAAGTCTCATCAAAAAAGACTCAGTAGGGATCCTTCGATCCCACCACCCACTCACACACCTACAAGTGCAATACACAAATATAGACAATTTAAATAAGTAAAGCAGTAAACACAATTCTCAAATTTCGATATAAAACGCATGCATTTAAAATGTAACATGCATAACTCTGAAACCATTCCGTCATGGAGCCCACAACCAGCGTCTCGGGTAAACACGCAAACCACACAGCCGAACGCAGAAGACACCGACCCGCTGAGACCAAACAGCAACTCCTCGGATAGCGCGTTGACTACTCTGGCCTGACAGGCTATAGGTAGTTCTTCTTCCCCCAGCACGAGTGACACTCCAAATATATCACTCCCACACCGGTACTAGCTATACCCCGGAGTACACCAGGTGACTATCTCTCTAGGCGTCACCCCACCACTCCCACACCGGTGCCATGTCACTCCCACACGGATACGGGGTGCCTAAGCGCTAACAACTGTCACTCTAGGCCCACGATCGCACAAAACGCAACACGGTGCGATTCGATCACGTAGAATTCATCGTCCTTGACTATGATTTCAAGTATGCAATTAACTAAACTATCTAATAATGTAAACACATGTTAATTGCAGGAATTAATGAGATTTTGTCTTGAATCGCGTCGCCCAAGGCTGACGTCATTCAACTCTCATAAACTGGTTCATGTGAAATCTGACCTCGAAAAATAGCCTAAAACGCGTCGTCCAAAGTGGTCACCATTTAAATGGCGTCGCTGTCTCTAGACGCCATTCAATCAAGAAGACAGAGTCTGTTATCTGGGATAAATTGCGTCATGAGTGGAAGCTGCCTTTTTAAAAGGCGTTGCTGTTCCCCGACGCCATTTAACCCTCACAGACAAGTTCTCCCACCGCCTTACCCCAATTCACAAGGTGAGATTGCTCCATCAAATTGCACAAAAACAACACAAAACTGAGGAGGAGGAGGAGAACCTAAATCCCCATTAAAAGCCTACAATTCCACATTCTATAAGATTAGCATTTTCACCCCAAAAAGCCCCTAAACATGCTTCAAAGTGGGAAAACATAGTTTTAAACAAAACATCGCGAGGATCGTTACCTTACCGGTTACTCGAACTCCTCCAAGTTCCAAGCCGCCGAATCGTCTCGCCACATCCCGCCGCCGGTACCACCGTGGGCACCGTTACTCCACCGGAACGTCGGCCGCCGTCCGAAGAGAAATCTGCCGCAGAAGAAGTGGTGGTGGTAGTGGAGGAAGTTAGGAGGTTGATGGAGTGGAGGGAGAAGAGAAATGGGAAGAGGAAAGGAAGGAGAGGGGGAAAGGGGCGCCGGAGGTTCGGAGGGAAGAGAGGAGAGAGAGAGGAAAGGAGAAAATGAGGGAAATGAGGAAGGGCTCGCGTGGTCAAACTAAAATCAGGTAAAACGCGTCGTCCAAGCCCGACGTAATTCAGACGACAGGATGGGTCGTACACTGACACACCAGAGTCGTACTCTCGCGGCCCAAAACCAACCTACGTGGCGCCTACGTGGCACAACCTAAAACGCGTCCACCTCGACGGATGCCGTTTGAACCGTGTCTCGCAAGCTCAACGCGAAAAGGAACCCAAGCCCCAACCCCACAATGGCCCAAACCAAGGGATCCGACCCCAAAACTGACCCGGTAACTGGATCCGAAACCTCAATCCTTACAGAAGCCATCCCTAACGAGAGGAAGAAGACGACGCCGGAGTCGATCCCCACACGCACATGCGCCTCGCGAGCACCGTACGAACGTCGGACGTAGAGATCTGTGTAAACCGAGAATGAACTCCTCTGGTTTCCTCTCTCTATCTCACTTGATACATATGGCTTGATAGGGAGTCATAGGCTTCTTATATAGAGAGGAGGGACCAGTCCTGTTTAAGTTTAAATGGATCCCACCCATTACAAGATCCTAATGGACTCCTTATAGGTTAAGCCCAATATCTGCATTCTACTAACTCGATACCGTATGGTGTGATTTTGTGTAGCCCATTAAGCCACAAGTGGACCACATAATAGGAAAAACTCAACATTCTCCCACTTTGTCCAACTTGTCTCAAGTACATCAAATCTTCATTTGAAAACATACTTATAGTATAAACATATATAGTTTCAAAAAGACTCTTGAAGATTTGACATCATGGGCATACACCTTAAGATAGAAACTCGGTATGTGCGCACGATAAAATAAAATTACACACCATTCCAGTTAATGAAATCTTAAGAATTCAAGAATAGTAAATCAAATGATAGGAGTCAAGACGGCAAATGCATTCAATTACACACCTCCTTCTATGTACCACAATGTCACCAACTTACTATAACTGAACAACAAATATGGAACTGTAAATAAACTCAAACTTAAATATTTATCCGTTGGTCATCACTTAAACATACAATCTGCCAGCCATAATCCACAACCAACATGTATATACAACAAATAGAATAGGCAGAAAACAACAGAAGAATCATGATATAAATATGATCACAGATAATTGTATGTGTCAAACTGAAAATGTCATAACATATTGAGAAAACTGATAAGACCCATCCGAATCACATGACTACAAAAAGTACTAGCAGGTAGCCCCTTCGTGAATGGGTCAGCAACCATAAGATCGGTCTCAATATGTTCTATAGACACTTCATGATTCTTCACTCTGTCTCTAAGAGTAAAATACTTGATATCCAAGGGTCTACTACCTTTGGACGCCTTATTGTTCTTAGAGAAAAAGACCGCAGTGGAATTGTTACAGTAAATCTTGATAGGTCTGGAGACGAAATCAACAAATGATAAACCTGGGAGCAAATTCCACAACTGAATGGTCTGAGCACTAGTCTCAAAACAAACAATAAACTCAGCTGTCATCGTGGAAGCCACGGTAATACTATGCTTCTCACTGCATCATGTGATAGCTCCCCCAGCTAAGAGGAAGATGTAGCCTGTAGTGGACTTCCTCGAATCAAGATAGCTGCCAAAATCAGTATCAGAATATGCAATGACCTCCAGCTGATCTGACCTTCTATATGTGAGCATGAAATCCATCGTGCCTTTGAGATAACGCATGACTTTCTTGACAGCTTTCTAATGATCCATGCCTGGGTTGCTCTGTTACCTACTGAGCATACCCACGACAAAAGTAATATCTGGACGTGTACAAGTCTGAAAGTACATCAACCTCCCAATGGCTGAAGTATATGGAATAGGTTCCATCTGCTTCTTCTCCAAGTCATTCCTGGGACACTGCAATTCACTGAATTTATCACCTTTTACAATGTGTACTTTATCAGGTGCGTATGTCTGCATGTTGAACCTTTTCAAGACGTTTGAGATGTAATTTTTTGAGAAAGACCAAAAGTACCTGAGGGTCTATCTCTAGTAATCTCCATGCCCAAGACATAGTAGGCATCACCCATATCTTTTATCTCAAAGTTCTTAGAAAGGAACGCCTTCGTTTTGTGCAATAAACCAAGATCACTACTAGCAAGCAAAATGTCATCCATATATAAAAGTAAGACAATGAATTTACTCCCATTGATATTTAAGTACAAACATTCATCAGTAATGTTTTCCTTAAACTCACAGGACAATATGATTTCATTAAACTTTATGAACCATTGTCGGGAGGCTTACTTAAGTCCATAAATTGACTTCTTTAATTTGCATACTAAAGGTTCTTTTCCTTCAACACAAAACCTTTGAGGTTGCTCTATATACAGTTCTTTATCTAGGTCCCAATTGTGGAAAGCCATTTTTACATCCATTTGATGTAACTCTAAGTTAAAATGAGCCACTAAGACTGTAACGATTCACCACCCTATAATCGGAAACCCGATTACTAAATAGGTATCGGATCATTATCTACGGATTTACACCCGGATCTCATACAACACGTCTGGAGAAGTAAGCGTTAAACAACGTTAAATATAACAATCTCACAAACTTCAAGGAAAGTACAAGTGCGCAGGAAGTAAATTAATAATGTCCATACATAGTCCAACAATAATTACATGGTCCAAAGAATTAAATAAGTACAGGCAGAAGCAAAGTACAACAACATCGGGGCATACCCCGGAACTGAGATAGCCGCTGGCCCGCACACCAAGGAGAACACTACATGCTGTCACTCGCCAAGAAGTCCACACCTGAAACCGCACGGAATGAGCCACACCAGAATTGGGCTCAGTAGGGATCATCCGATCCCCGCCTCCCACACATACACACACAAGTGCAACAATACGGAAATGAAGGCAAGTTAATTAAAGCAGTAAACACAGTTCCTAAATTCCGATATGAGACATATGTATTCGTAATGCAACAGGCACAATTCTAAGCAATTCAAGTAACTCAACTCAACACCATAGTTCGTAACCAAAGATCTAGCTAAACACTCAAACCACACTGTCGACCGCATACAAACGTCGCCTTACAACACCACCAACACCCACGCATGTCCACCCCTACGATGTTCCGGGCACCGTAGGGTAAGGCAATGAGTCAAACTAGGACTAACTGGGACTAGTGAACCACCACCGCCCAGTTACGTGTGCACACAACCAGTCTAGACCACTGTCCTATCGACCACACTTCCCTCAACGCCAAGCCTCGGCGTTTCAAGAGGACCACATCAGGCCCAGTGGCGAAAGGGTAAACTCCAGCAGCACCACACCCGGCTCCTCAGTAAGAAACACGCCGGAAACTGCCACGACAAGTTATGAAAACATCGACCCGTTGGGACCAAACAGCAACTCCTCGGATAGCGCGCTGGCTACTCCGGCCTGACCGGCTCAAGGTGGTTCTGCTTCTCCCAACCATAAGTGAAACACTAACATGTACCCCTTCCACACCGGTACGGCAACAATGCCACCTAGACATCGTGTCCCTCCCACACCGACACAAGGTGTCAAACGCAAACCACAATCGCATAAACATATGTACACACAATGTGATTCCGATTATACATAAATCTGCGGCCTCGATGTACGATTTCAAATATGCATTTAATGAGGTTCTGTCTTGAATCGCGTCGCCTAAGGCCGACGTCATTCAAAACCCCTAAACTGGTTCATGTGAAAACTGGCCTCAGAAGTTGGCCTAAAACGCATCGTGCATGGTAGTCATTTTTTAAACGACGTCGTTGTTCCTAGTCGCCTAATCATGATAGAAACAGATTCAGGCCTCTAAGTGGTCTGAACTAAAACGCGTCGTCCTGGGAAGCAACCGTTTGAAAGGCGTCGCTGTCCCCAGACGTCATTCAAAACAGAACTCAATTCTCACATAAATCGCTTCTGAGACAAATCTGGCCTAAATGGCGTCGTCCTAGCCCATCACCATTTTCAATGACGTCGCCCTAGCCGGACCCCATTCAGAGCCCGAAATCTGGTTTTACAAAACTTCGTCCGAACCTCAATACAGGGTTTCCTCTACCCCAAAATCACCCTAAAAATATCCAAAAATAGAAAATGAATGGGAGAATCCAATTTACCACATGAAACACACTAATTCCCATTTCATAAAAATGACTATTTTTGTTAAAAATCCCCTTAAACATGCTCATTCTACCCAAATCTCCACACACGTCTCATGCTTCAGGTGGGGAAAACATGGATAAAACAACCTAATCACGTATAAGGATCGTCCCCCTACCGGTCACTTGAACTCCTCCTAGCTCCGTGCCGTCGAACCGCCGCACCGCAAACTGCCGCCGGTACCGCCGTGGACGTCGTCACTCCACTGGGACGTCGGCCGTCGCCCGGAGAATGAAATGCCGCGGAGGAAGTGGTGGTGGTAGTGGTGAGAGGTAGAGAGGTATTGGAGTGGTGGAAGAGGAAGAAGGGGAAGGAGAAAGGGAAGGGGAAACGGAGGGATCGAAGAGAGGGAAGAGAGAGAGTGAGAAGGGGAGAATGAGAGAAAGGAGGGAGGATTCGGAGTGTAAACTGAAACAGGTTAAAACGCGTCGTCCAGAGTAGATACTTTTCAGGTGACAAGACCGGGCCATACTCTGACAGAATCTCTGAATCGCGTCGTCCATCCAAGACGCCGTTCAGACGACATGACCGGGGCCGTACTCTCGCGACCCAAAACTGGCCCACGTGGCGCCCGCGTGGTACCGACGTGACAACTCTAAAACGCTTCTTCTTCTCAAGACGCCGTTTGAACTGCATCTTGCAAGCTCGACGCGATAAAGAACTTATGCCCCAGCCCTTATAAGGGCCAAAACCAAGGGGTCCGGCTCCAAAACCGACTCAATAACTGTATTCGAAATCTCAATCCTTACAAAGGCCATGACTATCCTGAATGAGAATTTCTTAGAAACTAGAGAGAAGGTCTCATCATAGTCAATGCCTTCCCTTTGAGTGAATCCTTTAACCACCAATCTAGCCTTATATCGTTCAACTTTGCCTCTAGAGTCCACTTTAGTTTTGAATATTCATTTACATCCAACAAGTTTAGACCCTTTTGGCAAGTCAACGAGATGTCAGACTTGGTTTTTAGCCATTGAGTTAAGCTCTTCCATCATGGCTTCAAACCAAATAGGTAGATTTATCACTCTTCATAGCTTGTAAAAACGTCACTAGATCATCAATATCACTCATGTCTACACCGTCCTCCTGTAGGTATACTATGAACTCATCAGATATAACAGGTCTCCGGACTCTCTCAAAACATCGCAATGTTGTGGAGGTGGCTGGTCAACAACTACGACATCATGTGGCACTGGAACAACTTGGGGTGGATCAACTGCAACTACTTGTTCCTCCATAATATCATTCCGAGGAATGAATATGGGAACAATGTTGTCAGTTGTTACAGGTGTTTCAACCTGATCATGTAACTCCTCAAAAGAAATCTCTCGAGAAAGTTCATTCCCACTAACTCCACCATCTTCAAAAAACCTTACTTTATCTATTTCTATAATGATGGGAACATGTGATGGATAATAGAATCTATACCCTTTTGATATCTTTGGATAACCAATAAAGAATCCACTGGTTGTTCTAAGATCAAATGCCTTTTCTTGTAGATTGTATGGTCTAGCTTCAGCTGAACATCTCCATGTGCGCATATAGCTCACAGAAGGTTTCCTACCACACCACAACTCATAGGGAGTCTTAGGTGCAGCCTTCATAGGAACCTTGTTCACAATATGCGCAGCTGTCTTAACGACCTCGCCCCACAAGGATAAAAGAAGGGTAGAATGACTCAGCATTACCCTGACCATTTTCTTAAGCGTTCGATTCCTTCTTCTTCAATCCCAGTCTAATATGGGCTGCCAGGAATAGTATATACTGAGGTACAATACCCTCATCTTTAAGGAATCTAGCTAATGATCAAGGTCTTTGTCCCATCTCCGTATACCTACTATAGTACTCACCACCTCTAACAGACCTGACTATCTTGATTACTTTTCCTTATTGTTTTTCTACTTTCTTCTTGAAATCCTTACAGACATTAAAAACATCTGTCTTTTGAAGAAGTAAATAGAGATATATGAATTTGGAATAGTCATCTATAAAAGTGACAAAGTATCTCTCACCAGTCAGATAGGGTGAAAACGGACCACATATATCAGTATGAATAATTTCTAAAATTCCATAACTTCTAGTGGCATCCTTATTAGGCGTGTATGTTTGCTTTCCTTTAATGCAATCAACACATGTCTCAAAGTCAGTGAAATTCAGAGTATGTAACACTCCTTCTCCCGCTAACTGTTTAAGCCTCTTAATGGAGATATGTCCTAATCTCCTATGCCACAACATAGATGAATTTTCATTAACTCTATTACGCTTGTTGCCAGTAAGAACTGAAGTATGCAGAGTATTATGAGATTGTTCATTCATATTGTTAAGACACAATTTATATAATCCATCAGATATAGAACCAGTACCAATAACAATAGAATCTTTTATTAATTCAACTAAAGAGTTTTCAAGACTAACTTGAAAACTTTTTAAATCAAGTTTTGATACTAAAACTAAATTTCTACTAAAAGATGGTACATAAAGAGTGTCTTCTAGATCTAAAACAAATCTTGATTCCATAAAGATCTTATAAGTTCCTATGGTCTTAACTTGTGAGCGCGTCTTATTTCCTGAAAAGATGTTTTACTCACCCTCATTCGGAGGCCTTTGGAAAAGGAATCCATGCATAACAGTGGCAACATGCACAGTAGAACCAGAGTCAATCCACCATGTGTCTTTAGGAACATTGACTAAATGAGACTCATAGCAAACATAAGATGAGAGATTACCTTTCTTTTCAAACCATACCTTCTTTTTCAGATAATCTTTCTTGACGTGTCCAGGTAGTTTGCAGAAGAAGCATTTGTCATTTTTACCTTTTCACTTAGTCTTCTTCTTGCCTTTCTTCTGAACACCTTTTTTCTTTCCTAATCTATTTTTGACTTTATGAGAGGTAAACAAAACATCATTGTTCTTCTTTCCTCTCAATCTCTCTTCCTCCTGAACACATATGGTCATCAATTCATTGACTGACCACTTAACTTGATGTATGTTGTAGGAGATCTTGAATGTCTCATATTCATTAGGCAAAGAGTTGAGAATGAAATGAATTAGAAAAGTGTCTGAAATGGTAACTTCCATGGCATTCAGTTGAGCAGAAATATCTCTCATTATCATTATGTGCTCTCGAACACTGCCACTAGTGTATTTCATCGAGGACAGTTTAGCCATTAAAGTGCTGGCTTTGACTTTATCAGAACTAATGAACTGTTCCTTAATTGCTTTAAGAAATCCACTAGCAGTGGTCTAATATATGATAGATCCCTTAATGTTATGTCCAACATGTCCTTGAAGGAACAGAAGGCAGAGACAATTAGATTCTTTCCATTTCTCATGATGAGTCTACTGTTCCATTGAACTTTGTGGAGTAAGTGGAGCTAGTTTATCCTCACGCAAGGACAAATCTAAGTCCATACAACCCAAAGAGAACAATACCCTTTGTTTCCATTCAGTGAAGTTAGTGCCATTCAGATAAGACACAGTCCTAGTAAAAGGTACAAATAAAGAAGAAGTAGCTGAAATAAAGACACACATGCTCACATGTAAAATAATGGAATAAAATATTGCAAGTTATGAGGCAGTTATTTAAATTGCAAAGTAACTCAATGACTGAAATGAATTACTTTATCAAGTCGTCTGATCGTTTTATGGACAAATTCTCCGAATTAATTTAAGTGATAAACTAAAATTTATAAACATTTTGATGTCAAGAGATAGTATCTTTGAGTACAAAACTCTCAAGAGTTGCCATGCAAATAAATTTTATTCTATCCTGCTCATGATATGAAAAATAGATACTCCTTTTGGAGTTAAATCTACAATCAAGTTAAAAACACAAATATTTGATATCATGTTAATTTCTTAATGAGAATATTTTATTATTTTCCATACATAAGACTCAAACTAACCATTTAGAAATTTAAAATTTATCACAAAACCACATAATAGTATCACTTAATACTTAATATGAGCAAAAAGGATATAAACATAATAATTATTGCAATCTGAAATGAAAATATTCATGCATAAATAAATATTGAAAATAGATCAAATTGTCACAAAAATATCTCCTAAGTTTACAACAATAATTATTAATCCATAAACAATCTTAATCATACTTAAAACTACATTAAAAGAGGTAAAATACAAATTTATAACATACTGTTGCATAAATGTCCTTTTCTGTTTGCAGAAATTAAATCAGAATTGCAAACATAGACTGTTCTATTTACAGAAATAACCTGAATTGTAAACATACTGATGCGGCAGAATCCGATTCGGCCCATAGAAGCAGGCCCAAACCCCACTGAGCCCAACAACGGCAGTACCAGGCCCTCCGGGAGCCTTCGGCCCGTCAGCGGCCCAGTAGCCTTCGGCCCATAAGCGGCACCCTCGCTCCCGGCCCAACAGGCTTCAGCCCGTCAGCGGCCCGCCAGCCTGCGGCCCGGGAGCAACACGGCAGCCCAGGGACCAGCAGGTTTCGGCCCATCAGCGGCCCAACCCCGTTCGGCCCGGTAGCCGAGTCCGGCCCACTCCGGTGGCGGATCAGACGCTATGGCGGTTTGTCAGTAAGCCTCCTTTAGTCCTATATCGGCTGCCACCGTTAACCATCCACTATCCTCCGCTATAAATATCCTGTTATTTGTAGCCAAGGGGGTGGTGGGAAAAACGGATGCCTCCCCAAGCTTCCGAAACCCCTTAAAGGACTTCTGTCCGAATAGCGTTATAGCTACTCTTTCTTGCTTTCTGAATCGAATCTTCTTCAGGAGCTAACTTGACCGTCGGAGGGGGTTCCCCAGGGCTGACGCCCGGGACTCCTGCTGACTGGTTCTTCTTCTTCTTTCCCTCCTGCAGGGGCTCGGTTCGAATCGTCGCCGACCTCCCCGAGTCGGTCTCGGCCGCCGACCTCGGATTCCTCTCCCTGGTCTCGACGCCGAACGCCGGCTGCCCCAAGCTAGGAGACTCGGTCTCGCGCTGAAGTAGCCTTCGGACTCGCTGTCCGAGGGCAATCCCGTCAGCTGCCCTGCGTCAGGAGGCTCGGCCTCGCGCTGAAGGTGGCTCCGGACCCCCTGGTCGGAGAGCGAGCCGTCCCCCCGTCCGATCTCGGACTTTTCGGCTTCTGCTCCGACGCTCGTCGACCACTCGGCCGAGAGAAGCTCCTGCTCGCGCCGCGCCTTCGTCCGCCGAAGGAGCAGCGGCTCACTATCCAAGAGCAGCTCCGGCGGCAGATCGCGCCCCCCGCGGGCGGATCCAGTTCATCCCGAGAAGCCCCGTCTTCGCCCCGTCGCGGATCCCCGTCGGGTCCCCTTGTCACCGTTCGATCCGGACCGGCTCCGGATCCTCTTTTTCCGGATCCCCGTTTGCGGGATCCGGTCGTGATAGATCCAGTCTACATCACGTGGCGCCGTCTGTGGGAAACCAACAAAACAAGTCATGTCTCAGCGACCTGTGACCCGAAGATCCGGACAGAGCGAAGCAGAAGCGCGGGAGGCCTCGGCACAGATGCCGCCTTCCGAAGGCGCGCCATCTGCCCCGCCGAACCCGCCTCTGCCGACCATCCCGGAGTCCTTCGGCTCGGAAGACCGAGTGGGGGTACTCCAGCGGCAAGTGGCCACGCTGGCCGCTGCCGTCACGTCCCTAGCGCCTCTCCAGGAGATGGTGTCCGCCATCGCCCAGCGCATGGGACTGACGGGGCAGCCTCCCCAGCAGGCGCCGCTCCCCCCACTCTACTCAGTACAAGACGCCCGGTTCCGACCGGTGCCTGCGCCAGCCTCTCTCTACGAAGCCGCGGCGGCGCGCAGCGAGCCCTCGGCATTGCCTGCCCGAGCTCCCCGCGCCGATCGCCCGACGGAGCAGGATTATGCTTCGTCGGAGTACCATCCGGCCCGGACCGGAGTGCAATCCGTCGCCACCTCGGCCGCCCCGGACCTGGACCGGCGGCTGACGGCGATGCGTAAGGAGATGCAGCAGATGGTGTCCCGGCCTCACGGGGCGCCCCTCGCCAGCAGCATCCTGGAGCAGACCCCGTTCACGGCGGAGCTCCTAGCCACCGAGGTGCCCCCCGGCTTCAAGCTGCCGAAGGGCCCTCTTTATGACGGGATGACAGATCCGGTCTGTCATTTCCAGAGGTTCAACGCCTACCTCCGGGTCCGGGGGATCTCCGAGGCAGTCCGCTGCCGTCTCTTCCCCCTCACCCTCGAAAAGATCGCCCTCACCTGGTTCGAGACATTGGCCCCCGACTCCATCCACTCCCTAGTCCAGTTGGGCCAATTGTTCATCGACCAATTCTATGATGCCACCCGGCAGAGCAAGACCTCCGCCAGTTTGCTGGCTATTCGGCAAGGTCCTGCCGAGACTCTCCAGGATTACTTCACCAGGTTCCGGACCGAGGCCGCCCAGATACCGAACCTCGACAGCTCGATCGCGGTTTCGGCCGTGATCAGCGGGTGCCGGGACGAGGGGCTCCTCGGTTCCATTGGGAAGCGTCATCCCCCGACCTTCCAGGACCTCGTGGCCCGGGCCCATAAGTACATCAACCGGGAGGCCCTGATGCTGTCCAGAGGAAGAGGCGCCGCCGAAGCCATCTCGGCACCTGCTCCCTAGGTGGTCCGACCTCGGCCGGAGGACCAGGAGTCCTCACGCAAGCGCTATCGAAGGGAGGACTGGGACAGGGAGAGGCGACGGGACCCGCAGCCGCGATACCTGCCTTTACCTGCTCCCCCCTCCCGGATGCTCATAGAGGTGAAAGGCATGCTCCGGCGGCCCGATCGCATCAAGACCGATCCCCGTCGAAGGGATCCCGGCAGGTATTGTGAATACCACCGGGAGATCGGCCACAGGACGAATGAGTGTCGGCAGCTCCGGGAAGAGATCGACCGCATCATCCGGGAGGGAAGACTGCCGCAGTACCGCCGGGAGCAGCCGCCGCAACAGAACCGGGACGTCCCTGCAGCGCCCAGACAACAGCAACCCTCAGCAACAGAAGCCGCTCCTCCGCCAAAAGCCACCTCGGCCCCGGTAGAATCGTCCCATCAAAGACCCAGTTCTGGGTCTATCATGATGATATCCGGAGGACCGGGGGAAGGGTCCAGGCCGCGGCAGCGCAGCACAGTGGCAGCAGTCGAAGGCGAGCCGAAGAAGCCTCGTCTGGAAGACATCACCTTCGGCGCCGAGGACCTGACTGATGTTCAGGTCCCTCATGACGACGCTCTCGTCGTCAATGCTGTAATCAACAACTATGATGTACATAGGATCTTTGTGGATAATGGAAGTGCCCCAAATATCTTGTTTTACGACTGTTTTGAAAAGTTGGGATTGAGTGAGGCTAATATGAAACCTCACCGGGGCCCCCTCTACGGTTTCAACGGCTCGCCTTGCCGAGTAGAGGGCATTGTCCGGCTTCCTGTAACCTTAGGCTCCGCCCCCCGGCAATTAACCGTCGAGACGGACTTCGCCGTTGTGAAGATCGAGTCAGCCTACAACGCCATATTCGGCCGAAGGCTCATCGGCGGAATCGGAGCCGTACCTTCATCCTTCCATCAGAAATTAAAATTCTATACCAATTATGGGATAGGCGAAGCCAAGGGAAGCCAAGAAGTAGCTCGGCAGTGCTACCTGATTTCGGTCAAAGGGAAGAACGCAGCTGAAACCCTAGCGATCGAGTCATCGGCCGAAGCGTCTCCGGGAGAAGCACTTCTCGCCATCCCTGTTCCAGGAGGCGAAGGACGAGTCCTAATGATAGGCTCCGGCCTGGAGAAAGGTGAAGCAGAAAAGCTTACCGAGTTCTTGAAAAAGAATCTCGACATCTTCGCCTGGTCTCCGGCAGACATGCCCGGGGTTGACCCGGAGGTGGCAGAGCACCGACTCCATACCGATCCCGACCAGCCCCCGGTGAAGCAGAAGCGGCGCACCTTCAACCAGGAAAGGAGAGCCGCCATCCAAGCTGAAGTACAAAAGGGACTGGACGCCGGACATCTCCGAGAGGTGCATCACCCAGACTGGATCGCCAATGTGGTCATGGTGCCAAAGAAAGATGGCAAATGGCGTATGTGCGTGGACTTCACCAACCTCAACAAGGCCTGTCCCATGGACAGCTTTCCGCTGCCTTGGATAGACCAGGTGGTGGACGCCACTTCCGGCCATGAGCTCTTAAGCTTCCTTGACGCCTATTCAGGCTACCACCAGATCCGGATGCATCCGGACGACGAGAACAAGACCAGCTTCACCACCGATTTGGGTCTGTACTGCTACACCCGAATGCCCTTCGGTCTGAAGAACGCCGGCGCGACATATCAGCGACTGGTCAACAAGGTATTCGCCACACAGCTCGGCCGAAACATGGAGGTCTATATAGACGACATGTTGGTCAAGAGCCGTGTCGCTGCGGAGCATCTGGCCGATCTGGCCGAGACTTTCTCCGCCCTCAGGCGGTACAAGATGAAGCTGAACCCGGCCAAATGCGCCTTCGGGGTAGCCTCCAGCAAATTCCTCGGCTATATGGTCACTCACCGAGGGGTGGAAGCTAACCCCGAGAAGGTTTCGGCCATCATAAAAATGCGCCCCCCGGCTAACCTCCGAGAGGTACAGAAGCTAAACGGGAGGATCGCAGCCCTCAGCAGCTTCATGTCAAGGGCGGCCGACTACTGTTTTCCCTTCTTCAAGCTGCTGAAGAAGGCCAACAACTTTGACTGGACAGAAGAGTGCCAAACAGCCTTCAATCAGCTGAAGGCCTACCTCTCCAAAGTCCCCATCCTGTCAAAACCAATTCCCGGGGAGCCCCTGAGCTTATACCTCGCAGTCTCCGAGACGGCCCTCAGCACCGTCCTCGTCCGAGAACAAGAAGGCATTCAGAAGCCCGTTTATTACACCAGCCGAGCCCTTCAGGGAGCGGAACTCCGGTACCAAGCCCTGGAAAAGTTGGCTCTGGCCCTCGTCACGTCTGCAAGGAGGCTTCGGCCGTATTTTCTGGCCCATTCCGTGAAAGTCCTCACCAACCAGCCCTTGAGGCAGATTCTTTCCCGGCCGGAGGTGTCCGGCAGGTTGGCGAAGTGGGCGATTGAGCTAGGGGAGTTCGACATCTCCTACGCCCCTCGGGTAGCAATAAAAGCCCAAGCGTTGGCGGACTTCATCGCTGAACTTACCCCCGGCGCTTCCGCAACACCACAGCCGGAACCTGAGGTGGTCAGAGCCGACACTATTTCGGCACCTTCACCACCGGATGAAAATAGCGACTCTTTGTGGACGGCTCCGCGTGCTCTACAGGCAGTGGCGCCGGATGGATCCTGGCGTCACCCGAAGGAATCATCACGGAGTACGCCCTGCGTTTCTCCTTTCCAGCGACTAACAACGCCGCCGAGTACGAAGCCCTCATCTCCGGCCTCTGGGCCGCGAAGAGGCTCGGCGCCCAGAACCTGAGAGCCTTCAGCGATTCCCAGTTAATCGTCGGCCATGTCTCCGGGGAGTATGAGGCTCGGGACGCAGTGATGGCGTCTTATCTCCAGGTAACTCGCAAGATTCTCAATCAGTTCGATTCTTGTGAAATCGTGAGGATCCCGAGATCCGAGAATACCCGGGCCGATGCCCTTTCCCGGCTGGCGTCAACCCAAGACGGGGGCGGAGGCCGGATGATCCTCGTCGAGGAGCTCGCCGAACCCAGCCTCGGCGAAACCGAAGCTATGCAAATTGCTGAAGCAGAGGCCGAGACGTGGATGACCCCCCTCGTCGCTTTCCTTCTCCAAGGAGAAGTCCCGCCAGATCTAAGGGAGGCGAAGCGCATTCGGCAGCGCTCATCCCACTTTCTCCTTTTGGACGGAGTGTTGTACAAGAAATCATTCGGCCGACCACTGCTACGGTGCCTCGGCCCAGCAGAAGCCGACTATGCCGTAAGAGAGGTCCACGAAGGGGTGTGCGGAGCGCACGCGGGAGGAAGAGCCCTGGCTCACAAGCTCCTGAGACAAGGCTACTGGTGGCCAACGCTCCGAGAGGACGCTCTAGCCCTCGTACAGCGCTGCGACCAGTGCCAGAGGTTTAGCTCCCTCATTCATCAGGCGGCCACCCTTCTGACCCCATTATCTGATCCCTGGCCTTTCGCCCAATGGGGAATCGACATCCTGGGACCTTTTCCCGTCGCCACCGGCCAAAGGAACTTCCTCATCGTGGCGGTCGATTACTTCACCAAATGGGTCGAAGCCGAACCCCTCGCTTCAATAACCGACAACAATGCTTGGAACTTCGCGTGGAAGTCCATCGTTTGCCGATTCGGCATCCCTCGAGCCGTCATCTCAGACAACGGAAAGCAGTTCGATAGCCGACGGTTCGGTGACAACTGCGCCAGCTTCGGCATACTCCACAAGTTCACTTCGGTAGCGCATCCTCAAGCGAACGGCCAAGCCGAAGTCACTAACCGAAGCCTCTTACAGGGATTGAAAACCCGACTCGGCGAAGCTAAGGGCCGATGGGTGGAAGAGCTGCCGAGTGTCCTATGGGCCTATCGGACGACAAGCCGAACCCCCACAGGCGAAACTCCCTTCCGCATGGCCTATGGGATAGAGGCCGTTATTCCCATAGAAATCGGCCTCCCTTCTCCCAGAGTCATCGCCTATAATACGGAAGTCAACGAAGAAGGTCTGAAAGACCACTTGGACCTCATTGAAGAGGTCCGAGATAAAGCTCGTATCCGGCTGGCGGCTTATCAACAACGAATGGCCAAGTACCACAACACTCGAGTAAAGCCCCGGAGCTTCGAAGTGGGGAGTCTCGTGTTGAGGAATGCCCATGCTTCCAAGCCAACCGAAGCCTCGGGAAAGCTTGCCCCCAACTGGGAGGGGCCCTACCGGATCAGGGAGGTAATCAGACGAGGAGCTTACCGGTTGGAAACCCTTTCGGGCCAACCCCTTCCTCGCACATGGAATGTAGAGCGCCTTCGGCGTTATTATATGTAAGTCAACTCTCCCCAGGCTTTTAGCCGGAGGCTATAAATAAGAGAACTCATTTTTGTTCAGAAAAACTTGTTATGGTTTTCTGTAAGTCCGTGTAAACCGTATCGGGAGTGGCTTCGGCCATGCAAACCGTACCGGGAGCGGCATGGTTCTCTTAAAGTCCGTGAGTCCTTCGATCCGACGAATGGCTTCGGCCATGTAATCCGGATCAGGACACGGCGCGGTTTTCTCTAAGTCCGTGTAAACCGTATCGGGAGTGGCTTCGGCCATGCAAACCGTACCAGGAGCGGCATGGTTCTCTTAAAGTCCGTGAGTCCTTCGATCCGACGAATGGCTTCGGCCATGTAATCCGGATCAGGACACGGCGCGGTTTTCTCTAAGTCCGTGTAAACCGTATCGGGAGTGGCTTCGGCCATGCAAACCGTACCGGGAGCGGCATGGTTCTCTTAAAGTCCGTGAGTCCTTCGATCCGACGAATGGCTTCGGCCATGTAATCCGGATCAGGACACGGCGCGGTTTTCTCTAAGTCCGTGTAAACCGTATCGGGAGTGGCTTCGGCCATGCAAACCGTACCGGGAGCGGCATGGTTCTCTTAAAGTCCGTGAGTCCTTCGATCCGACGAATGGCTTCGGCCATGTAATCCGGATCAGGACACGGCGCGGTTTTCTCTAAGTCCGTGTAAACCGTATCGGGAGTGGCTTCGGCCATGCAAACCGTACCGGGAGCGGCATGGTTCTCTTAAAGTCCGTGAGTCCTTCGATCCGACGAATGGCTTCGGCCATGTAATCCGGATCAGGACGCGGCGTGGTTTTCTCTAAGTCCGTGTAAACCGTATCGGGAGTGGCTTCGGCCATGCAAACCGTACCGGGAGCGGCATGGTTCTCTTAAAGTCCGTGAGTCCTTCGATCCGACGAATGGCTTCGGCCATGTAATCCGGATCAGGACACGGCGCCGTTTTCTCTAAGTCCGTGTAAACCGTATCGGGAGTGGCTTCGGCCATGCAAACCGTACCGGGAGCGGCATGGTTCTCTTAAAGTCCGTGAGTCCTTCGATCCGACGAATGGCTTCGGCCATGTAATCCGGATCAGGACGCAGCGTGGTTTTCTCTAAGTCCGTGTAAACGTATCGGGAGTGGCTTCGGCCATGCAAACCGTACCGGGAGCGGCATGATTCTCTTAAAGCCCGTAAGCCCTTCGATCCGACGAATGGCTTCGGCCATGTAATCCGGATCAAGGCGCGGCATATTATTCTCCAGGCGATATTCTTCCAACGGCCTGTCCGAACCTACAACGGATCTCGGCTTCGCAGGATATAGCGAATGACAAACGGATCTCGGATTCCAGAAAGACCAGATCCAGTCAAGTCAAACAGGAGACAGCAAGGTAAAGCCAAAAACCTTCCTTCTATTTTCATAAAGCAAAGGGAAGTACAAAATTCGGCCGTATGCCTGGCCGAGAGCTTACAAAAGTAAAAGAAAATGGAAGCCGAGGGGAACCCTCGTATCAGTCCTCGGCGACCCTCTCCTCCTCTACTCCGACGACGTTTCGGCCGGGAGAAGGAGAGGGAGAGTCGACGATCTGCACCGCTTCAGGTGCGGCGCCTTCAACAAGGGCGTCCTCGATAGCGGCCTCCTCGGCATCGGCCTCCTCGGCAGGGGCCCCCTCGGCAGGAGCCTCCTCGGCGGTTTCGACCTCATCTTCCCCAGCTGGAGGCGAGGCCCTCTCCGCCACGAGCTCCTCCCACCAGGATAAAAGCTCCCTGGCTTCCTCGCCCTTCGGCAGGGCAACCCCGGTCAGATCGACGCTCGGGCAGGCCCTCTGGGCGACTGCCAGTCCGAGGTCGAAAACCGTGGCAGACGCCCGCAGCTGGGCTTGGAGGATCCCCCGGGCGTAGTCGCTCCCGGCCTTGTAGTCAGCCACTGCCGACTCCGCTGCCTTTTCCAGTTCCCACCTCAGGGCCGACACCTCCTCGGCATGGCGGCGCTTCTCCGAAGCTCGCCGGGCCTCCTTGTCCTGGGTCTGGGCCTTGAAGGTCCGGAACTCGGACTCGACCGCCGCAAGATCGCTCTCGGCCTTCTTCTTGGCCTCGGCGGCGGCACGGGCCTCTGCTGCCCTCTCCTTCAGCTGCGTCCGCGCCCGGGTGCTCGCAGTCACGAGCTCATCAACTAAGGGCTCGATGCGAGGAGCCGCCGAAGTACCTTCCCCCGAACCGACCGGATCCGCCTCAACTTCTAGAAGCTTAAGCCGAAGCAGCTCCTGACGGTGCATCAGGACGCGGCTCGTCATCGAAGCCTGCGGATCGAAGGCAGATGAGGGTCAGAAAAATCAGGGGAAGTGGCTAAAGATGAGCTGAGGCACTTTCGGGTTGCTCACCTGAACTGTCAGACGGGCACTCATCTCCGCCAGATCGGTGATGGAGTGGGCCTTCAGCTCCTCGAAAACTGAAGGGAGAGTGAGGCTGCTGAGCAGACGAAGGCACGTCTGCGGGTCCTCCATGCTCTCGTCTTTATACACCCCCAGCGTGGGGTGCCGCCACTCGCGCTGCGCCCGCGGTTCAGCATCTCCTTCATCGGCTCCTGCCGATACGGCCGGAGGGGAGTCACCCCTCGGCATCTCAGGAGACGCCAACCTTACAGCCCTTCGGGCCCCGGCGCTCTTCCTGACTAGCTGAGCCTCCTCCACCTCCTCTTCGGCCTCTTCTACCCGGGCGCGCTTCGACGCTCGGCCGCCTCCTCGAGAGGCGAACTTAGTCTTCTGCTCCCTCTCGAGAGCAGCAGCGGCTGCACGACCCTCGGCGGAGGCCGCAGTCCCGAGGCCCCCGCCTCTTGTCCTCGGACCCCCGGCACCTCGGACAGGCCTGCCTACCGCTTGCGGGGCCGGCGCCCGGCGTGAAGCGCGCTGATCCGATATCAGATCGAGGAGGTCATCGAGCTGGGCCATCGCTGCAGAGCGAGAAGAAAGTGTTAGAAGCAGAAATGCAATCAAGTAATAAATTCAGAGCCGACTTACCCTCGGCCGAAACTTCGTCAGCCTCCAAAGCCGGAAGAGCTTCGGCCGGAGGAGCGGCAGTCCTTCCCCCGCGGCCCCGCGGAGTCTCCCCGGGAGGAAGGTACGGAAAGACCCGCTCCGGATCACGCTTGGGGTCCGGCCAAACCCCGGCACCTATCAACCGCTCCGCGTCGGTGAGAAGCACCGAGACGTCGTATGGGGCCTTCACCTGGACGTGGCCCACAATAGTGCTCTGAACGGGGGTCAGAACAGGAGGTCCCGAGAGGCCTGCGGCCAGCGGCACCCATTCGGTGGGGAAGGGCCACACACCCTTCTCCTTCTCCGGCAGAGAGACGAAGATGAACTTCCTCTTCCAGCCGTGAATAGACGAAGGCTTCCCAGAGAAGATTCTTCGGCCGACCCGAGGGACGAAGCAGTACCACTCGGACTTCCCCTGCGTTTGGATCTTGAAGAGATAGCGGAAGACATTGAGAGAGGGGCGGATTTTTATGTGAGCGAAGACGCTCAGGAATCCGTACACAGTGCGCCAAGAATTGGGGAAGAGCTGAGACGGGGCCAGCCCGTAGAAGCTAAGGAGATTGACGACGAAGGTGGGGAGAGGGAGACGGAAGCCCGCCTCAAAGCTATCAACGTAAATGGAGAAAGACCCCGGGCGAACGGTATTTGCCCTAGTGGCGGAATCGGGCCGATGGGGGGTCGTCCAAGAAGGAAGCTGAAAGTAAGAAACTAAGTTCCTCACCTCTACGTCCGAAAGGGCGCAGGTTGCCCCCGAAGCAATATCCGGTAGGCGGCGTTCCGAGGTGGAAGCCTGGCCCGAGTCCCGGACCTCCTGGAGAGCCTCGGCCTCGGAAGCCTCGGCCTCGGGAGCCTCGGTCCCGGAAGCCTCGGTCCCGGAAGCCTCGGCTCCAGAAACCTCAGCCCCAGAAGTTTCGGACCCTTCGGACCCGGAGTTTTCAGACTCCCCGGACATCGCGGAAGCAAGGGATCCCGAGGCAAGAGGATCTGACAGGGAAGACTTAGGAGAATTGGGGGGAGTGTACTCCTCGTCTGAAGGAGTAATCTCACTGGAAGAGCTCCGGACCATAGAGCCGCGGAGGGAAGGAAGAAGGCTAAGGCTTACTCGCAGAAAGGGGGAGAGGATCTCTCCTGAACCAAGCGTTGCCTCAAGCCTCCAGGCTCCACCAGCGATGCACTCTGAGGGACGAAGAGCCTCCCACGGTAGCCGACGAGCTCGGGCGAAGCCTTCAGGAAGCTGGCCTTTCGCGGGAGAAGGAAGAAGAGCTTGGACAGTTGCAAGAGGAACGTAAGCGCGGCAGCAAGAAGAGGAACAGTGCCCTGCGGAGGGCCTGTATTTATAGAGCCCGTTCGAAACGCCTCCCGCCGAAGCCTGCGGCCGAGATCGTCCCGCTCGTCCCCTCGCTCCTCCCGGATGCCCGCCACGTGTGCCGTCCTTCGGCAATGATGACGGGCCGGCTCCGGGACTTGCAGCAGAGCGATCGGCGGCTGACAGCACTCCGACCCTTCGGTTAACCACTCGGATGCCCGCCACGTGTCCCGATCCGCAAGGGACGAAGGGAACGGCGGCGATCCGAGTGGAGCCTCGGGCAGAGGGCCGGGGCGGTCCGCGACCCGCGGGCGGTCGGGATCCGTTTGTGTTTTCTGCAGAACGGCTGGATGCGCGACGCGTGTCCTGTGCTTCCTCGCGAGGCGACGCGCCGTCCCGTCCATTTAATGAAGCCTGACACGGATCAGAGGGCCCGACCCTTCGGCTTCACAGCTCTAAGCCTTCGTCGACTCTCCGAGCAAGGACGAAGCAACCGCACGACCCTCGGCCGACCGAGGGTCTCCTCTTCCCAGTAGAAGGGGAACATAACTCCAAGTGAGACGCCTGCTGTGATTTTTTCTTTTCTGACAGTTTTAGGCTATACTCTTGCCGTCTCAGAACTGAGGAAGACAAGAGTGGGGGGCTATGTGATGCGGCAGAATCCGATTCGGCCCATAGAAGCAGGCCCAAACCCCACTGAGCCCAACAGCGGCAGTACCAGGCCCTCCGGGAGCCTTCGGCCCGTCAGCGGCCCAGTAGCCTTCGGCCCATAAGCGGCACCCTCGCTCCCGGCCCAACAGGCTTCAGCCCGTCAGCGGCCCGCCAGCCTGCGGCCCGGGAGCAACACGGCAGCCCAGGGACCAGCAGGTTTCGGCCCATCAGCGGCCCAACCCCGTTCGGCCCGGTAGCCGAGTCCGGCCCACTCCGGTGGCGGATCAGACGCTATGGCGGTTTGTCAGTAAGCCTCCTTTAGTCCTATATCGGCTGCCACCGTTAACCATCCACTATCCTCCGCTATAAATATCCTGCTATTTGTAGCCAAGGGGGTGGTGGGAAAAACGGATGCCTCCCCAAGCTTCCGAAACCCCTTAAAGGACTTCTGTCCGAATAGCGTTATAGCTACTCTTTCTTGCTTTCTGAATCGAATCTTCTTCAGGAGCTAACTTGACCGTCGGAGGGGGTTCCCCAGGGCTGACGCCCGGGACTCCTGCTGACTGGTTCTTCTTCTTCTTTCCCTCCTGCAGGGGCTCGGTTCGAATCGTCGCCGACCTCCCCGAGTCGGTCTCGGCCGCCGACCTCGGATTCCTCTCCCTGGTCTCGACGCCGAACGCCGGCTGCCCCAAGCTAGGAGACTCGGTCTCGCGCTGAAGTAGCCTTCGGACTCGCTGTCCGAGGGCAATCCCGTCAGCTGCCCTGCGTCAGGAGGCTCGGCCTCGCGCTGAAGGTGGCTCCGGACCCCCTGGTCGGAGAGCGAGCCGTCCCCCCGTCCGATCTCGGACTTTTCGGCTTCTGCTCCGACGCTCGTCGACCACTCGGCCGAGAGAAGCTCCTGCTCGCGCCGCGCCTTCGTCCGCCGAAGGAGCAGCGGCTCACTATCCAAGAGCAGCTCCGGCGGCAGATCGCGCCCCCCGCGGGCGGATCCAGTTCATCCCGAGAAGCCCCGTCTTCGCCCCGTCGCGGATCCCCGTCGGGTCCCCTTGTCACCGTTCGATCCGGACCGGCTCCGGATCCTGTTTTTCCGGATCCCCGTTTGCGGGATCCGGTCGTGATAGATCCAGTCTACATCACATACTATTATCAGTTTGTAGAAATAACTAGAATAGTAAACTATTCTTAATATATTTGCAGAAATCACTAGAATTACAAATATGTCCATTTCTGTTTGCAGAATTAACCAGAATTACAAACATATCTTTTTTAGTTTGCAAAAATAACCAGAATTTGCAAACACATCCGAATATATTTGCACACCAGAATTGCAAATATATCTATTTCTGTTTGCAAAATTTGAACTTAATTGCAAACATATCCGTTTCTGTTTGTAGAAATAATCAGAATTGCAAACATATCCTATGAAATTGTATATGTATCTAGACTGTTTAAAGAATTATCCAGTACACTTTAAATTCTACTAATGGGCCCAAAATAAGCCCAAAAATATGAGCTTTAGATCTAGAACTTAATGGACCCTAACGGTTCTTATTAGTGAACTTTAAAGGATAAAGATAATAAAATAAATTAAAATTAAACAGTTTATAAATCTTAAAGGATACACATAACATTAACGGATATAAACGGATACGGATTTAAATATTAAATGGATTAACGGATTCGGATTGGATTGGATTATCAGATACGGGTCGGATATTTAATCGGACTCCGATTCGGATCTTAATTAAGATCCAAACGAATCTTGTACCCAAAATTTGAATTCGAAACCGTTAAGAAAGATCCGTTACGAAATACTTAAATAGATACGGATTCAGATCTCAAATAAGATTCAAACGGATCTCTTACCCAAAATCTATATTCAGAACTATTTAACTAGAATCCGTTACAGATTTAAAATCCAACCCAAAATAAAATTTAAAATGGCCCATAAAATTAGATTTATTAAGTTTCATTGGATCCTTAGTTTAAAACATAAATTAATGGAGACTCGGGGCACGACCTTCACGTTTCTTACGTTACCGCCATGAAGCCCAACCATTAAACGTTAAGTTTCTTACCTTTGCTAATTGCTGAGTATGCCCAAGACAATGAGAAACGTAAGGCCAAGGGCAATAAGAAATGTGAATTAGCACAACTAGCAACGTATAGCCATGAAGAAATGCAAGGCCATGAAGTCCAAGCACGTTTCGTCATGGAATGGAGTCTCTCTCTTGAACAGTCCAAAAAAATTGAAATAAAACAACGGAAAGAACGTCGCATTTTTCTCGTCAGTAACTAGATGGAAACAAGAAAAATACAGCAAATTGGAGCCCCAAAATTACCGACACAGATTCTGATACTATTTGTTAAGGATTTAGGAATACCTGCAGCGGAAGTCATCCCTAACGAGAGAAAGAAGACGACGCCGAAGTCGATCTCCACACGCACACGCGCCTCGCGAGCACTGCACGAACGTTGGACGTGGAGATCCGTATAACTCGAGTACGAACTCCTCTGATTTCCTCTCTCTATCTCACTTGATGCGTATGACTTGATGGGGAGTCATAGACTTTTTATATAGAGAGGAGGGACTAGTCCCGTTTAAACTTAAATGGATCCCACCCATTATAAGATTCTAATGGACTTCTTATAAGTTAAGCCCAATATTTGCATTCTACTAACTGGATATTGTATGGTGTGATTTTGTGTAGCCCATTAAACCACAAGTGGACCACCTAATAGAAAAAACCCAACATTTACTTCATCTCATTATTTGTCATGTATATTATGTGCAGATTAATTATTTCATCGAATGATTATTGTGAAGATACGTTTGACACACCTTTTGAAAAACAGATGTACTCGAAAGAAAACTTTTCACTCACATGACCAAACTGATTTAGGCTGTGTTTGGGGCATCTTCTATTTAGAAGTATTTTTGTATTTCTATTTAGTTATTTTTTTATGAAAACTATTAGATGTTGAAGTCATTTATGTGGTATTTTCCTTGTGCTTTGACTTCCAACCAAAAGTTACAAAGGAGGAGTTTCCAAGATTGGTGAAAAAATGAGTTTATTACGAAAGAGTTGACTTTTGTAACAAATCAAAATTAGTCATAACATCTTCCTCTCAACTCATTCTATGTAAGAAGTAGAAGCCAAAAATAACTCTCAAGTAAAAGTTTTGCCAAACACGCCCTTAGTTCTCAACGCAAGGTCGCTTGACTTTTTCGGTGACCATTCCCTTCTTCTTTTCTTTCTACTGCATTAAGATGATAATTACTAGCATTTAGAGACCACCAAATGCTCCAACTACCGTTAATAGAAGAAGAAAAGGATTCACCATCCACAAGTAAAGAGTGTTAATTGGGCGGGTCAGTCCGTTGCTCAGCCTAACTCAGCCTATATTAAAAGAAATTAAGTTGGTCTAAATTATATAAATTGAATTGGATTAAATTTAAGTTGACATTAGTTAACTCTGGACTGAGTTGAGCTAAAACCGGACTAATCTAATTTAATTTATTGACTTTTATAATAATTCATATAAAAGTAAAATATTTCTAACAAATCATTTATAAATAAGACCAGTCCAACCCAACCCACCCACTATAGAATTGAAGGTGAATTTGAGCTGAATTTGAATTAAATTTAAACTAAACTAAAATTGGACTAAACTATATTAAATTTAAAGTAGACCCAAATTATCACACAATCTAGCTCAATCTGTCCCATTTACATCCATAAGACCACAAGGAATTGCTTGCAAGCCACCTTGGGAGTCCCAGATAATTAAGTCTAGAGCCTAATCGTGGGTTCCACCACGATCCATTCCCTCACTCATACACTTGCCAACCTCTCAACCCGCAAGCAAAGCCCTACAGTTTTGGTAGGGCTTCGCAACAAAACTCAGCTCCTGCAAGTTTCTATTGCTTCGAATCCAAGCACACGTTACCCTTTAATGTTAAAGAAGGATATCCCTACGTGACAGGGGGATGAAAATGGTAATTGATAACCTTAATTATTCCATTAACGTACGGTCTTTTGAAAACGGATACGTATGGCAGACAAAGTCACTGATACAATTTTTTTCTGCAGATTGCATATATATATATGGTATATAAAATCCGATCATCTGAGCAATCATTCGATCATAGGATAGTCTTTTTTAAACCGACAGCATAATTTACCTTAGATCCGGACGTGTCTGACCCATTTGCCAATGATCTATCTTATGTCTTAATTAAGGGAGCAAGTATCTACGGTCAAGACGTGATCTTTACTCGCACGATCGAAGAAGTGGGTCGATGATCTCTATAAAAGGAATTCCTCTATGTTGAGATCAAAAGAAGACTAACTTCCGCAAGTCTCAGAGAAAAGTGAAAGGCAGTGACTCGGTCTTTTACTAGATACTTGCGGAAAAATTCGATCTACCCATAACCAGTGACGGACGTAAGAATTTTGTTTAGCGGTCGCCTGAATTAAACACTGTGGATCAAATTGGAGGACGGGGGACTTGGATCACGGAGCTAGACGGGTCAGTGCAGTCACTGGGCTGAGCCAATGGGGTCATTGGATCCTGGCCTGTATTCTCTCTATAAGAAAATCCAGTAATCTAGTGAGAGCACAAGACCCCACTGGATCCATGTTGGATCCGCCTCTACCCATAATCACAAGAGATCTACCTCTTGCTTACAAGAGAGATTAAGATGTGTGGTTTCTCGTTGATCAGACACTACAGTTAGCCATGACATAGGAAGATCTATCTTGTCCCCAACATTAGGCACCCACCCACGGCAGGTAGATGTGTGTTGGAGTGGCGTGCAAGCAAGGGCGTGGTAACATACCTGACGCCGAGCTTAAATAACCTGCCGGAAGCAAACGCGTGCCCTGTACACAAATGCTGGAGTGGTTTTAGTGGAAAAACGATTTGGTAATTTCTGTATTTGACTTCACATTTGACGCCCACACATATAGCATACATAGCACAAGTGAGAGTTACAAATTTTACTCGTGCATTTGTCATTTATTCACCTTAAAATTTGTACTATCTGTGTGGTGTTAAATGTAGAGTCAAATATAAGAGTTGTAAAACCGTTTTCCGTTTTAGTGGGAGCATGGTGAGGGTTCGTGGCCTTGGGGTGGGCTGACGTCTGAAGCAGGGATTTGGATTTCTGCCAAGTTTCCCAAAACATGCATACTCACTCACGTGAGAACCAGGAACGCATTGAGGAATCCCCAATTCGAGGACTCTTCTTATCCGGCACTTCTTCAGATTTTGATGGAAAACATCAAAATTAGCAGACCAAAGCTGGTCTAATAAAAGAAAGACTTTTGTTTAATAAGTCCAAAGACACCGGTTTAAAAAAGATCAGCATTTGTTATCCTACCTAGCATAGCGTCAGTGGTGAGGATTTAGACCTTTTTTTAAATGGGTAATACTTGCGGCAAAGGGAGAGACGAGGATTGAGTCCTTTAATGTCCTTCCATCATCCAGAAAACTCACATGAGGACTGTCCATCCATTAAATGCGACCTTATGTTATCTACATGTCAACGCACATGGTCGGAGTCAGATTAAAAAAAATTGTCTACCAAACTACTTTTCGAGAGCATCTAAAATGTCCTCATGCTCTCGAAAGCACGAACACTCTAGAGCATAATGCTCACAAGAACATGAAGATGTTTTTAAGAGCTTCAAGATGCTCTCGAGAGTTTGATGATGTACTTGAGATCATAATTAGATGGACTTTATTTTGTTTAATCTTGTCTTTCCATGTGCACTGACGTGCGAATGATACCAAAATGTATTTAACGGGAGACTATTTTTATGTGAGCTCTCTAGATGAAGAAAGACATTGGAAAACACAATCCACTTCATCCCGTTTGCACTAGCAGCCATGTAGCAAGCATTGCTCTTTTTAAATATATCTATAAAGAATGGAGATATCATGATTCATGAAGATCTTCTAAGTGCAGGTTTAGACTTCGGACCGGACTTAGATATTTTTTCAAAAAACTCCCTCAAGAACAACTTTTTCTGATTCCCAATGAGAGGTTCTTTTGAAAAGTTCTAGTTCCAACCAAACCAGCACATACAGGATCCGGACTCATATTTTGTTTATATATTTAGTATATATATCTAATATGAATTAGTTAAATTGAATTAATTAGACTTTAAAATATTTAATTAATTAACACATATATATATGTATATATACATTCAATATTTTTTCTATAGACATCAACGTAAAATATATATATATTTTTCTATATCCCTCGTATATATCAGAAAGATTCCCACATTTCTACTTATACGTTGCTAAGTTCATCTGCATTTTGCATGTTTGTCCCTAGCTTTGCCAGAATGACCGAATGTTTCTAATATATCCAGTTGGAGTTCTGACTAAACTGTTAGCTGTAACCTTTTTGAAAATGTATAAATGTTTATAACTGTACGTAGAAATCATATGTATGCATACAATAGATGAGCTTATAAGGGCACACATAAAAACACTTACATGCAATATGTGTACACATAATATATTACCGTAAAAATATTTTCTATAATTTAAATATGTATTTTTATTACTTTTAACTTAAGTTTAAGTTAATTAAAAATCCCAATAAAACAATAATAAAGAAATCTCAGTACTTGAATACCAGAGGTCATCTGGTACGTGGTAAAATATTGTAAAGTACACCATAAAATAGTGTTTTTCTTATACTTAGGATGTTATAAATTATTTTATGATATGTTTGTATATCTAGAGTTTCATAAATTACTATATTTTAAAATAAATTGACCCATATAATACTATTCTTAGCCAATTTAATTTGTTTTTAGTCGAATCACATTGATACACTGCCACTCTCAAGGCCAGAAGATAACACGTCAACCACATCAACGACAAGCACAACAGGCACAACCTTAGCAGGCATTGCAAACAAATATGGGGATCAAAACCTTAGCATGCCATCCAAACCTCTCATCTTCCACCCTCCACTTACCATCATCCTAAGCATACCCTCTACATCCTCCAACCCATTGCCTTCTAAACTGCTCATCAAAACTTCCACACCCATAACTGCCGATGTGCCTTCCATTTTCACCAATCTAATGCCATCAAAGCCCCTCATTAAAACACTAACCAATCCTATACTTGTAGATGTGCCATCATCTTCCATTGATACCCTACAAGTTATGGTGCTCCTGAGTAGAAGAATATTCCGCCGAGTATTCTCTCGGGTAGTGACTTCTCAAGAACAACAACAGTAGAACCAGAATGAGGAGGCTACTTTGCTGAAACATTTGGAAAAAATCCTGCCAAGATATCCATCCTTGAGCTGTTAAAGAGGTCTAAGACACACTAAGAAGCATTGATGAACTACCAGACTAGGTGGTGATGAATGAGGACTGCTCGTAGAAAAGATAACGACTGTGCTGACCCCCTACGAGTGCAAATCCGGCCATTACATTTCATGACTATGAGTTGGCTCTCCCTGAAGCCTGAAAATATGCCTTGTGTATCATAGTTAACATAAAAAAGATACATGTAGATTCATGCCTAATGGACATTGGAGCATCCATAAATGTGCAGTCCCTAAGTACCCTTAAGTTGTGTAGAATCCTAGAGAAAGAAATGCAACTGTCACCTATTTCTGCCACAGCTTATGACCACACTAGATGCCCCCCTAAAAAGATGGTGGTGCTGAAAGTTGAGTTAGGTCCTGTATCTGTCACCATAGAATTATATATTCTTAACATGGACCCCACCTTCAAGGGCATACTAGGATGTCCTTATGTTGCTGACAAGATTGTTGTTCCTTTTACAAACCACTAATGCATCAAGTTTCCTTATAAGTGATGGATTGTCAAAGTCACCAGTGTGCCCATATTGCATGAAGTAAATGTTGTTTCATCTATGTTACCATCAGTTTGGCCGTTCCACAAGTCCCTCTTGTTTGTCCTTGACATTAATGATCAGCACACGGATCGATTGATCAACAAGCCTCTACTTTCACCATCACCAACCACAGAATCCAAAAGGAGATAGCCCATAAACACTAAGGGGTGGCAGATTATAATAAACATCAGCTACTAGCCAGGAAAAGGCTCGGGGACCAATTTGCAAGGCAGGTTAAAACTAGTAAGAGATGCAAAGCTCATACTAGGGGTTGGCCTTGCTGTAAAGGGCCAGTCGCCAATGAAGAGCAAGTAGAAAAGAAACCATAGGCAGTGGCTACATCTACAATGAAGACCGACAGATAGCCACATACATGGTCACTGTATTATCACTTTGTGAAAGGGCCTATAGTTCACCAAGGCGACCAAATAACAGTAATCACTTCATCCTTGGATGCTCAGGTTATTCATGCACAACAATTTGACCATCATCTAGCACCAATGGCAACATACAGGGCCTTGGAGTCCCTTAGACCACTCAAAAGGAGGAAAATAGATGATTTTGAATGTGAGTGGTACATGTGGTTCAACATGTATGATCTCATTATTGCCTTACGCCGTCTTTTCATGCCAACTAATCTAGAATAACCACTATGATCCATGATTTGATTGAGAAGCCGGCCACTACGCTTGATAAGCGACAACTGCTGAATGATGTTATAGATGTTGGAGAGCCAGATGAGCCCTATGAGGAGGGCTACACTATTGATAAATTATGTTTATTTCGGTTCATGGATTTTTCCCCCCACCCCTTTGTGTGTTTTTCATACGTTTTGGGGGAGGGGACCTCATATTGTGGCTCGGTGGAGACCGAAGGGGAGCTAGGTTTTGGGCGTGAAACGTGTCTATTCAGGGCGACGCGATTTGCGAACGGCGTCACCCTAAGCCAATGCGAATTGCGGCCCATGCCCCTGACTCCCGAGGCCAGAGAGTGGGATAGGACGCTGAATGACGTCGACCATGGACGATGCAATTCAGGCCAGTATCACAGGGCCCCAAGGCCTGAGAGTGAGGAAAACCAGTTATAAGGCCTTGAATGGCGTCAACCTAAATCGACACTATTCAAGTCAAAGCCCCATATTTCCCTGCATTTAACATGTGTGATTATTATACATTATGTCAATTAAATTATTGTATGTTGTTAGACAATTTTGTTAATATATGCTTGAAATCATACACTGGGGGCGGAGATTTCCATGTGATCGGAAGCACATTGTGGTGTGTTTATGCGATCATGGACCTAGAGTGGCAGTTTTTAGCATTTGACATCATGTGTTGGTGTGGGAGTAACGCAGTGTCGGTGTGGGAGTGACAAGGTGGCGCCTAGGAGGCGAGGGTCACCTGATGTACTTCGGGGTAATAGTTAGTACTGATGTGGGAGTGGTACACTTCGGAGTGTCATTCGTGACTGGAAGGAGGCAAAACCACCTAGATTTAGACAAGTTAGAGTAGTCAGTGCGCTATCCGAGGGGTTGCTGTTTCGTCCCAACGGGTCGGTGTTTTCTTAGTTGACTTAGCAGCTTCTTATGTGTTTCTTACGATGGACGTATGATTTATTTATCGCTTTACTTGCACATATCTTGCCTATATATCCTTGTTGTGTTGCGATTGTGTGTGCGTGTGTAGGAGGTGGGGTCGAGGAATCCCTACTGAGTCCATTCTAGTATGACTCACTCCCTGCGGTTTCAGGTGAGAATTTCCGGCAAGTGTAACAGTTGTGGGATTCCATCTCGGATTGCATGCCAGTAGCCATCATTCTGGAGTATGCCCCGATATAGTTGTACTTTTAATTCAAGTATGTACGCATAATTATTTCATTTCAGTTATGGACTATGTTATTATCTGTTGAATCGAGTCCGATTGTAATAAATTTTTAATTCCTGAACATTCTTTATAGTTCGATGTTGTGTGAAATGTTTAGCTTAGTTTATCATTTCTTTCCTAGACTTATTCGAGATCCTAGTTTGGCTCCTAATTTTAATTATTTGGTACCCATTTGGTAACCGGATCTTCGATTATAAGGTGGCGGGTCGTTACCGTACACATCCTCCTTCAACATGAAAGAAGCCAACAAAGTCCTCTTTATCGCCGCACAGTCTAGGGTATCAAATGTCTTCTCAATCTCCTTCAAGCAATGAGCTGCCTCATCAGGGTCGGGATGACATGAGAAATGAAGTAGCCTCAACTTCAGAAACTACTCCAACACAACTGGAGACCCTCTTGAGAGCTCAAACCCTCACTAGGATCTTGGGGTTGATACCTAAACATAGTCTCCATCATCGCCTCTACAAAACACTCTTTATTATGCCTACCAGCCTTGAACCCACTAGAAGCATCATCGTAATCGCGAATAATCAAAATCCTCCTCCTAGGAGCCATCTATCGCCTACACCTACAAAGATTGAGGGAATACGAATTAGGACCTATAATCTAAGCCAGCCGCCATGCCTGTACGAGGCGGTATATTAATTGTTGAAGTATATTATTTAACTTAGTTATTCACGTATTTACCAGACCAAGGGCTATGATGCCACCTGTAACGACCTGCTATCCTATAATCGAGGATCCGATTACTAAATAGGCTTCATATTGTTATTTCAAGACCAAACTTGGATCACAAGACATTCTAAAAAATATGTGATAAATTAAGCTAAACAAGCAACTAAAATATCGAACTACAAAGTAGAAGTGTTGAAAAACAAAAGTTATTACTGTCCGACTCGATTCAGCAAATAATTGTCTACAACTGAAAGGAAATATAATTACGTATAGGCCAAAGAGGAAAACAATACAACTATATCGGGGCATATCCCAGAATAAAAGCTACTAGCGCGCGATTCCATATGACTCTCGAAACTCCTAAGCCCACCGGGAACCCTCACTTGAGATGAAGGGAGTAAGCCACACTAGAAGACGGGCTCAGTAGGGATCGCACGATCTTCACCTCCCACACACAACCACAATACCACGAAGAGATAGACAGGTAAGATGTTAATGAGACAGTAAATAAATCACATAACTGGAAAGTGAACACGCAAAATCAATAGTGAAATCATTAATTCAAGCACCGACCTACTAAGACAGAACAATAACCCCTCGGATAGCCCCAAGCTACTCTGGCCTACTGGCCCTAGGTGGTTTTGCCTCCGCCCGATCACCAGAGTGATAAAGCTCCATAATGTACTGCTCCCACACCGACACTATCTACTACCCCGAGGTACTACCAGTGACCCTCGCCTCCTAGGCGTCACCGTGCCACTCCCATACTGGCACTGTGCCACTTCCACACTAATACAGGGTGTAAGGACTAACACAATATCGTCACTCAAGGTCCATAACCACACAAACATATAACCATGCAAGGTACGAGTACGTAGAAAACCCCCACCCCAAAGTATGATCTCAACCATGCAATTATAGAAACTATATAACACTTATATGAGAATTTAATATACATCATTTATAAAGAACTTAACATGAATATACATATATTTTACACTCAGTGAATGCAGGAACAATGGCTCTTGGTCTCAGAATTAGGCCTGAATAGCGTTGACACAGGTCGACATGTTTTGCAAATCGCGTTTGTCTGCGTGGACGCGATTCAACGCCTAAGACCAGGTCATGGAGGTCCTCCCCCTGGTCACTTCGTGCCACACCTAACCTTAAGAGTTTCCATGAATGAATCAGGGATTTACAGTGAAGAAATGACCCCACCCCCCTTAAACCCATTAAACATGATCCCACAATCTCTTGAGCAATTCCACACAATCACCATCATTAACAAGAGAATTAAGCCCCAAGCAAAGTCATCCCAAATTCAATTTTAGCCATGATTAGCACAAGAATAAACCCTCCCCATATGCATGCTGATAAACCTTCCCAAAAGTTTGTAGAAAACATGAACAACTCATAATATGCAATCACCATTAGCATCATAAATTCACTTTTAGCATGGGGTTAAGACTAAGTTAGCATGGATGGAGGTGGAGAAATAGATCCTAGCATGCATTTATATATGAAATTATCCAAAATCAAGTGATTAACTGATCAAATCATGCGTGAGGACCATCACCCTAGTGGTTAACTCGAACTTTGTCTGACTCCCCGCTGAGTCCCCATGCCGCGGAAGCACGGCCGCACCACTGCCGTGATGCTGCCATGAGCCGCCGCACATCACCGCACCGCCGAACTACTACCAAGTGTCGCCATCAAAGCCGAACCCTACCGAGACGTCGGCCACCATCCAGGGAGAAAGAGGTCGTAGTGGATATGGAGGTGGTGGAGGTGGAGAATAGCTTTCGGAAGGTGGAAATGGTGGAGGAAGATGAATATAGGGATGGAGGGGATGGAGGGAATTAAGAAGAGAAGAGAGAGAGAGGGAGAGGTGAAGAATGAGAAGAGGGAGAGAGAGGGTTACTGCCAAGGCTCCCAAGACCCGCCCCCAAGTGCCCTCAGCTCAGCTTGGGGATGCCACGGGGCGGGTAAGAGCCATGCAAAAAGTCACCTAAGTTGCGTCGGGAAAGGTGGACGTCTTTTACGAGACGCGTCGGCCCAACAAGATACGTTTCAGACGATAAGAAAGGATTTTGCCATGCGGCCCCCATGCATGGCCATGAGGCGTGCATGCACAAGAATAAATCACGTCGGTGAAAGAAGACGCCTTTTAGAAAGACATTTGGCTTGGTGGATATGATTCAGAGCTCACTCAGGACCCCAATAAACTCTAAACTGAGCACCAATAAGCCGAATCAGACCCGATAATCTTACTCAAAGCCTCAGTCCTTACATATCCTATCCTTGGGGTTGCCTACATCTTGTACTTTGATGCCCTAACGAGCCCTAAGGCTGCTGTAGCATCTCAAGGCCATCGAGGCTTGTCCTTTTGAGTAAGCTTATGATTGACATGGACGTTTGCTTTGTTCTCAAGCCTAGTGGCCGTCGAGGGTCGAGGGAAGCATGTTCCTGACCTTAGGAGGGAATAGCACTAGAGAGTTCTTGTAGGAGCTCCTAAGGGCTTATTATTTTAGGTACATGATCGACATGGACATTTGACTTGTTCTTAGGCCTAGCAGCCCTCAGGGGTTGAAAGAAGTGTGTTCCCTACTTTAAGAGGCGTCGTGACTCCCGAGGAATTCCTATAGGAGCTTCCGAGGGCATTGCATCAATATAGACATTTTGCCTTTAAGGGACCTTTGGGCCCCGTGGGGTCTATTGGGTTTTAAGAAGCCTCCTGTATTTGAACTTGTGGGCCTAATCAACGTATACCTTTTTGGCGGACTATTAGTTGTGTAAGGATCACATGAGGAGATACATATTAAAATTAAATAATTATAATATGTAGTAGAAATAATCCCTATGAGTTCCGTTATCCATTTTCATAAACAAAATCAAAATAAGAGATTTTCGATTCTCACCTTGTACAAATTCGGATCTAGATTCGTTTGGTTTCGATAGAATGATGTTGCCAGCCACATACGTACCTGACCTCCAACGATATCCACGCAGTCCTCCAATTGTGGGATCATCTTCGACTCCTCAACAGGATCCACCTGATCCCTTATCCTTCTTCTCGTCACAGGTGCTCGTGGCACGCAGATGATGTCTTCTGGTGAGGTGAAAATGAAGCGAGCAAGAGAGACAAAAGGGGACACCCCTTATGGAGAGGGCCAACCAGAGAGGAGAGAGAGAGGAGGAGGAAGGGGATGGCTAGTCTGGGGAAACTCTGGATCTTGGCCTAGGCTTTCTCAATGATGTTTATATTAGTTCTAGCAACTTTTCACAAAAATTCCTAAGTTAATATAAATTTCCACTTAATTCTCATCTACCAAGAACTTTGTGCGTGTGACCCCCTAGGCCTAAGTGTCAATCCAGTTTTGTGCTCATTAAGTCTAGTAATCCTTTACTGACTAAAAGTAATTTATTTAATAGAAATAAATACTTAATCGATTTATCTCATGATAATTGATCAAACTTTAAGCTAAGTTGGGTGCCAAGCAACACCGTATGATCCCAAAAGGCATTAGGGTTCAGCAACCTAAACCTTTCCATCATCACTTATCACGTAGTTATAATCTTTCATTCTACACAATACTCTGAAGTGAACTTAGGGTACGGTCAAATATTAAACCCTAATATATTTACTTACTTACATTGGATGCCTCAAAGTAACATCAGAAAAATACATTTTATAATATGTTGTCCTACCATAGCCAAGGACTCCTAGGCATCACACCTTAGAGTATTCTCTCTTTAATTATTCAAAGCGAATGATCCTATATTGACCACACAATTACTTTCTAAGATATTCCTCTGAATTCAATCATTTAACTATTTAAAATCTCATGGTTAGTGATCTATAAGCTAAGGTCAAAATCCAGAAGTTCATCGACAAGTTGTCTTTAGTGTCTGAAGTCTAAGGACCAACCACAACACTGTGACGATGATTCAACTGGTTGACAATTAAGTAAATTACCATCCAGTGATTTAAAAGTGGATCAGTTCAGTAAACTCATTCTCTAGTGAGCACCTACAAGTTCGCCTTAGTGTCTCCACACAAGTGACTATGTATAAGGACTGAGGTTTCGGGTTCAGTTATTGGGTCGGTCTCAGAGCCGAACCCTTGGTTTGGGCCTTGGTCGATCTGGGGCATGCCTCCTGAACGGCGTCTGGCGTGCACGAGGCCATTTAGAATGGCATTGGGCTATACAGACTCCATTTAGATTGCCTGTGGCTTTGCCACGTGGGCCAACGTTGATACGTGTGTCTGATTGACGTCGTGCGTGACAGACGCGATTCAGAGATATGTCAGCATACGACCCCGTCCTATCATCTGAATGGCGTCGTCGAAGGACGACACGATTTCACCTATTTCGGTTTGACGCACCGAGCCTTCCCTATTTTCTCTCATTCTCTCCTGCTCACTCTCTCTCTTCCCTCTCTCCGACTCCCTCTGCTTCCCCCTTTCCTTCCCCTTCCTCTTCTTCCTCTTCCACCACTCTGACACCCCTCTACCTCTCACCACTACCACCACCATCTCCACCATAGCACTTCACTCTCCGGACGGTGGCTGACGTCCTGGCGGAGTGACAGCGTCTACGGCGGTATCGACAGTGGTTTATGGTGCAGCGGCACGGAGCTAGGAGGAGTTTAAGTGACCGGTAGGGGGTCGATCCTTGCACGTGACTCGCTTGATTTAAAAATATTTTTTCCGCTTTGGAGCATGTTTAGGGGGGGGGGGGAGTTCGGTGAAAATGCTCATTTTGTAAAATGGGGAACGGTGTGTTTTAAAACGGTTATTTGGATTCTCCCCCTCCTTCTCCATTTTTTGGTGTTTTAGGGTAATTTTGGGGAGAGGAAATCCCATTTTATGGCTCGGGGGAGGCCGAAGGAAATCCTATTTTTGGGAGCTAAATGGCGTCGGGTTAGGGCGACGCGACGCCATTTGAAATGGTGACGACCATGGGCGACACCATTTAGACCCAGGTGCCTAAGGATAGTTCAGTTTTCGAGCGTTACATGGCGTCAAGACTAGGTGACGCCATTTAAATGGTGACGACCATGGGCGACGCCATTTAGACTAGAGCCTTGTTAATTCCTACAATTAACATGTGTGTATATTGTTAGACAATCATGTTAAATGCATCTTTGAAATCATACATTGGTGTAGACACGCTAATTTTGACGTCATTTTGAGTAAATTTCATATCATATAATAATGCCTCAGAATGGTCTGATAATTAATCATTAATTAATTTTTATTGATATTTTTGAGTGTCGGGTCGAACAGACATGTTTAAGTTAATCAATTGAATTGATTTTAGCTCAAATTTCAGTTAAAATATGAAGAATCCAAAAAGGCGTCGACCCATGTGGACGCTATTTAGAGTTTATTCGTATTTTACCGTTTAAATTTGAATTTTAATTAATTGATTTATTAGCTAAAAGGCGTCTGTGAAAGTCGACGCGATTTAGGTTTCCTAAGCTGTTTTAACTTCTCTTCCGGATGTTTATCCTTATCTTAATTAGAGTAAAAGACGTCTACAGAAGTGGACGCGTTTTATCTAATAAAGATAAAGATAAGTTTTCCCGGATATTTATCCTTATCTTAATTAATCTGAAAGGCGTCAGCCATGGTGGACGCGTTTTAGATAATTACAGATAAAGATGAATTAATCAGTATTTATCTGTCGATTAAAGTAGATAAATCCGAGATTTTTCTATGTTAATCGCGAACGCAGAAAATACCTATAAATACCTTGCATCTCAAGGAGTAAAAAAAAAAAGAAGAGAGAGAATTATTGAGCCACAGCGTTATAGCAATTTGGAGATCGAAGCAACCACGTCGGAACGCCGAAACGCTGCCACTAGAAGTCGGCATCCTTTTTCAAGATCTTCATCTCCTTCAAAGCTTCAACCAACTGGACTGGGCATAAGTTTTTCATATCTGAATTTCATTTTCATTTATTAGTTTCATTCTCTCATACTCACTTCATGCAACACACACCACCTCATTAATTCTCCAAAACCCATCTGTTCTTAAGGGGTTTCAAAGTCATTTAAAACAAGTGAGTTGCTGTTTATACATGTTTCTAATCATAGTTAACTATATTATTTCTACTTAGATTCTCATCATTGTTTCTTCTTTATTTTTCTGTCTCTCTGTCTGCTGCATTCAACAACAACAACAAGAAATCAAAAAGAGGGAAATCAAGCAAAAGCCAGGAGAACTTCTGGACGATTCTCAACATTCAACAGCAAGAACGAAAAGAACAAGAAGAGGCTCTCTTTCTTCAGCCGGCTGAAGGAGGGGAACCAATGATTCATTCTTCCGCGTTTGAACAGGTAAGCGATCAAAACTCTTTTGAAGCTTTTTTTAGTTAAAAGTTTCTGGCGATCACAAGCACCTTAGTTGTATTTTTTTTAATAGGTTAATTTACCCTAAACAACATAGTTTTTCACATAAATCACACGAGCAAATTTTCAGCACCTACAGCTCTTTTGGCGATCACGGTGGGACTTGGTCTCGCCGTCTTTTAATTTCTTTTGTTCTTACTATTATCATACCGGGCACCCACGGTGCACCACTTGTGTCTTTCGACACGTCCTCACCAATTGGTGAGTGTTTAGTTTGTTTAATTTCCCTCGTGCACCACGTGCACACCCCAGTAGCAAGATCTTGCCTCCCCTTTGATTAGTTTAAAAAGCTGTTTTTGGTGATAAAATGCTGTGTGTTTGAGTGATTTCTTAGTTGTTTAGATAGTAAACCATCCTGTTTAAAATCTGAAACTAAAAATCTTTGCATGAGTCGATTATTTATTGCATTTTTCCCTGTTTAAGGAGGATTCGACCCAGAAAATCCTTCTGGAAATCTGTTTCTGCGAACTGAAAAGCGTCCAGGAACAGCGACGCGTTTCAAAACCGCGTCAGTAAACCTGGACGCCTTTTAGCCTCCAGATTCTCTCTGTCGTTTACATCTGTTTCTGTGAAATAATTAACTTCTGTGTTGAATAGCGTCGACCATCATCGACGCGATTCAGACAGTTTTTAGTTATTTTCCAGGTTTTCTCTACTGTTTGCATCTGTTCTCTGCGAAAGAATTAAGTTCTGTTCTGAATAGCGTCGACTATAATCGACGCGATTCAGACAGTTTCTTAATTATTTTTCAGTTTCCAGATTTCTGTGTTGAGTGCTAGCTACACATTACTCTATTAAGCATTAGAGGCCATCCAGGTCGCAGGGCATATGCATTGAGGCTAAAACCCTCCTTTTCTTAGGAACACATTACTCGACGTTAGCAACTCTCTCTGATTGGGTTGGTCCCTTGATCAGACTAGAGAAGTTGACGTTGAGACCTCCATAAGTCCCCAAAATCAAGGTATTCCTCCTTGATCATCGGGCTGGTTGTACCAATTGAAGTCCCGGCTAGATTCCGAAAGCGTTGTGAAAGAGAACCCTAGAGAATAACGGTGGAAACTGAACTGAAACTAGGATCCTTCCCTGAGCGAAATTGTGGCTTAATCCAATTCAAATAACTCAACAGGGAATCCTGAAATCACGTTAAGCATCCACTTGTTTGATTCATCTCTGCACAACTTGTTTGATTAAATTTTTGAAAAAAAAGGGGGAATCTAATATCATGTTGCTGCGATCAGGCAGAGATTTGAGTATGGCCCAAGACGCCATTATCAACTACGAGGGAGATGCTAATGCCCCTCGCAATTCTGATTTCAACTACGAGAACGGGAGAGATGCTGATGCCTCTCGTAATTCTGTACCCATTCCAGTTCGACATGACGGGAATGTACGAACTCCTCTTTTTAATCCGCACGATCAATATCATGATCTTCCTCCGCATGAATATGCGATTCCTAATCCTGACCTTGAGGGGGACATGAATCAATATGATCCCCCATCCTCCGATCCTATGGATCTTGTTAATGCTCTGGGAGTTCTTGCCTCCCGACTGGACCCTCAGCAGTTCGAGGTGATCCAGTCTATCTTGAAGGGGAAGGCACCCATGCAGCCTGCCGAGCCGAACCCTGTGGCTCCCCCCGTTGTCCCTCAACAACCTCCTCCTCCTCCTTATATCCAACAGGCCATGGAAGGCCTTCATCTTACTTCTCGGCCAACTGGGCCACAACTTTCGTCATCCAGGCCACCGGCTAGACCGCAGACGCCCATTTATCAAAATGCCCTCGGGCATGGCGGAAGCTCTGCCGGACCTCATCCTTATTATCCTCCTTGTCCAACGTACTCTAGGCAGCAGGCCTATCAAGTACTTCCTCCTCCTCCTCCTCCCCAGGCAGATCTGACCACGCAGACATTGCTGGCCAAGATGGAGCGCATGGACGAGCAGTTCAACAATCTTCAGAAGATGATGGGGGTTAAAGCTGTGCCGGAAATCAATTTGCCGAGCCTGCCAGTATTCCACCTGCCACCCTCTGAAATGCCAGTATATCGAAAGTATAACGGTACTGGTAACCCCTTCACGCACCTGAAGGAGTTCATGTACGAATCCTCCTTTTGGCAGAATGATAAGAGGTCATTAGCTTTCTTGTTCAGGAGATCCCTAGAGGGACCAGCCCTCGAGTGGTTCTTTTCTCTGGAACCCTCAGAAGTAGAGGATTACGGTATCGTTTCACGCAAATTTATCCAACGATACCAGGACAGAGTTGCACCCTCCTTGTCTATCACGGATCTTATTGCAGAAAAGATGAAACCGGACGAGGAGTTTGTCAGTTTTGCTGACAGGTGGCGGGGCCTGGCTGAAAAAGTGAAAGATCACTTGTCCGAATCCGAACAAGTGAAAATGTTGATTTCCAACGCCACGCCCCAGTTCAAGCTAGTCCTCTCCTTGAACAACTTGACGAACATGGCAGAGCTCTATGAAAGAGCACGGTACTGCCAGAATGCTTTCAAGGACGCTACGTTCTCTAGCGTCTTTGATCCTCACAGACCTAACATGCCTCCACCTCGGAAGCCTGCAGTGCCGAATTCTCCTAGCTCAGGTCCAACTACTGAGGGCACGCTCTCTCACGAGCAGGTCAGTACCATGAACAATAATTCGCCCCAATTTGTGAGGAATCAGCAGTACCAGAGGCCGCCACAGACGAGTCAACAGGGGTACAGGCAGCAGCAGAACCCCCATTACCAACAACAATACCAGCGGCCCCAGCAGCCGAGTCAGCAACAACTACAGCAACAGCCGCAACCTCAACAGCAGTATCAGCAGCCACATCAGCAGCAACAGCAACAGCCACAGTACCAGCCGCGTGCACCGCCGGCGTACCACAATGTCCCTCCTCCTGGTGACTACAACCAACAAAGGAGACCTCCAGGCCCGAAAAGGGCAGAGTACCCGGCCCTCCCAGAATCCTTGGCGGATATCTTCAGCGCTTTAATGGCAGCCAATGCCTTACCTTTGCCGAGAGAGAAGGCCGTCTGGCCTCAAAATGCCGATACGTCTAGGTATTGCTATTTCCACAGACAACCTGGGCATACCATTGACACCTGCTTCCAATTCAGAGATTATATCCATGATCTCAATGAGCAGGGCGGCATAGACTGGGAGAAAATGAAGAAGTACATAACAGCCCTGAAGGCGAGGAGACCGCAGCAACAGCAGCAGCAAGCAAGACCACCGGCACAAGCAGTAGCACCACCCAACATGGGTATAGTGCAGAATCCACTCCCGGAGCATCAGAACCAAAACCAGGTTGCTCCCATCCTGACGAACAGCCAGTCTGAGGCTGGTCGTGGGCAGCAGTGGAGAGTAGAGGACTCTTCCTCTCTTTGTTCAACGGGTCACGTTCAAAGTACCGCAGAGCGACCACCACGCCGCACCATCCACATACCAAGGCCACAACCTGTTACTATCATCCCCATACCCACACCTACATACCACTCGCCCACACCCAATAACCCATTACCACTACCCGCCTTCCTTAGACCCATTACGCCCCGCACTATTACACCTCCATCATATAACCCTCCGCAAACCAATAACGCGCCCCTCCTACCATCTAGGCCGCTATTACGCATACCATTTCCTACTTCACCCGCTACTACTACCGCCTATCCAGATATGCCCTTGCCATCTAGACCGCTATTACGCGTACCATTCCCCACTTCGCCAACCACTTACCCATCCACCATCCAACCCTCTAGGCCTTTAATCCGCACCGCGCCATCACCACCTAGCCCTACGCCACCACCTACATACCAACCTTCTACGCCATCCGCACCATCCAACTCTGCGGTACTTAAAGTGTCACCCGGATCCTCCACGGTTGAGGAACACGCGCTCCGGAGTGGAAGGATTTTCAACAAGGTCTTTCCTCAGTCCACAGTAAGAGACGGCCCATCACAGCCGACTGAGGAAGCCCACAATGAAGAGAGTGCACCAGGCACTCAATATGACCTGTTGAAACACCTGGATCGGACACCGGCACGGATTACTATACTCGAACTGATCAAAAGATCTAAGAGTCACCAAGAAGCTTTAATGGAATATCTGCAGAAGGTGATGGTCAATGAAGACGTGCCGGTAGAGAAGATTGCAGCACTACTAGTTCCTCAGGGGGATCAGCCCTCTATAACATTCCATACATCGGAACTAGCACCGCCGGCAGCCAGAAGCATGGCTCTGAGTATCACGGTTAACATCTGTAAGAAGGCCGTAGATGCATGTCTGGTCGACACAGGGGCTTCGATCAATGTTTTACCTCCGAAGACCCTGGAGTTATGCGGTGTGCCCAAAGAGAAATGGCTGCCCAGCCCCATATCAGTAACAGCATATGACAATTCTACCCGTTCCCCTCTGGGAATGGTTTATTTAAAAGTGGAGCTGGGCCCTGTAAGTCACGCAGAGGTCGAATTTCACATCTTGGAAATCGACCCTTCCATAAATGCCATTTTAGGTCGTCCTTATATTAAATCTCTTGAGGCGATTCCTTCTACGAATCATCAATGCCTCAAATTCCCTTATAAAGGACGAATTATTAAAGTAACGAGCATGCCGATCCTTGCTGCTGCTCATTCCTTGAACATTAAATCTGCTGTTTTACCTGGCCGACAACCTTTTCTGTCGGTATTACAGGTCTACCGTCCAGTGGCTGATCCTCTGAAAGCCGCTACTATTTCTCCATATCCGTTAGATGCTATCAAAAGGGGGAAGTGCATGAGTACCCCAGGATGGAGGATCATGATGAAGAACGGCTACAAGCCTGGGAAAGGTCTGGGCACTCAGTTGCAAGGCAGGACCACTCCTGTCAGAAATCATCGAGCGGCACCTGGAAGTGGTCTGGGCTATAGGCCAATAAAACTGAAGCAAGATCTGGTTCAGAAAGCAGAAATTAAAGAAGGCCCGAAAATCTGGGAGGCAATGTCTACACCACCTAAAGAAGGCCGAGATCCCCTAACATGGACCCTGTGTATGCACTTTGTGAAAGGGCCCATACTTAGCTATGACAATACGGTAGTCATTACTTCCTGTTTTGATTTCCATGATATATATGGGAGGGACTTGGCCAGACATTGCTCTGAATTACTTACGTACCAATCCTTGGAGGCTCTGCGGCCTATGAAAAGGAGGAAATTTCATGATCCTGAATGTGAATGGTACAGGTGGTTCGATCTCAGGGACCTTTATATCGCATTGAACAGACTATTTCTGGATCCTGCAGAACCTAAGTGGCCGCCGCAGATTGATGAACTAATTGAAAGCCCTGGTGCTATATTTGACAAGCGGATACTGCTATCTGAAGAGACTGATGAAGGGGAACCAGATGACCCCTATGAAGCTGGTTATACAACAGATCTGCTCTGGAGAGGGACATATCCTTCACATGTCTTCATGCTCCATACTCTTTTTCGCACACTACTTTTGACCCCGACTTGGTCGCGGGTCATAATTGAAGATATTCCACGGGCTCCGCCCGTCATGATTACTCTGTCCCCTCGGGACATTATACCACAACCTCCTCTCGATCTAGAGAGGTTGTATGATCTGATCTGGGACATATTACTATATGATCCCCCCAATCCTTTGGCCTTGGTGCCACTTCCTCCGTTTGATTCTCCTCCCATTTTTATTCATTCTTGCTTTATGTTTAATTCTTTCATTTTCAAAAAAAAAAAAAAAACGCCAATTTGGCAACAAATTCTTCCCAAATCCTCATTGAGGAAACATCTTACTTGTCCGATTGCACCCCGCCACGCGGGTCCTTCGGTCAAGATTCTCTTCTAGATTTACTCTGTCCCTCCCCTCGGGAGGATTCTCTTGTATTTCCACTTGTACCCCAGGATTTTCATCCTGCTTCATCTTCCCTAGGTTATGATAGTGAAGTTAGGCGGTCTAGTCAGGTTAGTCAGTCTAGGAAGCCTAAGGGTAGGCAAATTCCAGATAGATACCTCCAGGACTTAGCTGATAAGTGCTCTTCTTGTTCTTTGATCCCTCAGCTTTTAGAAAATCCAATTCAGATGCCAGAAGATTGCATGGACGATGAGTTAGTCAATGATGGGTACGGGGTATATGAATTAGTACATGAAAAGGACCCCATTGTTGAAAAGGAAGATGACGAGGACGCGGCTGAGGCATATGCCAGTGGAGTGAAGAGATTTGATGAACCCTCAGCTGCCGTAGAAGAGCCCACCAAAGAAATTAATTTAGGGACTGAAGACGAACCTAAGGTTGTCCTCGTCAGTAAGAATCTTTCTACAGAAGATGAAAACGCAATGGTACAAGTACTAAAGGACTATAAGGACACTTTCGCCTGGAGTTATGAGGATATGCCGGGGTTAGACTCGTCTTTAGTTGAACACAGGTTGACATTAAAGGACGGAGTTAGCCCGGTCAAGCAGAAATTGAGGCGATTCCACCCACAAATGGCTTTAAAGATGAAGGAAGAGGTCGATAAGTTGCATAAAGCTAAATTTATTAGAGTTGTCCTCTATCCACAATGGGTGGCCAACATAGTCCCGGTTATGAAGAAGGACGGGAAGGTCAGAATTTGCATTGACTTCCGCGATTTGAACCGGGCATGTCCTAAAGACGATTTTCCATTGCCTCATATTGATGTACTCATCGATAACACCGCTGGCTATGAGACGTTATCATTCATGGACGGATTTTCAGGATATAATCAGATTAAGCTGGCAGAAGAAGATCAAGAGAAAACATCATTCACTACACCTTGGGGAACATACTGTTATGTTGTCATGCCATTTGGATTAAAGAATGCTGGAGCCACCTATCAAAGGGCCATGATGGCAATATTTCATGACATGATGCATATAGATTTGGAAGTGTATGTGGATGACTTATTAGTTAAATCGAAAACAAAGGCTGAGCATGCTAAAGTTTTGGCAAGGGTATTAGAGAGATCGAGAGAATATCAGTTAAATATGAACCCCAAGAAATGTGTATTCGGGGTATCTTCAGGGAAATTGCTTTGATTTATTGTCAGTAAACGGGGAATTGAGATCGATCCTAACAAGGCGAAGGCTATTAGAGAAATGCCACCTCCTAAAAATTTGAAAGAGTTGAGAGGATTAATCGGGAGGTTGCAATTTATTCGCCGTTTTGTTTCCCAGCACTCACAAAGGTGTAAGCCTTTTTACGAGCTTACCAAGCCGGGAGTCAAATTCGATTGGGACGATAAGTGTCAGGAGGCGTTTGATGGATTAAAGAACTATTTAGCAAGTCCTCCTGTTTTGAGACCACCATCTCCAGGCAAACCATTGATACTTTACATTTCAGTCCTGGATGATGCTGTGGGGGCTGTCTTAGCACAAGAAGATGAGGAAGGAAAAGAGAGGGCAGCCTACTATCTCTCTAAACTTCTCAACCCCGCTGAACAGAGATATACGGCGATGGAGAAAACATGTGCAGCATTGGTCTGGGTTGTGCAGAAATTAAAGTATTATTTTCTAGCCCATGAAGTCCATCTCATCGCTAGGATGAATCCGATCAAATTCCTTCTGGAGAAATCTGTTCTTACTGATAGGTTAGCGCGATGGCAAAGCTTTCTATCTCAATTCGACATCATCTACATTCAGCAGAAAGCGATCAAGGGCTATGCCATAGCAGAACATCTCGCTCATCATCCCCTTCCTCGTTTTGATCCAGTGCGATCAGAGTTTCCGGATGAGGAACTGATGTCCGTAAATCAAATCAGAGATGATATGTGGACTCTGCATTTTGACGGAGCTCTGAATTCTCATGGAAAAGGGATCGGTATCGTTCTGTTATCACCTGAAGGTGTCACCATTCCACAAGCCTTTCAGCTTGATTTTCCAGTCACCAACAATATTGCTGAATACGAGGCACTTCTTGCTGGTCTCGAGGCTGCTCATTTCCATGGTGCCACCAAACTCAGGATCGTAGGTGATAGCCAACTGATTCTTCGCCAAGTGCTGACCAAGTATCGAACTCTCGATCCTAAGCTCAAGCCTTATCAGGAGCTTACTTCTGCTTACTCAAAGCTTTTCACGAAATTGATCTTTGTCCATGTTCCTAGGAATCAGAACATCTTAGCTGACGCTCTAGCTTCACTTGCATCTTCCCTTGATTTTCCAATCAGCAAACAATCTGAATCAATCATAGTTCATAGGCGTCTTTCACCTGCCGTGAAAGACCCTTCATTCCTTAGAACTAAGGAGAAATTGCTGAAGAAAGTCAGAGACGGAGATATCATTGAAAAAAGAGAAATCATGTTGATGGAGCTGTTAGAAGAGATGGATAATGAACAGAAGCCATGGTATTATGAAATTGCAAAATATTGTGAAGATCAATCGTATCCTGAAGAAGCTACAACTGAGGAGAAAAGAGCTATCAGGAGAGTTGCTCAAAGATACACCCTAGTTGGGGGATCATTATATAAGAGAGGTTTTGATGGAGTTCTTCTGAGATGTCTAGATGAAGATGAGCTTTGGAAGGTTATGGAAGGAGCTCATAGTGGAGTTTGTGGTGGCCATGTCAATGGACAGATGCTAGCAAAGAAGATCCTTAGACAAGGATTTTACTGGCCAACCATGGAAGAAGATTGCGTAGGATTTGTTCGTAGGTGTGCTAAGTGTCAACTTCACGCCGACAAAATTCATTCTCCTGCATCTTCACTCCATCCTGTTCTTGGCAATCCAGATTCCGGCATCAAGCAAAAATCTTTCATTCTCACGGCAACGGAATACTTCACCAAGTGGGCAGAAGCTGAAGCGTACGTGGAGATCAAAGCATCAACCGTCTGCAAGTTCATCATGAAGAACATCATCACTCGATTTGGAATTCCAAGCACCATCGTCACCGACAACGGACCGCAGTTCGTGTCACAAGAATTGAAGGACCTTTGTAACAGGTATAAAATTGCATTGCATCATTCATCTCCTTATTATCCGCAAGGCAATGGCCAAGCAGAGGCAACAAATAAGACTTTGATAAAAATCATCAAAAAGACGTGTAAATCTAATAAATTCGCAGATTGGCCAGAAAAATTGGTTGAGGCTCTATGGGCCTACCGAACTTCAATCCGCACGCCTACTGGGCAAACTCCTTATTCCTTAACATTTGGAATGGAGGCGGTAGTTCCATATGAGATCCTCATACCGTCATTAAGAGTACAATTGAATAAGGAATTTTCCATTGATAAACATCGTTCAGCACTCCTTGCTCAATTGGAACTTTTAGACGAGAAAAGATGGTCAGCTGCTAATCATGCAAAAGTTTATCAAAATAGACTAGTACGTTTTTATCAAAAGAAAGTCATTGAACGTAAGTTCAAAGTCGGTGAAATGGTTGTCAAAATTTTTTTTATAAAACCTGGTGGTCCGCGTTCTAAGCTCCAACCCAACTGGGAAGGACCTTATGTTGTATCGCAAGCTTTTCCTGGTAATGCTTATCGTCTTATTAATGCAGAAGGAGAAGAGCTAAAACATCCATGGAATGGTTTACATCTTAAGAAATACTACCCTTAGGTTAAAGAGTCGATCAGTATGGTACAAAGACCAGTGGAATCAGAAAGTTTATAAACTCAAATTTCCTTATCAGTCTAAATAACTTAATTTCAAGCCCATTAATGTACACACTAACACGTTTGATTCGTGAGTAATAAGAGATGACAAGTCCTAAAGAATATCGAAAGCTTGACCGAAAGTGTAAAGGGCAAATCATTCTTTTTAAAAAAAAAAAAATTATGTTTTAAACTCGGCCCATGATGTCGGAACGAGACTTAGAATAGACTACCAAGAATACCCGCCATCTTAGTAGGAGGCCGTCATAAAAAAAAGGGGGAGATCCGTCCCAAAGAAAAGAAAAAAAAGAAAAGAAAAGCAAAAAGGCAAAAGCCAAATGTCAAATCAAAAAGGCCATTACATTACAAACGTTACATCAATGCCATGAAATGAAATGAAAGGGAACGCAAGGTCGATAAATACCCCGGAAAGAAATGACCGAACCCCAACGGATACTAGGGTAGGAAAGGAACATCTTTTTAAGTCTCCGGAACCTTCTCATGGGCTTTCTAAACTTATTCATCTTTTCTTTCTAAAGAGATGTACTCCAAACTTAAGGAATGGTTTAGATTGACTAAGGGTCAAATCATCAAATGGGATCACGAATGGAAACACAAGTTCAAACACGATGGGTTTAAGTTAAGTTGTTAAAGAATAATTTGGAAATGAAGTTAATAAATGAATATGATCTTTTGATCCAAGTACCATGCTGATCTTTTAGTCAAAAATCCAAAAAAATATATACATATGTAGAAATCCAAAAAAATACATAAGTCAAAAATCCAAAAAAATACATATGTCGGAAATCCAAAAAAAAATATATATACATATGTAGAAATCCAAAAAATACATATGTCAGAAATCCAAAAAAAAATACATATTACAAAATCAAAAAATACATATGTCAGAAATACAAAAAAATACATATTTCAAAAAAAAAAATATATGTCAAAATCAAAAAAAATACATATGTCAAAATTCAAAAAAAATACATATGTCAAAAGTCAAAAAAAAAAAAAGTATATATTTCAAAACCACAAACAAAAATGAATATTTCAAAACAACAAAAATATTTCAGTTAGCATCTGCTTGTTGCATTTAATGTGTTTCATCCCTTTTATTTTTCAGCGAGCATCCGTTTGCTTGTATGTTGCATTTTACTTGAGTCTAATTATTCTCATTACCTTTGTTAATAAAGGCTATGCCCCTTGACTATTTATTGAAGAAAAGATTGATTGACCATTTATTTGGTCAGGCAAGGGGCTAAGCCTAAACAGATACTTAACATGTTTGTTCAAGTTGTATACAGGACACAAGGCATTGGTAGAGTTGGAATACGAATAGAGAACAGCCAGAAACCTGTTTCTAAAATTCAAGAAAGCTGGAAAATGTCAAGAAGATCCCACTGTGGGAGTTCAAGAAGTCCTGACCGTGGCTAAAAAGACGGTTATTTCTACCCTTGTATTATTTCATGTGATTAGTTTAAATCATTCGCATTACTATATGATAAATATTTATTAGAGCATATCAAGGACCTTGTGTTTTTGATGAAACTGGAATTTGAGTTCCCCTACAACAAAAACAATGATAATTCCAGAGGATTCTTAATCACACGGATAGGCCGTTTGATTGTTAATTAGTGAGGACGATGGTTCCACTTTTGAGAAACGGTGCGTGGATAAACGAGCTTCGGCTTAGCACTGGATTACAAGAATTGGTATCTTGACTCATTAATGACAATTTAACAATATTATCCTTGATTAATTTATATTTTATTTGACTTTATATTTTTCTTTTAGCCCAGCATGCATCATGTAGGACTTTGAAATCATTGTGATAAGGATTAATTATTGATTAAGTTTCAGACCATTTAATCAAATAATTCAAACATGATATGAAATATTCCATTCTGAATTGAGTATCTTGATTGTCTTTGAGGTTCGCTTGAAGATATCCTTGGAATTCTATCCTTTTTTGGATTCTTTATCCAATATTTCTTGTTTTCTTTTAAGATCCATCATGGCTGCAGCACGTCCACATTGGCTGGCAAACGCTCCCCATGATGAAATCTACAGTGTCTACGACCTGTGGTACTTCCCACTCCGAGGAGGTTGATCGACTCTATTTTATTTCCTTGTCTACCTCATCCAGACAGGATTAATTCCATTGATTTCATTAAGTTATCTTCACCGATAATTTTGAGAAAAATTCCAATCATGTGATGTTAAGAGCGTGTCTCATCACACCTTGGCATCACCTTTTCAGTACATTCCATTCCATTTCACTCCCTTGCAAAGACGATGCCAAGGTGAGGCAGCTGTAGACACGCTAATTTTGACGTCATTTTGAGTAAATTTCATATCATATAATAATGCCTCAGAATGGTCTGATAATTAATCATTAATTAATTTTTATTGATATTTTTGAGTGTCGGGTCGAACAGACATGTTTAAGTTAATCAATTGAATTGATTTTAGCTCAAATTTCAGTTAAAATATGAAGAATCCTAAAAGGCGTCGACCCATGTGGACGCTATTTAGAGTTTATTCGTATTTTACCGTTTAAATTTGAATTTTAATTAATTGATTTATTAGCTAAAAGGCGTCTGTGAAAGTCGACGCGATTTAGGTTTCCTAAGCTGTTTTAACTTCTCTTCCGGATGTTTATCCTTATCTTAATTAGAGTAAAAGACGTCTACAGAAGTGGACGCGTTTTATCTAATAAAGATAAAGATAAGTTTTCTCGGATATTTATCCTTATCTTAATTAATCTGAAAGGCGTCAGCCATGGTGGACGCGTTTTAGATAATTACAGATAAAGATGAATTAATCAGTATTTATCTGTCGATTAAAGTAGATAAATCCGAGATTTTTCTATGTTAATCGCGAACGCAGAAAATGCCTATAAATACCTTGCATCTCAAGGAATAAAAAAAAAAAGAAGAGAGAGAATTATTGAGCCACAGCGTTATAGCAATTTGGAGATCGAAGCAACCACGTCGGAACGCCGAAGCGCTGCCACCAGAAGTCGGCATCCTTTTTCAAGATCTTCATCTCCTTCAAAGCTTCAACCAACTGGACTGGGCATAAGTTTTTCATATCTGAATTTCATTTTTCATTTATTAGTTTCATTCTCTCATACTCACTTCATGCAACACACACCACCTCATTAATTCTCCAAAACCCATCTGTTCTTAAGGGGTTTCAAAGTCATTTAAAACAAGTGAGTTGCTGTTTATACATGTTTCTAATCATAGTTAACTATATTATTTCTACTTAGATTCTCATCATTGTTTCTTCTTTATTTTTCTGTCTCTCTGTCTGCTGCATTCAACAACAACAACAAGAAATCAAAAAGAGGGAAATCAAGCAAAAGCCAGGAGAACTTCTGGACGATTCTCAACATTCAACAGCAAGAACGAAAAGAACAAGAAGAGGCTCTCTTTCTTCAGCCGGCTGAAGGAGGGGAACCAAGGATTCATTCTTCCGCGTTTGAACAGGTAAGCGATCAAAACTCTTTTGAAGCTTTTTTTAGTTAAAAGTTTCTGGCGATCACAAGCACCTTAGTTGCATTTTTTTTAATAGGTTAATTTACCCTAAACAACATAGTTTTTCACATAAATCACACGAGCAAATTTTCAGCACCTACAATTGGGAGTGGGGATTTCTATGTGATCATAATCACATTGTGTGTGTTTATACAATTATGGCCCTAGAACAACCGTGGTTTGTGTTTGACACCTTGTGTCGGTGTGGGAGTGATACGGTGTCGGTGTAGTAGTGACGCCGTACCGGTGTGGGAGTGGTACATGTTAGTGTGTCACTTATGACTGAGAAGAGGCAGAACCACCTGAGCCAGACATGCCGGAATAGCCAGCGCGCTATCCGATGGGTTGCTGTTCTATCCGAGCGGGTCGGTGCTTTCCTAATTTGACGTGGCAGTTTCCGACGTGTTTCTTACTGTGGAGCCGGGTTTGGTGCTGCTAGAAGTATACCCTTTCACCACTGAGCCTGATGTAACCTGAGATATCAAGGTTACGAGTGGTACCCTTCACTCTTTGGCCTGATGTAACCCAAAAGGTTAGGGTTACGGGGTGTCCCTATAGCTTCGGCTTGACGGGGGTTTCGCCAGTCCCCAGGGCCCTCGCGTAGCGCCGAGGCCAGGCGTCGAGGGAAGTCCGATCGATAGGATAGTGGTTTCGATTACTTATGTGCACACGTAACTAAGTGGTGGTGGTTCACTAGTCCCAGTTAATCCTAGTTTGACTCACTGCTTCACCCTACATTGTCCAAAGCTCATAGGGGCAAACAGGCGTGAGTGTTGGTGGTGTTGTGAGGCGCCGTTTGTACGCGTTCGGCTGTGTGGTTTCTGTGTTTAGTCAAATCGTTGGTTGTGCACTGCGGTGTTGAGTGGGTTGCTTGAGTTGATTTAGAACTGTGCTTGTTGCATTTATAAATGCATGTATTTCATATCTTGCAATGGAATTTGAGAAGCTTTGGAGTTGTGGATTCTTCTCGTTGACTTTTGCCGTTGGTGGTTGTAGTTTTATTGCATTTGTTTATAGCTTTCCTTTACTTCTGTAGTTGCCTGGTAGTGTTTCGGAAGGTAGGGATCGAGTGATCCCTATTGAGCCTAATTATGGTGTGGTTCACTCCCTGCGGTTTCAGGTGTGGACTTTTTGGCCAGCGTTGGCGTGTGGTGTTCTTCATAGTGTGCGAGCCAGCAGCTATCTCACTTTTGGGGTATGCCCCGATGTTGTTGTACTTTTCTTCTACCTGTACTTATTTAACTCTTTGGACTATGTAATTATTGTTGGACTATTTACGGATGTCATATTGTACTTCTTGCGCACTTGTACTTTTCTGGTCCGTGAGATTGTTATATTTAGTCTTGTTTAACGCTTACTTCTCCAGACGTGTTGTTTGAGATCCGGGTGTGAACCCGTAGATAATGTTCCGATACCCATTTAGTAATATGGTCTCCGATTATAGGGTGGCGGGTCGTTACACTACGAGACTAGTCACTCTCATCTTATAAGTAGGAGTAACTTGTACTAGTCTCACTATATATTAGATGTTCTTCTCAAATATCCTCTAACTGGGAACAATTAAAAACATATGTTTAAAGAAGATTAATCTCGCTATTATAATCTCATCATAATTTAATCTTCATTGTACATATTCACAGACTTCACTATGAAATGGTATAATCGATTTACACATAAGGCTTATTTGTTTTAATATAAAATAACATAATTTTAAAATTATTTCATTTTACGATATTTTCAATTATTTAGAATGATGTAAAATAATGTAAACTAAAATCCTATATGGGCCTTGTCTGCTCACTTGATAGCCCAATTCCCTTGTTTAGGTTTACAACAAAGACCCATTATAAATCAAAACAAGAAGATTGAAGCATCTCTCTTGTTTTATTTTACAAACAACTAAACAAATATTCCTTGATTCTAAAATAAGAAAATTTCACTTGTTTTAAAACTAGTGATTTACAAAGTTGTATATTAAAATAAACAATCCTATAAGGAAGATAATGCCTTTGCTATTATCAATAAGAACAAGATTGTACATAATAGTTATATGATTGGCTTGATGGACATACATATAATTGATGGACATACATATAACTAACAAGTTGTCGTGGACATTCTGAGTTGCCTCATATTGGGCTTGTTATTCGGTTGAGCCTGTCCTCCCTCCCCCCACTTAACATTTACAAGCGAAGATTTCATAGAATAAGAATATTGGCTAAAGCATTGGATAAAATGTGGGTCAAAATTTAGAAGGATATAGAAGATGGTAATAAATGATGAGGAAAACTCTCATGGATTAAACTGTAAATGATCGGTTGTGTTACTTGCAAGTAGACTATTACTCTTTCTCGTGACCGGTAATGTATCCTTTTGTTATGATATCCACATTTTCTTTCAGAAAAATTGTGTTCACCTTGACTCAATGTAGTTGAGTTTTGGACTAGCCTGACTCAGGGCATGACATAGAGTGCAAAAAAAGGTGAGCTAACATGAGAATGTTTTATTATTCAGATCGTAATGTTATATTCATTAGGTATAATTCAAATCTATAAAACTATCATTTATTTTATATATAAATATTTATCTATGAGCAAATATTCATTACTATCGACGCACTTAAAGTGTTGTGCCAGCTATTTCAAAACTCTATCATTGGATCTCAAATTCTAAACCTGTGATGTTATAAATTACCCAACATCAATACATTAATTGCACATAAAAGTCATTCAAAATATATAAAATTCATAGATTAGAGAGATACCACATCTGCACTATCTAAGTCAATCATTTTACATGCAACTGATGTCCATAACACTAAAGTCACAAGCATATAATTTTGGATAAATAATTTGTTCATTGATAATAAGATAAGATCTAGTAATGCACATTTAAAAATTCGTGTAGGCGGACACTTGCACTTTTAGTGCCGCCGGCTCACTAGTGGCAATGAATTCCTACTTGTACTATATATTTATATACAAAATAAATGATAATTCCATTTTTTTAATCATATGTATCTAATTATCAATGAAATTGATCAATAAGTTTAATTTTCACATTATTGTGGCATATGAAAGGTTCAAATAACATGAGCTTCCGTCTACAAGCCTCATTGAGTCATAAAAAATGTAATAGTTTTTCAATTTTTTAGTTCTTGTTTATGAAGATTCCTAAGGATAAGAATAAATGTACAACTAATATCACAATGATAAGTGACATTCTATTTGTTTAAGACTGCTCACTATTTAGTTCAAACTAAAAGGTTAAACCAAAATGAAAAGTAAAATCGGACTAATTAATTTGGTCTAGTTTGGAAGTGGAGAAATTTTAGTGCGGATAGATTTTCAAAAGTTTCAAAGAAAAATAAAATTGAATAAATTTCATAACATGCAATATTTAAAATTATTAGGAAATTATACATATGATCTTACTAATTTTAGGAAGAACAATATTACTTTCAGATTTTGGTATATTTTTTATATTCATGATCATGTAAATTGAAAAGTAAGTAGTTTAGTTATTTACTGTTAACTGTCACATGCGGTTGAGGGGTTGAGAGATGGCCATGTGCCCACGTGGGCAAGAAGTGGAATGAGTGGGGAGAGTGGAGATAAGCACAAAGTCCATAATAAGTGGGACTTTGATCATGCGGTTGGTAACCACAATCCACATCTCCCACTCCTACATACTTCCTATACCTACTCCCTCTTGTTTTTGAACATTCAAAGGGGAGTATATTTAAAGGGGAAGGGAATTACCGGGAAAAAAGGTTGAAGGTTATTCTCTCCCTCTAGAAGAACTCTCTCTCTCTCTCTCAAAGGTTGCTCTTCAAGATAGCCATCACCATAGGCTTGGGATTTGAAGCGTGAAACTTAGGAAGGAGCCATCTTGCGTGGTTCTTCTCCTCGTCCTCTCGGAGCCATCGCTGAACGTCCACGAACGTCGCCGTGAAAGTACGTACCAAATCCTTGGTATGATCCCGTCTCCATGCACGCTTCCGCATTTATGTTGTTCTTTTAATGCATGGAGATTTATCAACATTGGTATCAGAGCCAGGTTGTTTAAACCATGGCAGCATGGTCCTCAATCAAAGAAATTCGTTTCGATGCAGTGGCCTCGTCGAGTCGAATGGCTCCCTTAGTGGTGCTTAGCGATGAGGAACCAGATCTCGTGCCCAAAGAATTAATGGACTACGACGAGGAATCGCCCAGTGAAGTCCCAGTGATTATCTTAGAAGGTTTTGCGGCACGCATTCGGGACGCGACCAACCATCAGAGATGGAACGTGATGGCGGCCACGACGAGCTTGACGTACATGCAGACGAGGAATAAGACGGTGCCTGCAACGGCGGCCATGCGAATGGGGGGTGGGTAAACGAGACGAACCACACTGTCTCAAACAACCAGATACGAGACGCGATGCCTGTGCACGAGGGGCCAGGGGGGGCGCCCCTGGCGAGAGAGGGAGGGGCGGGTCTGGCGCCCGCACCCCTGCGCAGGGGGGCACCAGCCCACACACCCCTTCCACGGGCACCACTGGAGCGTATACCCCAGCGTGAGGGGTCACCGAGATTGGTTCCCCAGGCTGTTAGCGTGTCCTCGTTACGTGAGGTGACTCGTGCACACCAACGTCGGCGCTGGTGTAGACACCAATTTTGGACCCCTTTTTTGGCCATGAACCCCATCCACCATTAGCCCATCACCACCAAACCCACCACCTTAGCCATCTCATCCTTCAGCCCACTAAATAATCAGGCCCATTAACCAATCTCGACTTTAGCCACCTTTTCGTGGAAGGCCAACCAGCTCGCCTTCCACCACCCTTGGAAGGCCAACCAGTCCGCCTTCCACCACCCTTAGAAGGCCAACCAGCCTGCCTTCCACCACCCTTAGAAGACCAACCAGATCGCCTTCCACCACCCTTGGAAGGCCAACCAATCCACCTTCCACCACCCTTGTAAGGCCAACCAGCCCGCCTTCCACCATCCTCGGAAGGCCAACCAGTCCGCCTTCCACCACCTTTGGAAGGCCACCCCTTGCCTTCCACCACCCTTCGAAGGCCAGCTACCTGGCCTTCCACGGGATTGGAGGGCAAGATAGTTGTCCGGCCACTCCCCTAACCTCCATCTTGACCTCGTCTTCGCACGATCTCCTCTACTCGCCACCCTCATCCCCACTACTCCGATCACTCCCCACTCCGGCGACTGCTGCGCGCACAACCTCCAACATTTGACCATTTCCTATTAGTTCTAAGGGATTTACGGGGATTTAGACCCCTTTTTTCCTTCACCTATTTAAACCCTCCATGTCCCCTCGAAGTTGGGAAGGTTAGGTGGGGTTGAGCGGGCAAGGAGTTGGAAGGCTTCCGGTTGGAGATTGAAGAGCTTTAAGCGGGAGAAGGCTTCGGCAGTCCATAAGTTAGAGGAAGCAGAGGAATCCTCCGCATTCTAAATGGGCCTGTTTTCTTAACTCTCTCCTTACTTTTCTCCTTTCATTTTTCATTGCATTCCCACCATTCATCCACTCCATAGCATCACATTCTCTTCCTACACGAGCACCCCATCTGCATGCGTGCATCCTAGGATGACTTAGCACCCTTTACCCCCAGAGGTTTCAAACAAAAAAATGGGAGGTGGGTGGCCATAATATATGGTCACCTTCCTTCCCCAATCACCCATCCGGTGCGTCCCCTTTCAATTTTAGTTTATTTATATATTTACATGAATAGATTATACATGTCGCATTTCTAATCGGGCTATTTCTTTTCTTTGTTTGTCTTTTCTTTTCAGGGGCTCTTACCACATTCTGTGCGCGGACTACCGAGCTCTCCCCCTTCGACCGGCCGGAGGCAGAGAAGAGGAACCCACTATTCCCGCTCCATCAAAACGCGATTATTCTCACCATCCTGCGGAGTACAGGGACCGTAAGGTAATGCTCCTGGCGATCACATACTTCGATTCCTAACCCCTCCAAATCGCCGCAATGCTAAGACGAACGGAGAAGCCCTCGCACGAAGGCCACAGTAGCGGTGGGGACGTTCCGCTCGCCTACAGCCCTCTGGCGATCACGGTGGGACGCTTTCTTGCTCGCCGCGCACATTATAAGATAGTTTAAAAAAGGTAAGAGCTCCTCTCACGGACGGCCAAGCACTTGGCCGCCTAGAGTCCCGAACGGCCAAGCACTTGGCCGCCCAGACTCCAGGACGGCCAAGTACTTGGCCGTCTAGGCTCCAGGATGGCCAAGTAGCTGGCCGTCCAGACTCCAGGACGGCCAACTGCCTGGTCGTCCACGCTCTAGGACGGCCAAGTAGCTGGTCGTCCAGACTCCAGGACGGCCAACTGCCTAGCCGTCCAGGCTCTAGGACGGCCGAGTAGCTGGCCGTCCAGGCTCCAAGACGGCCACAGTTCTGGTCGTCCAAGCCCTTAGGCAGTTGGCCTTCTAGCTGTCCAATTTTTACTTGTTGATTAAATTGTTGCGTGTTCCAGTTTTTTGTTTACTGTTCTCTTGTCTTCTCTTTTCTTCTCGTCTGTTGAACTGTGGGTTAATTCCAGGGTACTATCCGCGGGGGTTTTAAGGAAGAGCTGGCATCACACTCCTAGTTACCTCTCCCACAGTGTTCGACTCTCCACCTGAGGATTCCCACTCGGGTGTGACTAGTCTTATTATGTTGGGAACCTCCGTGAGTCTCCGCGAACCAGGGATTCCCACTTGGCCGCCGAGTGGGTTATACCTAAACCACCTAATAGTATCCCGGGTTCGTATGAGGAATTAAGCCTTCCTATTCACAATCATCCACCTATAGGCGTCACTGAGAGAATTGTTTCAAAATCAAAGACACCTAACTAAACTCTGGTGGAACAAGTCTTGAAAGGAGAATACAGGGACGTTAAGGGTTTGAACTTGATTTGTGAGAAACCAACTCTCATCATACACTGTTAACCTTTCAAGTGAAATATAAAATCTTTTAGGATTTGTGTTTCATAATGAATCGAATGTATGGTAACACTGTGTATGATGACATGGACGAGTTTGGTAACAATGTCACACACAACCCTCTGTTCGAGATTGAAGATGATCTACAACAAATATTTGTGGGCATGTTCCAAACATCTAGAGAGGAACTTTGGAGAAGATGCTCGGATGAATCTTCTTCTTCAGAAAGTGACCCTATAATCTCCAACATAACCTTCCAAAACCCGAGTGAGGACCCAGAACTTATTGTCGTGTTATCACGGTACACCCCTGATCAACTCATCCAGTTGGCCTCTTGTGGCAAAACTCAAGATGCCACTCCTCGGAGAACTCACTTCCAAGGATCTTCCAACAGAGCTCAGACTCGCATCAACCAGCCAACTCCTACTCCAGTTGCTCTACCCGTTATGTCGATTCCAGTATCTCAAACTACACCTCCTCCCAAGCAGGAGAAATTCATCTACAAAAGTGAGGTTGAAACCTATGTGCGTAAGCTCATGGCCGAGAAACTTACCCTGAAACAACTGCACTCTCTCTTGAGCTATTGCAAGCTCCCTTCGGCCTACTTTCCACCAGGATTCAAAGCCCCCAAGTACAGGAAATATGATGGCACCTCTGATCCTCATTACCACTAGGATTCATCACTCAGTTTAGTCATATGACAACCATGCCTCCCACCTTGTTTGATCTTGTGATGGAGAAGATGAAGCCTGAAGAGGAGTTCACGTATTTTGCCAACAGGTGGAGGGCAATGGCCTCTAGGGCGGAAGTGGCAATTCCCGAATCTCAAGCTATCGCCATGTTGGTCAATAACGCTACCCCGCAGCTTCGAGCTTTTCTCATGATAAGCGAATTTCACACATTCGCACAACTTTATAATCGAGCTCGGGTAATTCAATCTCAGATTTGGAGTTCTACTTTGCCATCCTTCTTTGAAAATCAGAACAAAAATAAGAAGACCACACAAACTCCACCAATAGAGGGAGTGACAATCAATGAACATGTGAGTGCCTTGGGACAGCCCTTTAGGTCACCCAACCCTATGTCCAGATCAGAAACCATATTCAGCAGTTCCCCCTTCAACTAGCTACAGTCGGCCTATGCCCAAACGTACCTCATATCCGCCTTTTCCGGAATCTCTATTAGACATTTTCCATGTCTTATTATCTTGCAATGCTATCCAGCTTCCACCCCAGCATGAGGCCATCCCCTACAATGTTGATATGTCCAGATATTGTCCGTATCATAGAATGTCGGGGCATACAATTTATAACTGCTTTACTTTCAAGGATTGGGTATATGATTTGAATGAGGAAGGCAAGATCAATTGGGGGCACATGAAAGAGGCTATTGAAACCTTGAAAGTCAAAGACCCTCCACCCTCTCATCAGGTAGCTCAAGATCCATTTAGCTCTCTAGAAAGGGTGAGCACCCTTGTCAAAAATTTGGAACCAAATGTCGATCGCAGAGGACAGTACTGGGAGTATGAAGAGGTTGGGGTGTGGCGTGAATGCCCCACTAGGATGACGAAACCTAGAAAGCCATTGCAAGGATTCTCCACTATTATCCAAGACAAACATTTGGTCTTGATACGACCTAGGGAACAACCAATAGTCATCAACCCAGTCACTCTGGTCCAAGTTCCCTCAATTTCAATCAGAGAACCTCCTCTATCCATCTTGTGTACACAGCTGCTGTTCTATGAACCAACCACTCGGTGAGAAGGAACCTCCTTAGTGAGGGATGAACCGGTATCCACCGCTCTCATTCCCTTCCTATTCCACACACCTTCCCTTCTCAGGCTTCTATGACTGGTCATAGCACATTCCCCTGAGTGTTTTATGCTTGGAGACTACGACCCCCAAAAAAAGAAAAAGTCCCACTCCCATATCAGAGGGTATAAAACCACCAATGAGGAGCCAACATACTGGGGCAATTCTGCCATCATCGGGTCTCTGTCTCAAGGACCCACCTTTGCAACATGTCTGACTCACTCTCAGAGTCTTGTGCATAATCGCTTAGGGATTGGATAGCTTCCTCTTTATCTAAGAGTTGTAGAGGTAAGTAAGTTCTTTCGTTTCTAGTTCTTTGAAAAATGTTTTTCTCTGGATAGGAGTCTATTTAAAAAAATTCTACCCTTTAAATGCAAAGAAAAAAAAAACAAAATCTCAAAAAAAAAAAAAAAAAAAAATTGAATATCCAAAAAGCATCAAAATATTTGTAAATATGTACATACTTTCATGAAAATCACAAAAAATTAGGAAAATCACAAAATCCAACTGTCTGGTGACTGCCACGTAACCCCCTGTCTAGGTCTAGTTGCATGATAGATTGAGTTAACATTAAGGTTTGGTTAAGACTTTGATCCACCAGAATCTTAGACGTGTCTACTTTACTTTCATACGGATCCCTATGATCATCATGAGATGCACATACCTACACGTTTTTTTTTTCAAAGAGAACCTTCTTAAGATGAGTTTGAAGTCTTTAGTACACTGTCAACTGAAACATTTGCTCTTCGTCTCTCGACCAATCAGGACAGTCGACACCCTTAAACGGTCGAGCTCAGCAAACTACGGTTCCTCAACAACCCGATAGATGTAACCCCTCAAATAGGCCCAAATATGAAATGTAAAGAACCAGAGCACGTGAAGAGGGCAGTGTCCCCACAAGCGGATTATCAAATAACCCCAAAATATCAAGAAAGGAAAAAAAAATACAAAAAGAAAGAGGGTTCAAGCAATCATACAAAAAAGCCTGGTCGTGACCGTGCCTGGCCATGGAATCTACCTAAGGCCTGAAAAGTCAAAAATAGGGGCATCTAGGAGGTCAAAAGGGTTCCGTTTTGTCATAGCTCGCCCTTTTAACGGTTTTGTCGATCCCCCTGTGAGGTTTGTCTCCAAAATTTCTTCACTTTTTCTCCCCCAAGGTTTAACACGAGATAACTATCTAAAGACCAAACATCATTTTAAAACGGTTTATTTTTCAAAAATCATCATATGCTCACATGATCACAGGAGTCCAAAATGGGTAAAGAGTAATGTCAGTGTTTCTGGTGAATCAATTCCTTAACCATAATCTCGATGAGCACTCTCAAAACTTCGGGCTTAGGTCAATGCATGCGCGTCACCTATAGGTGCGACGACGTCTGATTCCGGGTCAGCGTCGCGCGGTTGACCGTTGGGGTTCCAAGGTGTTCCATCTTATATCTTCTAGTTGTGAGGAAAGAGACCCGGGTCGGGCAAATCCTTTACCTCGAAAACTTTTTGGGCAAACTTGGTGGTCGGAAGCAGCTGGGAGCCTGAGCATGGCATGACGGTATTGTCATCAGTATGAGTCTTAGCCGGTCAAGATTAGCTTGAGGAGTCTAGAGGCCCAAGGCAATCTAGATGTGTGCTTAAGATACTTGGGAAGTTGAGTGTACATTTCCCTTTCATCATTCAATCAGGCTAAGTTTGGGCAGTTACCAGGGGATCAGAATCAAAAACATGTTTTCGTTCATTACACACCCCACTTGTTAATATCTGCTAGCATTTGCATATTTTCCTGTCACATCGATTTCAATGCTCTTCTTTTGTCTGATTAGTAGGACACGGCCCCTTGACCCTATGCGAAGGCTAGGAAAAATGTAGTTGCTCTTTTTTTGGGGAAGGAGTCAAAAATAGATACTACTAACTATTTTCTCCTCATTATTGTGCATACAGGAAAAGGATTCTATGTCCAAAAGGTGGACACTTTTGCTGTCGAGTCGAAGCCAAAAGCAGCCGGATTGGCATTCTACCATTAGAATGGCCATATCTTCCGTGCTGGCTTCGACTCGACAAGGACCTTTGTCCCTCGTTTCCTTGCAACTTGTCATAAAAATATTGTGGATCACTTATTATTTACATTTGCTGATGTGCGTTCTTGCAGCTGCAGGGAATCTGAAACAAGTAGAATTGAAGATACAGGAGGCTAATAATTTTGGGCGTATAGACTCTGAGTTCCTCTTTAAACAAAACAATAAGGAGTCTATATTCTCCAAGTTATTTGATTGGCCAATAAATCCCTCCTGTTTGCATTAGGAATTTGTTTTCCAATTTTTAAACCAGCATGCATTGCATAAGCATCATCCACCATTCCCGCCCTAGGGGCAAAGACCATAATTTATCACTTTGCTTAACCCATTGTTAATTTGTGAGTCTGGAAATTGTTTGTATGTTAGCCCTTTGAATTGCAAGACCATATCATTTTCCAATTCGTGTGCTTGAGATTCTCTCACCTGGCGATCATGTGATGTGCCAGGCCACCGCGCGCCCGTTCTGTCGAGACATTTTCAAGTCACACTCCTCCATCTTTCATGCTTGAGATCCCCTTGGGCCAGATCATTGCATCCTAGTGCGCCAAGGCCTCGCGGTTCCAGCACCCGAGGGTCCCACGGATTTTGATTTTCTAGTTTGAACTTTGTTCCCCTTCTTAATCACCTTTGCAATTCGAATAGCCAACTCTCATGCATTTGCCACACTCTCATACCATCTTTGAATATAGTTCATCCCTTTTTTGAGCTATCCAAAATCAGGTTTGATTTTCGGGACACCTATTTATCATTCCGCTCCACTCCACTGCAAAACAGGTGTCCCGGAGGGGCATTTGTAGACACCGATTTTGGACCCCCCTTTTGGTCATGAACCCCATCCACCATTAGCCCATCACCACCAAACCCACCACCTTAGCCACCTCATCCTTCAGCCCACTAAATAATCATGTCCATTAATCAATCTCGACTTTAGCCACCTTTTCGTGGAAGGCCAACCATCCCGCCTTCCACCACCCTTGGAAGGCCAACCAGTCCGCCTTCCACCACCCTTGGAAGGCCAACCAGCCCGCCTTCCACCATCCTCGGAAGGCCAACCAGTCCGCCTTCCACCACCCTTGGAAGGCCACCCCTTGCCTTCCATCACCCTTCGAAGGCCAGCTACCTGGCCCTCCACGAGATTGGAAGGCAAGATAGTTGGCCGGCCACACCTCTAACCTCCATCTTGACCTCGTCTTCCCACGATCTCCTCCACTCGCCACCCTCATCCCTACTACTCCGATCACTCCCCACTCCGGCGACTGCCGCGCGCACAACCTCCGACTCTTGACCATTTCCTATTGGTTCTAAGGGATTTACGGGGATTTAAACCCCTTTTTTTCTTCACCTATTTAAACCCTCCATGTCTCCTCGAGGTTGGGAAGGTTAGGTGGGGTTGAGCAGGCAAGGAGTTGGAAGGCTTCCGGTTGGAGATTGAAGAGCTTCAAGCGGGAGAAGGCTTCGGCAGTCCATAAGTTAGAGGAAGCAGAGGAATCCTCCGCATTCCAAATGGACATGTTTTCTTAACTCTCTCCTTACTTTTCTCCTTTCATTTTTCATTGCATTCCTACCATTCATCCACTCCGTAGCATCCCTTCTCTTCCTACTATTTTCCTTTTACCACATTACTTTTACCTTTCACCATTACCACACACGAGCACCCCAACTGCATGCGTGCATCCTATGATGACTTAGCACCCTTTACCCCCAGAGGTTTCAAACAAAAAAACGGGAGGTGGGTGGCCATAATATATGGACACCTTCCCTCTCCAATCACCCATCCAGTGCGTCCCCTTTCAATTTTAGTTTGTTTATATATTTACACGAATAGATTCTACATGTCGCAGTTCTAATCGGGCTATTTCTTTTCTTTGTTTGTCTTTTCTTTTCAGGGGCTCTTACCACACTCTGTGCGCAGACTACCGAGCTCTCCCCCTTCGGTCGGCCGGAGGCAGAGAAGAGGAACCCACTATCCCCGCTCTATCAGAACGTGATCATTTGCACCATCCTGCGGAGCACAGGGACCGTAAGGTGATGCTCCTGGCGATCACATACTTCAATTCCTAACCCCTCCAAATCGCCGCAGTGCTAAGACGAACGGAGAAGCCCTCGCCCGAAGGCCACAGCAGCGGCGGGGACGTTCCGGGCGCCTACAGCTGGGAGACCAACAGACGTCACCACGACAGGCCATTTGGTGACACATGGCCTCGGCATGGTCGTTTCTATCCGCGGGCCAGGATGGGCAAAGTTTACGGAGGTCCAAGAACATCTTTCATGGGCCGCCGTGGACCACACTATGTACCATATTGGGTTGGACCTGGAACGGGCCAGATGGTTGTTCGAATGGACCCGTTTCAAATTCTCCACATGATAATGAATGGAGAAATTGAAATAGAAATTAGGGAGTTTTAGATTGAAGTTTTAGATTAATTAATTCCTATTTTGAATGGCGCATTAGTCTAAATTGTTAGCATTTAATTTGAGTTGCTAGTTTATCAGTTCAGTTAAATATAATTTGGTTCGCATAGACAATATAATTAATGGTCAATTTATCTTCATTAGTGTTACTTATTTGTGGGTGATGATTGTATGTTTATGATTGTCATGTTGCGCAGAATGAAATAATTATAATATTTAGTCACGCAAATAATTTAATTTAGTCTTTTAGTTTGAGTTTAAAATTAATACGTGAAAATGATTTAATTGTTTGTGCATGTGAAGAAAAAATTGTCCATAAAATAATCAAATTAAGTAAATGATTATTTTGATAAATGCATATTTAAAAGGTCGTTAATTTATTGCGCATATCGGATTTGCGGCAATTAAGTTAATTAATGAATATAGACTCATAATACGCATATTTCTTATTAGTCAATTGCATGATTAATTAAGAACATGCAAAGTGATAAATTTACATCGAAATTACTCAATTAAATAATTGAGTGCATGCATATTTATCAAATCATTTAAACGTTGCGCATGCTAGTGTAGCACCAATTAATTTATTTGATGGTTTGTAAATTTGCACATCTTGATTTGATCGATTTCCATATTTGATTAAGTTGTTGAAATATCATGGACCTCACTTATTGCTATTGATTTAATGTTATTTCCATGATATTTAAATAAGTATGTGGTCATTTAAATTAATTGGCTATAACGAGAGATTTAAATTGTTTCTCTCGTTGTAAAATTCGCTCAAAATCATTCTATTAAAATTCAGTTATCTTGAGTTAATCGGGAGATGATTATAGTATCTTAGATCTATATTTCAATCCCGATTGTTAAGTTAACTTAATATTTATTAGTTTGGATTTTTGGAAGCGAATTAGATGTGTAAATATGTCAACTCAACTCTCTAATTTTTAATGTAGTGATTTGCAATGACCATGAAAAATGTTATTGCTGATTTGACTAAGGGTGACAAGTTGACGGGGATGAATTATGATATATGACATCGTAAAATACAATACTTGCTAAACGAGCAGGAATTATTGGAACATCTTACCACCGTCATGTCACCGCCTAAAGAAGGCAATACAGCACAACACCATCGGGACCTAAAAGCGTACCGACAATGGTTCAATAAAGATTCTAGCGCGCGCTTTACTATGTTAAGCAGTATGCAAGACGATCTTATTGGAGAATTTGAGAAATTCCAAACTGCCAAAGATATGTGGGATCGACTGAAGTTCCAATTTGGTGGAACTTCGACTACGCGATTGCTTGTCTTGTACTTAAGTTTGAGACCTATCGCAAGGACCAGCACCATACCATGACCGAACACCTTAGGGTAATGTTAGGCATGATAAGAGACTTAAAGGCAGCAGGGCATGATCTCACAGATGAGAAACAGGTCCTTGCAGTGATCTGATCTCTATAGGACTCTTGGGTTCATATGAAGCAGATTCTCACTCACAATGAGAATATCAAGAACTTTTCTGATATTTCTCGACATATGGAGTTAGAAGTTGAGCGTGAAGAAGTTGTGCGCGCCACTGCCTTAGTCGTCAAGGGAGGCAGACACCAAGGCAGGAAGGGCCCAAGAAAGTTCTTCAAATGCAAAGATCGTGATGCTGCATCCAGCTCTAAGTCCAAGGTAGAGTGGACACCAAAGCACCACCACAGAGGCAAGCGCGGTGGAAAAAGGGATAAGTCGAAGGTGAAATGCTACATTGTGAAAAGATGGGACGTTTCGCTCGCGAATGCGCTGAGCCGAAAAAGGTATCCCCAAACCCAAGTTCTCTCTCTGTGTATATTTGTTCTCATGTCTTAGTCGCCCGAACTTATCCTGAGTAGATTGTGGATTCAGGAGTGACCAAGCACGTGACTAGAGATCGAGATGGGTACCAAGATTATCGCCAAATTCCAAGAGAGACGCAAAGAGTGTACATAGGCAATGGGACCAGTGAAGAAGTTTTTGGAGTTGGTGTGTACCAGCTCAAACTTAGAACTGGTCGTGTGTTGACATTGCATGATGTTCTTTATGCGCCAGGAATTCAGCATAATCTTTTATCAGCTTCATCTTTGTTATCCCTAGGATTTGCTCTTGTTATGATAGGTACTGGCATTGACGTTTATTTAAAAGATGTGTTGTATGGACATGCTTTATTAAGTGGTGGTTTGTTTAAATTAGATGTTAATATCAATGATTCTGCTTCTTCTATGTCATATGTGGCTGATGATAAAGACCTTAGTTCTGAAATATGGCATGCTCGCCTAGGTCACATAAGACAGGATAGAATGACCAGGTTAACTTGAGAAGGCCTTTTAGGTCCACTCGCTAAGGTTACTCTACCTTTATGTGAATCATGCTTAGCTGGAAAAGTATGTCGAAAACCTTTCGGGAAGGCCAAAAGAACTACTGATGTATTGCAGCTTATCCATTCTGATATTTGTGGACCTTTGAATGTGAAGGCTCGACATGGAGCATCATATTTCCTTACCTTTATAGATGATTATTCACGATACGGTTATATTTATCTGATCGCTCACCGCTATGAAGCATTGGATTGTTTCAAACGCTTCCTAGCTGAGGTTGAGAATCAGACTGGTAAGAGTGTAAAAGCTCTTCGCACAGACCGAAGACGCGAATATTTATCTGATCAGTTCATGATTCTATGTGAGGAAAAGGGAATTAAGAGACAACTCACTATTCCATACACTCCGCAGCAAAATGGTGTTGCCGAGAGAAGGAATAGAACGTTGTTAGACATGGTTAGGTCTATGATGGCGCATGCCAACCTCCCAATATCATTCTAGGGGGATGCTTTGTTGACTGCCGCCTATTTACTTAACCGTGTGCCTTCACAGTCAGTTTCTTCTACTCCTTATGAGTTGTGGCGTAACAAAAAATCGAATTTGGGAAACCTATGCCCATGGGGGTCAGCTGGATATGTCCATGACTCTTCTCACAAGTATGGGAAACTGGGCCCTAAAGCTAAAAAGCTTATCTTCATAAGATATCTTCATAAGGTATGTCATGTATGGACAATATCAAGATAGATGAATGACAGAGAAAGAGGTCTGAAACGTTGTATTCTTAGAGAAAGAATACCCTAAACTTGGCGATGCCGGGAAAAGCTTTGATCTCCATGAAGTGGATGAGACAAGTGCTCTCTTACCATCTTCTAGCGAAGGGAGGGAATTAGTTCCTAACCATATCATCGCTAGAGATAGTATAGATGATCAAGCTAGTGGGAGTATACCCATTAATTTATCGAGTGGGAGTACTCTATCAGAATCGGAAGATGCCAACACCCAGGTACGTTGAAGTAAACGCGAGCACACTTCTCGTCAACGTTTTGAGATTGAAGAGGAGATTTTAATGTGTCAGCTTACAGATGATGAAGAACCTAAAAATGTCAAAGAGGCATATTCATCATTATCAAGGAAAGAATGGGAAGCTGCCATACTAGACGAAATGGATTTAATGGAAAAGAATAAGGTCTGGGAGTTAGTTGATCTTCCGCCTGGGTGTAAAGCTATTGGAAATAAATGGATTTTCAAAATTAAACGCAAGGCAGATAGATCAATTGACAAATACAAAGCACGACTAGTGGCGAAAGGATATACCCAAAAAGAAAGTATTGACTTTGATGAGACGTCTCCCCGGTGGTGAGATTTACGTCTGTTCGCCTGATCCTAGCTATTGTCGCACATTTAGATTTAGAACTCTTTCAAATGGATGTTAAGACAGTATTTCTTAATGGAGAACTAGACGAGGAAATTTACATGTTTCAACCAGAGGGTTTTGAGGTAAAGAAACAAGAGCGCAAAGTCTGCCGCCTAAAACGTTCCATTTACGGCCTCAAACAATCGTCTAGACAGTGGTATTTAAGATTTCATAGGGAAATCACCTCATTCGGTTTTGAGACGATTAAGGAAGATCACTGTGTGTACGTCAAACGAAAGAAAGAGAAGATTCTAATCCTATCATTGTATGTAGACGACATTTGTTGGCTGGGAATAATATGGAGTCTATGAATGCCACTAGGCAGTGGTTATCTTCCGTCTTCGAGACCAAAGATATGGGTGAAGCAAACTATGTACTAGGAGTGAAAATAGTCAGAGATCGCTCTAGAAGGTTTCTGAGTCTGTTTCAAGAAACCTACATTAATAAGATTCTAGAGCGATACTGAATGAATCACTCCAAACCCATTGATACTCCAGTTGATAAAAGTAGTGTTTTAAGTGTAAGCCAATGTCCACAGAATGAAGAAGAGAAGAATCAAATGAATAAAGTGCCATATGCGGCAGCTATTGGGAGTCTGATGTATGCTATGTTGTATACTCGACCCGACATCAGTTATGCCGTAGGTTTAACTAGCCGTTATCAAAGTAACCTTGGTCCTGCTCACTGGAAGGCAGTCAAGAGAATATTCCGATATTTACGTGGAACAACAAACCTTGCCTTATGTTACGAAGCAAGTGATCTAAGGTTGAAAGGTTATAGCGATGCTGATTGGGCCAGCGACAAAGATGAAAGAAAGTCTACGTCAGAATATGTGTTCATACTTGGTGGCACGGCCATTTCTTGGTACAGTAAGAAACAAACGTGCATCGCTCTATCCACTATGGAATCAGAATACGTGGCATGTTTGGCAGCTTGTCAACAGGCGGTTTGGTTAAGGAATTTCCTGCGGCGATTGGCTGTCACTCCTCATTCGGAGGAGAGTGTACTTCTCTATGTTGATAGTACATTAGCTCTGGCTTATGCCAAGGACCCTAAGTACCATGGAAGAACCAAACATATTGACATTAGATATCACTTCATTCGAGATCTGTTGGCAAAAGAAGTAATGGTCCTTCGACATATTTCTACCGATCGAATGGTAGCGGACCTGCTAACTAAACAGATCACTAGAGAGGCCTTTATGGCCCATTGTAGAGCCATGGGTTTATGTAAACTGTAATGTAAGAACGGTTATCGTTGACTTCGATATAATTATGCATTCTCTTATTGAGTACATTATGATGGAATGCTTGTGTACACATCAATGAGTGTCACCAGACTTGAATTGACCCTCTCACACGGATAATTCGCCTTGGCGCTGAGATAGCGAGCAAGATGAGACATTGTGTATCTATGGCGCTAGGAGAGCGAATAAGATACACTTAAAATATTTATTTATGTCGCCTCGGATAAGAACCGAGATGAGATCTTTAAAGATCGAATACGGGAATAATTAAGCCTATCCTGTATAGTCTGCAGAAGCCAGATATGAGTCTTGAGACAAGGCGTTGAGTGGAAGCGACTGGGTCATGAGGCTCAAGTTAATCGCAGTAGGAGTGATTAGACTAAGATCCATATGGTGTTTAATGATAAATTTATAAAATGACACGTCCACAATTGTGGAAGAACACCATAACATATGTTTCATACCGCATGTGCGATTCTCGACCGATAAATGAGAATGATGAATGGATCTCTGCTTCATCATTGTGTGAGCTCTTGGATCATAATGTTGATCTTACTTGTACCCTATGTGACCTGAGAACTATGTCATGAAGAGGAAGCTCGGCGTCGCTACTTTAGCATGATCTTTAAGACTAAGGTTGATACAGTCTAGCGGGACATGACTAGGAAAGCAGCCGAGATTAATCGAATTGACATGAGAGCTTAGGGAAGACATTTATATATTGCATCATGCTATGTGGATCATATCCAGGGAACTCAGTCAGTTGTGTACAGACAGAGTTATGATCACATGACATTTAGGATTTAAACACTGCCAGTTATTTATCTGAGAGATCCGGAGTGTTAAATCAGATGAATATAAGATGGTCTGGGGTACCATCTTAGTTTTGGTGATAACTTAATGGATCATTACTCGCTTGATCGCGTTATGCTCGTGAGGTCGCACGCTTCATTTCCTGTATGACAGTTGGATTGTAGCAACTAAGTAAAATCGTTTTGCCCATCGTGGGCAAGTGGGAGATGTTAACCGTCACATACGGTTGAGGGGTTGAGAGATGGCCATGTGCCTACATGGGCAAGAAGTGGAATGAGTGGGGAGAGTGGAGATAAGCACAAAGTCCATAATAAGTGGGACTTTGATCAGGCGGTTGGTAACCACAATCCACATCTCCCACTCCTACATACTTCCTATACCTACTCCCTCTTGTTTTTGAATATTCAAAGGGGAGTATATTTAAAGGGGAAGGAAGTTACGGGGAAAAAAGGTTGAAGGTTATTCTCTCCCTCTAGAAGAACTCTCTCTCTCTCTCAAGGGTTGCTCTTCAAGATAGCCATCACCATAGGTTTGAGATTTGAAGCGTGAAACTTAGGAAAGAGCCCTCTTGCATGGTTCTTCTCCTCGTCCTCTCGGAGCCATCGCCGAACGTCCACGAACGTCGCTGTGAAGGTACGTACCGAATCCTTGGTATGATCCCGTCTCCATGCACGCTTCCGCATTTATGTTGTTCTTTTAATGAATGGAGATTTATCAACATTTAGCTTTTCGCAGAAGATATCCATCAATTATAAACTCATTAAATAACCAAGTCGAGTTATAAATCAAATCAAATTGAAATGTTTTAGTTCAATTTAATTATACTAAATTGATTGTTTAAGTTTGCTGTTATAGAAGTTCTTGCAAAAGTAATCAAAACAAAGTTACCAAACTACCAACACTCCTATGCTTGCCTATATGTAATTATATTATTTTTTATTTTCATAAGTAATTTATAATAGTATTCCATATTTATAAAATGCTACAAGGTTACATAGTAAAATGTGTTGTTTAGGTGGGCTGAAAGAAAACTACATACTAAGGCATGGAGGGGATTAGGGGTGGGGGTCTCAACATCATGTGCAAGGCCCTGAAAAATGAAGCAAGTAACAACCGACAGAGTCACAGTTATGCATGTTGGACGCTGAAAACTCTAAGTAGGACAAGATAATACAGATAGTATATGAAATATATACATATTTGTATATACTTATACATACATAAAGTTTTAGGTGGTGTTTGATAACCCTTAACTTCAAGATACAATCCATTTAGAAGTGTTTAATAAAACTTATAACTTCACCTCTTAATTATCCACAAACTGGCAGATGTGGCGTGTTTGGCAAAATTTCTATTTGAAATTTACTTTTGGCTTCCACTTCTTGCATAGAATGAGTTGAGGGAAAGAGGTTATAATTAATTTTAGTTTGTTATAAAAGTCAACTATTTCATAACAACCTCACTTTTTCTCCAATCTTGAAGGTTCCTCCTTTGTAGCTTTTAGTTAGAAGGCAAAACACAAGAAAAATATCACATAGATGACTTCAAAAATTCAATGACTTTCATAAAAAATAATTAAATGAAAATACAAAAGTGCTTCCCAATAAAAACTGCGCCAAACGGCCATACGAGTGATTAAGCTAAGAATCTGAACTTATCGCTTAACTGGGATTACAGGAAGTGAATAGGACGCCGACACCCATGAATCTCGGGCTTTTACCTCATCTTCTCCGTTGCAACGGCACTGTTGGATATCCTCATCTTTGTCGATCTTTAAACTTTGTAGAAATAAAATCATGATATTCAATCTATATATATATATATATATATATATATATTCTGCAGCCTAGTACAATATTAGTTTAGTTGTTGTATCATAATGTATAAATTCTATCGTAACATCCTAAATAGCCGTAAAATGATATTTTTCTTATATCAAGAGTGTTGTAGATTATTTTATATTATTTTTTCATATGTTTAGTGTAATTGCAGTATTTTTAAATTGGTTGAACCATAAAATTCTCCTTTTAACTGACTTCTGTTTCGGTCCAAAATCATCCTGATCTCAAGACCAACTATTGTGAAAGCAGGGATTATATTTTCAAAACTGATGTTTGTCAAGGGTATATACGTAAAACTTCCTATATTTTATTTATTATTTAGATTACATTATACATATAATTTATATATAAACTTAATAATTTTATTTTTTATAAATTATATATAAATTTATTGAATAAAGTTAAATGTTTATTTTCTTAACTATCAAGTAAAAGAGTATACTGAATATATCATCCACTTAGACGCACATTTGTAGTTATCAAGCAGTCTATTCCATTCAACATTTAGAACTTCAATGCAACCTATTCTAGTTTAAGATGTGAATCTCAGATTTCATGCTTCAGTTCTCAACTCCATCCAACGCAACCTTAGACAGAAAGGTAGTGACTTATGAGTGAAATTGGTCAAAGAGGAATACTGTTTCTATTGTGATAGCATTCATAAGATTCCAAGGGAAGACTTTCCTGCTTATTGGAGAGGTTTTTATGACCCGGTTCCTCTTTTGGACTCTCAATTGCACTGGCCAGTGGGAGATGGTAGAAGCATTCAACCTTGGATTAAGGCTTGGTGCTCAACCAATCATATCTAGGAGAATGACGAATAGGATTAATTGGCCAATTTGGTATCTTGATGCGGGATGAACATACCGCTGGTAATGATCTCGTTGATTGTCCAGCACCTGTGGCGCAACGGACACGTTCTCCGCCGTCGGCAGGAAGATCCGGATTTAGACCCTGCGAGTGTCTTTTCTTTTTTCCGTGCTTAATTCAGCGGAATGTTGAATTTTGAACTCGGAATTTTGGTTAAGAATCTTCTTCCCCATTACTACTAGTCTACTCGTTCAAAAAATAAATAAAAAATCATTGATTTAGACAGTAGATGGAAAATGAATTTAATAAAGTGAATCTTTCCGGCAGAGGTCTATTTTCTCCACCGAGTCCCTAACACATCTCTCATATCTGGTTTACCACGTCCACAAAGATTTTGGAGGATCATTCGGAAGCTTCCTTGCACAAATAAAATCAAATATTTCTTCTAGTGACTTTTGTGTGTAAGACTTCTCTCGTTAAGTACCAAGCAGATCCTCTCAACGCCAGATGTGTAAACAAATGAAACCGACACTCATTTATTTTTGGGTTTTTTGCATATATATATACCCCTCAAAAACACCGTAATCACATGTATACCCCCAATGATCACATATTATCATCAATACTTCTGCAATCTTTAAAATGTTCCATTTATGCCCCTCCCGTCACACTTAGGTTAATTTCAACGAAATATGTCAAAAACATTGCATAAATCATGATATTGTTAGAGGTATCAGGGGTACGAAATGCAAGATTTTAGTATATTGAGGAGTATATATACAAAACATTAGTGAACTTAAAGGCATTTATGCCAAACCATTAAATTAAGGGATATAAATGCAACATTTTGACGATTGCAGAATATATGAGAATTGTGAATATGCATGTAATTACGGTGTTTTTGAAGGGTATATATGTAAAAAAACCTTTTATTTTTTGAATGCCTATTTCAAGTTTTCGCCAAATACTTGTCAAAAAGTATAAGACATCCACAACTTGAGAAAGGCATGCAGCAACGCCCTTGCCCGTTGCAATCCACAGCAATGAACCCACCCAAGTCAGCATCTGTATGGTCCGATCAGACATCCGACAGTCTGAAAAATAAAAAAAGAGATCCCACTCTCCTGTGAACTGACGGCTCAAATAGTGTGAACAAGAACTTTGAGTGTGCTTGTAATTAGATTAGATTACAATGCACAGGGGCGTTGGAGTAAGTTTTTCTCCCACTACTTTGAGCAATTCTTGACTGCAGGTACAACAGATCTAAAGAACGTAGTGGGTGCCAGGTTAAGGGTCCGTTTTGTTGATAAAAACATAATATCTCCATGCATCAAATGAACAAGTGGAAGCATGCACGGAGATGGATCGTAACGGAAAACGTACCTTAACGGCGACGTTCGTAGATGGACGGCGACGGCTCCGTGAGGACGAGGATGAGAACCACGTGACGGGCTTCTCCCCAAATTCCACACTGCAAATCCTAGGCTCTTGGTGATAGCCTCTTGGAGAGCAACACTTAGAGAGGGAGGGAGAGTATGTAGAAAGGAGAGGACTCTAGAGTGAGAAAGAGGGCTGCCCAAAAGTGAAGGGTCTCTTGTGAGAATTCAGATTCTTACTCACGTAATGCCATCCTCCCTCTTTTATATCTCTCTCCTCTACACTTTCAAATAAAGGGGGGAATGGTTATATCCAAGGGGTGCTTCACAAGTGTGGGTAACTCCCCACAACCACTTCCTCAACCACTCCCCCTCATCTCCTATAACTAACTCTTGGCCCCTACGTGGGCATATGCATGGTAAGAACCATGCTTTGGTTAACATCTCCCACTTGCCCACGGAGGGCAAAGATCAATAAACAATCTCTCAAAGTTGCTACAATCCAATTGTCATACAGGAAATGCAGCGTGCGACCTCACGAGCATAACACTAACAGGCGAGTAGTGATCCATTAAGTTATCACCAAAACTAATGGAACACAATACTCTATAAAATCTCGTGGTACCACAGACCATCTTATATTCACCTGATTTAACACTCCGGATCTCTCAGATAAATAACTGGCAGTGTTTAAATCCCAAATGTCATGTGATCATAACTCTGTCTGTACACAACTGACTGAGTTCCCCGGGGTATGATCCACATAACATGGTGCAATATATAGATGTCTTCCCCAAGCTCTCATGTCAATTCGATTAGTCTCGGCCGCTTTCCTAGTCATGTCCCGCTAGACAGTATCAACCTTAGTCATAAGGATCATGCTAAAGTAGCGACGCCGAGCTTCCTCTTCATGACATAGTTCCTACGTCACAAAGGGTACAAGTAGAATCAACAATATGATCCAAGAGCTCACACAATGATGAAGCAGAGATCCATTCATCATTCTCATTTATCGGTCGTGAATTGCACATGCGGTATGAGACACATGTTATGGTGTTCTTCCACAAATGTGGGCGTGTCATTTATAGATTTATCATTTAAACACCATACGGATCTTAGTCTAATCACTCCCACTGCGATTAACCTGAGTCTCATGACCCAGTCGCTTCCATTCAGCGCCTTGTCTCAAGACTCACATCCGGCTTTTCCAGACTATACAGGATGGGCACAATTATTCCCGTATTCGATCTTTAAAGATCTCATCTCGGCTCTTATCCGAGGCGACATAAATAAATATTTTAAGTGTATCTTGCTCGCTCTTCTAGCGCCATAGATACATAATGTCTCATCTTGCTCGCTATCTCAGCGCCAAGGCGAATTACCCGTGTGAGAAGGTCAATTCAAGTCTGGTGACACTCATTGATGTGTAAACAAGTATTCCATCAAAACACTCAATAAGAGAATGCATCGAAGTCAACAATAACTGTTCTTTACATTACAGTTTACATAAACCCATGGCTCTACTATGGGTCGTGAAAGCCTCTCTAGTGATCTGTTTAGTTAGCGGGTCTGCTACCATACGATCGGTAGAAATATGCCGAAGGACCACTGCTTCTTTTGCTAACAGATCTCGTATGAAGTGATATCTAATGTCAATGTGTTTGGTTTTACCATGGTACTTAGGATCCTTGGCGTAGGCCAAAGCTGATGTACTATCAACATAGAAAAGTACACTCTCCTCCGCATGAGGAGTGACAGCTAATCGCCGCAGGAAACTCCTTAACCAAACTGCTTCTTGACAAGCTGCTGAACATGCCACATATTCCGATTCCATAGTGGATAGAGCAATGCACGTCTGTTTCTTGCTACACCAAGAAATGGCCGCGCCACCGAGTATGAACACATACCCTGACGTAGACTTTCTTTCGTCTTTGTCGCTGGCCCAATCAGCATCACTATAACCTTTCAACCTTAGATCACCTCCTTCGTAACATAAGGCAAGGTTCGTTGTTCCACGTAAATATCGGAATATTCTCTTGATTGCCTTCCAGTGAGCAGGACCAGGGTTACTTTGATAACGGCTAGCTAATCCGACTGCATAACTGATGTCGGGTCGAGTACACAACATAGCATACATCAGACTCCGAATAGCTGCCGCATATGGCACTTTATTCATTTGATTCTTCTCTTCTTCATTCTGTGGGCATTGGCTTATACTTAAAACACAACTTTTATCAACTGGAGTATCAATGGGCTTGGAGTGATTCATTCGGTATCGCTCTAGAATTTTATTAATGTAGGTTTCCTGAGACATACTCAAAAACCTTCTAGAGCGATCTCTGACTATTTTCACTCCTAACACATAGTTAGCTTCGCCCATATCTTTGGTCTCAAAGACGGAAGATAACCACTGTCGAGTGGCATTGATAAACTCCATATTATTCCCAGCCAGCAAAATGTCGTCAACATACAATGATAGAATTAGAATCTTCTCTTTCTTTCGTTTGACGTACACACAGTGGTCTTCCTCAATCGTCTCAAAACCGAATGAGGTGATTTCCTTATGAAATCTCAAATACCACTGTCTAGACGATTGTTTGAGGCCGTAAATGGAACGTTTTAGGCGGCAAACTTTGCGCTCTTGTTCCTTTACCTCAAAACCCTCTGGTTGGAACATGTAAATTTCCTCGTCTAGTTCTCCATTAAGAAATGCCGTCTTAACATCCATTTGAAAGAGTTCTAAATCTAAATGTGCGACAATAGCTAGGATCAGGCGAATAGACGTAAATCTCACCACCAGGGAGAACGTCTCATCAAAATCAATACCCTCCTTCTGGGTATATCCTTTCGCCACTAGTCGTGCTTTGTATTTGTCAATTGATCCATCTGCCTTGCGTTTAATTTTGAAAACCCATTTGTTTCCAATAGCTTTACGCCCAGGCGGAAGATCAACTAACTCCCAGACCTTATTCTTTTCCATTGAATCCATTTCGTCTAGCATAGCAGCTTCCCATTCTTTCTTTGATAATGATGAATATGCCTCTTTGACATTTCTCGGTTCTTCATCATCCGCAGGCTGACACATTAAAATCTCCTCTTCAATCTCAAAACGTCGACGAGGAGTGTGGCCGCGTTTACTTCGACGTACTTGGGTGTCGGCATCTTCCGATTCTAATGGAGTACTCCCACTCGGTAAATTAATAGGTATACTCCCACTAGCTTGATCATCTATACTATCTCCAGCGATGACATGGTCAGGAACTAATTCCCTCCCTTCGTTGGAAGATGGTAAGAGAGCTGTCTCATCCACTTCATGGAGATCAAAGCTTTTTCCGACATTGCCAAGTTTAGGGTATTCTTTCTCTAAGAATACAACGTCTCGAACCTCTTTCTCTGTCATTCCTCCATCATGATATTGTCCATACATGACATACCCTTGTGAGCTATCAGGATATCTTATGAAGATAAACTTTCTAGCTTTAGGGCCCAGTTTCCCATACTTGTGGGACGAGTCATGGACATATCCAGTTGACCCCCACGGGCGTAGGTTTCCCAAATACGGCTTTTGGCCACGCCACAACTCATAAGGGGTAGAAGGAACTGACTGTGAAGGTACACGGTTAAGTAAATAGGCAGCAGTCAACAAAGCATCCCCCCAGAAGGATATTGGGAGGTTGGCATGCGCCATCATAGACCTAACCATATCTAACAACGTTCTATTCCTTCTCTCGGCAACACCATTTTGTTGCGGAGTATATGGAATAGTGAGTTGTCTTTTAATTCCCTTTTCCTCACATAGAATTCTGAACTGATCAGATAAATATTCGCGTCCTCTGTCGGTGCGTAGAGCTTTTACACTCTTACCGGTCTGATTCTCAACCTCAGCAAGGAAGCGTTTGAAACAATCCAGTGCTTCATAGCGGTGAGTGATCAGATAAACATAACCGTATCGCGAATAATCATCTATAAATGTAAGGAAATATGATGCTCCATGTCGAGCCTTCACACTTAAAGGTCCGCAAATATCAGAATGTACAAGCTGCAATACATCAGTGGCCCTTCTGGCCTTCCCGAAAGGTTTTCGTCATGCCTTTCCAGCCAAACATGATTCACATAAAGGTAGAGTGACCTTAGCGAGTGAACCTAAAAGGCCTTCTCGAGCTAACCTGGTCATTCTGTCCTGTCCTATGTGACCTAGGCGAGCATGCCATATTTCAGAACTAAGGTCTTTATCATCAGCCACATACGACACAGAAGAAGCATTGAAATCAACATCTAATTTAAACAAACCACCACTCAATAAAACATGTCCATACAGCACATCATTTAAATAAATGTCAATACTAGTACCAATCATAACAAGAGCAAATCCTAGGAATAATAAAGATGAAGCTGACAAAAGATTATGCTGAATCCCTGGCGCATAAAGAACATCATGCAATGTCAATACACGACCAGTTCTAAGTTTGAGCTGGTACACACCAACTCCTAAAACTTCTTCACTGGTCCCATTGCCCATGTAAATTCTTTGCGTCCCTCTTGGAATTCGGCGGTAATCTTGGTACCCTTCTCGATCTCTAGTTACATGCTTGGTCGCTCCTGAATCCACAATCCACTCAGGATAAGTTCGGGCGACTAAGACATGAGAACAAACATACATAGAGAGAGAAACTGGGTTGAGGGATACCTTTTTCGGCTCAGCGCACTCGCGAGCGAAATGTCCCATCTTCTCACAATTGTAGCACTTCACCTTTGATTTGTCCCTTTTACCACCGCGCTTGCCTCTGTGGTGGCGCTTCGGTGTCCGCTCTGCCTTGTACTTAGAGCTGGATGCAGTTTCACGATCTTTTCGTTTGAAAAATTTCTTTGGGCCCTTCCTGCCTTGGTGTCTGCCTCCCTTGGCGACTAAGGCAGTGGCGCGTACAGCTTCTTCGCGCTCAGCCTCTAACTCCACATGACGAGAAATATCAGAAAAATTCTTGATATTCTCGTTGTGAGTAAGAATTTGCTTCATATGGACCCAAGAGTCCGATAGGGATCGGATTACTGCAAGGACCTGCTGCTCGTCCGTGAGATCATGACCTGCCGACTTTAAATCCCTGATCATGCCCGACATAACCCTAAGGTGTTCGGTCATGGTCTGTCGTTGGTCTTTGCGGTAGGTCTCAAACTTAAGTACAAGAGCGCGCAACCGCGTAGTCGAAGTTCCACCAAATTGAAACTTTAATTGATCCCACATATCTTTGGCAGATTGGAATTTCTCAAATTTTTCAATAAGATCGTCTTGCATGCTGCTTAACATGGTAAAGCGCGCGCTACGATCCTTATTGAACCATTGACGGTACGCTTCTTGATCTCTACGGTGCTGTGCTGTATTGCCATCCTCAGGCGGTGACATGACGGTGGTAAGATGTTCTAGCAATTCCTGCTCGTTTAGCAAGTATTGAATCTTACGGTGCTAAATGTCATAATTCATTCCCGTCAACTTGTCACCCTTGGTCAGATCAGCAATGACATTTTTCATGGCCATTTTAAATCACTACATAGGTAAAATTTAGAGAGTCAAGTTGACATAGATTACACATCATAATTCGCTTCCAAAAATCCAGACTAATAAATATTAAGTTAACTTAATCATCGGAATCGAAATATAGATCTAGGATACTATAATCATCTTCCGATTAAATCAAGGTAACTTAATTCTAACAGAATGATTTTGAGCGAATTCACAACGAGAGAAACACATTAAATCTCTCGTAATAGCCACTTATCAAACGTTTACAAGTTAAATTCGAATATCATGGAAGTGAATACTCACATAATTAAATCAACAGGAATAGCAAAGTCCATGATATTTCAATAACTTGATCAAATTTTAGCCATCATAAATATTTACAAAAACACATGATCATGTAAATATATCAACTTCAATTTCAACATGATCATTTTAAATGAAATGATAGCTAAGTGGCAGCATAAATTGATCAATTCAGGACGTGCATATTAACAAATTATCATTTAAAAAATTAATCAATCGGTGCTACACGAGCATGCGCAATATTTAAATGATACGACAATTTTGCACGAATTAAATCAATTTATTTGGCAAACACAAAATCATGCATATTTAAGTCTAAGTACGCTAAAATTCAATTGCCGCTAATTCGATAAGCGCAATTATTTAACGATCTATAAACATGCATTTTACATAGTTGAATAATCGATTATTAGTGTCATTTTTCTTCATTGCACAAAAATTCACTTCAATTACACGCAAATTTTGTTAAGGTCGATATGAGTGACCCAAAAATAATTATTAGCGTGACGAAATAAAACAATTCAATTTATTTCATTTTTGCGCAACATAATATCAAGACAATCATCACATTTAAATAATTGACACTAATCAGGATATTTCAACTATTAATCAAATAGACCATGGAAATCAAATTACATTCATTTGAACTAATAAGCCTACGATCAAATTAAATTCTAATGCATCATTTAATCATAAACAAACAAACTAATACTCCCTAATTTCAAATTCAATTTCTCCGTTCATAATCATACGGAGAATTTGAAACGGGTCCATTCGAACAACTAACAGGCTCATTCCGGATCCAACCCGATACGGTGCATCGTGTGGTCCACGGCGACCCATGTGAGGCCACGTGCTACCAAACGGTCCGCCGTGGTGACGTCTGCGGGCCTCCCAGCGGCGGCGTCGTTGGGCTCGACCCGTCCTTGCCAAGGACACGCCCGCTGGACCATGTACGGCAGCCCCATGCATGGGCGTGGGTGCCCCCCTGCGCAGGGGCGAGAACGCCTCACCTGCGTGCGGGGAGGGCACCACGCCCGCATGCATGGGCAGGCCGTTCATGCAGGACGTGGGCGGCACGTCCACGCAGGACGTGAGCCCCACGCCCACGCGGGACGTGGGGACTCCGCCCATGCTGTGCGAGAACACCGCGCCCGCGGGCGTGGCCGCACCGCCGACGCTGGGCGCGAGCACCGCGCCCGTGGGCGTGGCCTGCCCGCCTGTGCGCAGCGCGAGCGGGACGCCCGCGGGCGTGGCCTGCCCGCCTGCGCGGGGCGCCAGCGCCACGCCCGCGGGCGTGACCGCTGCGCCCGCACGGGGCGCCAGCGCCACGCCCGCGGGCGTGGCCGCTGCGCCCGCGCGCGGCGCGAGCGCCACGCCCGCGGGGCGTGGCCGCTCCGTCCGCGCTGGGCGCGAGGGCCACGTCCGCGCGGGGCGTGGCCGCTCCGCCCGCGCTGGGCGCGAGGGCCACGGCCGCGCTGGGCCCGGACGGTACGTCCGCCGGCGTGGCCGCCGTTGCGTTCGTCGGCCCTGGTCCTTCTCCGCGCAGGGACGTCGACCGTCGCGGCGGGCTTTCCTCGTCGTCCACGTCACCGTTCGCATGGCCGCCGTTGCAGGCGTCGTCTTCATCCTCGTCGTGGCTGCCGTCACGTACTATCTCGGATGGTTGGTCGCGTCCAGAATGCGCGCCGCAGAACCCGCTGAGATAGGCTAAATATTCCGGCGCTCTGAGTCTCCTTGGAGGAGAAGATGGGACGCGGTCGTCGCCGGATTCCTCCTCGGAATAGTCGGTCAGTTCATCGGGAACCCGTTCCGATTCCTCGTCACTGATAACCACCATGGGAGTCATTCGGCTCGACGAGGCCGCAACATCGGAACGGTCCTTTTTGATCGAAGACCACGCTGCCATGGTTCCGTAAACCTGGCTCTTATACCAATGTTGATAAAAACATAATATCTCCATGCATCAAATGAACAAGTGGAAGCATGCACGGAGATGGATCGTAACGGAAAACGTACCTTAACGGCGACGTTCGTAGATGGACGGCGACGGCTCCGTGAGGACGAGGATGAGAACCACGTGACGGGCTTCTCCCCAAATTCCACACTGCAAATCCTAAGCTCTTGGTGATAGCCTCTTGGAGAGCAACACTTAGAGAGGGAGGGAGAGTATGTAGAAAGGAGAGGACTCTAGAGTGAGAAAGAGGGCTGCCCAAAAGTGAAGGGTCTCTTGTGAGAATTCAGATTCTTACTCACGTAATGCCATCCTCCCTCTTTTATATCTCTCTCCTCTACACTTTCAAATAAATGGGGGAATGGTTATATCCAAGGGGTGCTTCACAAGTGTGGGTAACTCCCCACAACCACTTCCTCAACCACTCCCCCTCATCTCCTATAACCAACTCTTGGCCCCTACGTGGGCATATGCATGGTAAGAACCATGCTTTGGTTAACACGTTTGATAACACTTAAATCTATTATCTAAAATATTTTTTTCATCTCTAATGTCTTTTCTTGTCAAAAAACAAAAGTACTAAAGATTATTAAGATTTTATTATTTTACGTTTGTCAAATGAACTCAACTAATATCTGAACTAATGTGACTGATGACGAAGGGAAGCGGCCACGGAGGGCTAGGTGCACACTACAAGGGTTTTGTCCCTTTGGCAACAACTCGCTTCCTCTGCATTTTTGATCTTCCATGGCTTCAGGTTGCCTCCCATGGCTCTCCATAGGTATTTCTTGCATCGGTTCTCCCCATTTTCACATGGTCAGACGATGGTGAGAGGTGTGGAATTTGGAAACGCAGATTCTAATAAAAGTGAAGTGAGATTTTAGAGTAGAATGGGATGGAAGCCCGGATCTCAACAAGGGAATCAATGCCCTGTTATCGGAATTTGGAAGGAAGATGGGTCCCTTATTGCTTGTCCTTCGACGCAGCACCTTCCCTCTGGCTCTCCCTTCCACAGTGGCGCCTCCACGGCTCCCCCTTCAATGGCGTCGCCTTCCTGTGGCTAGCCCCCGAGGGGGATCATCCTCTTTCTCTTTCCACGGCAGTGCCCCTACACGGCTCGCCCTTCGACACAGTGCGTCCCTCTCAGCTGATCTTCCACGGCCACGACGATGCTTCCCGCTCAGGTATTTCGTCGAACACATTTTGAGCGAGATCCGGAAGTCGGAACTTGGCGTACGCGGTGACGAGTGCCGAGGCGACGGAGGGGCAGTTCGCGAGCTGCGCTTCATGGCAAGTGCGTGGATGGCTAGCCCAGCGGCCATGTCCGACAAGGCGGTGCAAGTGCCGAGGATGACGAGGAGGCTCCCAACGAGGGGACGAGGCAGGGCCTGTGAGGGAGCAGAAGCGCTAGGTAAGCAGAAACCCAACGGCGGCGGCGTGAGAGGCGTGGAGGGTGGAATGGAAGAATCTGAAAAATAAAAGTGAGGTCTCGTTGACTTAAAAATTCAGTGCCTTTTTCAGACTTCAGAGATGGAATCAGACATCACTTTAGTGATTTACTCGAACAACCCAAAATTTCAAACGTCTGAGTGCTTCAGACTTTAGAGGTCCATTAAGAGTTATCAAACGGACCCTAAGTCTCCTTTATTTGTGTATTGCTTTATGAGATCTAGTTAGAAGAAGAAGAATTTGTTTCGGAAAGCTAAGCACTGCAATCAGCTTATTTTGGTAGCTCTCATAAACCACAATATGATTCAGGTTGGTGAGCGAGATCTGCTATTCAGGAATGCAAACAGAGATGAATTACATCATGATAAACTTTGATGGTGCCCTCAATAATGATAATTCTCTTTTGAATGGGTACATATATTTACATGTGACCAAGGACAAAGTTTGAGAGATCTTTAAGGATTGGAGATAATTTTGAACCGGTTGATAATTCTGCCTAATTAGAGTTGGAGATAATTTCGAATTGGTCGATAATTCCGTCTAATTAAGCGAGAATTTCAAGACCACTTGATCATTTGAGGAATCAATCTTATGGATCGGGGATACATATTTCACGAGAGTTTTTAGACTCCAACAAAAAATGGAACCTAAGACCTCTCAATTGAGAGGCAAGAGGTGAACCAACTGCGTCAGCCAGTTGATTCTATAACTCAGGTTCTTATGGTGTAGTGTTGAAAAATTGAAAAAAAAAAAAAACCATGGCAACCAACTGTGGGAATTGAGTAAGCCCAGACATCAATCAAATTGAAGGCATCTCAGCATGGACTCCTATTCAACTGAGTTGGGATATGATGAAGTTTAGATGAAGGAAAACTCACTAAATGCCATCAACATGGTTTTTGACTCAGTTGGATTATCCTTGAGGGCAAGATCCCTGATCAAATATCACTAGTTAGTTTCTCAGGACCGGTTTGAAAGAGTATAAAGTTTCAAAATATTCATAGAGAAAGGAATGCTAATGTAGACTATGCTATTTCTCTCAGTTCATTTATTTAACGTTCAGATGTAAAAGGCACTAGTGACTTTTTCAGAGTACAATTGTTGACGACCAGCAAAGAAAAGAAAATTTTATCATTATATGTTTTTTAAAAATTTCATTTGTAAAATTGATAGCCTTATGATCATATTATTTTTAATAATTCAATAAAAATACGGCAAATATTCATTCTTCTACTATCAAATTTAGTTTTTGGGAAAAATATCCTTATAAAAGTAGTTCGTTTGACTGACAAATTGTGCCAGAGAGAGAGAACATGAACGGATAGAGGGTTTTTGCTTGAGACATACTTGTTGCACCACTGAACATCCACTATTGATGTTTTTAGAATGAATAAATATTTTTTAGCGGGCCTCAATCCAACCTACATCATCGTATAATCTGATCTTGGATTGGATGAGTCTAAAAAATTTTAAAAATAAAAAATTAATCTTAAATGAATAGTAAGAAGCAGTAGGGCATGTACGGCATTTGGGGTCAGTTCTTGATTTTTCAGATTTTTCTTTAACATCATTTGATCCAAGATTAGATTATAGCGTCATAGGACATAATGGGGTCCTTCTAAAGAAATTAAAAGTAATTTTTTTATTTAAAAAATATGATAGCGGATGTAACACCAGCTGCAGGTTCAGCAAGTCTTACTCTTTGGATATTCTTAACTTTTGTAAAAAGTTGATTGGAATTAGAAAATGAATTTTAATGGAATGCTGATATTGGAGACATTTTTGCAAGTACAGTAATACATTGAGGTCATTAAATCAATATATAAATAAATTTATCATTTTAATTCATCTTAAAAAAGATATATTATAAAAATTCTTAAAAAAATTGACTGTCATATCGTGTAATTAGGAAGATTTTGCAAAGCAAATTTTCGGAGTAGAATAGCTAAACAGTGGCCAATCTTATGTTATGTGGACACAAAAATACAAACACCGGTGATGTTTACTATTTCTAATTGGGTTTTTACTTATACACCCTTCAAATATATCGCATTTACATGTATACTTCTAATTCTCATATATTCTCATCAATATTCTTAAAATCTTCAAAATGTTGCATGTATATCTTTCCCGTCAAACTTAGGTGAATTTCAACAAAATATGTCAAAAATATTACATAAATCATGATATCATCATAAGTGTTGGGGGGTATATAATGTAAGATTTTAGTAAATTTAGGAGTACATATGTAAAATATTAATGAATTTAAGGATACTTATACAAAATCATTAGATTGAGGGATATAAATACAACTTTTTAAAAATTTCAAAAGTATTGATACGTGAGAGTTGAGAGTATATATGCAAATATGGGTATATATGTAAAAACCATTCATAATTTTGTACCGCTTAATTTTTGCGGAGAATGACTTACAGTATCAGACATGGCTGAGTTGGAACAGATTGCCCTGTTCCACTCCGTCACGTGTGTAGTCGCACATGCCCCCGCATTCTGCATTAATTAAGACCTGATGTGAGTAAAAAAAGTTTAAAAATATTTATTTTTTCATGTTCTTGAGAGCTTCAAGATGTTCTCGAGAACATCTGATGGTTCGGATGCTCACGAGAACTTTCTGATGAGAGTATAAACATTATTTTAAATATTTTAATTTATTTTACTGATATTAAAACGAATTTAATATGGGATGCAAAATCATATATAACTAACTGAACACGTGGCGGAGTGAGACGGTCAAACTCAACCATGCGCGGTGGAACAATTTTTGTGTCCCCACATCCATGGTTATTGTTTGGCTTCCGGATATCATCCGTCCATCACCTGTGCGGGGAGCAGTGAAGTGAACAGCGTGCTGGCGCGCGCGACCTCGTCTCCATGGCGGGCGGTTTAGGCGGGAAAGGGGCTCGGGCGCTCAGGGCCGCTGCCGGCGGCAGCCTCGGCCAGGTCCTGGCGGCCCTAGCCGCTGCCTTCCTCCTCCGCTTCCTCACCGGCCCCGGTCCCGTGCTGCTCCCTGCGCCGGAGGAGGAGGAGGAGGAGCAGGACGAGGCGGGGGCGGCGGCGGAAGCTCCGGGCGACGGTGGCGCCGCAGGGAGAGTTCCCCCGGTGACCATTCGATGGAGGAACATCACCTGCACCCTCTCGGACAAACGCGGCAAGGCGGTGAGAGCTCACGGTTTCTCTCTGGGCATCTGCTATCCGGGGGTTCCGATTGCTTTTTATATCGTGTACGATTGCTTCTGGGCGTTTTTGAGCTCCTCTGGATCACTCCATTCCTGGGTTTTAATAAAATTTGGACCTTGTTGGTTTTCCGAATGAAATGTGCGTTCTTGGTGATCGGTTTTTGCTTATGTTCTTGCTTCTGCGCATTCAATCTTTTCAAGATGAGGAGTCTTAGGAATTAAAGGTGTGTTTTTTAGGTGAGGTTTCTCCTCTCGAACGTGAGTGGTGAGGCCAAGCCGGGGAGATTGCTGGCGATCATGGGGGCTTCGGGGTCTGGGAAGACCACATTGCTCAACGTGCTCGCGGGGCAGCTCGCCGCCTCGCCTAGGTTGCGCCTGACGGGGTATCTGGATGTCAACGGCCGGCTGAGGAGTTGTGGAGAGTACAAGTTCGGATAATTCTATCCCAGCATGATATGCAATATAAAACTTCTTGGAGTTGGGTCATGTGATTATTCAAGGTTTGGTTCTGCAGGGTTGCTTATGTGAGGCAAGAGGACCTCTTCTTCTCACAGCTGACGGTTCGCGAGACACTGTCTCTGGCTGCTGAGCTTCAGCTCCCAGATTTGTTGTCGGCCAAAGCGAGAGATGAGTATGTTAGCAAGCTGCTATACCGACTGGGCTTGGTAAGTCCCGACTTTTCTGGTGTCGGTCTATGAAGTAGGAGGAAAAAAAGAAAGAGTAACTGCAAAGATGAAAAATCAGCATTTTGAAAGACTTACCAGTTTACGTGTTTTAACTTTAGTGCGAATTCATGAATGTTTTGAAAAAGCTAAACCTTTTTGGAACAAATTTAATTAGCCAATTGAATTTACATGCGCAAGCACATACACGGACACACACCTACCCTCTAATTTCCTTATCAATGTCTTATCCAATCTTTCACCAGATAGGGCAGCCCAGTGCCCTGAGGTTCCTGCCACTTGGGGTGGGGGGTGGGGATGGTCGATTGTACGTAGCCTTACCCCTGCCTTTTTGCAAAAAGGCTATTTTTAGGTTCGAATTTTGAACTCCATGTCACAATGTAGCAACCTTACGGTTGCACGAAGGCTCCTTACCAATGCTTGAGATTTCATCCATTGAAATCAGAACAGGACCATTTTCAAATATCGACAAAGCAACGAAAAAAGTCACCCCTTAGGTTTCGTAAGATTAAGAGTGGTCATGTGAACTTGCTGTATCTAGCTGACTGATTTTGAATGCCATTGTTAAAACTATAAAATTACAAACTTCTTTTACAGATGCCCATTTATTGATGAAGCAGTGGCATATACATTTAGGATGAAAGATAAATGTTTTGAAGCATCACTCATCTCTACATTTCTTGCTTGCCATTTTTTCTCTTTATGGGAAATGTACTTTCCATTTCAAAATCTGAATTATAAGTTAATTGAATAATGTACTTGATTCTCAAATTTGCATCTTTTATTCCAAGGTATAGTGTCTCACTGTATTTCCTTTTTGTGCAATTTATACTTGTTTCTTGTAAGATTAGTTCTGCAGATTCAATTATTGGAAATGCAAAAGTTCATGGCATTAATGGTGGTGAAAGAGGAAATATCAGCATTTGAAAGACTATTTGATTTATAAGTTTGGATAAATTAAAACTAGTCTGGGATCCTGGGTGTTCAAAAAGCTAAACCATTTTGGACACATTTAAAGGGCCGGTTCAGTGACCATTTTATCGGAACTGTTTCCTTTCAACATGAACCATAAAATTTACCTGCATATTCACATACTCAGGAACACTGACAATTTTCTTTATCAATGGCTCATCCAATTCATCAATATTTGAGATTTCATCCGTTAAAGCTAGAAGCCTAGAAGACGGCCATTTTTAACAAAGTAACTAAAAATATCATACTTTTCTGTTTCCTTAGCTGACAGTGGACATGTGAACTTGTCATATTTTGCTGACTCATTTTGAATGTCATTGTTAAAACTATAAAAGTCCCAACATTGTTATAGATGCCCATTTATGGGCGAAACAGCGGTGTGCATACTTTAGGATCAAAGTTTTGGAGCATTGACTATCTCTCCATTTGTTGCTTGTTGTGTCAGCTCTTCATGGGAATTGTATTTATTAAAATTTGAACAGCAAGTTGAGTAATATATGTGATTATCAATTCATGTTCTTCATTTTAAGGTATAGTGGTTCACCCTGTTTCCTTATGTGCAATTTGTTCTTGTCTCTTGTAAGATCAACTGTGCTGATTCAATTGTTGGAGATGCAAAAGTTCGTGGCATCAGTGGCGGTGAAAAGAAACGGCTTTCACTTGCTTGTGAACTAATTGCAAGCCCGTCTGTCATATTTGCAGATGAGCCGACAACAGGTTCACTTGTTGCTTATATTTTCTGTTATTTTACTGCAAAGTTACTTAGGAAAATCACTGTTGAAATGAGTTAGAATGTCATAGCTGAAGACCAGTTATATTGCTTGAGGTTCAAGTTTCTTTTTCCCAGTTCAAAAACTGTAGATGTGATGTGTAAGGTTACCATTCACCATTGGCAATAATTTGAATTGCAAGGTTACCATTCACCATTGGCAATAATTTGAATTGTGCATTTACACCCTATAAACACGCTAGTGTCTTTAATACCCCCTATATTATGCAAAATGTTGCATGTATGTCCTTTCACCATCAGCACTGTTTGCTTAAAGTGTTGATTAGAGACAGAAATGATGAACCTTGTCCTTGGAATTCGCACTGTTTTATTTTTTTTGGTGGATGTACACCTGTAATCCTCTAAATCTGCAACTATACCCTTGCATACTAAATTCTAAGAAAAAATAGTCTTTTCCCTCCGTAAATTGATGGTGAGGGCATAGGCATAACATTTTTGTAGAATATAGCAGGGTTAGATACAACAACTGTTTGAAGGGTATGTGTGCTCTAAAAAATTACAGGGATATATTTATCAAAAGGAAAAACCTAAATGTTTTAACTTCTTTCTCAAGTGAAAGAAAGGTTGCAATCTATTAGTGTTTCTTTATATTTCCCTGAAGATACTAGGCAATGTGGGTATAAAAGTGAGAACCTCCTTTTGTTTAGCTTCTTAGTAAGAACCCGGCTTGTAATTTGTAAATCTCCTCTAACCATGCAAACTTTCATGTTAAGCAATTAAAAGTGCATGAACAATTGTTGAATGTATTTTTCATTGGTTTCCTTGAGTGGAATCCATATTAGTGTCCTCATTTCTTTTCTGGTGGTCCTTTTCCCCTCTCAATTTCTTAACTTCCTTACATCCTTGGTGACAATGCCTTAGTTTACTTTTTACTTCCCCTTTGCTGTTGTATGATTAGTCTCAATGTTATTTATGCTTCAATGTCAAATTATCAGTTCTTCTTGACATCAAACTGTGTGATTATTTATGGCTGTTCAATTAATTGATCCTTGATATTAACCTTCAACAATTGATTTAATCACTGATGTGTACTCGGTGACATCAACTTTTGAGTTTTGTCCTCTTTTTTTACCCTTACCCAGATAATATTTTCTTGAACAAGCAAAGGGATCATTGATAATTATTTCAAGATTCTGAGATTGCATCATTACATATCCAAATAAATATGAACTATGCATGCAAGCCATTTTATTAAAGCAGGGATAGAAGTGACCCATCTGGTTTATCCATCTGTTATTTATGATTTATGTAGGACTTGACGCATTCCAGGCAGAGAAGGTAATGGAGACCCTCCAACACCTTGCACAAGATGGACATACTGTGATCTGCTCCATACACCAGCCTAGAGGTTCAGTGTATGGCAAGTTTGATGACATTGTATTGTTGTCAGAAGGTGCAGTTGTTTATATGGGCCCTGCAAAAGAAGAACCACTGTCATACTTCGCAACATTTGGGTTGTTCCTATCCCCTTATTTTGCTCATTAATGCCCCCATATGCTTACAACACATTGCAAGGCATATGCTAATACTATTTAGACAATTTTGAGAAAGATGTTTTTCTGTTGTTGTTGTATGATGTTAGCCTTATACCTATCCATCCACTGCATAACGTATGCAAAAATCGTGAAACATTCTGCTTAACGAAAGCTATTTGGAAATCATCATGTATGTGAATAATTTCAAATGAATCCAACCATCATCTATGTGTAGAATGTGTTGATATAATTCCATGTTCTCAAAATTCAATAAAGTTTTAAGCGGGCCGGTAGTTGCTAAGGACCAGAAACGCTGTTGTATTTAGTGGCCAAGAAAGTGGTATCGTCCATGGCAATAAAGTTCTACCATTTATAAGTAAAGGAGTGGCCTTGTTCCTCTGGTTTATAACCAGTTGGGGATTTACAGATTTACCATATTTTATACACGAGACATTCTTTTAATTGATTACGTGATTTAGCCCAAAGATTTTCTTATGTTGCCATGTCCGTCAAACAATTTACCATTGAGATAAGTAAAATTTTGAACTATTTGGTGAAGGAATGGTTAACCTTATGTTTGTACTTCAAAAAAACCTTAGGTACCTTTGTGATGGTTTTATAGGATGGCTGTGAGACCTGCTATGTTATATGGTATCTAGTGTTGGGCTGCAAGAAAGGACCATGTACAAAAACTGTGTTGCTGAGATGAGGATGTTGAGATGGTAAGATTGGAAAAGATAAGATTAAGAATGAATACACACGTAAGGATTTAGATGTAGTTGCTATTGAGATTAAGCTTAAGGAGAATAGGCTGCGATGGTTTGGTTATGTACATTATTGCCCAAGTTCAGCACTGGTTAAAAGGCATGATAACATTAGAGTGGAGGATGGTAGAAGACGTTGGGGAAACCCAAAATGAGGTGGTTAGATGTAGTTAGAAATGACGAGTGCTACATATGACCACGAGTATGGCATTGGATAGATTAAGATGGCTGGACATGATTCATGTAGTTAACCCTAAAAACATAGGATAAGGCTTTGATGATAATGATGATGATCTTTATGTTGGTTCTGTTGACAGACTTTCAAAGTTGGAACTGGGATGGTTGAGCTACATGTAAGTATCTATGGAGTCTGAATATGGATGAGTCTATGTTTCTTCTCTACATGGGTTCCATATTTCATTTTCAAAACTGCATGGGCTTCACCACCTCCTTGCCAAATCTTGCCTTAACTTCCTCTTATTCATCCTTATTTGTGTCTTCAGAACCATTAGACTGATACATGTCAATCTTTTTTGAAACGATTGTGGATTGCTATTTGGGACTCGACCTAGCTATCTCTCCTATCAGATTTTTATTATGATTAAATCCTATCGTTTTTGGTCTTTTTGTTTTATTTGGGAAAATATAGGTCGGTTTTATTTATTTTATTTCTTGGACTATGAGAGCTTGGGATTAGCCCTCCGGGAGTTCGGGACTTCGAATCAGTCGAAGATCCGAGTATATGACCTCTCTCTACTGACCTCGGTCAGTGTTAATTACGTCAAGCAACCGTTCGACAACCCTTGATCAACCGTCCGTTGATGCCCTTGTAACATGCAACACTACTACTATAGGCAGCACATGCATATGAAGATATGTTTTAGGTTAAACCCTTGGCCTCACCCAAGTTTAAGATGTGTTTATAATTGATTGGGAGACTTTTTAAAAGGTTTTGGATTGGCTCCGAGTTATCTCGATTGATTCCAAGTATTTTAGACCCATTAGAGTATTTTTGTAATTATGTCAAGTTGGAGGGTATAGGGGTATTATGGTCACTTTAGTGTGTGAAGTGAGTTTTAATGATTTAGGAAGGTTTCAAAACCTTCGAAGGTATTTTAGAGTTATTTTAAGTGTGTTTGAGTTGTAAGGGTGTTTTGGTAATTTTATCCGGAATTAAATTTCTAGACTTAAAGTCTACTTTTTGGATATTTTTTGTAATTATGTTGCATTATGGTCATTATGATCATCTTAAGTTTTTTTAACATTTTAGGGAAACTTGAAAACCCTTCGGATGTATTTTAGGCAAGGTAGACCAACTCGGGGATCGGACTTGGATCGGTCCGGTCCTGACCGAGTGGATTGGCCGATCCGATCCGATCCCGGACCCGTCCAGACCGAGCCGGACCGGTCTGGCCGATCCAATTTTAAAAAAAGAAAAAAAGAGAAGAAAAATAGAAAAACAGATCCAAAAAATAGGAAAATTTTCCAAAAAATCAGAAAAATTTATATTTACCCGAAACTTATCTAGGACCTCGGGTAAGCCCTTGAAATTTTATTAACTTTGAAAAAAAACTTGAATACAATACAGGGGGGGGGGGACATAAAACCTTATCCCTAAGTATTACATGATACTATGAATCTATGATAGTAAAAAAATAAAAATAAACACAAAGCAACAAAACAAATAGACATACATTTATTCTAGCCTTACATTGTAGGAGTTATATAAATGTTGCACATAATCGGCCCAAGACATATAAGCTTGGTAGCATTGTTCATATTCCTATACAAATCGGCTATACTCATCTATGAATGGGTAGATTATTGTCACCAGTATCCATCCTTGTGTCTCTGGCCCATGATAAGATCCTTATGAGGTTGAGGATTGATAAGAGGAAGCACCTGAAGTTGGAGGATAAGTGAGATATCCTCCTAAGTAACTCGATGCATCATAGGGTGGTGGATGTTGATAATATGTACCTGGATATCCATAAGGATTATAACCCTCTAATAGAACTTGAGAGGATGCATCAGACGAATTCTCTTGAGAGGATGTTTCTCTTACTCTCCTTAGGAACTCTTGTTGTTGCTTCTCTTTACCTTTATTTGTTGCTGATGTGTCTTTAGCTAACATACTGGAGTAGTCATCATCTTGTGTAGCATGTGTAAATTGTTGCTCCCCTGTAAAAATGATTGGAGGAGCTTCACCATGTTGACTTGATCCACGTCTTCGAGATGACCGATGTTGCAAGGATCCACCTTGACTTCCATGTGGATCAACATCGTCATCGTCAGGGGTACTCGTTGCCGAAGTAGAGTCATCTGAAGTTTGGTAAACGACTTTGTCGATCGGCTCCGGTGTCTCGTCTGACTCATTTTCTTGTACAGTTTCCAGTTTCTAAATCTGCAATATCAACAGGATTAGTTACTCTTTTACCTTTACCCTTACTTGAACTTTGTGGATTTCTTTTGCCGTTTTGAAGGAGGTGGAAGTTGAAACTCAATGGACAATGGGACACCATCTAATTGTCCTTCTGCCCATGACTGATTGTTTGGATCAAATTCTGATGGACCCAAAACATTCTTTGCATCCACCCATGCATTCAGTAGGTTCTGCTCCTCAAATATTTCGTCCAGATCAATTGGTTCCTCAATTTGTTGTTCTGCTTGCACCGGTCTTCCAACAACTTCATCTCTCCATCGTTCTTCTTTTCTTTGGTTCTCTTGAATTTTTTAAAGATTCTTTAATTTCAAGCGCATGTTGTAGTGGCAAAAGACCAATTGCTCCAATCTCGCTGAGCTTAATCGGTTCCTTTGCTTGGTGTGTATCAAGTTAAATGTAGACCAATTCCTCTCACAGCCAGAAGAGGAGGTGGTTTGGCTCAATACACGGATGGTAACATAAGCAAGATCTTCATTATCTGGAGCCTTCCCATGATCCATCCAATAGTCAGCTGTAATTCCATGTTGTAAAGCTTAGGCATAATAACAATTTCGTAAAAGTATTAGTTCTGTGTAAAATTCTAAATACTTGGTGAAATCAACATGACTGTCCGTTGAGCACGATGAGTACCAAAATGTAATGTCCGGAGCCTATAGTGATGTATTTTATTGCATGCTATGATAGCTCGATCCTCATCATGTAATAAACGCCGAATTACATTTTGAGTCGCACGGAGTACTTCTTTATCATTAGGCGCATTTTGAGTAGCAGAGCTTTATTGGTATCTCGGGTTGAAGAAATGACTTAAGGAATTGAAAACAAAATTAAAAAAGAAATAAAACTTATAGGAAATAAAATGGCAAGTAATATGGTATGACTTATTTTGTTACCTGCCGCATGCAAATCATGGTGGAGTGTCCTATCCCATCTTGCATCTATGATATCCCACCACTTTCTGTAAGTATTTTTGTTGGCCTTGACAATGTCTTCCTTCGCACGGTCCATAGCTTCATATAAATATCTCATTGTGGCCTTCTTATCTCCATCCACCATCCTCAGAACCCGCACAAGAGGTTCAACTACGCTCAAGATCATCTTTATATCCTTCTAATACTCCTGACTCTCAATCAAATCCTCAACTTGCTTCCCTTTGTCTCTAGCATCACGCTTCGCGTGTCTTGTCATCCAATTCTCACACCTTTATTTGAAATCATCTACTTCAAAGGGCGTTTTTGTGACTGTATACTCTCCAAGAAAATGTACGTGGAGGCAAAACGAGTTACCCCAGGACGTAGTAACTCTCTCTGTCCAGTGTGTTCACGCATCAACGTGAGCCCATATTTATGGTTGTAGATATAGGATGTGATGAATTGGGCTGACTTCACTGTCTCACTAATTTTTACATCTTTCCCAATATCTTCTAGCATCAAATCTAAGGAGTGAGCAGAGCAAGGAAGCCAATATAGATGTGGCCTCTTCTCCATTAACATATGGCCAACATCTTTATATGAAGCTGCATTATCTGTTACAACTTGTACAACCCGATCTTCCCCCACCTGCTCCACAATGTCATCAATTAACTTGAAAAGATGTTCAACATTCTTTATCTTTTCACTAGCATCTACGGACTTCCAAAATACAGTCCCAACTTGACAGTATATAAGGAAGTTAATCATACTTCTTCTCGTAATTCTTATTCAAATAATGTTATAGATATTAGAGAATGTCTAAATTAACTAAAAAATATAATCTATTAATTTAATATTCTAAATATGTTAAACTAATTCAATGTACTCACATGTCCAGCCATCTGTCATTATTGTGCAGTCTCTTTCATCTCAAATTCGCTCGAACGACTTGATATACTCTTGGAGATCACTTACCTCTTGAGGAAGATAAGTGTTGTATATCTCCTTGGGAGTTGGTCTAAGAATACTCTTACCCACATCTCCAATAGTCTCAATCATATTCTCCTAATAAGGACCCTTTGCAGCATTGGTAGGTACACTGTTATAAACAAACCATCTCGAAATAGCACGGCCAATATTCTCCTTGCATACCTTCAGATTCTTCATAGCAGCTGTGATTGATGGTTGTCCATCTCTCCGTCTTGTTGGGAAAGCATCTATAGGACCCACTCTAGGGTCATTATCCCTAGTTAAGTCATGAATTTCCTCATCGTTGGATCTTTGTCCGGATCCACTTCCTTGCCCAACATGTCGACAGGTGCGTCTATACACATCCTCCTCAGCAAAAGATCTTCTACTTTCGTCTATGGCTCGACGTATATCATCTTAAAATTAAAATAGATGATTTGAGACTAATTTAGAGAGTTTTAGAGAGCTTTGGAGAGCAAGAGAGCTTTGAGTTTGAGTCTTTGAGAGAGTATGAGAGTTTAGAGAGAGAGAGAGAGAGAGAGGAATGAGAATTTGTGTGAACGAGGGAGAGAAGGGTAGGAGGGGGTTTTATAGGGACTTGAAGGGGTTTAAAAGCCCCTTCTAGCCGTTGGGAGCCCATTTGAATGGGTTCAAATGGGTTCCCAACGGTTACCCCAACGGCTAGTTCGGAACTAGCCGTTGGGAGGTGGGATCGGCCGGACCGGTCCGACCTGGGCCCGGGCCGCCCGATCCGGCGACCCAACCCGATCCAAGCGATCCCGGGCCGGGACCGCTGGGTTGGGGCTTGGAATCGGATCGGACCGCCCGATTTCCGAGCGGACCGGGCGATCCGATCCGACCCGGACCGAGTTGGCACACCTTGATTTTAGGATCATTTTAGACATATTTAAGTTATAGGGGTATTTTGACAATTTTATCTTAAATCGGGTTTATTAGATTTAGAGTCTATTTTTATATTTTTCTGAGATTTTTATTTATTTTTATCATATTGAGGGTATTTTGATAATTTTACCCATCTTATTCGGGTTTGGAGGGTATTTTGAGCATAGGAGAGGTGTTGATATTTTTAAAGAATTTTCTATGATTTTTATAGATTTTTATCATAGGGAGGGTATTTTTGTAATTTCATTAAGTTCTAGGGGCATTTTGGTTATTTTGAAAATTTTATATGTTTTTAGATTTGGTTCTCTGTTTTTTACTGGTTTTTACTGAATTTTATTATTTTGTATTAATTTTACTGATTTTTATTAATTAATTAGATATATGAAGGATATTTAAGTCAAATTTTTTGGGTTTATGTAATTTCTAGATTTGGTTTTTCTGTTTTTTACTGAGTATTACTGGTTTTTACAGAATTTTTCTGATTTTTATATTGATTTTACTGATTTAAATAATTTTCACATATTTTACTAGTTAATTAAGCATGAGGGGTATTTAAGTCATTTTTTTAACTTAAGTATATTATTTTATGTCTCAATATTCCATTATTGAGTTTTGATTATGAGTCTAGGTTTAATTATGTATGGGATGAGGCTAAGAGTATTTTAGAATATTAGAATATTTAGTTATATATTTATGCATTTTAATTAGTTATTAAACTAATTAATAAATTAATTATGTATGTGAAAATATAATAACATAGTGTTACTTAAGTAATAGGTTCATGAACACACATGCACACACATATGCTCAAAGAACAGTATTGATATTTCATTCATCATTTCGGCATAATCCCGTCTTATAGAACGGTGATTTTATAACATTAATTCGGCAGAGCTTTCCTTTAAGAAAAAAAAAACTTAGGAAGAGAGCCTTCCGAAAAAATATCTCTTCCAAACGCAGCAAACCCGTGCAAAAGCACTTGGTTTGGTCTTCAAACGGGTAGAGTTTCCCCTAGGAATTCTTGGGCTAAGGAGGCATGGAGTCCTTTTTACCCCTTGGGGGGTATTTATAGGCCATGGGGGCCTTAACCGGTGGGGGGTACCCACCGTGGGATTAAGAGGTGGGGGTGCCACCGGAGGATTTTTTTGGAGAGAGAGTGAGAGAGATTAGAGAGGGGATATAGAGGAGGAGGGGGCCCGGTGGGCACCCCCACCGGTTGGGAACCGGTGGGGGGTGCCACCGGTTTATCACACCCCCCCCCCCCCCCCCCCCCCGGTTAAGAACCGGTGGGGGGGGGGGGGTGCCACCGGCTTAGGGTGAACCCCCATTTAACCCCTCCATGTTCTAGTCATGTGGGAGGTTTTCAATAATGGAGGCCAAAGATTAGCCATTAAAGTCTTCTTAGTGGAGAACCCACTAACATAGGGAGCCTAAATGGGCATTAACCTTCTTAAATAAAAGGCCATTAATTCTCCTCTCCCCATTCTTTTTCTCTGCATAAATGAGAGGAGGACCCCCCACCGGTTGGGGGGTTTCTCTCTTTTTTTTAATGGGTTCAAGACCCCCCACCGGTGGGAGATTCCATGGGAACCGGTGGGGGGGGGTGTTCTAGCCTCCCTCCTTTCTTTTTTTATTGCCCCATTAAAGGCCATTGATGGTCCTTTATTGATTTTTTTTTTCTTCTTTTGTACCCTTCAGAAAAAGGGTTCAACAATTGCACACCAACTTTATTAGATAAATAGTGATACTAAAATCAAGTGGAGAAGGAGAGCTTTCTCTCACGCATCTAAAACCCACCTCCTGTACAGTTAGAGAAGATCCAAAAGATGGGCTTTACAACCCTTGTACACTTCTCAAAGGCATTGCCCAAGTAAGATTATAGTTACCCCCAAGTACATAAAAATGAAAATGACGTAAGTTGAAGCTTTCCAGAGGACATTTCAATCACTCCGCGAGTGCCAGTGTACATATGAGCTTAGCTGACACAGGTGTTCCTATTCCAGTTGTCTGTGCCTGCCTGAATTTACTAAAATTCCATGCTAGAACTCCAAATGTCTTCTGTATCCCAAGATCCTCCTGCATAAACTCAGCAACTAGCTTGCGGAGGGAGGTCCTCTTTTCCCATTTGATGGGTTGGGGGGGATTTTACCAAGAAGTTTTGCTGATAGGAGCGCAAGCTTTGGTTCTAAGAGGAGACTAGAGTCAAAGGAGATCGGAGATGAGGAGACCCAAGTCTGAGGGGAATGGAGATGGGCAAGAGAGGAAGCTAGAGTCTTGGATTGTGAGGACTTGTTTTATTCATGAGTGCATATGCATTGTCACCTTCCAAAACAAAAAGGAAAAACGAAGAGTGCATATACACCGTCTTAGACGCGGCCTGGGATATAATTGAGAAACTTCTACCTGATTGAGAAAGTTAACGTACATTGTACAGTTTGTACTTACATAACTTGTCTGCAAGATCAAGCCTTGATGTTCAGTGTATGACAAATTTGATGAAATTATATTGTTGTCAATAAGGCACAGCTGTTTATATGGGTTCTGCAAAATAACTGCTGTCATACTTTGCAAAGTTTGGGTTGTTCCTACACATTAACTTTCCCTTATTAATGCCCCTTGTGGTTACAATATATATTTCGGAGGTGTCAGGCTAATACTATTTAAACCATTTTGAGAAAGATACCTATCCCCAGGGGAAAAACAACATATTAAGTTCCATGACTGAATTTACATCAACATAGACATTACTTACTCCCAAACCATGCTATTTTCTGGTGCATATTTGTTTACTATTATTTCATGATGCATGTGATCTTAGTCACAATTAATACATGAAAATAATACCTCAATCTAGTAAAACAATGGATGCCTTTGGATGCAAGCAGATGTTATTTTCCTCACAATTCCCATTTTTATATGCAGTTTATTGTTTGTCTTGAGCACCATTCAAATTGTTTTTGTGTTGATATAATCAGTGCTCTTTTCTGGATTTCACGGCTCCTACTTGCATGTCGGAAACAGTCAGCTCCGTGCATGGGAATGTCTGCTTCTCATTTACTTCTTTATCTATAATTTTCACTGCTATATAAGCAAGCTGTTAAGAATGCTATCTAGAATTTAATTGCTATTAATTCTGACATCTTTATCTTGACAATGGTTAAATAAATAAAAGCTTGCTTGTGCTGTATATCATTACATCTTTATAATTTTGTCTGATGTGTACTTACTAGTTTTTAAACCAGGTACAACTGTCCTGACCATGTTAACCCAGCTGAGTTTTTGGCTGATCTCATATCTATCGATTATACTTCTGCTGAAAGTGTGCACTCATCACAGAAAAGGATTGATGACCTTGTTGAGGCATTCTCTCAGAGAGTTCCTGCTGTACCATGCATAAGTCCAATTGCTGAGAGGGAAGGTTCTAAGACCAGAACAAAGTTTGCTGGAAGATCCATAGCTAAACATAGAGGTGGTTGGTGGAGGAAATTCTGGTTGCTTCTTAAACGAGCATGGATGCAGGTCTCTGCCATCCATGTCATACTTTTCTTACAGTTTCCACTAATTTTCTTCATATCTTGTTTATAATTGGTCTGTTAACCATACATCATTCATAAAAATATGTCAAAGCCAGTTTTCATTTTAATGCACTTGTACTTTCTGGCACAATATATCATCAACGATATCTATTCTTGTCCCATGAAATCTGCAGTTAGCTCAGCATTTGAAATCATTTGGATTTAGAAGCCAAATTTTGCTGCAAATTGTAATTTTTGTTATAGCCACTCTTAAAAATGTTAATGCTGTTGAAAGCTTTTGGTTTATCATGCAAAGCAAAATGGCAGGTCATGGGAATATATGCAAAATGCAGTCCCTTCATCAACCTGTAGAAATGATATTTCAGTAACTTGACACATTCAAAGGGATAATGTGTAGTTGCTGTAATTTTGAGGGCAGATTGGTAGAATTTGCCATATCTAGCTTCTTAACTTGGCCATTCCATTTGACTTATCTTCTTATACTTTACTCAAGTTTAACTTCCTGACCAAGGATATTCAATCTCAGGCCTCTCGTGATGGACCCACAAACAAAGTTCGGACAAGAATGTCAATTGCATCAGCTATAATATTTGGATCAGTGTTTTGGAGAATGGGGAGATCACAGATATCAATACAGGACAGAATGGGATTACTTCAGGTTCATGACCTTTTTCCTCAACCCTCACCTCTCTTCAATTAATTTTCTGACTGGATAAGACATGAAGTCTTTGAATTTGTAGCTGTAATATGTATGTGCTTGTTATGTTGACAAACAGTATTTGACCTCCTATTCAAATCACAATCTGCAGAGTCATCTTGTTATTTCTCTTAAATGCTCTATACCTTATCCAGAATGCCAAACAACTGAATATGCAGTACATGTGATGATAATAGTGCCGGATATGCATTACCTGTCACCAAGGAAGATAGCTTGGTATTGAGATACGATGACCAGGTTTCAGTTGCTTAATGTTTATGCTTGCGGCTTTGCTACTGTAAATGTCTAGTTCTTTGATTTCAATCTAAACAAAAATTCAACCAGTCGGTTATTCTTTTAACGTTGGTTACACAGCTATGATCAATTTTGGTGGACTTTATGATGTTGACATTTTTTTTCAACTGCACTCAACCGCTTAGTTACATAATCCATTTTTTTAAATTGATGAAGAAAGAGGAAGAAAAATTGGTCCATGGTTGTATACACAGAAGAGAATGTCATTTATGATGGCTAATGTTAAACCTCTTATACTGTGTGGCTCAAAACGTCTACCCTGGAAAGCTCCGAGTCTTTTCCAAGTGGGCCAAAAACTTTTTCTAGGCTTTCTATGTTGGTTGTTGGGTCAGGAGTAGCAACTGTTACTAGTCTATTTGAAATGATGCTGGGTATATGATCTTAAAGCCTTTTTTATTTCATTCTCTAAAAAAGGAGAAAAATGAAAGTTGGGTCAGCCAAGTGATCTCATGGAAATATAATTATAGTTATACAGCAGTAATATGGATTCCCTCCAAATGTTAGCATATCTGACATGGATATGTCAACTGGTTATGTCGAAATTGCTGTTCTCTCCTATTTCCCTCAGTTTTTTTTCCTCCTCTTTTTTTTTTTTCTTTTTTTTTGGGGGGTGGGGGGTGGGTTGAGTTGGCAAAGATATGGCTGGAGGACCATGCATCCTCAAAGCAATATCTTGAGATCTGGAAAGCTGTTTATCTCTTACGTATTCTTTCCCACTTATATGAATTTACTCTATGTATATGTCTGTTAATTCTCTGACCGCCGATTAGTCTCATAGGACTGTTGATAAACCCTCTCTTCTGGAACTTTTCTCTATTAGGCATTCTGCATCACCTTGTAGAGGGTTTATATTCAGAAAGAACAGCGAGCAATTAAACCTGCCAAAACTCTGTGTTGGAAAGGTGTTGTATACATACCCTTAGGGTTGTACACATGGAGGGTCATTTATGTCTTTTGTACATATTTCCCAATGTTTTGGGGGACTAGGGTATATGCCCTAATGGTGGATCATGGCCTCACAACTCTTCTGCCTCATCTCTCTCTCTCTCTCTCTCTCTCTCTCTCTCTCTCTCTCATAACATGGTATCAGAGCAGGTTTAGTGGCCCCTCTTCGATACATCACATGGTCGTCAGGCTACTGTCTGCAGTCATTCTGGACAGTAGGGATCTGCAAGTTCACAGACCTTCTGCTTCTTTCTGTCATCACTGGACAACCTCTCATCTGTGATAGTTGTCTGGTATGGGCTGTCAGGGGTTATTGTTGGTGAGAGCCTCTGACGCTTAGGTTGTTGCTACTTGAGGCTCCCTCTATGGATGTAAGCTCCATTGTTGTCACTGTCACAGTATTATCTCTTCCTGCGAGCAATCAGAGGGATAGTAGGCTTCACCCACTGTCGGGGACTTCCTCCAGCGTCATCACCCTCAACACCAGCCGCCTTATATGCACTCAGACCTACTGCATCTTTCCCTTGGCTATGTTGATTAGGGCTTCCTGGAGGGGCTAGGACAAAGAAGAGGAGCTTACATGCTTCATGCTCTATAACTATTGTTGTAGACTCAGTCTTCACCACCTACAACTTTGGTCCCTGTCATTTTTGCTCCAACTATGACTCTACATCTGGCACAATTACTTTGTAGGCTCAATTCTCTGCGTAGGTCCAATAGCCTCGGCAATTGCTTTAGTGGGCTATCTTTTTTGTGATTCTGCTTTCTATGCAATGTCTGCTTTATTAAGGCTTACTTTTGATTGGATTTTAGCTTCCATGGTTTCTCACTATCACTTTTGATTGCTCCTCCTTGATTGATTGTAGTCCAATTCCACCTTGCTTTCAGATTCATACTATTGATGGTATCCCTCTTCATCTCCACTATCACTCCATAGTTTGATCCACAGTTGTCAAGGTGTCAAGGCGATCCAATGCGTTCTTTGGGTGCCTAGGCACTTAGGCATTAAGGTGACCGCTTAAGTGGTACCTAGGTGGTGACTTAGGTGCTTCCTCAAAATATATGTTAAATGTATTAAATTATTCAATATAAGTAAAAATAACAATAACGCGCACATTCATACTTAACATTAACATTGAAAGAAATTAGAAAGTGGAACATTACAACTTACAAGCTTACAATAACCACCAAAAACATTAATAAAAATTGCAGATAAAGTATACAGTATCCATAACAATTAATTTCAAGACATGCACTATGTGCACACTGTCCACAGCGAGAGAGAAGGGGCCATATGCATGTGTGTGCATAGCGGGGGCTATGTATGTGTGCACTGTGCACATCCCACAGAGCCACAATTAGAGAGAGAGAGTGTGTGCTTTGGCCTTGCTTGATAGTGTGGGTATGCGACAGAGAGTGAGAGCGATTAGAGATAGACAAAGAGGGTTTCATCTGGCTTCTCCAGTAAGGGTAGTCATCCCCATCGAATAGATGAGGGCAGTTGATGGACTGGCCTTCATTGTAACTAGCAGCCATAACCATCTTACTCTCATTATCATCTTACTCTCAGATTGTTAGATCTAAACGAGAGACCGAGCTCTATTACCACTTGTTGCCTAATCACGTTCTATCAGTGAATGGGTTCTAAAAATTAAACTGCAGTAAATTGAAAATTAAATGACAGTAAACTAAATAAGGGGATGAGAGAAACTAAAACAAACACACGGAGAGCAGTGCACAAGGATTTTTATACTGGTTGTACAGGAAACTGACCTCCTGCAGGTCACACACCCAGTTGCAACTGGTCTTCATCTTCCACAACTGAAGGAGGCACACAATCCAGCCTCAGCTGGTCTTCACTTTCAACACAGAAAGAGGCACAACACCCGACCGCAACTGGTCTTCCCCTTCACCATAGGAAGGAGGCACAACAAATTAGATGTGTCAAGATTTACAAATGCCTTTGAACAGGCTACAATGTATATAATTAAATCAAAGAAACAACTCAAGACTAAGAATGAGAAAGAAGATGCATAGTCTTGCTTGTTAATGAAGAAGGGCCCTAAGAGCTTCTTGAAGTAGCATAGCGGAAGATAAGGAAGATGGACTCTCTGTGATTGAAGATGAAGTTGAGCTCTTGGGATTCTCTTCTCTTTTCTTTTCTCTCTTGACTGGAGTGAGTTTGGGTACTGAGAGAGAGAGACTTGGAGCTTTGGATTCTGAGAGATGTAAGCTTAGTTGTGTTCAGCTTCTATTTCTTCAGTTTGGCCGCATGCTTCAATTTATAGAACTCATTTGAATTGGGTTGTTAGATTCAGCTATCTCCGTTAGACACGGCTTCTATCTATTTACTCAGTGAGAGAACCAATGTATCTAATGTTAACTCCATGAGTCTAATGTTAATCTCTTGAATCTAACATATAGTTCTTTGAGTCTTACTGGAGAGAATAGGAGTTGGAGCTTTGTCTTCATGTGTACAAAAGCTTCTATTCTTGGTCTCTAAGTCTTTCCTGATTTGGTCTTGCATGTCCTGTTGCTTTTATTGTGCATAACTTAAAATAGAAGAGGTCCCATCTGATTCTCCGACCAGAGGGTAGATGAGTAGTAGAGAATCTCAGAAAGCATAGCAGACAGAGAGCAGACAAGATCTAATTCGTGCTAGATATTTGAATAGTACAAGACCAAGAAGAGTCGACTAAGAATGCAATGAGCAATATAATCACATTAGTGCAAGATAGTCCATAGAAATAGGAAGCTCAATCGATCAAGTGACAGACCAATATAATTGATAAGCAAGATACAGTTAATCGCTGCAAGAAAGCGCCAATTAATCGATGCAGAAAAGCTCGAGTTAATCGCTAGCTCAATTCGATTAACACACATAAGATGCAGCAATCGATTAAGTATACAGGAAACCACAAGTTAATCGATACCTGAAGAGTTAATCAATAAAAACAACCAGTTAATCGGTATAGTAGAGCACTAGTTAATGGATAGAAGGGGGTGCCAGTTAATCGATTAAGTCGCATATAAGTGATAGTTGATTTGTTAATCGATAGCTGACCAGTTAATCGATTAAGTAGGGTTAGTAAATCAATAGAAAAGGGACTCAGTTAATCAAATGAGTTGATCAATAGTTGCCAAAGTTAATCGATAGTGAGATCGATTAAGTGAGCTTGGAGGGCAGACTTAATCAAGGACAAGATCAATTAAGTGACCCTAAAGGAACACCAATTCAGTCACCAAGTTAATCGATTAAGTAGGAGTACTTAGTCGATATTTTAGAGAGTTAGTCAATAGAAGGCAGAGTTTGAGCTCAGTTAACTCCTAAAAGATGACTAAGTCCTAGAACAGTGAAAAACTGAAACTCGATTAACACGGTGAATGTGCTTTTAGGTAATCGATTAATATATTTGATTAACTGCTCAAACAAAAACTGATTACTTATATTCAGTATTTGTCGTCATCAACACTTACAAAAAAAAAAATCGTCATCATCAAAATGGGGATTCAAATAGAAGGAACCCAATGGTTCAACAAGATCTCGCACGATTCTCAGTCTTGAGAGGCCTTCGAGAAACGGAATGGCCCGAGCTGGGCATGAGAGGGCTTCAGTTGCTTCAGGATTGTCTCAGGCTATGGTGGCTTACGGCAGGCGTTTGAAAGCTTGCTTCCGAGATCTCACCGAGATCTCCTCTTTGACCTCTCTGGGATGAAGTTAAGCTCCGATATGACATTTCTAGCTTTTCACCATGAGTCTGTTTCTACTACTACGTTAGTTTTATTAATGTCCTTTTTTTTAACTTTACCTGGGTTTGTTTGACATGTCATATTTTTGAGATCCTTAGCATTTATCACCGATTTACTGCTATGGTTCGCACCCAATTTCATTGTTGCATCATGTTCTTTCACATAGACAATGCTGGAGAGTATCTCTCATAAGAGATGTGTTATCTCATTTTTTCCTATGACACTTTTCATCAACAATCTTGTCCTCACAGTCATCATGTCATTGAGAGGAACCACCAGCATATTCTTATACTGCATGTGTTCTCTTCATTTCTGGCTTTATTCGTTGCTCCTTTTTTTTAAAGTTGTCCTCACTTTGTTCAACCTTATCAGCATCTCTTCATCATCTATTCTTTCAGTATGTTGCTTGAGCACCTTTATTCTTTTGTTTCTGGCAACACCATTTTTCCTATTTTTGGTTGTACTTGCTTTGTGCTCCTTCCCTTTTATGATTGCACTAAGCTTTTCCCTTGGGATGCTAGTTTACAAAGGGTATCATCCTTATGATCCTATTGCTTGGAGCCTTTGAATCTTCTATCGTATCACATTCTTATCTCAAGATCTTTCCTTTTGTCATAATCTTGCCTCTACCATAGTGTTCCTCTTTCTATCTCAGGTGTTCTTACGTCACTTGATACACCATTACACCCAGGTTATCTCCTGCTCTTCCTTAATACTTCACTACTGGTTGAGCCACTTTTGACTTTGTCACTTATGTCTAGCTCATCCAGCTTGTCTCACTCTCCTTCACATTGCATTTCGTTGCCTGTCCCTCCTATTATTCAAGTGAATATTTGTTACCCTATTCTTATTGATGCTTCCTTTTATGTTCATGTTGATGCTCCATCTTTTACATCTTCACCTTCTCTTGGTCCTGTCTTCCCCTATAGATCAACTTCCACATTATCCTTGTTGGGTTTGACGTCCTCCTAATCACTCTAGTTTTATTATGGCTGATTCTTATTCTCTACAATTTTCTACCTTTCTTGTAACCATTCATAAGCACCATGATCCCTGAATGTATCATGAAGCAGTACCATATCCTCAGTGACAGCATGATATGAAAGAGGAGCTTTAGCTCTTCAGCAGATTCACATTTGGGATCCTGTTTTATGTTCAGCTGGTAGAGTCCTCATCAGCTGCAAGTGGATTAGAAGATCAAGTCCATGCCAGTTGGGTGTATTAAGCAGCACAAGGCTAGACAGGTGGCCCATGGTTTTACTCATGAGTATGGGATTGATTGTGAAGAGATCTTTACTCTTGTCGCTAAGATGACTTATGTATGCACCTTGATTGCAATTCCTGTTATTCATAGTTAGCCTTTATAACGACTGTATGTGAAGGATGCCTTTCTTCATAGTGATCTTTCTGAGAAGGTGTATACAACTTCCTTTTCTTTCTATTCCACTACAAGAGGTTTGTCATCTTCGCTAGGCTATCTATGGACTCAAACAGGTGCCGTGGGACTAGTTTGAGTGGTTTCATCATGTGGTCATTGGTGCTGGCTTCATTGAGAGTGCCACGCTTATAACCTCTTTGTTCGGGCTTCCACAAGGTTATGCCATTCTTCTACTCTATGTGGATGATGTAATCATTACCAGCAATGGCATTATTGCTCTCATTTTTCTGAAGCAACATCTCTAGTAGCAGCTTGACATAAAGGACCTTGGGCCTCTTAATTTTCTTGGACTCGATGTTGCTTTCTCTCCCTATGGCTATGTCCTCTCTCAACAGAAGTATGTTGCAAATATTCTTCAATGTGCAGCTATCTCTGATTCCAGACAATTGATACATTGTTGGAGTTACATGTGAAGCTTTGTCCCATTGATGCCTTTGATAGACCCTCCCATTATTAGCACCTTGTTGGGCACGTGTCTACTTGGGCATCTCACATTGCTCATGTAGTCCATGTTGTCAGCCAGTTTTGTTGTGCCCTCACCTCTGTTCACTAAGCAGTTCTCTTGCATATTTTACACTATCTTTGTGGAACTACAATGCATTCTTTACTCATGTCTATCACCTCCCCTCTCAGTGATGCATATTCTCTGATGTTGACCAGATGGGTGATCCTATTACTCACCATTCTACTATGCGTTCTTGCATTTTCTTGGGCAACTCTTTTATCTCCTGGCATAGTAAGAAGCAGAGAGTAAATTTCTCATTCCAATATTGGGATCGAGTAATTGTGTTATGGTTGATGCTTCTGTTTAGACTGCTTGGCTGAGGCATCTACTTCATGTCATTAGTGTCACTTCACCAGCGGCTATTGTGATAACTAAAGTGCTCTCCAGATTGCGAACAAGTCTGTCTTACATGAGCAGTTGAAGCACATTGAAATTGGCTGCTATCTTGTCCATCAAGACCTCTATGTCACACTTTGTCTTCCTCATGTATATCCTCTTATGAGCAGATTACTGATCTCTTCACCAAGTCCCAAATGACAGTGCATTGTTTTTTTTTTTTTTTTTTGGGGGGGGGGGGGGGGTGGGGTTGTATATAAGTATATATACTCTTTAGGGTTGAACATTTGCCCATAGGCTGCAGGGTCAACTATGTCTTCTATTCATACTCTCTAGTGACTTGGAAGATGCCCTAATCACTTGTATATATATATTTGGCTTACGCCCTAATAGTGGATCATAGCTTCACAGTTCTTCCCACTCATCTCTCTATGTGAGCATGCGTGCATGTGCATGTGCACATGTGCATCTCTCTCTCTCTCTCTCATGTAACATTTTGGATTGTCTCGTTGGATCTGGCTGACCTAGATTAATGGGATACACTTGTGATGCTGATGCCAATTCCAACTCTGATGCTGATCTGTCAGATCTTTTCCTTTTCTTGTTGCTTGATAGATGCAATCATTCTGTTACATGATCTTGAAGAGAAACTCTAAAAATAATGTATGAGATATACTTCTATAACTTAATTTAGTTTTGAAAATGACAAAATGCAGTGATTTCAACATCAGGAGAATAGTTGGAGAAGCTTAGCCCATATTTGTCTCCCTTACCTTAATTAACTCCTGTGAGAAGCAGCTTTGTACGTAATTCAATTATTTCTAGGATTATTAGACATCTCAGACTCATTGATTGGACCACATGTCCTCAAGAGGATGGATGCCAGCTTTGAGGCATGATCCTGTTTCACTCATAAGGAAGCAATGCTTGTTGAATACCAGTTAGATTTCTGTAGATAGTCGTCATCATCAAGCCTTATCTCGTCAGTCCAATGTCAGGAGGTAGCAAGAGGAAGCCGTGTGTACCACTGCCATGCCTAACATTCATTTCAGACAAATCATACAGAAAGATGTGACTGTGTGTTTGAAAGATATGTGACTTTCTTTAGTGAGATTGGTCATCGCACAATTCAACAAGTGCCGAGACATTCTAGCTAAGAAGCATTTGGAAGACAAGGTGTAGGAATATCTTTTGAGAGAAAATGATACTCTGCTGATGATCATGAGTAGAGCTACTAGTTCTGCTGCGATCAGGGTCAGATACACTGGGGGATGCAAAATACAGCTCACTAATCTTGTTTAGATTAGGACTCAGAGTTCCTTTGGGTGGGTGGTGGGGAACATATGTGGGTGGTTTTGTTGTGGGGTTCATATTGAACTCCTGGTATGTCTTCATGGTAGCCATTTTATGAGGTTTGTATTGAGCTTCTGCAGTCCTCATGTTAGTCATATAATGATTACATATTCAGTAAGTACGAGTCCTTTTAATCTTTGTTCTTATCTGTGAAGGTTGCTGCAATCAACACAGCAATGGCTGCACTTACGAAGACAGGAGGTGTGTTTCCCAAGGAACGTGCAATAGTGGATAGAGAACGTGCCAAGGGGTCTTATGCATTAGGACAATATTTATTATCTAAATTATTGGCTGAAATCCCCGTGGGAGCTGCATTCCCACTAATGTTTGGCGCAATTTTGTATCCCATGGCTCGCCTTCATCCTACTCTTTCCAGGTAAGCTTCTTACTCCATGCTTATGTGTGTTTTAGTTCTCACTATCATTCAGCTATTGGTTTTGAATTTTCTCTACTATCAATTATGAACAAAATGCACTGTTGGATGTTATACTCGGGCAGAGAAACATTTATACACTTCGTAAATGGTCTTGCAAATTTCTCTAAAGACAACAACTAAAAGGCATTAGGGCTGTAAACATCCACATCATAATTCGTAATGCAGGTACCTGGCTTCCTATGTCATAGTAAGTGAATTGAATTAGAGGTTAAGTGGGACGAATCATTCTCTTTTGTCTTGTAAAATAATGCTATGTGAGAGACAAATTATTGCAGGAGAAGGATCTTACATGACAACTCCAGTTAAGGAAAAATGAATAAAATGTTTGCTTGGACAGATATTTAAATACACATGATATGTACTTTTGCATCCATCCGAATGGGAGGACATACTTGTGATAAGTCTAGAAGATTGCATGTATCAACAGGGTGTTCATGGTTCCAGTTGATCTCATTTCCTGTTTTGTAAGACTGCTGCATATCGTTGATCTGCGGTACACTTGAGTGCGTGGTAGTAAAACCATGGAATGCAGAGTCGGCCGATCTCAATCTGGATCGGCCGATTCAGATCAGGATCGGCAAGTGCTGATTCAGATCGGAATCAGCCGATCCTGGCCAACTGGCCAATTTCAGCCGATTCCGGACGATCCGATCCCGATTTGGATCGGGATCCGTGGGTCCCGATCCGCCCTCCCGATCCATGCTGGAATTCCATGAGTAAAACTGGCTAAACCAGATTGGGGCTGTGGGAGAGCAATACAAGCATTGCGGAACTTGCCAGAACTGGTCTGCTTCCCTTGAGATTGACTTTACTGCTTATTTTTCTAGATGAGAATACTGGCTTTTCAACACGTACACCATTCTACCACAGTAGCTGGAGTACTTGGTAGATTGGGAGCATTGGTCTTTGATGAACAGATGAAGCACATTGGGATTGACTGTCATTTCATCCATTAACACTATATCTCTGTCATTCTTGCTGTTTCTCATGTCTCATTTGTTGAAAGGTTGCTGATCTCTTCACGAGGCCCTGTGGTTAAACAGCAAAGAATGCGGGTATATAGACATTTTAAACTTTTGTTAAAGGTTAACCAGGGTTATATAAGAGATGTTTAACAAATGCTAATGGATGGCAATGATACGGGTATTTTTGCAAGTATTGCGATGCGGTGAAGTTGTTTATAATAGCATGAAAATAAGATGGGCAAATCTGTAATTTCATTTTTAACAGGGTTATACATGTAATTATTCCTATATATATGTACGTGTGTATATGTATATGTATGTATATATATACCACCTACTTCAAAAGTAGTCTAACCAACTTCTAATTTTTAATCCAAAGCAATCTACCTTCTCTATGATGTGAATACTATGTACAGTTAAAGACCATTCAGTTTTGACATCTAGAAAGTCATAGACTATAAAATAGTACATATGATTCTATATAGACCATCCATTTTGTATACCTTTGATGCTCGAGAAATAAGTTTCGGATGCATGTGGTTTCAAGGTGTTTTTATGTTTTTGTTTATCATGCTGACATACTAGATTTTCATCTAGGGAACATTAAGATCGACTTGACTTCAGCTAGTGTACTTTTCTTGGAGTGGATAGGACCAAATTTTTGCAAAAGCAAAAAATAAAAAAGAGGTATGGTGCTCACTCCTGTACCCTCATATGTATAAAACACTGTAAGCCATTTCCCTGGTTACATGTTCACCTTGCCTCCTAGGTGGATCAAACAGAACTTTAAACAGGATCCCAAAAGTACCTTGCACGACTTAAGAGACGATTTATTAGACATCCTGCCAAGCCCTCTAATGCCTCAGATCGAAAACCAGATGCCTCAGATTTCCCTTCATCTTAAATTTAGTAGATAACACTTCTAACTTCCTTCTTGACTTGGCATTGATGCAGTTGACCATCCTGTAGACAATTCCCTGACACTTCAGACAGCTACATGGTATTCCTTCTGGCAATTTAAGTTCACCCATTGTGGCCTCTTTAATGTTGAGCTCCCTGTTGTCCTGCTGAACGTTGACCTTTGAAGCAACTGATGCAGCAACCTGAATCATCATGGCTTTCTCAGTTGATCACAAGGTTCAGGTCATGGTCTCACGAGGAAAAAGTTGCTTTAGGAGATCTTCTTATGCCCTATGGTCTGAGGGAAGGCCTTTCCTAAATATCTACTGCGCTAGAGACTCTGGGACACAAGCATGGCAATGTGGAACATAGCTCCGCCGACCTGATTGAAGACCAATGCACCTCAAGAGTAGGAAATCCCTCGAGGCAGAAGGCCAGATCGCTCATAGAGCCACAATAGCTTCACAAGCTTCACCCATGGTGCATCAAGTCATGGAGTTAAAAAACTGGCTAAACCAAATTAAACCAGATCAGAACTTTCCAGAAACATGGTTTGATTCCAACGGAGAAGAATCAGCAATAACTGGCAGGGCCAGGATAGGAACTGAAATTGGATTTGAAACTGGCTAGGACTAGTTTGGTTGCCAAATCTGATTTGTAATTCCTTGCATCAGGCACACATCTCTAGAGCCATAAGTAGGTCCCCAGCCCCATGCCTTATCACAAGCTCTCCCCATAAACATGATCTTCAGTGGCATGGCCTAACCCCCCCTCCCCCCCACTCTTTGTGCTGTTGCCTTTGACCGAAAAGTGCTTGTGCCTCCAAGGGCTAAATTTCTCCTGTGGGGAAGAAACAGACCCCTTTTATATCAATTTCCTCCCCTTGGTACTAAACCTCCACCATCAGGTCTCAAAATCCTGCAAGTCTCTCACCCAACTAACTCATCACGGATCTGACCACTTTAGGCAGGATGTTCAAGATTGAAGTTATTTTTGAATTCGAAGTATGGCCATAGGCATTGGCCAAATTCGATAAGACCCATTTTTTGGGTCTGGTTCTGCCTATTAGGTCGTGGTCCACCCCTTGGCTTCAACCCTTCTTTTCATCTGCTCTCATCTCTTTTAGGGTCTGAAAACTCATCGACATGTGCCACCATTGTTTGCTATCACCTTGACTCTGACCACCCCGCCACGATCACCGCTTTGATGCCAGCCACCTTATTACCTGTTATTACCCATCGCTCGTCACTCCACCGCTAGCTACCACTCCATCATTGGCCGCATTGCTGCCCATATGCCCTTCTCAACAACCAACCATGACATTATCATGGCTGGAAATCAGACAGTGCCCTTCCTCTCACATCAACTGCATATGCCTTGAAGATAAAACCTTGGGGGAGACAGAGGGCCCTGAGAAGAGATGGCACACCATGTATGGTGATGAGAGCTGGTGCAGGAAGTGAGTCCCTTCGTATCTCAATAGGCCTTCTCAATGAATTGGACCATAGGTGCATTAGGGTGTTCAGGAGTTTTATCCATTCCATTCAAAGGGCTTTCAACACAATAACCCTTGCCACCAAGCATCAAGGTTCCACCATGAGCTCTACATCTCCAATCAGCTGGGGTATGGAACCACGAAACATGCTAGCAACCATGTTCCCATCGCTCTTCATTATGCCTCCACCTTCCGCTATATTAAAGTAGGAGGATTTTCACTTGCACACCTGAGGAGTTTAAATAATTATCCATCTCTCCTTATCTTATTCCCTCTTTAGCAATGCGACTGCTATAGATGCCACTAGTGATTCCACCACCTTACTCGAGTTTGGCTGCCTTGTCTCCTTCTAATCCCTAGTAGAAGCCAGTATCTTCCTAGAGCATTCCTATACTGGTACCGATACCGATACGTAGCGATATTGGTACCGGTATCGGCTGTACTGGCCAGTACGGGTAAAAATGGTTAGAAAAATTCAGGAAAAATCAGAGAAAATTCAGAAAAAATCAAGAAAAAATGTAAAAAAATAATTAGATATGTGTTGAGTGTGAAAAAGGTGGATTAAGACAAAGAAATACATATAACACATATTAAATGACTATTTTGATACATATTAAATATGAAAAATATTATGCTAATATATTAAACATTTACAAATAATAAATATTAATGAAATCAAATGATCCTTACCCATGAAAAACATAAGTGAGTATACTAGTATGGATAATAACCCGTAGATCCTTTTGATTCATCCTCCGGTTGTTGTTGCTGGTATCCATAATAAAGTTGCAACATATGTTCCCTATATTCACCATAACTAAACAATGATGCAGCCAAGTCGTGCATCCCTCTTTGAATCCTTCTTGGAGTATACGCTTGTTGACTTGTTGAAATTCCAGAATCAGGATGCAAAAAAGCAGCTTGAGGATAAGAAGAAGACCCTGACCCATAACTGCTACTGGGTGGATAGAATTGAAAGTCTTCATTCTCTACTCGATATCTCCAGCTATGCATGCTTGCTTCTTGTTGGCCACCTCCATAACCTGACTGTTGCCCATATTGACCTTGTGAATCATAATCTCCTTAACTTTCATTCTGTAGTCTCCCAGTGTCAATATGTAAGGAGAAAGTAGGTGCATACACTCCGCCCCTAGTAGTAGCACCTGCAGCTGCACCGGCATCATTCCTAGGAGACTGTGCCCCATCATCATCATCATCATCGTCAATAATTAACTTCCTCTTGACTTTGATTGATTTTTTCTTTTGTGATGTATGTTGTTAGTTATCTTTTCCTCTTAAATCTTTTTCAACCGTTCAAATATTCCTTTTCCTTGTGGTGTATGTCGCATATAGATTTGCTTCATCTCATAAATTACAGGGTCGTCTCTGGCAGTTAGATTAGCCCTCTCAAGTGTATATGTATTTCTTCTCAAGAATGATGGTGGCCCAACTATTTTAAGAGTGACTGGCCTGCTATCTGATTCTGAGTGTCTAGCAGGCTCAAGTTCTGTATCAGGTACAAATAAAGGCACATGTTCTCTCTGACTCTGATGCTCATCTGAAGGAGGAGGTGGATTTTCTTTTTGTCTTTTTGATGTTCTTAATTTTGGATCTCTAGCAACAACTCCATCTAGTATGCCCTTTGCCCATTCTGTATCATCGGGATCAAAAACTAGCTCATCGACAATTGCTCGTATCTTAATCCAAGTCTGGGATTGTCATCATCAAATAAGTCTTCCACATCAATTTGGCCAACATCTTTTGCATGTCATGTAGCTCGTTTCTCTCTCAAATGTTGTCTCAATCATATGTTTTTTATCCTCAATCTCATGTTGTAAGGGCAATACACTAATTTCTCCAATCGTTCAGCCTTTAACCGGTTACGAATTTTTAAGTGTACAAGACTGGATGTGCTCCAATTTTTTTCACACTGGCTTGCCGATGTCGTCTGACTCAAAACCCTCATTGCAACGGAAGCCAAAGGATTATAGCACCTAACTCTGTTGTGCACCATTATCCACCACTCAACTGTTCCATCAATAAAAAACAAAAAAATGAATCAATATATGTTCTTCTTTCTTATGCACATATGACTATAATGTAATCACTAAGTATACCTAGGCTCACTTTTTCTACGGCAATTTGCACTTGGTCTTCATTATATGTCTTGAGCCTTAGCCTGTAAGTCTTCATCTACAAAGATAGAATGAACAATTAATATAATTGATGGACTTTTGAAAATACAAGTAACTGATTATATCTTAAAGTCAATTCTTTATATAATTGATGAACACCTGTCTCTCTGCCTCAATTCTATTTTCTACTGTCCTCGACAAACATGCGATCACATTCAGTGTGCTTTAGATCACCTCTCTATCAATGTGCACTTGACGACTGTACATTACTCGAGGATTTAAAAAATAATCTGCATTTAGGTAGATAATTAGTAAATAACAATTTAATGAATAATCTTTCATGCAACGGTACGAGACTTCACTTATCAGCTGCATGCAAGTTGTGGTGTAATGTGTTTTCCCATCTAAGATCAATAAGCTCCCACCACTTCATATAAGTGTTGGGAAATGTTTTTTTGATATACATCTTAATAATGTCAATTGTCTCGTACAAATATCCCATGTAATTCTTATCATCACCATCTATCAATTTTAAGACCTTTACGATGGGTTCCACCAATAATAGATAAGTCTGCATATTGCTCCAATTTTTTTGGTTATCTTTGATTTTTTTCCACTTCAAAATGTTCACATTTAGCTTTAATGGAGGTATTCCTCATATACTCCAAGAACTCCTTCTTATACAAAAAAATCTTGATCTCATTCCTAAATTTGTACAAAGATTCTAATGAAATGAAATTAGATGCAAATCTTGTAGGTCCCGCGCGGATGAGATTTCATCCCCTAGTTGCTTGTTCTCTGAACATGTTCAAGATCCTAGGATGACCATAAATATATTGGGTAATTTTTTTGTGCTATCTTTGCTGTCTTACTTACATCTGGGTCTTTGCCAATGTCTTCAAGCATCAAGTCCAGACTATGCGCTGTACATGGGACCCAATAAAGGTATTTGCGCTTGTCCATTATCTTCTTCCATGTCGCCTTATAACTTGGTTCATTATCAGTAACCACTTGGACAACATTTTTCTCTCCAATTTTCTGCACTATCTGATCCATCAAACTAAATAAATATTTGGCGTTTTTTGAATAGTTTGATGCATCAACATATTTCATAAAAATTGTCCATTCAGTACAATAAACAAGGAAATAATCATGGACTTCTTCGTGGTACTAGTCCAACCATTGCACATAATTGTGCATCCTCTCTCCTTCTATACAGCTTTAAAACTTCCAACTCACTGTTGAACCTCCTCATATTCTCCATCAAGCCTACGTCCATATATGTCTCGACGTGTGGGAACTTTGAACCCACGACCATGATCTGCTATGGCGTCAATTATAAGTTGAAAATAAGGAGACTGAGCAATATGTGAGGGAACACCTGCATGCAAAAACTATTAGCAGATGCTCTTAAAGTATGTCCTGTCGCTTCAGCTGACATTTTTACTCCTCTCATTGCTTGATTTTTGGCTCATTAGAATTTTGCCTTCTAAAAAGATAACTGTCCATAGGACCCACTTGGCCTCTAGCTTGAGTTGTACCTCTTGTTGATGGTCCATCACCTCTCCTTCGGGCTTTGTCTTCTTCTTAGTGCCACAAACTCTCTCTTTTAGCTGCAGTCATTTCAAGATCTTCATCATCATCACTAGAGTCCACAATTTGTTCAATCCTCTGCATCTCACGTAGAGAAATGCCACTGGCCCCAGTATGCATCTGTTGACAGTTGTTTTTTATCCGATCGATTTGTTTCATATTTTTATTTTGGTGGAAGGATTCATGATTGCCCGTCATCAGAATGTTTGATCATTATATGTTTACTCGCTCATGGAGAAGGTTATCTGGATTCTTTTGAATTTGGACTCTTTCCGCCAGTCCTTAGACTGACGTTAATTACATCCACATTGTACTAAAAGAATCGGCATTGGCCCTGATATCATACCGCTGAGACATCGTTCAGAAAGTATAGTGTGGCGTACTTTGTGGGTCTGACCAATCCCCGCATTATAAGAGAATATTGTTCACAAGTACTATTCGAAGTACTATTCACGTAAACTATTCATCGGCACTATTCATGTACCCAATATAGACCTTGGCTCTAGTCGGGTCTATCTTAGAGCATTTGACCATATTTGGATATGATTTAATTCATTTGTTTAATAAAAGGATATTCAGCACGCTGGTCGAGGTGCAGTATCCACATGCGATTCAGCTCCACCGAACCTTCATTATGGACTGTGCCTCATCGGCACACTTTCATTTGTCATTCGGATGAGATCACATGTTATGCACTATTCATCCCCTGGCGACGACTGTCCCGGGTGGGTCCCACAGACAAGCAACGTCTGAGACAGCTTTGCATTTGAAGGAATCAACATATTGATCTTGATCGACGCAACCAAACATGGTGTGCTTCTGGGCTCACTGTTCACCCCTGGCGACAACTGTCCCGGGTGGGTCCCATAGACAGGTAGCATCGTGAGACAATATTGCATTTGAAGGAATCAACATATTGATCTTGATCGGCGTAACCAAACATGGTGTGCTTCTGGGCTCACTGTTCACCCCTGGCGACAACTGTCCGGGACAAGTCCCATAAATGGACAGTGTCGGGCATTAATACGGAGCCACGCATGATGCAGCTCGTTTTCACTTATGCCTTGAATGTGCGTGCTAAGATGCACTATTTGTGCCCTTGGCGACGACTGTCCTGGGCGGATCTTACAGACGGATATGAGCGCAAGGCGATATGACGTTGTGATGTCATTCATGACGATGTCACATTATTACAGGGGCGCACTATTCATGGTGGCGGCGATGCACCATTCATGGCGGCGGCGGTGCACCATTCATGGCGATGACGCACTATACATAGCGGCGGCAATACTATTCATGACGTCGGCGGCGAGACAAATTAGAAGGTTGGCGACCCTCGGACCATGTAGGGATTGGCCGACGATATAATTTCTATGTGTACAGTATCTCGGTGACATTTGTCACTTGTTTGTAACATTGGGCCGAGACGGGTTTGTCTCGACTCAACAGCTTACTATCGTCATGTTGAGACAACCATGGGCCGACAAAGTTTTAATTCAACTTGACAGCTCGCCATCGTTGCATTGAGGTGACGGTGAACTTATGAGGCTATAGTTACGCTTGACGGCTTGTTATCACTGTGTCGAGGCAGCTATAAGCCGACGAGACATTGTTCCATTATATAGCTCGTTGTTGCGCAGGGAGCAGCATCACTCGACGACACACTGCTTGCGCACAGAAGTGGTAACGGGACGACGAGGCTTCAACATTACTCGACGACACATCGCTTGCGCACAAAAATGGTAACGGGGCGACGAGGCTCCAACATTATTCGACGACGCATCGCTTGCGCACAAAAGTGGCAACGGGGCGACGATGCTTCAATATCACTCGTCGACACATCGCTTGCGCACCGAAGTGGCAGCGGGGCGACGAGGCTTTGACATCACTCGTTGACACATCGCTTGCGCACAAAAATAGCAACGGGGGGACGAGGCTTCAACATTACTCGACGACACACCCCTTGCGCAAAGTGGCAACGGGGCGACGAGGCCACTCATCGACACATTGCTTGCATACCGAAGTGGCAGTAGGGCGGCGAGGCTTCGACATCACTCGTCGACACATCGCTTGCGCACCGAAGTGGCAGCGGGGCGGCGAGGCTTCAACAATTATAATCTGATCATATGATTCACTGGTACTGGACGGCATGATTCTGGGTTACGCCGCCATGACTTGGCGGCGTGGCTGATGATCATAGCCACGCTGCCCAGACATGGCGGCATGGTTAAGAATCATAGCCACGCCGCCAAGGCATGGCGGCATGGTTAAGAACCATACCTGGCGGCATGGCTTTACCTTGAGAATAAGAAGCGAGAACTCTTCTTCTTATTAGCCACGAACCAACTAGCCAACATTCCACCTATACAAGGTAGGGGGTAGGGGCTATTTATAGAAATTTTGACTAATAAGGGGTCGCCAAGTGGCGGCTTACAATTGGTCCTTGGAGGCAGGCCATGCCCAGTTGGCAAAGCTCCATTGGTCCACATCTCCTTCCATGCGATTGGTCTACTTGGCACGAGATGGCGATGACAAGGCAATGCTGACGGGGCGATGGAGATCTGCATGGCGTCGCTTCATTGGACCATGCAGACGTGGGTGGGGTCCACATGAGTTCAAAAAATATTTTTTTATAGGCTGCAGCCTCAAAGGTATGCCGCCATGAGTGGGCGTCGGGGCGAGGGGCAGCAACCCCTTTATTGGGCTCTGCCGCCGACAAGGGGCAGCAGACCAAAAGGGTTCTGCTGTCCCCTGTGGGCGGCAGACCCAATTTCTTGGGTTTACCGCCACTTGTGGGCAGCAGACCCAAATCTCTTGGGTCTGTCGCTCACAAGGGGCAGCAGACCCAAAGGGTTCTGCCGCCCACGAGGGGCGGCAAACTTCCTTCAGACGTGCCTTGGGGTGGCGTGGAAAATTTTGTTTTGGACCCCTTTAATTTCTGATTTTGTTTTTAGGTCCATTTTTCTTCATCTTTGGGGGGATTTTTGATGGGGTGCCCTCCATTTTTTGGATTTTGGGAATTGTCCTGCCCTTGAGAAAATTTACTGTCCACAAAGTGCCCCCTACGAGCCATTTGCCAAGAGCGGCAGCCGGGGATAGTGGCTCGTGCATTTGACATCTTGCCCTCGTTTGTTTGAACTCCACTGGGCTGCCATTTGAATCTTCTTCGGTGAGTGGCTTTGTGAATTTAATGCTTTCCCAGGCGGCGTGGCAGTGGCTTGTGGCTATGTCGCCAAGTGGTGGAGGCGGAGCTTGAAGTCATGCCGCTGAGGCTTGGCGGCGGAGCTTGAAGACCTGACGTCATGCTACCGAGGCTTCGCAACGGAGTTTAAAGTTATGCTGCCAAGTCTTGGAAACGAGCCTGAGGCAATGTTGTCAAGGCTTGGAGGCGGAGGCTTGATGCCGTACTGCCAAGCACTGGAGTTTGAAGTTATGCTGCCAAGTCTTGGAAATGAGCATGATGCAATATTGTCAAGGCTTGGAGGCGGAGGCTTGATACCGTACTGCCAAGCGCCAGGGCGAACTTGATGCTTTGTTGCTCGAACTTGGAGGCATAGATTGCGCCGTCAAGTCTTAGAGACGAGCTTGATGCGATGTCACCAAGGCTTGGAGGTGGAGGCTTGATGCCGTACCGCCAAGTGCCGGGACAAGCTTGATGCTTTGTTGCCCGAACTTGGAGGCGTAGATTGTGCCGTTAAGTGTTGGAGACGAGCTTGATGCGATGTCACCAAGGCTTTGAGGCGGAGGCTTGATGCTATGCCGCCAAGTGTCGAGACGAGCTTGATGCTTTGTTGCCAGAACTTGGAGGCGTAGATTGTACCGTTAAGTCTTGGAGACGAGCTTGATGCGATGTCAGCAAGGCTTGGAGGCGAAGGCTTGATGCCGTGCTGCCAAGTGCCGGGACGAGTTTGATGCTTTGTTGCTCGAACTTGGAGGCGTAGATTGTGTCGTCAAGTCTTAGAGACGAGCTTGATGCGATGTCACCAAGGCTTGGAGGCGGAGGCTTGATGCCGTGCCACGGAGTGCCAGGACGAACTTGATGCTTTGTTGCCCGAACTTGGAGGCGTAGATTGTGTTGTTAAGTCTTGGAGACTAGATTGTGCCGTTAAGTCTTGGAAACGAGCTTGATGCGATGTCACCAAGGCTTAGAGGCGGAGGCTTGATGTCGTGCCGTCAAGTGTTGGGACGAGCTTAATGCTTTGTTGCTCGAACTTGGAGGCATAGGCTTGACATCGTGCCGCCAAGTGCCTGGGCGAGCTTGATGTTTTGTTGTCCGAACTTGGAGGCGTAGATTGACGTCGTTCCGCCAAGTGCCGAGGCAAGCTTGATGCTTTGTTGTCCAAACTTGGAGGTGTAGGCTTGACGTCTTGCCGCCAAATGCCAGGGCGAGCTTGATGCTTTGTTGCCCGAACTTGGAGGCGTAGATTGACGTCATGCCGCCAATTGCCGAGGCAAGCTTGATGCTTTGTTGTCCGAACTTTGAGGTGTAGACTTGACGTCATCCCGCCAAATGCCAGGGCGAGCTTGATGCTTTGTTGCCCGAACTTGGAGGCGTAGATTGACGTCGTGCCGCCAAGTGCCGGGGCGAGCTTGATGATTTGTTGCTCGAACTTGGAGGCATAGGCTGACGTCGTGCCGCCAAGTGCCGCGGCGAGCTTGATACTTTCTTGCCCGAACTTGGAGGCGGTTTTGTGAATATACTGTTGTAAATTCTCGAACTTCGAAATTGTAATATGACAATTTATTTATTGATGCAGATTTTTTTCCTCTGCTTTCCCCATCATGTCTCATTCTCAGACCCTTGATTCTGATGAAGCAGGACCCTCGCATGATCGGGAGCGACCTTCCGCTGACTATCAGGAACGCAGTAAGGGAAAGTCTGTCTACCGACAACATAGTGCAGAAGAGGCCGGGAGGGCTGATAGAAGTGTTTCTCCTCCAAATCCTAGACGAAGGACACAATGTAAAGTGTGTTGGCTAAGGGCCTCTATGCCACCCTCTATAGCTCGACTAATTACATCGGAGGAGATAGAGCATCTGAATTTGGGTTATACTTCTATAGCTCGAAGCGGATCAGAATCGCCTCTGGAGAGTTTTGCGGTGATTTATATGTTGATGCTCAAAAGGTATGCCCCAAAAACTTGTGACAGAGTTGTGACAAGCTTCTATGTTGATGCATGGAGATAGCATGTTGATGCAAGCTTGTAGTCTCTATGACTGCATCATGAGCATCTTCTATCTGCTCAAATGATGTTGTTGCAAATATAATGTAGTGATTTATATGACAGTGCCATAAGAACCATGATGTGACCTTTGCGAAGTTGTAGATATGATATGCAATCTTGTATGATGGTGTCACAAAACTAGGCGGGGTATATGATGAGGTCAAAAGGGGAATGCTGCAAAGCTCGTGATAGTAGTGCAGATATGATGATCAACCTTATGCGGTAGCACTTTTTAAGTCATGCGACACATATAATGACACCATGAGTATGACTGCATCACGATCATACTTCAAGGGCTGGTTTGTTTTGAGGATTAGGAATTCCGGATTTCTTGTTCCCGGATCTCTTATTACTAGAATAAGAAGAATTTACTTTGGGTGGAATTAGTAGTTCACGGAATAACTAGTTCTTGCCTTTTATATGGAATGAGTTATTCCACTTATTCAAGGAATAACGCGTCCGCGCTCCCAAACCGAATAAGTGGAATAACGCGTCTTGTTCGACCCTTATCCTGCAAACAAACCGGCCCCAAGGGAATAAAGGCTCCAGGTAGCTGTAGATTTTGGATTCTTTAAAGAGATAAAGGCTCCAGGTAGCCACGGACTTTAGATGCTTCAAGGGGATAAAGGCTCCAAGTAGCCATGAACTTTGGGTTCTTTAAGGGAATAAGGATTCTAGATAGCCACAGATGTTGGTGTTCAAGGGGGTAAAGGCTCGAAAAAGCTATGAACTTTGGTCTTCAAGGGGTAAAGGCTTTGGTAGCCATGAACTTTAGTCTTCGAGGGGGTACAGGCTCCAAGTAGCAATGGATTTTGGTCCTCGATGGGGTAAAGGCTCCAGGTAACAATGGATTTTGGTCTTCGAGGGGGTAGAGACTTTAGATAGCCATGAACTTTGGTCTTCGAGGGGGTAAAGACTCCAGGTAGTCATGAACTTTTAGGCTCCTAAGATACAATAACTCTTGGGGGCCAAGGACTTTAAGGATACAATGGCTCGTAAGGGCCAAGAACTTCAAGGACATGGCTCGTAGGGGCCAAGGACTTCAAGGATACAACGGCTCCCAGGGGCCAAGGTTTTTAACTTGTTAGACGGGTTTTTGCCAAAGCTAGCCCCTTCTTACTTTTGCTTGTGCATCTTTGCAGGTTTTCGCACAGCAGGGTTTCTCATTTTTACTTGAGACGTCCTTTCGGATTTTCACCTCAGTCAAATTTCAGACCTTTTAGCCTTTAATTGGTTCCTTTTCTGAGGGAAAAGCGAATCAAGTCCATCAGGACATCTTGTTTTTGAGCCCCTTCTTCTTCTTTTTTGAACAAGTGGTTGGATTTCTTTTTATTTATTTTCTTTTGTTCGGTAGGGAATTATGGCTTCCCTGAGGGCCAAGTGAATAAGGCTTTGACTAGAAAGGACTTCTTATGTAGGAAGATTTTGGGGTTATTCAAGGATATGAAGGTTCCAAGTAGCCGCAGCTTTTTGGGTTTTCAAGGATACGAAGGCTCCTAGTGTCCAAGGATTTGGGCTTTCATTGATACAAAGGCTCCAAGCAGCCATGAATTTTGAATATTCATAAAAACAACGGCTCCAAATAGCCATGGACTTTCGAGTCTTCGAGGATATAAAGACTCCCAGTAGCCGAAAAGGGGTCTTTAGGCTTTCAAGGATACAAAGGCTTATAGTGGCCGAAAGGTTCTAGTACTTTCGAAGATACAAGGGCTCCAGTGGCCAAGGATTTTAAGGTTTCAAGGATACAAAGGTTCCTAGTGGTTAAGAGGTTCTTAAGATCTCAATGATATAAAGGCTCCCAGAGGCCAAGAATTTTGGGTGGATTTCTATTGTAGTGATAGCGAGTTAAAACTTCCCTAAGGTTCACTTTGTTTGCAGAATAGCTTAAACCAGAATAAGGTTTTGGGGATTTCTTAAACCAGAATAAGAAGTATTTTGATTTGGTAAGTTGTTGGTATTCCACCCATAATAAGGAGAATTACACTATGTTATTCCAAGTGATTTGGTAGGAATAAGTGGAATAAGGAGTGAAATAAAGAGTAAAATTGGGGAATTAGGTATTCCAGGTAGAGTTAGGGGAGTTGGGAGAATTAGGCATCCCTTCGATCAAATTAGAATAGGACCTTTATACCAGTTATTCCGGTCTTATTCCGCAAACAAAGTAAGCCTAAAAGTTAGGTTTTGTTGATTGGTGACGAAGCCTAGCTCAATGGTTGAGAAATTAGTTTTCCTAATGGGCCAAAGAATTTTTCCGTAAAGGATTGTTTGTTTCCTTTGACAGAGTGAAGAATTGACCTCTTCGCACTCGCATGAAGTCGAAAAAACATTGTCTTTGGCGATTCTGACGTCCACTTGACTTTTGTCGGAAATAATCTTAAAGGCCTTCCAGAATGTTGATGAACAACTTCGGGTGGAGCCTTTATTTTTGATAAGCTTCTCTGGACTTTCTCGGCTTCAATTCTCAGACCTTTGCAATGGTACAATTCTTTTTTGCTACTTCCTTCCTTTTTTTTTCCTTTCATAATTCATGCTTCATAGCATATACATGGCTTCATGTGTCTTCTGTTTAGTGGTAGGGAAGTAAAATTTCCTTTATGATCTACTAATTTGTAAGCACCGCTTCTGCAAGTATCTTGGACTACGAAGTGGTCGACCCATTTTGTGTAAATTTCTTTCTGGGCATAAATGTCATGATGTCTTTTTGTTTGGCTATCCTTATATGCTTTTTCTTTCATGAGTTTGTCAAAGGATCTTGACATGTTTACAGGTGTTGATAGGCCGCAATCTTCCACCCTCCGAATTGGGTAATTCTTCATAATGTTTTTTTTCTTTACAGTCCCTAATATAGAGTCGCATGTCTGCTTCATGCATTTTTTATACCCCTAGTCTTGGTTTTCTTTTTTTTTTACCCCTTGACGATTTTGCTAACAAGTTGCATTAGAATTTGGCCTCCATTTTTTTTAAATGACATACCATCGTTGAATGTGACTTGACTAGGCATGCCAATCTTGTATGTGACATTTTGTCAGGTGAAACATGACACTGTCTTGTCGGTGACTTCCTTCAAAGGGACGACTTGGGCCCAAGATAGTGACATAAGAGGACCCGCAATGTTCTTGCCCCATTGTGCATAAGACCATGTAGGTGTTGTTGGAGATAGCTGATTTGGCGGTCTTCTTGGGATTGGCCAATTGCTTCACTTTGAGGTTAGCTTTTTGCAAATTGCTCACAACCTACAAACACTATTTAGCCAAAAGAAAGCCTTAGCTTTGATGTTGGTCTCCATTTTTTGAGTCAGATCGGTAGGCTTCGCATATTCCACAACAGACCTCCTTCACCTTTCTTTTTTGAGCTTCCTTCGACAAGAGTCATATTGGGAGAACTGATTTCCTGTCTTCAGGCACTAGTTAAAATGAAGCTTGATTGGTTTGCTCATAACAGTTGGATCCATTCTTCCTTGTCATATTGTAGCCAATTTTTTTTCATTTTGATAGTTGGGACATCCTTGTCATCCTCTGCTGCTTTGCCTTTTTCTCTAGTTCCTTGATTTAAATACTTTTGGACCATTCTTATGGTTTGTTATGTCGAGCAGTAACATTCTTTCACCATGTTTTCCACTTCTCACTTAAAGGACAATTTCAAAGCCGTTGCCAATTTGGCTAAGGCCTCAGCTTGCACATTTTGACCTCCTTTTGACATAGTCTATTTTGGAGATGTACACAACCTTTTGCCAATGATGAGTCATCCACTTTGGCTTTTGACTTCGAAGGTCCCCAAGATTTGTTGCATGATCAAGAGCAAATCTCCGTAGACTTAGCTGCCTTGAACATTAATTTTCTAGGAGGCTTTGCAAGCCAATTATTAGGGCTTCATATTTTGTAAGTGACTCCATAGTGTAATGTGCCATCATTTGGTATGATGATGATAAAGCCTACCTAGCTTGTGTTGTTGTTGCACCCTCAACCATTATAATTGTTCTTGATGTACCGTCGAGGCACATTGCCAATCTTTGAGTGTAGTTTGTTGTGCTTGTGGTATTTCTTGCACGGGGAGGACTTCTTCATCTGGCATGTTAATATTCAAGGGAGAGTTCTTTAGGAGTTGGATGAGCCTGTCAGAAATTTTGCCGTGCCTTGGTGATGTCAATCTTTCTGAGTAGGGTCCATTTCTCCATCCTTCTTGATAAGACTAGTTGCCGAAGCAAGAACTTAAGCAAATCGAATCGTAGCATAAGTTGGACTTCGTAGGCTGGGAGGTAATGCCTCGGTTCTTTTCCTTTTATTTTTTTGACTCTAGAAGCCAATGCCCACCATATCTTCACCATGGGAGAGTATTGTTTTTTTTTTTTTTTGGTTCCCCCAACATCTTGTTAAGGTAATATAGGAGTTGCTCTTTGCCCTCTTTGCTTACTTATGCTAGCTTGCATTTGATGGCCGCCCGAGTATTAGAAAGCTAAGCAAACGTTCTTTTATTTTATCAAGAGTACTTGTCACTTTTCATTCCATGTAGAGGAGCTCCTTTCCTTGTCAAGTTGGAAGAAAGACTAGCATTCCTTGAACAAGACTGAGATAAACTTCTTGTTGGAGACAAGCTTGTCTTGAAGGGTTTTGAGCTTTGTAAGATTTTTTTTTTTTGTGAAGGGAGAAACTCCTCATATAGATCATTTTCAGTTCCTTAATGTGACCCATGAGCTCAAGGAATTTGCTAATCAATACACCAAATGCGCATTCAATGGCATTCAATGGGATTCATCTTTAAGTGATGTTGCTACAACCATTTGAAGACATTGGACATGGCCCAAACTCCAGCATTTTTAAGGCTGAAGGCATTCTTTTGTGTATTTGCAAAATTCCTTTTAGGCTTGAAAGGCTGAACAGCTTTTTTGGGACCTCCTTTGTACTACTTTCTTCTTTTCATAAATGGAATAGTGACTATTAGTCACCTTCTAAAAAAAAGGCTGAACAGCTTCTGCACCTGACAACCATTCCTTTCTGATTTTTAGCCTGAAGGATAATGACTTATGGCTTTTGGTAACATCCATCATTGCCTTTGCATCTAGCAGTGTGAAATTGTCTTCGGGGTAAGCCTTATTTAGGTCCTTGGAGTCGATGAAGGAATGGACCTATCTTTTTCTTCTTCTTCTCTTGGCTGGTGCTATACTAACCTTCCGTATGGGATGTGTGCATGTTTTGATAAAATAAACCTCATGCATTTCACCAATTTTAGTATTCGCCTTCATTTCCAATTTTATTGACGGTTGAAGTAAAAGCTGCTCTTGCCCTTCTGCTTTCCCTTTTATTGAAAAACTGGGTGAGGACCTTCTGCTTTCCCTTTTATTGACGGTTGAAGTGTTAGAGCTGCTCTTGCTCCTCTGCTTCTTCTATGACTGAAGCAAAAGTCAACAATGTCGTCTTCTTCTCCATTCGAAAACCATTCCTTCAATGCTTCTGCACTGTCGTGTATCAGGCTTGGGCTGTCAGCGAAGAACAATTCAATTTCTGACACAATATCATTAAGTTGACCGAAAGTTTTGACAGTTGCATCGATCAACTTCTTCTTGATTTCTGGCTTTAGACCTAGTTTACATAGCCTTACAGCATCTTCACATGCTAGTGGATTGTCACTCCTCATGCTAAGTTCATGCCACCTTTTGACATAGTCCATTGTAGACTCATTTTTACTTTATTGTAACTAAATCTGCAAGAGTGACTTTCTGCTCTGATATCTTGAAGCGGTCGAGGAACGTCTTTTGCATTTCATCCTAATTTGCAATAGAATTTGGCTTCAATTTTGCATACCATTGGAATGCAATCCATGTTAATGATGTCTAGAAGTATTTTAAGAGATATGACTCATTAGTTGCCAATTCTACCAGGCCACTCATATAATGAGCAATGTGCTCATGAGCAGAGCCTTCCTCGTTGAACTTGGTGAATTTGGGGGGCTTTTTATAATTTATAGGAAGCTTCTTGAATAGATGGCGAACGGGAAATGACACTTTGTATAGATTGAAGGTGATTGCACCCTCATCAAACTCGGACATTTTCAACAAGTTGCTCTATTATGTGTCTTTGTGATGATGCAACCCCTTTGACAAATGCATAAAAATTTTGGGCATTGTGGGTTGCCTCCTCACCCCTAGTCTCATAGAGATTTTCAAGAGAGAAGTTCGTTTCAGCAACATGTTGCCTAACTACGGCGGCTAGTGGAAGATTATTGCTAGCATGTGCTCTAGGTGGGAGCGAATTTGCTGGAGGTGCTTGTGGTTGTCCTTGCTGCTGCTCTCATTTTTGGATAAAGACTAAAAGTAAGGCTCTAAATTGTTGATTTTCTTGCCGCATTTCCTCTATAGTTTGTGCCTGGGGTAGACTTTGAAGTAATTCTCATTTTGCCCTTCATTTCGAACATTTACGACATTGACACCATTTTCAGGAGGCAGGCCTGCATTTGTGTTCCTCTAGCCCAACCAGCGGATGGCTCGCTCCACCTGAAGCGTTATCAGCTCATTTCATTGTGTGGTGTTGGCAATTCTTGAGGATCTTCACCTAGAGTTGCACATTGGTTGTTGGAACTAGTAGGATAGCATGTGTACATGCAAAGGTTGTTGTCTGCTATCTGTGTAGTTCATCTTCTCTTTTGCGTTGGGTACCAAGCAGCACCAAACTTTTCAAAAATCGACATTCTTGGATTAAGTGATTGTTGATTTACATCATCTTGCCCCCATGCAGTAGGGTGATTTATTGGCTTCCTTTCTCTATAAATCGGTTTCCTCTTTTGACCTCGAAGGGATGGAGGTTCAAGAGCTGGGTAAGTGAATTGCTCCACTTGCACTTCTTCTTGTTGTTGTTGATGATGCAATGGTTGTTGTGGATCTTGTGAGTGTAAAGCAACCCCTTCCTTGTGAATTTTGCAGGCATTTTCCTTAGTGTTCCACCTCCTTTGGAGGTAAGGATTCTTACTTCCTACTAGGTTGCCCCCTTTCTGCAATGGACACCTAAGTTCATGCTTTTGCCCCCGGTGAACAGGGACCTTGGTGGCAGTCTTCCTGAATTCTTCCTTATTCTGGCAAACTTTGGATAATATCCCGAATCGATTCTTTATAGGAACTGTAGGGACCATGGAAGGCAGGATCGGTCTATCTTGATCCGGATCGGCTGATTCGGATCGGGATCGGCCGGTGCCGATCCGGCCGGAATCGGCCGATCCTGGCCAATTTGGGCCACTTTTGGCTGATTCCAGCTGATCCAAGGTAGATCCGAATTGGGATCGGTGGGTCCCGATTCGGCCGGCCGATCCGATCCGGAATTCCCTGGTAGGGACATAGCGGACTTTTGGCTTGGTAAGTTCTCCCTCATTCACGTGAATGTATGGGTTATCCGCCAAAATGATCTTGGTAAACTTGGATGACATTGCAGTAGGAGTCTTCTTATTTCCTCTTTGAGCATGCCCCTTGTTGCACGAGGAGGCTGATGAGATGCTTGCATTGTTGTTATTGAACCTCCGAATAGTAGCCTTAGTAAGGTTTCTCTTTTTGGCATAAGGAGAGCTACGTCTTTCTTATGCTTGGAGATGGCTTCGGTTGTTGGAACAACCCCCAAGAAGTATGGAGACCCAACAACAGCAGGAAAGTCACCAAACCGTATCAGCCTGGAGAGATAGCCACATTGCACATGGATAAGAACCACCAACGGGCCAAAAGTTACTTTAGTTGTTGCCACCATCGATGAAGCAGTGATTTTGAATTTTGCACAAAACATGGCGAAGTTAGCAACTTCGTGGTAAGGGCATCATTAGACAGAGAGATGAAGGGAAGGAGAGGTCCCACTGGGCGTGCCATCTGTGGGTTTGTTTCCCTTATAAGATTTTTATTTTGGGGTAGACTTTGAGAACTTAAGATGAGTCTTCAAAGAGTCTAGAACTTTGGATCAGTCATTGATCTATGAATTTGACCTCTCCTCACTGACCGTGGCCAGTGTTAATTACGTCAATCAACGATTGGCAACCAAGATTAACGGTCCAGTGATGCCCATTAAAAATCACGCACTAATGCGACACAAGTTTTGATGAATAAGTCGAAACAAGACTAGTCATGAAAAGGAACTTTGGAAAAAATCAATTACATTACTTTAAATGTCTTGGTATCCTTAGAGGACACACATTAGCATGACATGTTCATTGCATTCCTTTTTGGATCATTAAAGGGTTCTTAAAGGATGCGTATTGCATGATGTGCTTTAAAAAAAACCCTTAAAGGATACCTAGAGGATAGACCTTTGAGTGATATGATAATGATGTTCCTCCTAGGATCCTTAAAGGTGTACACCTAAGGGATCTTTAAAGATTAAAGGATAGTCAAAGGAAGTATAATAAATCCCTTAAAACCCTTAAAGGATGCTTAAAGGGTGCTTTGATAGGATGTGTCCACATAGTTTCCTCAAAGGACATAATTAAGTCCTTTGTCCCTTAAGTATCCTTAAGGTAGAATCCTTAAAGAGTCATTTAAGCCAACCTTTATGTTCAATTAGTTTCATCATGGTTCGAGGATAGTGCGGCCCATTAAGAATCCATCAGAACCTAATTTAATTGAACACACATGCATAATAAGTTCAAATGATTCACTTTATTAAACTTGATGCATTACAAGGTACATCAGGACTTGATTAATAGGAATAATGATCACCCATTTAATCATGAGTCATACAAAGGATTGGTCATTCAAACGATATGAATGAATCAAAATCGGTCACTCAAACAATATGAGTGAACCATTTAATATCAAAAATGATCATTCAAATAATATGAATGAATCACCTAAGTCTAAAACCTTTCTCCTCTTTTAGAGCAATGAGTGGACAACGCAGGGATTTCTTCAAGATCTTCACAAAGCGTCGTCTTCGCCTCCAAAAAAAGAAAAAAAAAGTCCTTGCAGCAGTACTCCCTTAGGGTTTTTATAGTGGAGGCAAAGTGGCCACCGGTATGACTGTTGGTGGGAGCCCCCACCGGTGGCTTCCCTCCCATTCATTTTAAATTTTGAGGGAGAGAAGAGAGAGATGAGCGAGAGCATGAGAGAGAGAGAATGGGGAGCCGGTGGGGGGTGCCATTGGTGGGAGACCCCCCCCCCCCCCCCCCCCCCTCTTTCTTTTCTTCTTTCCTTCTCCCCTTCTTTTTCTTCCTTTTTTGGGAAAGACACCCCCCACCGGTGGGGGGGTGTAAATGTGGCTAGTGGAGGGGACCAAAGGGGTAGAACACCCCCCCCCCCAACCGGCTCTTCTCTCTCTCTCTCTCCTTTTCCTTTTTTTGTTCTCAAAAGACCCCCCCCCCAACCGGTGGGGGGTCTTTTTTTATTTTTATTCACCCTTCTTTCTTCCTTTTTTTTGCTTTCATGCCACTGTAAGGAAAAAATCATACTCAACACCTTCCCATGACATTGGAGGCAGTTTCAAGGCTCCACTTATGGAAAATGGGGGAATCTTCTTCCTTGCACATTATTCCGTCCCGTCCCCTTACTTTCCTCTACCATTTCCTCTTTGCTCGTTCATCCTCCATGCCCAGTTCGTCTTTCTTTCCAATCATCACGAGAGTGGCTGTTCCTTAACTAACATTACCAGCTCTATTAAAATGCACAGAGTTAACTAATGCTTCATTTATTATTTGGATAGACCTTTCAGTAGCCAAGTTCTTTACAAAACATGCCTTTTCATCAGAAAGAATATTTTCAAAATCATAGTCTTTATTCTATTTTCAATTATGTCAGCCTGCTAAGTGCAAATTTTGAGGAACAGTGATAGCTTTAGTAGATGATAAGTCTTCTGTTACTGTCCCAGACTCATTAAATTGTATGCTCGAGTTTCTAATAGAATGTTATTGATCATTTCTCCCTTCATCTAATTTAGATTTGCAAAGTTTTGTGGCATTGTAACTGCTGAATCATTTGCGGCATCTGCCATGGGCTTAACCGTAGGAGCTATGGTACCGACAACTGAAGCAGCAATGGCTTTGGGGCCATCCCTTATGACTGTTTTCATTGTGTTTGGAGGCTACTACGTGAATGCTGAAAATACACCATTGATCTTCCGTTGGATCCCCCGTGTCTCTCTAATAAGATGGTAAGTTTGTAAAGATGGCTTTTTTAGTTTAACAGTGCTTTGTTTTGTAAAGATGGCTTTTTTAGTTTAACGGTGCTTTGTTTTGTAAAGATGGTAAGTTCTGTTGTTGTTTTGTTTCAGGGCCTTTCAAGGACTATGCATCAATGAGTTCAAGGGCCTTGAGTTTGAGCATCAGCACTCATTTGACATTCAGACTGGGGAACAGGTCAGTAATGATGATTTGCTTTTCCGAACGTGAATGGTTCCCTTGTTGTAATTAAAAACTAACAAATTAATGCATTGAATTGAGCTTCATATTTTACTTGCCTGATGCTAGAGGAAGGGCAACTGTATAGAGATATGGCACCAACAGAAAAGAAGTGCCCTTTTGAGAACAGGCTATTGGACTGCACTCGGAACAGATTTCGATTTTCATATCTACTCTTCACACACACACACACACACACACATATATATATATATATATATATATATATATATATATATATATACTTACTGTTAAAAAATGAAGTTACACTTTTGTCTATCTTATTTCTGCATTTTTAGTAACCTTGTTGCATGTCAATTGTTGCAAAAATGCCCCTGCTGTTGCCGTCGGTTAGACATCTCTTATTTAACCTAGTTAAACTTTAAATAAAATTGAAAAGGTCTAAAATACCCTTATTCTTTATTCAACTCCTTTTCAATCTTTCTATCTCTCTTTCTCTCTCTTTGGCACTTTTTTAGGGATATTTTTGTCCAAACATTAAATTTAATGGTTAAAAACAGAATATTTGTTGTATCCTTAATGGAAGTTAACTGTAGGAGCATTTTTGCAAGTATTGCGATGCAGTGTGGTTATCCTGATAGATGGATAGATATAGATATAGATATAGATAGATAGGTAGATAGATACACACACACATGAAGAATGTTGTAGTGACATTTTACTACAGTGGATGTGGTTTGACCGCACGCACCATTTTCAACTCCGTCCCAATATCAACAAAAAAAAAAACAAGTCAAACTTTTAAATATTCAATTTCCCCCTTAAGGTTATTTCCATCCCTTGGGGCCTTATTTTCACCGTCCGATCGTGAAACCCAATCGTAGCCGTTCATTGGGTACATGCAAATCTGATTTTCAAAAAATCATAAAAATAGTAAAAATAAAAAATTCGTCACATTATCCTTAGGATTGTTCCCATCTTTTGGACACCAATTTGCTTGCACCCGTTTGGACAACTACAATCAAATCGGATATGATCGGATACTGAAAATTAACCTCCAAGGAATGGAAATTACCCTAGGAGGGATAATTGAATATTTAAAAATGTATGATGATTTTTATTTTTTTTAACAGGGGGATGTGGCCAAACACAGTGTGCAGTTTTGACTGCACAAATGCAAGAAACACACCAGAGAGAGAGAGAGAGAGAGAGACTAGGTTGCAACAAATTTGTTTGGACTTTTAGTAGAGTCTATTAGAGCACGATTGATCCTGAAAGTTAATGATTGGAAAAAATAGCATGTCATATAATATTAACTTATTTGGTAATGTAGAACTTTAACAATAGATCATCCTTATTGGGTCCATACAAAAAGCTTTTGATTTTAGGAAGATATGAGGATTCTTGGGTTGTGTCCAATGTAGTAACCCATAACAATTTTATATGTGGAATTTTTGGATTAAATGTTGCAGTGTAGTGACTTGGGATCACCTGATCTTTGGCTGCTGCATTTCAAATGCCAATTAGGTCGGTCTCAAATTTGATCCTTCAACTTCATGTATCACCAATGGTGGTGATCTAACATGCATTTTGCAGTGGTTAAGTCAACCAGTGTTTTCGATCTATCCATATAAAGAATGTGCCTCTCCACTGAATTGAAAGCAATAGGAGAATAGATACTTGATTTCCAAGATTAACTATTTCCCTGCATGAGTTTTAGATGTGCTGATGAGAGGACCATCCAAGAACTATTTAAGATACTGAGGTCCAGCTACTGATTTAGGGATGGACACTGACCTCTGATTAACATGATCAAGTGAGAAAACCTTCACAACATAGAATACCATTGTGGTTTTTCCTGACTTATTGAGGTGGGGCCATGGCTCTATGCATTGTTGTCAGTTGTCATGGAATGATCAGCAGAGTTTGAATAGACTGGATCTCAGTAGCCCAGAGTAGAAACAGGATAGGTGTCAGGAACAAGGTTTTTTTTTTCCTTTTGGAATGTGACTAAGGTATTGGGACCTGGAGCACATTAGATGGCAAAATGAGTTAGGACTAGAAACAATATATGGATGAATCTAGGCAGTTGAGTCTAATGCCATTAGTTTAATCTCATTTGTGCTTCAAACTCGATCGTTATCTTTGTTTCAAAGAATAATTGAATCTGACTCTGTGCAGGCACTGGAGAGGCTCTCATTTGGAGGAAGTCGGATCACAGATACTCTGGCGGCTCAGGGTCGGATACTTATGTTCTGGTATTGGACCACATACCTCCTCCTTGAGAAGAACAAGCCGAAATACCAGCAGCTTCTGCCACCAACGCAGCTCCAACAGCCAGGGCAGTTAAAGAGTGCCTAGTTATCACTCGGGTTCACCAAGTTGCTGTATTTGTACAAGGTCTGGATGCCAGAAAGTGATGCACTAGTATAGAACACTTAGTTTCCTGCTTGAAGGGCAAAGTCTGGGACATTTTACCAATTGTCGACATGTCTGCTGTTGATTTTGATTTTAATTTCACAATCGAGGAGTTACCATGTTCACTATCTGAACGACAAATTGTCTAGGGAATCATCTGTTGGTAGCGGATTGTGACAAGGCCAATCTGAATTTGCTTGGATGCTTGATGATTAAAAAAAAGAAGGGCTACTTTGTTGCCAAGGTGGTTTTTTAAAAAAAATGAACAATGCCACCTATTTATTTTCGTCACATTTTATTTTCATCACAAGTGACAATAAAATGTTCCTTGAAATATAGACGTATATAATATTAGTGGGTTAAGTTATAATACACTCTAGAAGGGGATGAATAAGGTGCCTATGGAAACTAACATCGGACGAATGGTTGATGGCAAATTGTGTTCTGTTGGTGGTAGTACTAGGGATGCAAATGATAATTGATAGTCCAATTATGTGACTGTCAGCTTATACGTTAGTTAATGGATAGTCTTTTTAAATTGATAGGCATAAAGGATAAGATAATGGATATAATTTTTTCTAATTGAATACATATGTATGGTACACTAAGATCTAATTATCCCGTTGATTATTAATTTATAGGATATTTAATGTGGAGTATTTTTAAACCAATAACGGATATGATTATAGATTCATCTTAGATCCGCAATGGATCCGATCCATTTGCATCCCTAGATGGTATTACAGGAGCAATGGGGCACACCTTTATGAAGCGCATTAAAATAGCAATCTTGTCAGCCGTTATGGTTTTTTTTAGCTGGGAGCTTGATTTGTCCATTACATCTTATGTTAGTCCCTAACATTAGTGATCCTCATGAATTGTTAATTCTCCACACAAACAGTTCGGACAATTTGCTGTTCATTCTCTATTTTGCCTTTAAGATTTTAACCGGAATAGGAGGAAGATGACCTTCAAAATCATACATTGTTGAACATCCTACGTGCATAATTCTCTCTTGAAGTTTTGCAAATAACCTCCTAGAGAATCTTGTATATGCAGAAAACCCTCGTGTACTATGCATATGTGCAAAAAAATTCCCCTATACAATCACTGTATATGTGAAAATCCCCTATCATCAAGCAGAAAACTCCTGTAAATGTGTATATATGAGAGACCTCCTATACAATTATTTTAAATGTAGAAAGCCTCATATTGGTCAAGTTATCATCACTCACATCACTTAAAAAGAACTTATAGGGTGTTTAGTTACAGTTTTTTCCCTTCTTTTTCTCCTAAATTTTATTTTGAAAACAAAGTAAGACTCGCATCCTATTTGGATTCTTCTGTTCTATTTTTAAGGGAGAGGATCGGAAGAGATAGAATCTTCATATAGTTCTTTCAAAATAAAAATATCTCAATCCTTGTTTTTTCCCAAAAGAGATCCATCACGGCCTCATTTCTTCTATAACTACTCCACTTTTCTCTCTCTCTCTCTCTCTCTCTCTCTCTCTCTCTCTCTCCCTCTTTCTCTCTAATGACTCACCTCCATAACTTACTCTCTCGCATACATTGTTACACATGTCCACACCCCCTCCCTCTCTCTCACACACACCCACACATGTTGCCTAAACTATGGAGAGCGCAGAGGGGGTGAATGGATTATCAAAAATTAAAGCTCTAAAAGTACTACGAAAATTAAAAGCTAATCGCACACCAGGGGGAAGAAATAAGACACAATCACATAAGAATATAGGGTTTATACTGGTTCAGTCTATCTAGACCTACATCCAATCCTCCAGTAATCCTCTTAAGAGTTCTACTAACATAAGGTACAAACTCATTGTAGGTTAAACACAAAACATGCAACCCCAACCTCAACTGGTCCTCTTTTCAATACAATGAAGAGAAAACAACACTGTCCTGCACAACTGCAGGCCCTCTCTTCTAACAAACAGGAAGAGAAAAATAGAAAACAATATAGGAAACATTGAAATAAAGGATGCCTTATAAAATGTAAGTGTTCTCAGAGGAACATAACAAGATCATGACAGAAAAATAATATGAAACAAGTAACACTAGTCTTGATCAGCTTGAAGATCTCTAAGAGCTTCTGTGTGCACAGGAAGGAAGCTCAACATTACGCCCCATCACTTTTACAATCTATTAATGAATTTAATTTAATTTAATTTAATTTAGATCAATTAATTAATTATGAGAGTCTATTAGTAAATTTAAGTAAATTGATCTAATCTAATTAACCTAATTATGAAAGTCCATTAGTCTAATTATACTACAAAGAATAGCCTACTAATTTAGTTCAAATTTTGAATGATGCATTAGATAGAAACATAGTAAAATAATGACAACTTTTTGTAGAAACTTATGATTAAGGCATAATTGGTATTATTGGAAAGAGCATAAAAGGATATGTAACCTTTTAGAAGACTATTGTTATTAATTCAGATATTTTAGAGGTCAACAATATCGATGATCATTTTTAGAAAAGGTTGTCCATAGAAAATAAGTCCTAATTAGACTAAGATTTGAATTAAAAAATAAAAGATGACATAATTAAAATTAACCACGACATGAAAAATTATGTATAACATATTTGACATGAATAAGAAGTAGAACATAATACATTTGAATATAATTAAGATTTTAATTAATGGGTAGAAAGTCATAATTAGAATCCTACTTGAACAAGGATTTTGTACACATATTTATTTGACATAGTTATAGTGTTTTAAGTATAACTTCGTATACAAAATTATAAATTAAGTAATATAACCCCCATTGGAACGATGACTCAAAATTCTAGAAATTTTATGAAGACCATATATTTAAAATAAATAGTTTTCTAGTCGAAGTCAGGACATCTTTAGACGAGAAGGAAATCTACTAGATTGCTAGGATCGGAGTACTCAAGATAGCAAGTCAGTAAAATAAGTATGTATAAATGTTCAAAAATAATGAGATTAGTGGCATTGAAAAGATGGCGTGAATAGAGTCTAATTTACACTAGGAAGTAACTTTGACTTAGAGATTAAGTCATGAGGAGTTGGAGTTCGACTCCAGTAAAGAAATGAGGTATTAGTGATTGTATTAGGAAGAGAAATAAGTATAAATAGAGCCTTGGGGTCATGCTCAAACTCTATTACATGTAACTCTCTTCTAAGGGTAAGTTCATGTAGTGTTCTTGAAATGATAGAGTTGATTCATAAATATTTCTTTTGGAAAGTTGATTCTAATCATTGTTTTATATTATTGGAGGTTTAGAAAACGTGGGAAAGAGCTTAGAGAACGTAGAAAATAGTATATAAGAAGAAGAAACTATGGATATATAGCAAGAAAGCCATAGGATAATCAAGAGCCGATCTTTCTTTAAGAGATAGGTAGATTATTCTAAATATGATATATTTTGTATTAAAAATTATATTATTTTAAAAAGCTTTCTAAAGCTAATCAATTAGTAAGAAGTTTGATATATATGTCTAATTCATGATAATCAAGTTTCATATTTGTATGATCTTCTTTACTATTTATTCCATGATTATTATCTTAGTATATGTAATTTGTCCATTCAATTTGTTTTGTTTCCAAGTGTGATCACCTGAGTTACATATATTTGTTCTCCCTTATCCGACGTTCAATTGAGCTGATATTTTGATAAAAGTATATTTTTCATGTTATCTTTATATCCAATAACTTTCATAATTGTTTGAGCTCTTTTGATATTTATTCTGTAATATTCTTCTCAGACTATATAATCTGTTTTAGCAATTTCAAAATCACAACTTATGAATCTTATATCTCACTATATTCATGTCCAAATCATGCCAAATTTTGTGGAGATCTTTATTATATTATCATTGACTTTTTATAAAGTTTGAGAATTATATGACTCCGTTTGTTATTTATTTTGACATCTGTTTTGATTTGCTAAAATTCTATTTAAGTAAGATTTTTAGAACCGAAGCGGGAGTCAAAAATCATATCAAACCAATCCATAAATTGATGAAATTTTGTCCACACTTTACATATGATCTATTTGACATGTAATCCAAGTTTTATAATTTTATGAATCTTTTTGATATTATTCGGCCTATTTGTTAGTTTTTCAGTTTTGAAAATTAGTTTTGATGGCCGAAAAATATGTTTCTTATTCCGAAAATTCTGATAATTTTTTTTGGTTATCTTCTCTGTCTAGCAACCTATTTTGGGCAGTTTTACTATGATTTTTTATATATATGGCCATGATGACTATTTAAGTGGTTATTTTGTATGTAAAAGTATGTATTTTGACTTATATATAGCACTTTGATAATTTAAATTTCAGATCTATGATCCTCCTTTATCATCATTTGATCTCTGTTATATGATTGTATCATATTTATATGACTTTGCTTAAGGAGATATTTGGCCGATTCTATCTTAAGCATCTATATTAGATAGGGTATTTTGTTTAGAACCCGAGGGCAAACGGGTGGAATCTTAATTTTCGGTCGGCTAAATCAGGGAACGTCGATAGGTATTGCCCTAGAAGTTTGGAGTTGGGTGGGACTTAGACTCCCCGGTTCTACGTAGTGACCAAGACATTTGCATCATTTGCCTAGATACTTTAGTATTTCTGTTGTTTGGCTGCTTATATTGTGGTTTAGGTGCATGTCCATTATAGTATGATTTGATTTCTTTCATTGGCACATAAATTTGAAATCTTTACTCTATATGATCATTTGAATTTAGCTTAGTCATTTAAATCCATTGATCATCCTGATTAACTATTTCTTTAGAATCATGTGAATCTGTCATAATCCTGTGATCTATGATATGAATCTGATTTGATAACCTACTATGTTATGATATTTGCTATTTGATATGAGATATGTCTAGGGGACGACGATATGTAACGCCCTGACAATTTGTTATGTTCTGTTCGATATATGATACGTTCTGATCATAACTAGTAGAATTTGATATATCTAATATGAGTTCGATCCTGTCATATATGATATATGTTAGTTGATTTATTCATGCTATTAGAAAATATATTTGATTTGATAAACTTTCATCTGACCATATTTTATATCATGTTCTTATTTGAGTTATATGTAGAATTGCATAACATCATATTTAGTATATTTGTATAATGTGATTTGTAAAACCTATTATATGTTAAATCATATGGGTGGTTTAAAGCTTATGAGTGGTTGTACTCATAAACCCTATTAACATTTTCAGAGTTTAAGAAAATAAATCTGAAATTTGAGGAGACTTCTGATTGAGGCATTTGACATCTTCATGAGATTATCTAGATTTAAATTTACAGCTTTCTTAAATTTGATGTAGCAGGGATAATGAGAGATTGATATATTTTTCTTTATTTGGTGAGATTGAGAATTTATATACAAATTGATAAATATTGTAATTTGTGAACTTTGGTATTGACTATATTTAGATATTTTTGATTAATTGATGGTTATGACATTTATTTGAATCGTCTTGTGGTTATTTAGCTCTCATATCTATTTGTTATGATGGGATTTGTTCTGAGATTACGAAATCGGACTCCGAGTTGAAAAAAAAATGACTTAGATCCAAGGCGTAACACTCAAGCTCATAGAATCTTCACAATCTTTTCTCTCTCAGCACAAAAGTGTCTTAGACGTAGAGAAGCTCAAGCTTTTCAATGTTCTATGTTCTATTTTTTGTATTATTTGTTACTCTCTGATTAAGGGGTTCATATATATCAACTTCTTTAAAATCTGCTAGTTGGAGGGAAGTGTTAGAGACAATGTGTCTCGTTGTGTCTAACATTTGAAAAATTTTAGAGAGAGAGAGAGAGAGAGCTTCTACATGGCGTGACAGAGAGGCAATCCGGCTTCAACTTTGCCTCTTAAAAGCTTCGCAATGAAACAGGTGCATACTACTAAAAGTGATCAAGTACAACCTCGAACTAGGCAGGTAGAGATCTTTTGACAGAAACTTGGACTAATAAGAGCTAAAAAAGGGAACAACACTTTTTCTGTCTTTTAACGTCAGCATAGTAGAAATCTAAAAAATAAGGTAAAAAGTTGTTAGATGAAGATCATATATAATCTCTCTAGTTAGGAAGATAACATAAATAAAGTGATCCTGGAGATGCGACTGCATAAAATAGAACAAGTTCACACATAAACCAACGGATGTCTATAGCTGAATTACTACATAGACCAGACACAAATATTGAAGAAAATATTACTAAAATGATAAGAAATGAATTGAATAAAATCAAGTAGTTTGACTTCGTTCAAAAGAAACAAACTGAGCTAGTAATCACTGAAAAAATAATTACATTAATCGGATCAGCAATCACGTACAATCGAAGTCAAAGTCACTGAATAATTGAACACATAATCAATGTATGATCGAAGGCATAATTTTTACATAATACACTCATTAATCAATTTGGAGATCATCGATAATCAAGGTCATAAATGGTCGGTAAATCGATTAGAGGATGTAGCAATAATCAAATGTAGTACATAAAGGTTCTTGTCTCTGTCAGTTTTAAAGATCACTTTATCATTCTTAGTTATTGTACAATCTTCAAAGAAGACCTTGTGTCCTCTGTCACACAGCTAGCTGATGCTAATCAGATTGTGTTTCAACACATCATCACACAACACATCTTTAATCAGATTTGATGACTTGTTGCTAACAGTGCCATTGCCTATGACCTTATCTTTTCTATTATCTCCATAGGAGACTGTTCCTCCTTTAGCTTGCATAGACTTGAATAATGTCTAGTCACCTATCATATGTCTCGAATACCTATTGCCCATGTACTATTTGGATGCTCTTAAGCTTTCCTGCAATTATCACTTGATGGTTTTACGTACTCAAATTTTTTTGGGTACATTGGTGTTAGTAGCCAATGTAGATCCTTTGGGCACCCAGATCCACTTCTTCCATCTGTAGGTTTTGAAAGTGTTACCTAATCTACAACAATGTGAGAAACAATCTATGCAAGGAGCTTCCCTTTGAACTTGTTGAAGTTGAGACTTATACAAATCTAGGGAGAAGATAATTTTCTGATGGCTTTATCTGCAGATAGGCGTTGGGTGGTACATAACCGAGTGCATCTTTTCTATTATCTATCTTAAGTCCTTTCAAGCAAAGGTGCTAGAAGTTTTACCTCTAGTTAATTTTTCAAGAGAAGATTTTAAATATTGATTTTCTTGCATTAACTCATTATCATTGATTTTATTTTCATTAAGAATCATCTTTCCTTTGTTTATCTTTGAGAGTTTTGTATGAAGTTCTTCAAGCTCAATGTTACGTGTTTTATTAACCTCACTGAGTGACTGATTTTCAGATTTTAATCTTGTACTAGCCTGCACTAAATCTATATTTTTCAGATTTTAAGGAAGCACTCATAGCACTCAATTTTTCATGGTCTATTTTAAGCATTTTAAGGTCTTTTGAAATAATTTTAATTTTTTATAAATCTCATCAAAGGCCTCTTCCAAAAATTGTTCGTCATTTGAATCTGAATATGATTCACAGGCTGAGTTAGAGTTTACATTTCATCTTCATTATGAGAGTTGGTTATCATAAGGGCTAGGTTTGCTTCTTCTTCTTCTTCTCCTGAGATAAATGATGCTGAGGTGTCTTCTTCATTGTCCCATGCAGCTTTCATGGCCTTCTTCTTAAAGTTTTTCTTAAACTTCTTTGGGAACTCTTTCTTCTCGTATTCCTTCTTCTTGAGGTGAGGGCAATCAGCCTTCATATGACCTAGTTGCTTGCACTTGTAGCAAGTAGGTTCCTGCTTCTTAAAATTGTTGAACTTTTTTCTTGTGATATTTTTTATTTGAGGTGTCTTCTATCTTCTTCTTCTTGAGAATTCTTTGTAGTCTTCTTGAAAGGAAGACTTTTTCTTCACTCTCTTCTTATGAAGAGGTTTCATCTGAATTTGGTATGACAACTTTCAGAGCATTGCAGAGTTTCTTCTTTGAGCTGCTCTCCCTTAATCTCTCCATATTTATCTCATAGGCTATGAGAGATCCTATGAGTTTTTCTAGGCTTATGTTACTGAGGTCATTAGCTTTCTCAATAGCTTTCACCTTGGGAGTCTATTGGCTGGAGAGAGATCTTAGAATTTTTCTAACTAGATCTCCACTGCGTACTCCTTATCGAGAGCCATCAATTCATTTGTGATGTCAGTGAATCTGTTGTATATTTGGGTGATTGTTTATGAAGATTCCATCTTGAACTTTTCATCTTGTGTTACTAGGATGTCAATCTTGGTTTTCTTCACTTTATTTGTACCTTCATATGTTAGATGTAGTTCCATCACATCTCTTGCGCTGTCTTACATGTTGAGATCCTGTTAAACTTCTTCTTTCTGAGTGCACAACACAATACACTCTTTGTCATATTATTCAAAGAAATCAAATGTTTGTCATTATCTATCTATCTTTCTTTAGGTACAATTAAGATGTAATCTCCAGACTATAGAGAATCCAAAGGAGGGTGAACGAGTTATCAGAAATTAAATCTCTAAAAATGATACGAAAATTAAAAGCTAATCACACAGCATGGAGAAGAAATAAGGAACAATCACACAATAATATAGGGTTTATACAAGTTCAGTCTGTCTAGACCTACAAAGTTCCACTAACACAAAGTGTAGGTGCTCAAATAGTGTGTGTGATTATCATGATTCCATGTGTTAACATAAATAACAAATCAAATTTAAAAATGCGTGATCGCCAGAAACCGAGGGTTTCAATGAAAAGGATGATCGCTACTAACCTTGCGAAATTCGAGAGATTGCGTTCCTTTGTTCTTCTTTTTCGGCTGACCGAAAAAGAAGAGCCTTTTCTCTTTTTTTACTCTTGTTTTTGTTGTTGTTTGGTGTTTTCTTTTAGCCTTTCAATCCTTCTTTCCAAAGTCTTTTCTCCTTCAAACCTTGCAAAAGAAGAACAAAGAAAAGAAAAGAAAAAAATTAGAGCTATGGGGTAGTGTAGTAACTATTCTATCAAACAATCTAAACATAAACTAAGAAAACTCACCTTTATGGTTTTCTAAACCCCTATTTCATACATATGTATGGAAAAGATGATATGGTGTGTGTATGATGGAGTGATGATGTAACGACCCGCCACCCTATAATCGGGGATCCGATTACTAAATGGGTACCGAATCATTAGATTTGGAGCCAAATCAAGATCTCGATAAGTCTGAGAAATAAATGATAAACTAAGCTAAACATCCACATCACATCGAATTGTAAAGGAAGTGCAAAAATTAAAAATTATTACAATTCGACTTGACTCAACAATTAATTACATACTCCAACAGAAAAGAAATAATTAAGCGTACAAGCCAGAAAAGGAAATAACAACTACATCGGGGCATACCCCGGAATAGCGGCTGTTGGCGCGCAACCCAAGGCAACGCTCTCCTCGCTATGCTTGTTTGGAACTCTCACCTAAAAATCGCAGGGGGTGAGTCTCATCGAAAAAGACTAAGTAGGGATCCTTCGATCCCCACCACCCACTCACACACCCACAAGTATAACAACACAAATATAGACAATTTAAGCAATTAAAGCAGTAAATATATTTTCCAATTTCGTTATAAAACGCATGCATTCGAACGGCAACATGCACAACTCTAAAACTACTCCGTCACAAGTCCACAACAAGCATCTCGGCGAAACACACAAGCCATACGGCCGAATGCGAAAAACATCGACCCGCTGAGACCAAACAGCAACCCCTCAGATAGCGCGATGGCTACTCCGGCCCGATAGGCTCCAGGTGGTTTCTGCTTCTCCCAGCACAAGTGACACTCCGAATGTACCACTCTCACACCGGTACTAGCTATACCCCGGGGTACACCAGGTGACCCTCTCTCTAGGCGTCACCCCGCCACTCCCACATCGACGCCGTGTCACTCCTACACCGACACAGGGTGCCTAAGCGCTAACAACTGTCACTCTAGGCCACGATCGCATAAAACACAACACGGTGCGATCCGATCACGTAGAATTCATCATCCTCGAATATGTTTTCAAGCATGCAATTAACCAAACTATCTAATAATACAAACACATGTTAATTGCAGTAATTAATGAGATTCTGTTTTGAATCGCGTCGCCCAAGGCCGACGCCATTCAAGTCTCCTAAACTGGTTCATGTGAAAACTGGCCCCGGAAGATGGGTTAAAACGCGTCATCCAAAGGGGTCGCCTTTTTAAAAGGCGTCGCTATCCCCGGACGCCATTCAGTCCAGACACAGGGTCCGTCATCTGGGGTTAAACCGTGTCGTGGGTGGAAGCTGCCTTTCTAAAAGGCGTCGCTATCCCCAGACGCTATTTAACCCTCACAGACAGGTTCTCCCCTCCGCTTCCTCCTATCCACAAGGTGGGATTTCTCCCCCAAAACGTATAAAAAGGGGCACAAAACATAGAGGGGAAGGAGGTGAACCTAACTACCCATTAAATCCCACAATTTTTCCATACATGCAATTAGCATTTTCACCCCAAAAGTCTCCTAAACATGCTTAACCTAAACATGCTCCAAAACGGGAAAACATGCTTTTAAACAAAACATTGTGAGGATCATCACCCTACCGGTTACTCGAACTCCTCCGAGCTCCAAGCCGCCGAACCGCTACAGTACACGCCGCCGCCGGTACCGCCGAGGACGCCGCTACTCCACCGGGACGTTGGCCACCGTCCGGAGAGAAAAACGCCGCGGAGGAGGTGGTGGTGGTAGTGGTGGGAGTTAGAAGGTTGATGGAGTGGAGGGAGAGGTGGAATGGAGAGAGGAAAGGAAGAAGAAAGGAGAGGGGGAAAGGAGACGCCGGAGTCGGAGAGAAGAGAGGAGAGAGAGAGAGAAGGCGAAAATGAGGGAAAGGAGGGAGGCTTCGCGGGGTCAAACAGAAACCGGTTAAAACGCGTCGTCCAAGACCGACGCCGTTCAGACGATAAGACCGGCGGTACTCTGACGTGCCAAGGCCGTACTCTGAATGGCGTCGACCATGCAAGACGCCATTCAGACGATATGACCGAGGCCGCACTCTCGCGGCCCAAAGCCAGCCCACGTGGTATAGCCTAAAATGCGTCCTCCTCGCTGGACGCCGTTTGAACCGCGTCGAGCTTGGGAAACTAAGCCCCAGCCCCACCAGGGCCCAAACTAAGAGATCCGACCTCGAATCTAACCCGATAACCGGATCCGAAACCTCAATCCTTACAGATGATATGAAAATTCTAATCAAAATAGTGATGAATCTATATGAAAACTATAGAGAGACTAGTAAAGAAAAGGAAAAGAAAATGGTTGGTTTGGTCCCTTCAAAGCCTTGGTTTTCTATGGCTTCAATGGAGGAGGAAGAAGGAGCCTTGGGTTGTTGTCCACGTTTTTCTTCTTGAGAGCTTCCAAAAGCCTTGCCTTGAACTTCGAATTCTCCAATCGCCAACCTTTATCAAAGGCCAAAGTGATATTGTATATATATAGTAGGTTTTGGAGTGGTTTTGGCCTTCAAAAGGCCTCTCCTACGGATCCAACTTGCCATGGATAGGCATCCAAGGAATTTGCAATATTTCCAATCTCTAGAACCGGATTAGCTCGTCCAGATCATGTTTATCAAGAAACTCTTGAAACGCGTCGTCTATTAGGGACGCCATTTAGCTAATTAGGAGGGGCCAAAATAGAAAGAAAATCTGTGAAGGAAACCAGAAACAATTAGGAAACTTAAATTGTATTGTCCATGAGCGACGTGCTTTAGATGATTAGAAAATTAATTCGAATTCAAATCGGAAATCCAGGCGGGTTAAGAACTAAATGGCATCGTCCATGGGCGACGTTATTCAGTTAAATCTATCTGAATTTAAGGATTTAATTCCGATCTGATTTCTACTAGAAATCTAAATGGCGTTGGCCATGGTTGACGTTAATCAGCAAAAATCTCAAAAAATCAATAAAAATTAATTAATGATAAAAAATCAGACTATTTTAGGATATTATAATTATGACATAAAATTAACTCAGGATGATGTCAAAATTAGCGTGTCTACACAAAGTATAAACCCCTTGTAGGTTAAATACCAGATAGGCAACCCCCAGTCTCAATTGGTCCTTTCTTTAACCTAATGAAGAGGAAACAACACCATCTTGCACAACTATAGGCCCTCTCTTCTAACAAACAGGAAGAGAAAAATACAAAACAATATAGGAAACATTGAAATAAAGGGTGCCTTCTAAAAGGCAAGTGTTCTCAGAGGAACACAACAAGATGAAGACAAAAAAACAATATGAAACAAGTAGCACTGGTCTTGATCAAACTGAAAATGTCTAAGAGCTTCTGTGTGCATAGAAAGGAAGCTCAAGCTCTTAGAAACTTCACAATTTTTTTCTCTCAGCATAGAAGCATCTTAGACGTGAAGAAGCTCAAGCTTTTCAATATTCTATGTTCTGTATCTTCTATTATTTGTTACTCTATGATCAAAGGCTTCATACATATCAGCTTCTTCAAAATCTGCCCATTAGATCGATGGAGGGAAACATTAGAGATAATACTTCCATTGTGTCTAACATTTGAAAAATTTTAGAACAGAGAGAGAGTCTTCAACACAGCACTACAGAGAGGCAATCTGGCTTCAACTTTGCCTCTTAGAAGCTTCACAATGAAATAGGTGCACGCTGTCAAAAGTGACCAAGTACAATCTATAACTAGATAGGTAGAGATCTTCTGACAAAAATATGGACCAATAAGAGCTAAAAAAGACAACAACACTTTTTCTGCCTCTTAACGTCAACATAGTAAAAATTTAAAAATAAGCTAAAAAGCTATCAGATGAAGATCATACATAATCTCTCTAGTTAGGAAGATAACGTAAATAAAGTGATGCTAGAGATGAGACTGCATAAAATAAAATAAGTTCACACATAGACCAATAGATATTTGTGGTTGGAGAGAAGTTGAATTACTAGATAGACCAGACACAAATATCGAAGAAAATATCACTAAAATAATAAAAAAAGAATTGAATAAGGATCAAGCAATTTGACTTCATTCAAAAGAAACAAATTGAGCCAGTAATCGTTGGAAAAATAAGTACATTATTTGGTTCAACAATCACATACAATTGAAGTCAAAATCGCTAAAAAATCGAACACATTAATCGATGCAAGAACGAAGACATAATCACTACAAATACACTCATTAATCAATTTGGAGATCACCAATAAAAAGGTCATAAACAGTTGGTAAGTCGATTAGAGGAGGTAGTAGTAATTGAAGTCATAGTCGAGTCTTAGAATCGATTAAACTATAGCTATTAATCAATTACCCATGTAGCACTAATCACAGTTACGATCGGTCGAGTTAATCGATTAGAGAGGCAACAGTAATCAATTCATAGAGATAAGGCTAATCAAAGCACGATAGCATATGGATAATCAATTAGTGAAAAAAGCAGATAATCAATTATAGACCATAAGGATGATCCATAATACAGATGGAAATAATCGAAGTTAAGTGCAAGCTACAAATCGATTAACGGTAGCATTATAATCGATTTGAGACACGTGAGTAATCGAAGTGGGAACTATAACGTTAATCGAAGTCACAATAAGTCAATAATCGATGCGACTTAAAATGGGCCTTCAACTAGGTTGATAATCAGGCCTAGAGGGTCATACACATAAGGATTTACAGGTTTATAAATGTTTATATATTTTTTAGACTTTTGTGAAAAAGTCAAGAGGATATATATAATAGAGGAATGTAGAGAAAAATCCTAACCAGAACGTAAGTTTCTTCTATGGCCGTCCCTCTCCTCTCTCTCTCCCCGGTGGTGGTAGAAGGAAGGCCGCGCTACCTATGAGAAGGAGATCATGTCTATGCGTAGATCCATGTGGATGATATGTTTAGAGGCCATGTGCGTGTGCGGCTATCCGTCCCGTGGATTCAACATCGCCTTATGGAGATCCCTCATCTGTGCATGGTGAGAATCTGTTCTCTTGTATTCGTTGTTTATGTTCTATTAAATCGAGCAACTGATTACTCGAGGGTTTTGCAAAGTATAAAAATTTTATTATTATGTTCCACTGCATTCTACGCACTTTGCAAGCCCAATATCCCTCTCCATCTCCACCCCTTTCTCCTTCTTGGGTTCCTACTACACTTCATCTATCCCTCTTTCATCTCCTAAGGAACTTGATCTCCCAAAATCCAAGAAGGTCAATCCTCCTCCTTCCAAGAAGAGGAATGCTTCCAAAGTTGAAGTTGCATAGGATGACATACCTCCTACCCAATTCTTCACCTGCAGGAAGAGAAGATAACTGGTCAAGCTCCCCATCCAGCTCAGACAGCAGAGGAACCTTCTCAACCACAGCAGCAAGAGGCACATGCAGAGGTGCCATTTGTTGATAGATATTTATTTCCTCTCTTCCGAGATGTCTTCCCAACAGCACTAAAGAGAAGAGTATTGTATATTGAAGCCATCGAGAGAAATGCCAAACTTGAGTACTTAGGATTACCAATAATTCCTTTAAATGACCACATTAGGCAATTTGTAGAATATAGATGTATATCCAAACAAAAACTTGCTGAACTTAAATCCAGATATGCCTATTAAATTGAAGTTAAGTGGGCCAACAAAAATCCAGAAGAGTATACCAAGTTTCAGTTTGAGAATGCTAATAGAAGGGCTTCAAATCAGTCGCAACTAACTTTGATACAATGGCTTGAGGCATAGCACAACAACAGGTGGAAACCAGTCAGAGATACGATTATCAAAAAGTATGAAATTTTCTACAAGATAAATAATGCAAGGTTTGCTCTAAATCTTCCTGGGATCAATTTTAGTCAATATCAAACCTTCATCAAACCAGAGCTAAATAAACTCAAGAGTCTAGGCAAGGATTTCAAGGCAAACTTCAATGTTGAAGCCTTCACTCAGTGCCTCAGGTTTCTCCAATTGCACTATCTATGTATGGATATTCCAGAAGGGAACGAGTGATGGAAGTCTATGAAAAATTGGTAGCCAAATTTCAAGCTAAGACCTTTAGACCCCTGCCTTTCCATAGATTCCTAAGGATTGCACAACAGAAAAGCATCATCTCTTCATAATCATTGTCCAAGGTGTATTCAGAAGTAGAGAGATATGCACTAGATGCATGGGCCAGGAGCCTACTTGAACCACAAGAAACAACTGGACAAGTTGAACGAGTAGTTCCTTCTTGAAAATCAGCCTCTTGTCTCCATTCATAGGTTCGAAGACATGCAGTCTATAGATGCTTCTATAGACACTTACAGAAAATGGAGGTATGGGAAGTACCTTCCCTTCTACATTATGAAAAAAGTGGTTGCTGATAAATGTCTTAGATGTTACCTGAACTTGGAAGGGTTTTTTAAAATTGCTATGGATCCTAAGCCAGTGAAGAATAGAGCAAGATTTCCTACTGAACAACAATATCATGCCTAGTTTCAAGCAAATTATGCCAAGTATGTTCAAAAGTTGAAGAGCCAAACAATTGAAAAGACACCTTCTATGACCTTTGACCAGTTCTTCTCCCATATAGAAGGGCTTGGGGATCAGACTTTGGGAGATCTTTGTGCGCCATGTCATGGACATTTCTCTTTCAATCCTCTATCAGTTTGATAATCTTTAGAGTCCTATCTCTTCTTTTATTCTTTCCTTTGTCCCGTTTTGACTGGTAACAAAAAGGTAGAGACAAATATCCAACATTGCCATACTAAATGAATTTACCATTTGTTTACTTGTTTACTTGTGCAAAGTCTTTAAATTATATTTGTTTTTTTCAGTTGTGTGTGATTCTTTTTTCAATTGATCATCACTCTCAGCAATTATATTTTCAGAAGTTATTTTCAGGAGTTTTGTCATTACCAAAAAGGAGGAGATTATTGAGCTCAATTTGACATTTTTTGTCAATCCCCATGTTTTGGTGATAACACACTTTGAAAATTTCTTTAATCATATTTTGATGATAATTCTTTCTAAAAATTCATTAAATATTTTCTAGTGATAACTTCTTTATCTGAGATAAGCCATAGAATTAATCGATTATCTATTAAGTGGTTAGTCTGGAACTTGGCCATTTTTCAGTAAACTACTTGATCCTTCCGATTAAAAGAATACTGAGAAATCGATTAACTCTTTATCCTAAAGGATTAACATGGTTTTAACTTTAGAATTGCTTAGATTCGTAATCAATTGGCAAACTTCATCTAACTAATTGATAAAGAATTGTTATGTTAGTCACTAGCTAATTGATTGAGAGTTGTTCGGTTAATCGCTAGCAGATGTTCAATTAAATCTATCGATTATCTCTTCCATCGATTTTCTGTTTAATATTAGTCGGTTATTCATTTCATCGATTGTATCTGAAGTTGAAAGCTTTAATCGATTTGCTTTTCGATCAAGAGCTCAAATAATTGGTTCTCTCTAAGCGATTGATCGATCCCTTCTAATCGATTATACAACTCACCGTCTTTCCGGTTATCATATGGTCTGTGTAATTGATTAACAACGTCGTAATCGAACTTCGGCCTTGTAATCAATTAATACATTGCAATCGAACTTTGTCCTTGTAATCGATGAACATCGTCGTAATTGATCTTTGGCCTTGTAATCGATTAATGACCTTATTTGTCCTGTAATTGATTACCTACTTCATGTGATTTCTGATTAAGCATTTTTTTATTAAGTGTTATTGAGCTAATCAATTAACTGTCTTTCAATTACTAATTGATTTCCACGTTAATCGATTAACAGTTTAACTAGCAATCAATCATCTCTTTATCTGTTATCAATTAAATACGTGTTTCTCTTTCCGATTAACCTAAGACTTCTGAATTAGTTATCTCACCTTTCCGTAGGATTGATTATCAAGTCTTTTGTAACCTGATTGTGCTTACTTATAAAATCGATTATTCAGTGATTATTTAGTCTATTTACTATCTTACTTTTTTAGAGATTATTTAAGTGGATTGTCTGTCAATTTTCACAACTTATTTAGGCGATGGTTTGTCAACCTTTTTAGACAAACTTATTTTATTATTCCTATGCATGAGTGTTCCATGGGCAGATTATGTTCAGTTTTTTACCAAACTTATTATAATACTTTTACTTAACATAATTTTGCATTATTGTCAAGCTTTTTCTTTACACTATCGCATGATACGTCTGCTACATGACACACCTGCCACTACACTATGTCTAAGGTGCCTTTTGCAGATCTCACCTATCCTCTGGTTGGTCAACCATATAAGAACTTCCTATTCTTAGTTCTTTAGTAGGATTAGGAAGATATGCAGGCCAAATTTAGAAATTGATAGTGATCACACTTACATATTTTCAAGAAGATCTCTCAGATGGATTGGAGTGTTTAACGTTACGACTTGTGAAAATTAGTGTTAGACCTATTAAGAAGCCATTACTCTAAAGGAAGCCAGTTGGATTTCAAGAAGAGGCAAATTTTAAATTTGCCATTTGAATAAGAGAGCTCAACCTTCTTGAAGGTGAGTGGAGATAACCAACTAAGTAACCAAAATCGTAGAGTCATCCATAGATACACTGAGAGAGAACCCATTGTGGCAAATAGCTTCTATTCTTCCCATGAGCAAGCCTGAGTGTATGTAAGTCTGAGAACTGAAGCATTCAATTACAACATTCAAGGCTCTCAGACTTAACTGCAATTAGATTAAGATCTACTACTTCATTCTCTCCATTCTAAGTCTTGATTATGTTTTACTGTTTTACATTGTCTTAGTAGCCTATTTTAGAGGCACTTTGCTCTTTATATTAAATTAGTTTTATTGCTTTCTTCTTCCTACTGTGAAAAGAAGATTTGAAGTTTGCTAGGTGATTTTATTCTCTTTCTAGGTTGAAAGAAAGACTAGTTGTGTCTGGTGGTTGTATATAAATACCTTGTATTAGTGGAACTCTTAAGAGACTACTTGGGGACTGGACGTAGGTCTGAATAGACTAAACCAGTATAAATCCTTGTATTCATGTGTGTTTGACTTCCTTATATCTCCCTCTTTCTTTGCAATTGACGTAGCTTCTATGATTAGAATTAATTTTAGTGTTTAGAACCCATTCACTCCCCTTCTGGATTTTGCACAGCCCGATCAACATACTTTGTCCCTCTTGCCCCTCTAAGTGGGTCATAGGCACGGGCTTGAAGGCCTTCCGTTCATCATGGATCCTCCACGAGGATTACTGGTCACGAGTGTGAATCTACCATACCTGCTAGAAGGTTGAGTGCTAGGCTAGTTGCTTGCTGTCCAGTCATCCACAATTTATCATTTAGTTTGTCCTGCATCACTCATGATATGAAATTTGATTCGATCCTCATTGTTAATATAGTGCCTAAGTCACTTACTTGATTAGCCATATTTTTACTTGACTAGTTTTCTATGTCATCTTTTGATTAGTTTATTGATCAGTCTTTGTCCTCTTAATTTGATAATCATATTCTAATCTGATTAACCTTTCATTCATGATCTTATAACTATACTATGATCTATGACATGTGAACTTTGAATCATAAAATATAAATAAATTAACATACTACTAGCCGTGTGATATTTGAGTCGTACTATGTGAACTCTTATGAATTAGATATTATTTATTCGATAAGTGCATTGGCTAGAGAACTAAGATGTGAAATATGAAATTTGCTATTTGAACATTTTGATTTGACCATATATCATCTTATTTTAGATCTAATTATTTATATTAAAAAATATTTATATGATAATAATTTGACAAATATAACATGCTTTATATCATTTCCTTGTTGTATTGTATGTAGAAATTGATCTGATCATTATGCTTCATATAATTATATGATGTGATTTGCAAAGTTACTATATATTAAGTCATGTGGATGAAGTCTATTGAGTGGTGAACTCACAAATTTGACTAAATAATTTTTAGGAGAAATCGATTCAGAATCTGCCTAGGTGGAGAGTTACGTATGTTAGAATTTTAGAAGAATTTTTAATTGTCTTAGTTAATTAGAAAGTTGCTTTCCAATTAGTAGTTTGATGTAATAAGATTAATTATGAGAAGTTTGATGTAATTTTATTTATTTGGTGAAATTAAAAATTTAGATATTAGTTGTTGTTATAATTTGTAGACTTTGATATTTGACTTTTTATTTAGACCATATGAGGGTTATTGATATTTATTTAAATTGTCTTATAGTTTGTTTATCTCTCATATTTTTTTATTAAGTCGATGCTGTGTACTCGAAATCAAGTGCAAGTTAGTGTACTAAATCAAATTTTGGAGACAATAAAAATTACGTGAAAAGTATAAAACTATATAAAAAGTTATAAAACTATGTTGAAAGTAATAAAACTGGTCAAGAAGTGATAAAAATAAATAAGAATTGATAAGACTGCATAGGAAGTGATAAACTAAATATGAAGTGATAAAATTACATGAGAAGTGATAAAATTATGTAGAAAGTAATAACAAATTGTATACAAAGTGATAAAAATTGAATAGAAAGTGACAAAGTTGCGAAAGAAATGATAAAATTGTAAAGAAAGTGATACAAATTTTGTTTTTTTGAAAGTTAATACAAATTTTGTAAGAACTAGGAAATAATAAAAATGAATATGAACTGATAATATTGTGTAAGAAGTGATAAAATTAAATAAAAAATATAATAAAATTGTATAATATTTTTTGATAAAAATAAATAAGCAGTGATAATATTTTTAAAAATAAAAAGACAACATCGTCAGAAGCAAAGAAGGTGAGAGGAGGAGACTCAAAATAAATATTGTCAAAAGGTCAGCTTTTTTTTACGCCATAAAAACGTGATAAGCGGACGGGCACGAAGTCACATTCTAGTTAAATGTTATAATTCACGTCAGCTTTGCTGACCGATGAGGGACGCAAGCGGCGTTAAAATTTCAACAGTTGAGAGAACACAAACCCCTCCGTGGTGGACCTCTCTGCTTCCCCTCCCCCCCCCCCCCAGCAAAACCTCCACTCTCCCCTCGGCCATCCGCACCACCTCATCGCCGCGATGGCTGGCGCGCGTTGCCCGCCGGAGGACTCCGACCTGCCGCAGTCGCACCCAGCTCGGGCGCCCCCCGCCGACCTGGTCTCCGACGACGACCGCTCCGTCGCGGCCGACTCCTGGTCCATCAAGAGCGAGTACGGCAGCACCCTCGACGACGAGCAGCGCCAGGCCGAGCTGCTCTCCACCTACACCGTCCGCGCCGCCTCCGATTACAGGTCCTCCCCCCCGCTCTCTCCATCTCTATGTCTCCCTCGTCTGTGCTGGTCGGGTGTGTTTCGGTGCTCTTGATCCGTATGTTCTTCTTTTCCTGGTGATCCTAGGTTTCTGCTTTGGTGCTGGCCTTGCTAGCTATCATTTGTGATTTTTTTTTCTTGGACTTATTAGCCACCTGTGGAAGCTGTTCTTCGTGTTTTTGACGTTTGGATTTGCTGTGAAGTTTTGTTGTTTGCGACCGATCAGTTTGTTACTGGATGATGTGGTTGGCTGGTTGCTTCTAAGATTTCCGTTGTGTTTGGATTCTTGTTGGGGAAAAGTAGTGTCCGCTTGACTGTTTACTGGTTTGAGGTGTTTGGTGTTTTTTTTTTTTTGGTGGAGCAGTTCAGACAAGGAGGAGGCCGATGACAATGAGGTGGAGCCGTCCACGCTCGGCCTGCAGAGCTACTGGGATGCTGCGTACGCTGAGGATCTTGCGAATTTTCATGACCATGGCCAGGCGGGGGAGGTTTGGTGAGCAGTCTACTGCCTGCCGTGGAATGTTTAAAATTGTTTGGAGATGATGTTGATTTTTTAAAGTTGTCATTTGTATATTGTTAGGTTGTTGCAATCATATGTGATTTCCACTGGAGCCGTATACACTTGTTGTAGCATTGTTAGATTAGCAGTCCTTTTAGGATTTTCATATGATAAGTGAAAACTATGATGGATTATTTATTTATCATTAGGGTTAGATTACTCTGCTATGTATATTAGTTTACATATTTATATATATTTTGTAAACACTCCTCTATATAATGGGACTGCTGCTTCTACTTAACGTTATGTATTTATTAAGCATTGAAGATTTTTTTAAAAGATGTTTAAGTTTTCATGGTAGACTTGTTGATACAGCCACCTGGTAGAACCGATACCTATTGTGAATCTGATGTATAATTGTGACTAATAAAATGTAAGTATTTGTTGGGTGTTGGAGGTTCCATACTGCAGGAGAAATTTTAAACGTAATGTCATCCCAAAGTATTACGTAGAACGTATGTTCATGTTCAAAATATGCATCAAACATGGTGTTACATACTTAACCATGTCTCTTCGTTAGAGTATCATAAGTCAGGACACTATATTTGGCAGAGCAAGAGAGGTAGTAATCTACTGTTCTGTAGGTCTGTCAACAGGTCCAGACCCTAGGATGGCCCATGGCTTCATTTTGGGCCAGTCCAGATCCCTGGCCCATGAGACAAAGGTCAGGCCCAAGGCTTGCCTGCGCCAGACTCAGGCTTGGGTCTAGGGCAAAGGCCTAGCAAGGCTGATGGATCTTTAAAAACAAATCATGTATATGTTACAAAAACTAGTTGTTTGGTGTTGGAAAATAAAGTTTTTCCAAGGATTTGAATGCAAAAAATTAAAAGTTTAATCTGATATGCATTTATTATTGGAAGTAAAAGTTAAGAATTTATATTTCTTTTGCGCCTTATAGAGGGGGTGCCTTGGTGCAACCATAAGGTTGCTCCATTTTGACTTGGAGGTCATGGGTTCAAATATGGAAACAACCTCTTTACAATACAGAAAAGAAAAAGTAATGGTAAAGCTGTGCACAATTGCCCCTACTTAGACCCTGTCATGGCAGGAGCCTCATGGGGCTAGGTGACCCCCATCTTTTGGTCCCCATGAAAATTTCGGTTCATATGTCACATTCAGGGTGGGCTGGGCCAGTCTTGGACCATAGTGTTCTGACAATGAATCAGGCTGGGTTAGGCTCGGCTCTTGAAACCAACGCTCAGCCAAGACTGGACCTGGTCCATTAGCAACCTAGGGGTCTAGATCATGGTTTGCCATATGTTCTGAGATGTCTGTGATCTTTTGAGAATCTTTCTCTCTCCAAGTGCCTTGAGATGCATCTTGACTTAGATCAAGAATAAGAGGAATATGGAGGAAGAGTAAAGGAAAGGAGTGGGATAAGAAAGGAGGAGGAGAAGAGGAGGGAAAGGAGAAGATGAGAAGGTAGATAGAGGAGGGATATGATGACTAACGGTGATTTTTTCCAACACATTTAGATGGCATTGAGATGTAAGAAAGCAATCCTTGTATATGTGTAAATTTAGTTTTTGCATTCTTTTGTTATTGTGTTAATTTAATCATTTTTTTGCATTCTTCTTTGTTATTATGTTAATTTAATCATATTAAATGGCTACATGTATAGAATTTAAAGTTTTTTCTTTTTGAAAAGCATAAGATGATCATGACTTGGCTATCGTTCTCTCTCCAAGATCTCTTCTCTTTGGAACTTTTTAGATGATGTGAGGATCCAATATAACATTCCTTGCGTATAGGTGTATATCATATATATGTATGGGAAAGGATCAAAGCATCTGGGGTGCATCTAAGGTACATGTGCCTCTAAGCATGTTCAATCTGCCTCATGTATATATAATATTACTTTTATCATGCATACATGTTTTGATATTTTGTCGCAATTCCCAAAATTTTATTGAGATCTCTTCTCCCCAACCCTCCTAAGATGAAGCCATGATCCGAGATGCCAAACCTTGTTCTGGAGTGTTATCACTTCGTTCTTCCTATTAGGACTATGATTGCTAAGAAACACCAATCATATTTTCAATTATGGAGTTGATAGTCATAGGATGTTTGTGGATGCGTTGTCCTTGTGTTTACAATAGGATAGTAGGAACCTTCAAGGAGTTTCCTTCTGGGATAAATGGTACAAAAACATTTTAAACATGGTTTGTCTCTTCAAAATAGGTTCCCAAGATGTTCGGCCATAGGAAAAAGCACTCAATACATTTGATTTTTTTGGGTGCTCTATGAGAGAAGCCTTGTTAACTTGATAGTTTGGAATGGTCTCTAGAATGTTCTACAATTTTTTATCAAATATCATGAGAGTTTTGTTTTTTATTTATTTTGCTTCAAAGGCCTTTTCCCTAGATTTATATGATGCAGAACGAAGGAGGAGAAAGAGGATATTTGGGCATCATACCTGGCCCCGTCGTAGGGCAGATTCAACCCCATCGGAGGGTCGCCTTCTCTGTCTCAGAGAGGCTCTAGGAAAATAATTGTAAATTCTCAATATAATTCATTCATAAATTAAAAAGAGACATTACATGCTTATATAGTGTTTAGGGATCTTCTGACTCAAACTCGACTCTCTAACTCCAAGACGGACTAAGACACTCCATATTAAATAATTATTACAAAAATTCCCACTAAAATCTTTAAAAAAATAAAAAATCGCACCTAAAATTCAGAAAAAAATGCTAAATGGGCTTCTAATGGGCCAAATAAAATATCAATAGACTTCTATAAAAATAATTTATGCTTCAGATAGGCTTTGGTAAGTTTTTGAGCACAACGAAGCTTGCGCTGGTCTTTGGATTGCCATCATTCTCCCTCGCTTTGAGGAAGCTTGTCCTTGAGTTTTGAAGTGCAACAATATCCATGGGGAGATGATGAGAGTAGCAAAGCAAGGAAGCACGACTGATGCCACTGGGATCACCATACAGAGGAGAGTCTTGAAATCGATGTAGAAAGTGGGTCTCAATATTGCTCTATATGTGGTCAAAATTATGTTGGTCGATGGTGTCTTGAACGATCTTCGGTTGATTGACCACATCTCTGATTGTCGCTTCCTTCCTTGACTCATTCTGCTCAATTATGAATGTGGAATCGGCCTCATAATGGATTTTAGGAATCACGTCTAACCTTGCTGCTAACATCTTGGACTCGATCTCTTCAACATATTCATCTGCTAGTATTTGATCGGCTTCATAAGCTATCTCTTCCATTTGGTTGTAATACTCCTTGGCCAATACTGGGTCAGTGTTGTAAAACTCTCTCTTTTGATTTGACCATTCTAGCATAATAGCTCTCAATGTCATTCTTTAACTTGATCCATTTTGGGTCATTTTTTAATGCAACCCAGTGCGTGCCTGATGAAACTAATGATGGATCCATGGAGTTGTCCCAGAAAGTGTGTTGGAGTGGCATGCAAAATGAGGTACTTTGGTGGTGGTAGATGCTCAGCAAGATGGCCTCACTGCAAGGAGGCCAGCAATGCGATCGACGTGCAAAACGGAACACAGAGGAGCCCTTGGCTTCAAGCGCGGGCCTCAGAAGTGGGCAAAGTGTCCTTGAAGTACGTGCAAGGCAGCACATAAAATGAGGTGCAGTTGGGGCAGCGGTACATGTGTCGGCCTTACTAAGAGGAAACCAATGGTACAATCGGTGCTCAAATTAGAGTCCGTATGTATCCTTAAAAGGTGTGCATGGGTGATATGCAAAACAATGCACTACTGGCGGATGGAGTGCTGGACGAGGTCGGCCTTGCTGAGAGGAAGCCGACGGTGCGATCGGCACGCAAAATGGAGCACATAGGTGGTAGTGCGCTAGCACAATCTTGTGCACTACCTGGCATATGGGTGGTGTACGGAGTCGTGGCATACAAAAGAAGGTTGTTGGTGCACATATCTAAACGGGGCCTAGGATGGACCCAAGCTCAGTGTCTGGTGCAAGCCAATTGGTCCCTGGCTGGGACTAGGGTTGGACCTCCTCTTGAACCTGGTGCAGACTAGGCTAGTGTGGCAAGGGAGGGCCTGGCCTCTATAGCAGACTAGGGGTCCACGAGACCCTGTTGCAAACCAGGCAGCATGGGCCTTTGGGCGGGGCGGGACCATCTTGATGCTGGTGTGGAGGGGGCGGGCTTGGGCGCTGGCGGGTGGGACCTACTAGGCACGGGCGGAGCACTGCTCTCTGTTCCACACAGACTGAATGAACAGAGAGAGACATAGATAAGAGAGAGAGAGAGAGGAAGAACTATTGGCGAGAGAGAACATCACTGGACAGAAAAAAATTATTGGGAGAGAGAGGGATGGAAGAAGATAGAGAGGAGGGTGGTGGTACATTGGCATCGGCGTGGCGGTGATGACGGAGGCCAGTTGGGTGTTCCTACCCTGTCTCATGGTTCCCTGCTCCATCTTTGAAAACACAAACTGAAAATTGAAGTAGGATTTGGATCGTAAAGATGATTTAGAACTTGGCTCTGATACCAAAATTGATGCAAAATGGAGGAGAAAGAGGATATTTGCGCATCACACCTGGCCCCATCGTAGGGCAGATTCGACCCTGTTGCAGGGTCGTCTTCTTCGTCTTAGAGAGGCTTCAGGACAATAATCAGAAATTCGTAATATAATTCATCCATAAATTAAAAAGAGACATTACATGCTTATATATAATGTTTAGGGACCTTTCCGCCTCAAACTCGACTCTCTAACTCAAGACAGACTAAGACACTCCTTATTAGATAATTATTGCAAAAATTCATACTAAAAATCTTTGATAAATAAAAAATCATACCTAAGATTTAGAAAAAAAACATGCTAAACGCGCTCCTAATGGGCCAGATAAAATATCTATGAACTCCTCTAAAAATAATCTACACTTTAGATGGGCTTTGGTTAGTTTTTGAGCACAACGAAGCTTATGGTGGCCTTGGATTCCCATCAGTATAATTAGAATGTTCCCCTTGACTTCAGAAAGAGTGAAGGAAAAAAAGAGGAGGCTAATTTGATATGGTGTATATTGTAATGCTCTAAGCGAACATTAGCAAGTGTAATTTGAATTCACTTAACTATCCTCCTTTAATTTGTAAGTGCATGTTCTTATTAAAAGGGTTTTCTAAAAGTAGGTCCTCACATGCACCATCAGTTGACACTGCCAAAACTTCAAAGCATAACAGGGTTGGATGTCAGGTCAGCAGTTGGCTGGAAGATTTGCGTAACCTTTCTTAGGGATTTTTTATTATTTTTAAAAGTAACTTTTCTTAGGGATTTGGTCTGTCAAATCTTAACCAACTTCAAATTAGTTGCAAAGGCTTGATGTTGATGAAGACACTTTATATACAGACTACAAAGTGATGCTAAGATATGGTGAAATGTTTGGATGCAGTTTAGCTCCCAATATCAACGGTCAGATAATTGATCTAATGGACATATAAAAGATTTGAGGTTAGATCCATTTTACGGGATAAATTACATGCACTGTCCGATCATACAGATTGACGGAGTGCAAGTCCCCCCCAACACGCACGGGAGATCCTGGGAATTGAGGCGTTAAAGAAGCCTTCTTGACAGCCACTGTTAGATGGCAACCAACCCGTGCGATGTGATGATCAGAAGCCTGTGCGTTGGCCTTCCTTTCCCACTTACATACAGAACATGGAAGCGAGATTCCACCATTTTGCTGGGAATCCATAATTTTGGTACCCCTGCATCCATGATCTTCCGCCGTCTGCCAGCTAGCATGATTGTATGGTCTGGATGTTTAAAAAGTGAAGATCATATAATAGCAAAACTCTGTGTGTATATATATAAAACTCTCGGAAATAAGGAGATGAAGAAAACAGCAGCGAATCTTGGCATTGACTGTCATTTAAAGTATGAGTTATAGAATTATATATGTTCAATTCCCAGGTTTCTCTTGTTCTAATTGTATCCACTGATGATGTTAGTTCCTTCTGTTCTTTGTGTTGCATTTTGTTGCTATGGCCTTCCCCATGTATGATTTACTTTTCCTTACTTTTCTCCTCCTCCTTTTGTCTCTTCCACATTCTCTGTTTGTTTTTTGTGCTTTTGCTTTTTCTTTCATTTTTTTTTTCTAGCTGGCAGTTTGCGTAAAAACTTTATTGAGATTACTTGCAATTGATCAATTGAACTCACTATTGGTCAACTGATGTTAAATGGAATTTGGCACGTTCGGAAATAGCCCTCCTGTACTTGCTAACTTTACCAGAATTTTTAGCACAATGCATGGAGATTGGCTTCAGGTTGACAGTCAATTGGAAGACTTTGTTCACCGGGTTGATATTCCATGTCCTGGTCAAAACTCCGGCTTGAGGGAATAAGGCTGTAATTGCATGGATGATGATGATAGAACTCTGCTGTTTATTTGTGCACGAGGCCAAATCATCTGATCACTTGCTCTCATTTTATCATCTTTTATTGAATTTGTAGGTCTTATGCCCCATCTAATGTACTCATTGAGAACAACATTTGGTATTTAAAATTACCAAATTGTGTGAATATGTGTGAGCAAGGCTAATGTGAAATCTTTGTGTGGGAATGTTTAGGTCATTGAAATTCATCAGTTTATGAATATGCATTTTCTATAATCATTTAATAAAAACATGGGACACACGGGAAATTCAGGCAGCATACATATTCCTCTGGAGATAAGCTTTAATATCATGTTACCAACGGGCTATAGCCCAGTTGCTCCTGGGTAGGCGGGATAGGGTGGTTCACCCAATGATCTAACTGCGGCAGGGGTCCTCAAAAAAAGTTTCAATATAATGTTCCATGTACCTTTGATGTCCACTTTTTATAACTTTTTTTGATTCAAATATTGTGAAATATTTGTTGCTTCTTCTTGCAGGTTTGGAGTTGAAGTGATGGATACCATTGCAGCCTGGACCAAGAACTTGTGCACAAAGATGGCCCAAAGTGAGAATGCAGCAAGTGATATTGGCATCAAGCGTGATGCAGGTGATGATGCCCTAAAAGAATTATTCAGCTGGAGTGTGCTCGATCTTGGAACAGGAAATGGACTGCTTCTTCAAGAACTTGGAAAACAAGGGTAGCTTATATTCATTGTTTTATTATTCTTGTTTCTAATGAGATTCGTTATCTTTTTTCCAAATTTTGTAGATGTTTGGTTTAGCTTATATAGTTTTGTCAACGACTCAACATGCAGTTAGGACCTTCTAGTTGCTTATTTGCTTTGACCTTCTTGTTGCTCATTTACTTTCTTTTCACAAGGTCAAACTGCTACTTATTCTATACTTATCTCCTTTTTGTTACATCAAGAATTTTGTTTTCAAAATTATTTTCTTTCTGTCAGATAGATTGGTGATTATCTTCTTTCAGATAGATTGGTGATTATCTAGCTGGAAATAACATTTTCCCGAGGGATGGAAGAAAACTCCCCTCATACCTTTCCAGAAGGGCTGGTGTAAAGTTCTGTGACTCTATCAATTGTGGGCCGGTCAGGTGTGCAGTGTCCTACTGTGACTCTTGGTGGGCCCCTTATTATCACAACAAATTGTCTGAGCGATCTCCTCATCCAGTGATATCATCAAGCCCAACCTTCTGTCCGCCAGTTGTTGGATCAGGCGCAAATGGGCCCATAGATTGTGTGATATCCTACTACTAGTGAGGTGGCATCTCGCTTTAGTTAGATGACTGTCTGAAGGATCACAATGGTCTTGCTACACTATGGCTGCTGCAAAGATCTATCACTCATCGTGTTGGTCAAATTGCACAGTAGTTCCCAAAGTGACTGCCTTACAGATCCCTTCCTGTTGGACTCAGCAACAGGGCTATCCCTCAGCCCTTGAACTAGCACATATTGCAAATGATCGTTGGCCTATAACCCTTCAATCATTTCACATTAGCTTATAACCCTTAAATCACTCCACATTCTCTCCTTCGGCCTCCCACTACCCAATCAAAGTTTCAATCTCTGCATGTTGAAAACATTGAATATTACAAATCACATAGCATAACCATGGAGCCACCATACCAGAATAACTAAACAAAACACAAAATTGTCAAGTCTTGGGTTACTGACCTATTTAAACAATGTCAGATACTGCCATGTAAATCATTTTCATAATAGTGGGCTGCTGCTGTGGTTGAAATGTGATTACATGACAGCCCATGTTGCCTGTAAGCAGTCCGGTTCTGGACATATTGAAAAAAAATCCCCCATCAAATCATGTGCATCCCAATCTGAAGCCTATATAACATTGCTGCTTCTAGGAACCTAAAGGATACATTATGGATCTCAGGAATAGTTCAAGAAAGACCACATGGATGGTCCAATTTAGAGTGAGGGAGTATTCTCCAACTTCCTCTCAACAGGGCCTTCTTGAAACCTTCGAGCTGTTCCATGCCTCCTAGCCTAGCCCTGTTGATGGTGAAGAGGACAAGGACAACACCAAGAAATTAAGCATAGGACTTCCTTGCTCTCCTTACTCCTGCCGTCCCTCTTCTTCATCTTGTGGAGCATGATGCTCTCTCTCTCTCTCTCTCTCTCGTGTTGCCGTGCTAGCCTTAGGTTGGACAGTTCAGGGTGCTGCCCACTGCCCTCCTCCCCTACCTTTCTCTTTTTAAAGAGGTTGACAAGTCCGACGTCTCTTTCCCATTACAGGGTCACCGGAGGAAAAAGAAGATGAGATTTGGAACTTCGGGTCCACTGTCCCCTGACACCTTGTCATATCTTTATAGAGAAGAGAGAGGCAGAGAAACATCAAAGCTGGGAACTGTCCCCTGACACCTTGTCATATCTTTCTTGAGAAGAGAGAGGCAGAGAAGCATCAAAGCTGGGCATGATCCACATATTATCTTCACCAGTTCACCCAAACCCCTCAGTCAGAGTAGCATAATGACGTTATGAAGCAAGCAAGATATCATGGCTTAGGCTTTTGTAAAGAGTATGTTACGAAGCTGTCCCTTCGTCTCCACTGCAGTCTAGCCTTTCAGAAATGCAAATGCAGCTGTTTGTCTTACTCTTGAGTAGTGGTGAAAAACAGTCAGCATGGAGAATTGCTAATGGCACCACAATAAGGGGTAACTCCGTCATGGCTGGTCCAAAGCCCGGATGTGAAAGGAGGAGGGTAAACATTAGGTTGACAGAAAGGATGATGTGCATTAAGTTGACAGCCAGCGTTTAATAAAATTCATCATATCCAATCATGAATCTTGAACTGAATTTAATCCTTGCTAATGTTACATCTTGGCCCAGATGTGATGATAAGTGAGCAAGAGTTTGCTAGGGCATCCCTTGGAAGTGATGTGGCACAATGGTACCTGATTGCAGTGACCACTAGGCGAGGGTTCTTACATTTTGGATGAACACGAGTAAAGAAGTTAGTTCAAAAGAAGAAAATCCGTTAGCTATGTGGAATATAGTGGCTCTAGCTAGTAAGAGCATAGAATTAGTAAAACCAATGAGAGATAAGAGGGTCAACATAGCATGTTTACAAGCAATTATGTGGAAGGGTTCTACAACAAGGTAAATTGATGGCTGTAATAGAAATAGTGTAACTATTATTATAAATAGAGATCTGAACGACGAACTTGTAGATCTCAAAGAGAGAGGGCGATAGCCCTAGACTAGTTAAACTTGTATGAGATGAAAAGATTTTAAATATAATTAGTGCTTATGCACCACAAGTAAGGGGGGCTAGAAGAGAGAATTAAAAAATAATTTTGGGATGATTTTGATAGGACAATCTGAGACATTCCCAATGGGGAGAGGATTTTTGTTGGAGGAGACCTGAATGGTCATGTAGGCAAAGATGGTAGAAGCTATTAGAGGCTTTATGGAGGCTTTGGTTTTGACGAAAGAAATGGCACATGTGATGCCATTCTTAACTTTGCTGTTGTCTATGATATAATAATTATGAATACTTAAAAAGAGAGATGGGAACTTAATAACTTATAAAAGTGGACACGTAAAAGTCAAATGGACTATTTTCTTGTAAGGAAGGAGGACCGATCATTATGCAAAGATTTTAAGTTATAATTGGAGAGAGTAGTCCCTTGACATACAATTTTACTGAGGGATGCTTATATTTGAAAGTGGAAGAGAAAGGTTGTGGTATAAATAGTTGCCCTAAAATTAATAGTGAAATTTGAAAAGAAGAAACTTAAATATATGTAAAAATCATCTATTAAAAAAGAAATATGGAAATTTGAAGGAGAAATAAATATAATGTGGTAAAGATGGCTAATTGTGTGAAAGAATAGCGAAAGAAATCCTTGGTGAATCTAAAGGTAAAAAGATTTCAAGAAAAGAGACTTGGTGGTGGAGTCATGAAATTCAAAAGGGTAATAAAGAAAAACATATTACTTTCAAGTATAGCAAAAGAATAAAAATGATTGAACCTTAAAAGAATACAAAACTGCAAAAACGAATACTAAGAAAATAGTTAGTAGAACTAAATTTAAGGCTTTTGGCATGGATACCAACCAGAGAAAAATGTTACGGCCGTGACATTGATATTACTGGAGTTTAGACTGTTTCAAGCACTCAGCTGGTCCTGTGTGCTCTTTTTTCGAAAGTTTTTTTTAGCTTTCAGTCTCTACAACCTTTCAATTTGCCGTACAGTCCCCCGCAATCTTCATACCGATTTAAAATCCCTACAATCTTTTAACCCTCATGAAAAGCCCTTCCAGTTAGAAATCACCAAGAAAAGGAGTATACTCAGAATATTCACAGTAGAAGTATACATGGAAGGAATATTCTGTGAATATTCATTTTTTTTTTTTAATAATTTCTAGTTGGAGGGGCTTTTCACATGGTTTGCTGTATTATACGGGATCATGCTGACTCATCTGAGTCAACTCGTATCTGGTCTGATCCACTGGCACGCATCGTGCCTACTCATACATGTATAATGAGTTGTTTTAGATTGAGTTTCCTCATTTATTAAGTAAATTTGCACCTTTGTATCAATTAATAGGATACAGTTCTATTAACTGTAGCCTAAACTCATTGCCATTAACAAACTCGTTGGCTTGAATCGGCCCGACTCATGCAACTTGTGCAAGTCGGATCAGTACCAACTCGTATTTGTGAAGATACGATCCTGTACAGGTCAACAATATGTTGAACCTTGCTTTTTCATGAGGGTTAAAGGATTGTTGGGGTTTTAAATAAATATGAAAATTTCAGGGGCTTACACGGAAAATTGAACGATTTAAGGGACTGAAAAGTAAAAAATCATTTTTGAAAATGGTGAAATGTTCAGGCCCTCCAAGCGGCACCTTTGAGATGGGGACCTTTAAAATTGTCAAAAAAAACCCAGCATAATTAGAACATAATTTCAGTATTTCTACAGGCACAGATGACCAACTAAACTTTGATTTGGGAATATTTTTTTTTCCTATTTTAGGCTATTGTGTCCATCTAGGAACATGGAATGCCATATCGGACCCTGGAATGGTCATGTAATGTTGAAGTGGAGACTTTAGAGAGGTCAGGGAAATAAGCTAGAGATCATGAGAATATATTATTTGTTAGGGAATCCTTAAATCTTATTATTTAACCATTTAAACTGTTTAAATTAATAGGATAACAGATCAATGCAACATAGTAGTTGACAACAGAGGTAGTGGGCCCAGGGTGTAAGACCCCACAAAAATTTAAGGACATTCATAAATTCCTAAAAGTATAAAACACAATTATTAAAAGTTTAAGATTTATAATGCCATAGATTATTTTTATAGGGTCTTAAGTAAAAATTTTAAAATTCCTAAAAGTACCCTTAAATAGTAAAAAATGGACCTTTATCGATTGCTTGGTGATAAAGTAGGGGTATATATACAATTATTTAAAAAGAATAGATATGATAGCAATTACTTAACCCCTAAGTAATCCCCTACCATCGCATGATACCACCTCGCCCCTTTCCACATACCCTCCACCACCTTCCTCCTCCCTTCATGCCTCTTGTCCTCCTCTCCACCATATCTTTTCCCCCCCTTTTCACCTCACCTACCTTCTACCATCTTCCACCACCTTCTCTTCCTCCCCCTTGTCACATGTCACCACCACCACCACACTCTCCCTCTCTCTTGAACCCTCCCACCGCCCTCCTCCTTTTATAAAGGGAGGGCAAGGAGGGGTAGGTTAAGGCAGCAAGAGAGAGAGAAAGAAAGAGAGCGAGAGAGAGAAGGAAAGTGAGTGAGAAAGAAAGTGAAAGGGGGAAGAAGGAAAGAGAGGGAACAACCGGCGGCAAGCCAGCGGTGGCTCAATGGTTGTCCGGCGGCAGCGTGGCAGTGGTTCGGCGAGGCGTCGACGACGGCCTTCCTAGTAAAAGGTCGGGTGATACTACCTATTGTGCTCCTTTAATTTTGGGTTTCTTAGGAGTTAATTTTGGGTTTTCTATGAGTCAGGTTAAAGGGGGAAATTACATAAGGGGAAATTCTTTCGAATTAAACTCCTAGTAAAAAAATGTCATGACAATATTTAAAAGTATGTTTTCTAGCATGATTCCTCTTTTAAATTTTAGAATGATCTACGGTCAAACGTATGGACATTGCCGTCTAACGTGTGAATGACAATGCTTGAAGACTGAACTTCAAAGATGGAAATTTTTCATCACATAAACAATGTTTATATATTCAATGATGATTCGTCATGTGGATATTTTCTGTTAAGAAGTTGATAATGAAGAAAGATGGACCGAGTCTATCTAAAGCTCTTGTAAGCTACGAAGGGGAAAAGACTTGAAATCTATTGTAAACTATACCATATATGTATATGCTTAATTATAAGGATCAAGAAAGACTTCATAACTATGATGACACAAAAAAAAAGAGAATTAATGATTATGAAACAATTTCATGACAATAATGACCCAATGGAAGGAGAATAAAAATAATGTTATGGAAATAAATGAAATAAGGCATGAAAGCCTTATATGATAATGACAATGAAACAAAGGCATGAAGGCCTTCTATGATGACGATGAATGCTTATGATATTGATGATCGATGGTTTTACGATGACTTGTCTTCTTTTACCAACGAAGAAGTGACACCATTTGCTGGTGTGGTCACCCCAGTCTCCTAGGGATAAGGGGATGGTCGGGTCACTACAATTATCGATCTTTAGACTGTGCTTATCGGTCTTCGGACCGTGGTTATTATCGGCAAGGTTCAAAAACTCGGCTCGGATCGGCATGGATCGGCCGAGTCGGACCGGTTTTGGGCCGTCCGTGCCAATCCCGAGTTTCTTGACCGAGTCCAAGACTCGGATCGACCGATTCGAGCCGGATCAGGCCGGGTCGGCTTGGATCGGTCCGACCCGGCCCCCAACGGTTAGTCAAACTAGCCGTTGGGGGTCAACCTAGCTGTTGCTGGCGTTCTCAAACGGCCAGCAACGGCTAGTTTGGGCCTTGGGGGTCTATTTAAACCCCCCCAAGGCCCTCCTAAGGCTCCACAAATGCCCTTTGAAGGAATGGCATCTCAAGGTGTTGCTGAGCGATCATCTGGGAATCCTCCTAACGCTGATCCTGCCTGGAGTCATTGCACATCGGTGGACATGGGCCAGAGAAAGGTACAATGCAAATATTGCAACCGGGTCGTCTTTGGCGGGGTCTACCGATTCAAACATCTTGCTGGAATAAAAGGTGAAGTTGCAGCATGTGCTCGAGTTCCTTCAGAAGTTAGGATCCAATTTCGAACTTATATGAAGGAGAATGAATCAAGCAAAGCAAGTATTGCCAGAAGAATACAGGAAATTCGAGAGGAGTTGTCTGAACCAGCGCGAAGGTCTGATGCTGGAGTCAGGCTTGGTGGAAGTAATCAACTTATAAATGTTGATGATTAGGATATAAGTAAGTTTCTTATTTAACTTATTTTCATGTTTTTCATTTAACGTTTTCAGACAAATAGTTATGGTAGATTAATTTTTTTTCTTTTACATTTAAAGCTGAATTGCGACGTGCAATGGAAGCAAGACGGCGGTCCTTTGCAAACTGGAAGATATGGAGGACAAGGAAGTGGCTACACACCTTCTGCACAAGGGAGCACTAGCGCCGGCATGAGTACTAATGTATACGAGGAGCTGCCTCAGGAGTTCACTAGAGCTGGAGATCCTATAGTAGGTCTAATAGATCCCTTCCTCACTAAGAAGAGGGATAAACAACCTTCTATTAGTGCTGCATTCAAGAACTTAAAGTTTTGTAAGGAGAAAATAGGGAGAGCTACTGTTAGGTGGTTTTTCTATAACAGTATCCCTGCTAATGCTGCCAAGGGGCCATATTATGAGTCCATGATCGAGACCATACAAAAAGTTGGCAAAAGGGTTGAGGGACCTTCCCCATATGAGATATACAACAAGTACTTGGATATAGAAGTTGACGACATACGAACATACATTACATCATTTGAAAGGATATGGGATGAGTATGGATGCACTTTAATGTGCGATGGATGGACATGTACATAAATCTTATCTTCATTTTTTTTTTTATCTTATCTTCATTTTTTCTTAAATCAGAATGGGTCTCTTTCTGATTTCTTATCACGTTTGGAACTTTACAGGGATAACAAGAAGAAGTATGATCAACTTCTTAATTTACTGCAAAGCCGGAACCGTATTTTGGAAGTCTATTAATGTATCTAGAAAAATAAAGAATGCCCAGTATCTATATGAATTAATGGATCAAATGGTGGAAGAAGTGGGTGAAAAAAGGATTGTCCAAGTGGTTACGGATAATGCAGCGACGTTCAAGTTAGCTGGACAAATGTTGATGTAGAAGAGACAACATCTAGACTGGGTTCCTTGTTCTGCTCATTGTATTGACTTGATGTTGGAAGACATTTGCTCTGATCCGATGGTAAATAGAGTGGTTAAGAGTGGTCGATTTATACATTCATCTACAACCACAACAACATTCTGGATATCATGCGTACACATACTCATGGAAGAGAGTTGCTTCGTCCGGGAGCCATCAGGTTTGCATCTCAATATATCTCTTTAGATAGTTTAAGTCAACAAAAGAACAATTTGATTAGGATGGTGGCATCGAAAGATTGGGAGAATCACATATTGCGGCATGTACCAACTAAGGTCAGAGAGAAAGGTAAGAAAGTGATTGATCTAATTCAGTCTAGGCCCTTCTGGAGGGGGGGTGCAAGCGGTGTTAAATATTATAGAACCGCTTGTCCGTGTCTTGCGATCTTGTGATGGAGAAAGAAGATCGGATATGGGATATTTATATGAAGCTATGGACAGAGTTAATGAGTTCATTTAACTTAACAATCCAACAACCTATGTGAAGTGGTGGGACATAATAGACAGACGTTGGGAACACACTTTACATTACGATCTTCGTGCAACTGGTAAGCTACTAACTTTCTATATGTATTATTTGTATACACATTTCTCTTAAGTAATAACTAACTTTGACTTATTTATTTAGGTTATTTTTTCAATCCTTAGTACATGTTTAGAACTGATGGGAATAAGAATAACTATGATAGTTGATCGGAAGTGTTGATGGGGGCTAAGTCTGTTATTAAGCGCATGCTTGCAGATAAGGACAGAGTAATAATGGCATGCAAACAAATACATGATTACAGAATCATGTTATACCACTTTGGGACAAGTATTACTCAAAGAGTTGCCAAAATTTTGAGTCCATATTTGAAAATTATTAACCAGATGTTTTACTTAATTTTTAATTATAACTTGCACATTGTTGACATGGCCAATTTTTTATTTACAGCTGACTGGTGGCTAGATCATGGAAAAGCATATGTGTATGAAGATCTAGCCTATGTCGCAATTCGGATCTTAAGTCAAATAACCTCTTCATCAGGTTGTGAGAGAAACTGGAGTACCTTTGGCTTGATTCACACCAAGTAAATGAATAGATTGAAGTCGAGCCGTCTAGAGAAGCTAGTATTATGTCATTATAACATGAGGTTGAAGCTAAAAAATCTGGAACTCATAAAGAACCTTCAAAGGCAGGAGAAAGAGAGAATTTCCGGACAAGCCACGGAGACGACACATGCAGAAGAGCCCATAGACTTGGATGAGCTATTCGAGGAGCAACATCCATTAAATGAATGGGTTGATGCAAGCACCTCAAATGAGCCTGAATTCAACCCAAATGATCGGGAATGGGCGGAAGGTGAGTTAGATAATGTTCCACTACTTACTGATTTTTAACTTCCTCCTCCAAAACGTCAGAAGAAGAGCAAAAAACAAGCACAAAGCAAAATGAAGTGTGGTATTGGAATTGAGATTGCTGATCTGGAGACTATCGAGAAAGAGGATGAAACGTCAAGTGATGAGATACAATATCAAACCTCAAATGACTCGACATCAAAGATGAGTTCCTACAGTTCTGAGGATGTCGGAGATGCTACCAGTGCCCCAGCCCCACCTCCACCAATTCAATTCACTGGAGAAGAAGAATACACACATGCTACTCAAGATGAACATCATGGTAGCAGAGCAGGACGCGAAGAATCTTCCATTCAAACATTCAGCAGATCAAGGAGGAAGGACAAAGGTAAAGCTCCTCAATGTGCAGAGGCCAAAGAAAAACTTAGGAGGGAGAGAGAATATTAGGAGCAACTATCAGATGCATCATCATATTCTCCATACGAAGGGTATAGTCAGCCTACTGGATATGTAGTTTACCCTCCTCAACATTCTGATACATCCGACTATTCAGGGGGTTGTTTAGAATATCTATGATTGTCAGTCATTTATACCAATACGGATTACTATAGCTGGTATGTGATGCAATATGAACAATACTACCAGAGCTATATGTCATGGTTTGAGTATGTAAGTTATATGTTCATTCAGTATAATGTACGTTTGGAATAAATGTAAGTTTATAATCATATATGTAACTTTATTCAAGATTTTTTTGTCCAACAACATCTTATGTACTTCAAATCAATATATTTCAACACAATTATGCATTAAACTTGTGTTTTCTATTTTTTTCATATTGTATTCCATTTTTTTCTGCTATCCGAACTAGCCGAGCTTGACTTAGCCAGGATCGGGTTGACTCGGATCGGAGTCGGCCGATCCGATCGATTTTGGACCGGCCGATCTAGGACTCGATCCCGGGTTTCTTAACCTTGATTATCGGTCCTGGTGCGGACCATGGTTTTGGACAGGGACGAAGATCCTTCTTGGGTGCACTCATAGGTTGGAGAAGGCTGCAGTAGGAGTGAGTGAGTAATTGTAGAACCCAACCTAGCCCTTTCCAGCCTCTCCGGTAGGTTTCCAGAGACTTACTGAGCTAGGTAGGCTGTATAGGTGGTAGGTGCGTAGGAGGAACAACCTACTTACCTTTCCCGCCGGTACATGATTATCCCTGTCACTTCAGGTAAAAAAGAATGAGTTACCTTATGAATTCAGGATTTGTGAAAGATTATGTATATGAACACGACTGATTATAAGAAAATGATCAATCGGATGAAAAATTAATGAATGAACGACTCAATTATGAGACCTTATGCTATTGACTTGTGATAAGTACTTATATACTTTCTATGTTAGTGTATATATTTCCATTAAGAGAAAAGAATATAAGAAAATGTGTAACATGTTATTATCATATTAATGTATTCTGCTTTGGATTCATGTTCTTCGGGTTCATGTTGATTTACGATACGTACATTTCATACATGCTTAGGAATCATACATAAAAATATTGTGTCTTAAGGTAACTGGTTGTGCATGAATTCTATATGGGTTATATTACAATAAGCATGAACATATATGTGAGTCATGAGTGAACATGATGTATGCGCGGGATATCAGTAGCGATGTAAATGATCTCTACTGAGAATTAAATTTTCAGATTCTCATAAATATATAAATGATGTTTTTAGGAATGGATTATAAAGATGAAAATTTAAAGATGGAAGCAGCTTAGGATATGACTCATGAAGTCCTGACAGGTATGGCCACTTAAATTGTGGGATATGTGAGTTATTTTCCTTATTTTCACTGTTGTACAATGGACATGGATTATTCATTATTCTTTTACATCTGCACTAATTATTTTGTTTTATACTTTTGCACCTATTAGAGGTTTGTAAGTGGGACCATTACATAGGGGCTGCAGGTAGTGCAGCATGTGGAAATGCAAAATTTTGAGAAAGTGAAGGAAAAAACAAAAGGTTTAAACACTACCAATGTGTCAGCAATGCAGGTGCAGCTAGCAGGATAGTCATGGCTGCAGATGTGCCTTCTTCTTCTCCTGTCCTGGAAAGCCCACCGGTGATCTAGGATTTTGGGTACGTTTGAAAAATGACATGGAGGATTAAACTTCGATGCTTCAGATGCTCTCTGTTGCAAGAAAGGGGAAGGGTTTACCCTTCACTTTGCTTTAAACGTTGAAACAACCTAGGCAAGCATGGGCTGGGTTTTCTAGAAGAAAGAAAGTGAGATTGCACAAGGTTTCACTGAGATCTCTTCTGAGCTAGGAGTTTCTCATCAAGGCAAGGAAAGCCTTTGCTCAGCAGGTTCTGGTCTCAGACATTTCTAAGACACAGAATCTCATGAGATCTTGGAGAGAGTCCACAAGATTGAACCCCATGACTAGAAAGTAGTAGGCAAAAGGGTTGGCCGTCCATCCTCCCACTTTCAGCTTGACTTTGTCTTCCCACGATCTCCTCCACTCGCGACCCTCACCTCCCACTACTCCGACCGCTCCCCACTCCGGCGACTGCCGCATGCACGACCTCCGACCTTTGACCATTTCCTATTGGCTCCTTGAAGATTATCGGAGATTTAGACCATAGATTTCCCCTATTTTCTTCTTCCCTATTTAAATCCTCTAAGTCCTCTCGGGAAGGGGGTTGAGATTTTTGGGGTTGGAAAATTAAAGGTTGACAAGTTTGGAGGTTGCGGGCAACAGAACGGGAGTACCAAGAATCTTTCCTACATGGGCGTGTTTTCCTAACTCTTTCATTCTTTCTTTTATGTTTTACGACACTTTCCTCTTTACCACATCTATCTCATAATCTCCTTTTACTACAACCTATCTATCTTTTCACCATGGCACACACGTGCACTTCATTGCATGCATCTATAGGATGACTTAGTACTCTTCACCCCCAGAGGTTTCAAACAAAAAACGGGAGGTGGGTGGCCATAGTGCATGGTCACCTTCTCTCCCCAGACACCCATCTGGTGCGTTCTCTTACAATTTCTAGTTTATGTATATATATTTACATGAACAAATCCTACATATTGCATCTCTAATCGGGTTATCTCCTTTTTTTGTTTGTCTTTTTATTTTCAGGGGTTCTTATCACATTCTGCGCACGGACTACCAAGCTCTCCCCCCTTCGGCCAGCCGGAGGCAGAGAAGAGGAACCTACTATCTCCCGCTCTAACAAAACGTGATCAATCCACCCATCCTGAAGAGTACAGAGACCCCAAAGTAATGCTCCTGGCGATCACACACTTCACACTCTAACCCCATTATCGCCCCAGTTGCGCGACGGACGGAGGCCTCCCTGCTGAAGGAAGGGGGAACACTTTGAGCGTCCACAACCCTCTGGCGATCACCGTGAGGCGTCTACTTACTCGCTACGCGCACCGCAACCAAAAGGTAAGAAGGTAAGGCCTTTGCCAATTTTCTCTTAATCCGAATGGCCAATCATTTGGCCGTTCAAGTTCCACATGGCCAGGAGCTTGGCCGTCTAATCTGTCAGACGGCCAAACAGCTGGCCGTCTAATACCCTAGACGGCCAGTTTCTTGGCCGTCGAGCCTGTTGGACGGCCAGGCCCCTGGCCGTCCTCTCCCTTAAACGGCCAATTCGTTGGCCGTCCACATTTTGGACGGCCGAGTTGCTGGCCGCCCACCTTTCCTTGCATGTGTTGTATGTTCTGCATGCCATTGCTATTCTGGCCCGTTGTTTGTTAATTATTGGGTTTCAGGTTGTTCTCCGCGGGAGTCTTAAGGAAGAGCCGGCATCACACTGCTAGTTATCCCTCCCACTGTGTCAGACACTCCACCTAAGGATTCCCACTCGGGTGTGACTTGTCTTACTCTGTTGGGAACCTCCGTGAGTCTTCGTGAGCCAAGGATTCCCACTTGGCCGCCGAGCAGGTTGTACCCAAACCATCTAATAGGATCCCGGGATTGAGTGAGAAAATTAAGTTTTGCCATTTGAAATTGTCTACCCATAGGTGTCACTGAGAGGATTATTTTAAAACTATAAGACACATAATTGAATTTTGAAGAAACAATTTTCTGAAAAGAATGCAGGGTCGCTAAAGGGTTGAACTTGATTTGTTAGAAACCAACACTCTCATAATACACGGTTAATCTTTGAAGTGGAACATAAGATCTTGTAGGATTTGTGTTTCATAATGAATCGTATGTACTTTAATGCCGTGTATGATGACATGGACGAGTTTGGTAACAACATTACACATAACCCTTTGTTTGAAGTTGAAGAAGACCCACAACAGACATTCATAGGCATGCTCCATACATCTAGGGAGGAGCTTAGGAGAAGGGAATCTGATGAATCTTCCATCTCTCAGGGGGAAGATGATCCTGTAGTTTCAAATAGGACATTCCAAAATCTGGGGAAGACCCATAACTCATTGCCGTATTATCACGGTACACTCCCGATCAACTCATTCAGTTTGTCTCCCGCGGCAAAATTCAGGTAGCCACTCTTTGGAAGACTCAATTCCAAGGATCTTCTAGCCGACCCCAGGCTAATCAAGCAATCCCAATCCCAATAGCCTCCTTTAACTTCATCAACTAGGTCACACCTCCTAAGTAGGAGGAATTCATCTACAAGAATGAGGTCGAAACTTACGTGCGCTAGCTCATGGCTGAAAATCTTATCTTGAGGCAACCTTATTCTCACTCGAGCTATTGTAAGCTCCCTCCAGCCTACTTCCCACCAGGATTCAAGGTACCCAAGTATAGAAAATACGACGGTACCACCGACCCACATCATCATCTGTCAGGTTTCCTAATGGACTCCCACCAATGGCTTTATGATAGAGTTCTATTTGTCCATCTATTTCAGAAGTCCCTGGAAAGAGAGGCTTTACGATGATTTTCTTCTTTACCCGCTACGGACCTAATCAATTTTGATATCGTCTCGGAAAGGTTTGTCACCCATTTCAACCACATGACAGCCTTACCTCCCACTTTATTTGATCTTGTAATGGAAAAAATGGAGTCTGACGAAGACTTCACTCACTTTGGTAATAAGTGGAGAGCCATAGCCTCTAGAGCAGAAGTTACCATCCCTAAAGCCCAGGCAGTCACTATGCTTGTCAATAATACTACTCCTCAGCTCAGAGCTATCCTCATGCTTAGCGAACTTCAAACGTTCGCCCAACTGTATAATCGAGTTCGGGTGATTCAGTCACAAATCCGGGACTCTACATTGCCTTCGTTCTTCGAAATCAGGAATAGGAACAAGAAAGTCACACCGACTCCCACTACAGAAGGAGTCACTATCAATGAGCAAGTAAACATGCTAGGACAACCAACCAGGTTCTCCAATTCTCAACCCAGGTCTGATACACAGTCCAATCAGAAGCAGTACTCAACAGTTCCTCCCCCGACTAATTATAGTCGTCCCATAGCCAAACGCGCATCATACCCAACTTTGTCAGAATCGTTAGCAGACATCTTTTATGCATTACTAGCTTGCAATACTATCCAACTCCCACCACAACGTGAAGGTGTTCGTGCAATACGGACACGTCCAGATACTGTCCGTACCACAGGATTCCAGGGCACACAATTAACAACTGCTTCATCTTCAGGGATTGGGTGTATGACCTGAATGACGAAGGTATGATTAACTGGAAGGACATGAAAAAGGCAATTGAGACTTTAAGGGCTAAGAAGGAACTAGGAATTGTGAAGGACCCATTACCCTCTCATCAAACATTTCAAGATCTGTCTAGTTCTCAAGGGAAGGTCAACACTTTGATGAAAGATCTGGAACCAATAATAGTTCGTAGGGAGCAATATTGGGAATACGAAGGATCCGGTATATAATACCATGTTCTCACTCAGCTGAATGAGACTGAAAAGTCTACACTAGAAATCTTCACAATCTTTCAAGATAAACCTTTGGTCATAATTCGACCTAAGGAACCATCAATCATCATCAGGCTAGTCACTCTTATCCAAGTCCCTTCAACTACAGCTGACGAATCTCCTCTATCTGTCCTGTGTCCTATCTCAAAGTTAAGTCCGATGACCCAATTTATTCTAATAAAATCACCCCTGAAATCAAATCAAGCAGTAGATCCAAGTCCAATAAGTGTTACACTCAGAAACACATCATTCCCCCAAGTCAACCCTCGGATTCTCAAGAAAACTCAATTCCAACTGGAGGGATTACTCAGTCCGAATATGACATCTTCCAGTACCTGGGAAAGGCTCCTGCCAAGATTTCAGTTCTAGAACTGATCCGAAGATCTTCCACGCATAGGGAGACATTGTTTAATTTCCTACAACAAATCACGGTTAATGAGGATCTTCATATCGGAGGAGTCACAAACTCCATTCTCTCAATCACTTAAGCACCCATGATATCATTCTCGGATAAGGATCTAGCTCCCCCCGAGTGCCGATCCCTTCCCTTGTGCCTAACTGCCTCCCTCAATGACCACTTAGTAGACTCCATCCTACTAGATACTGGAGCCTCAATCAATGTTTGTCATCTCAAAACTCTCAAGAAGATAGGTATCGATCCAGAGAAGATTGAGTCTACCTCCATGATGGTCTCGGCCTATGATAACTTTCAAAGGCCGGCTGACGGTAAAATCCTCATCCCACTTACAAATGGTTCGGCCAAGTCATCGCCATCTTCATCTTCACTAAGCTCAAACACTCCTAAGCCATCATTGCAAGATTCAACTTCTAGTAATTCTATCGGCTCAGAGATGATCCCCAACTGAAGAAATTTATTGACTCCTTTCAAATGTTTGTACCTTTTTGCTAATTCTTGGACTACGAAAAATGGAACTTGTTTATCCCTACAATTCCTAGATAAGGAGGAAGCCATCCTAATTTCTAAGCTACTATATACATGACTCGGAGAATGAGTCAGGCTTGTCCCGGATGGGACAAGGGTGGATCCTTGGAACAAAGATCCAACGACAGTAGAGCTGCCCCAACATACAGGGTCCTCAAAGGTGACCTTGCATCCTTTCGTATATGAATTGACTTTTTTTTTATGATCGTATGCATCGAATATAAAACATTCAGGAGAATGTGCTACGACCGGTGCTGGGAGCATAGGGAAGGAAGGTGGTTGGAATAAGAAAGGGATGAACGCAGCATATGTCAGTTCATCCTTGACCAGAAATACTCCTTCCTGTGGGATGTTTGGTTCATGAAACAACAACCTTGTGCCAAAGTCTCCTTTACTTTCTTCTTGAACTTCCTTGTTCTTTTCTTTCAATTCATCTTCTATCTTGAGTAACTCCTGATTTCTCTTCACAAAATGGTCTATAAAAGACCGCTTTCCTGTTCTCTCAGCTGGTTTATTTGGCAAGTAGCTCAGTCTGAATCCCCTAATGATAGGGTTTTCCGAAATAGGTTCTTGGATTCCTTGCTCCTCTTTGCCTAATCCAGAACATAAACTGTACCCCATCTCATCCATGAGTTGCCAATCTATGCTAGGCCGGGGCCTGGGATGAGAGCTGACTGACGAAAGGATGGGTTCTTTGCCTTTTCTAGAGGTTATCATGGATGGAATTTGTTCAGTTGATACCGAGTCCAGTGACTCAATATAGGGGGTGCTTTTGACTCACATAATCTTCCCGTTATACGGGAACTTATAGCACTGATAGTTAGTAGACGGGACCCCCAAAGTCTAGTCCATCCAAAGTCTCCCTAGAATAACATTGTATATGGGCTTAACATCCAGAATGTAGAACTCCGGGACAAGCCTGACTCATTCTCCGAGTCATGTATATAGTAGCTTAGAAATTAGGATGGCTTCCTCCTTATCTAGGAATTGTAGGGATAAACAAGTTCCATTTTTCGTAGTCCAAGAATTAGCAAAAAGGTACAAACATTTGAAAGGAGTCAATAAATTTCTTCAGTTGGGGATCATCTCTGAGCCGATAGAATTACTAGAAGTTGAATCTTGCAATGATGGCTTAGGAGTGTTTGAGCTTAGTGAAGATGAAGATGGCGATGACTTGGCCGAACCATTTGTAAGTGGGATGAGGCGGTTTGATGAGCCTTCGTCAGCTGTCGATGAAGCCACTAAAGAAGTCAACCTCGGAACTGAGAAGGATATGAAGATAGTGCTAATTAGTGTCAAACTGAGTCAAGAAGAAGAGAGGTCCATAACAACCGTACTCCAAGAATATCTTGATGGGTTTGCTTGGTCATATGAAGATATGCTTGAATTAAACACAGAACTGGTGGAGTGTCGGCTAGTCTTCAAACCTGACGCGAAACCTATGAAGCAAAAGTTGAGACGGCTGCAGCATGAATTAGCACTAAAGGTAAAAGAAGAGGTTGACAAATTACACAAGGTTAAGTTCATTCGGGTAGTGCTCTATCCTAAGTGGGTAGCTAATATCGTCTCCGTAGCAAAGAAAGATGGAAGGGTTAGGGTTTGCATAGACTTCCGTAACCTCAATCAGGCTTGTCCGAAGGATGATTTCTCACTTCCTCACGCCTTGCTGGTCGATAATACTGTTGGATACGAAATGTTGTCATGTATGGATGGTTTTTCCGAATATAATCAAATCCGACTGGCCAAAGAAGATCAAGAGAAGACATCCTTCATAACCCTATAGGGAACTTATTGTTACATGGTCATGCCGTTTGGACTTAAGAATGCTGGAGCCACTTACCAAAGGGCGATGATGGCAATCTTTCATGACATGATTCACACTGACATAGAGGCTTATGTAGATGACATCTTAGTGAAGTCCAAGAGAAGGAAATAGCATGCTTAAATCTATAGAGCTGTAATGCAGAGGTCAAGAGAGCACCAACTAAAAATGAACCCGAAGAAGTGTGTGTTCGGTGTCTCTTCGGGGAAATTACTAGGGTTCATGGTAAGCAGGCGAAGGATTAAGGTAGATACAGACAAGGTGAAGGCAATAACAGAAATGCCTCCTCCTGAGAATGTCAGGGATGTAAAGGGGCTCATTGGCCATCTACAGTTCATCAGACGATTCATATCTCAACATTCTTTGAAATGTAAATCCTTTTACAATTTATTGAAAGGAGGAGCAAAGTTCGATTGGAGCGATAAGTGTCAAAAGGCCTTCAATGATTTGAAGAGTTATCTCCTCAACCCACTGGTTCTTATGGCTCCCATCCCGGGGCGGCCTTTACTGCTATATTTCTCCACTATTGAGGAATCAACTAGAACGGTATTGGTCAAACTAGACGACGAGAAGAGAGAAAGAACGGTATATTACCTCTCCAAGTTGTTCAATGATCCTGAAAGACGTTATACTGCTATGGAAAAGACATGCACAGCCGTCGTCTGGCTAGTGTAGAAATTGAAACACTATTTCCTTGCTCACGAGGTTAAACTTCTAGTCAGAATAGACCCGATAAAATATTTGCTAGAGCGACCAGTTGTAACGGATAGGTTGGTGCAATGACAGACCTTTTTGAACTAATTTGATATCACGTATGTGAATAAGAAGGTTGTCAAGGGGCAAGCAATTGTTGAGCACCTAGCTCACCACCCATTGCCTAAATTTTCACCCACCGATGATGAATTCCTAGATGAGGTGTTGAATATGATGATAGATAATAGTCCATCCTATGTCCTCCACTTCGATGGTGCACTCAACTCTCAAGGCAGTGGGGTAGGAGTAGTCCTCGTATCTCCGGAAAGGGTAGGTATTCCGCATGCTTGCCAATTATCCTTCCTAGTGACAAACAACGTCGCAGAGTATGAGGCCCTCATAATTGGCTTAAAATTGGCATTGGCTCTTAAGGTCAGAGAATTGAGAATTATTGGAGACTCACAGTTAGTCTTTTGTCAAACCGTGGGCAAGTACCAAACTCGGGATCCTAAGTTGAAGCCATATCAAGAATTGGTGAGTTCTTTGACTAGGTAGTTTAGGAAGATCACTTATGTTCATGTGCCTAGATCACAGAATATCTTAGCTGATGCCTCACCTTCCTTGTCCTCAGTCCTAGAAATTCCCCTTACTAGGAATTCAGAAACTATCACTGTACAGAAGCAAGATTCCCCCTCTTTCCGGGATCCATAGTTCCAACAATTTCTTATCTCTTCTGCACATGTCTCTGTCGTTACTGAAGAGCTCACCCCTGACTTGGGACGATGGGAATCCTTGGTTTTTCGACATCCTGAATTTCCTTCGAGATGAAACTTTCTAAGCCTATACTACGGTTTCAGTCCGTAAGGCCATCCGTCGAGCATCCCAGTGCTACATCATTTTAGGCGGGTTACTCTATAGAAGGTCCTTCACTGGAATACTCCTTCGGTGTCTAGATAATATTGAAATTCCCCAGATCCTTAAAACTGCTCTTTCTAGCGAATGTGGGGGTCATGTAAATGGCCGCGCTTTATCTCAAAAACTTCTCAAATCCAACTACTGGCCTTCAATGGAGACTGACTGCACTATGTTTGTTCGAAGGTGTCTAAAATGTCAGCTACATGCTGACAAAATCCATACAACTTCATCATCCCTCCATCCCATCGTTTCCTCGTGGCCATTCACCATGTGGGCATTCGATGTTATAGGACCGTTAGAAGATCGATCAGGGGAAATGAAAAGAAAATCTTTCATCTTAACTGCCACCGAGTATTTCACAAAATGGGTTGAAGCTGAAGCATTCGTAGAAATCAAAACATCTACGGTAGTGAAATTCATCAAGAGCAACATTCTCGTCAGGTTCGGGACACCGCGCGATTTCGTCACCGACAATGAACCACAATTTGTCTCCCAGGAACTCCACGACATGTGCAATAAGTATGGTATCAATTTGCATCATTCTTCGCCATACTACCCACAAAGAAATGGACAAGCAGAAGCAACTAATAAAAGTCTCATCCGAATTATCAAAAGGACTTGTAAATCTCATAACTATTCAGACTGGACTGATCGCTTGGTTGAGGCTCTTTGGCGTATCGTACTTTTGTCAGAACACCCACGGGACAAACACCATATGCATTGACGTTCGGGACGGACGCGATACTCTGATACGAGATCCTCCTTCCTTCACTAAGAATGCAGTTAGATCAAGAAATCAGCGACGTTGAGTGTCGTGAAGCCATGCTAACCCAACTGGAACTATTAGATGAGAGAAGGCTTATGGCAGCAGACCATGCACAAGTTTACAGAAATAGAATTGTAAGATTCTACGCAAAGAAGGTTCTTGAAAGAAAATTTGAGATCGGGGAAATGGTTCTAAAGAGAAAAATGATTAAAGCTTCTAGTCACAGGAGCAAAATGCAGGAAAATTAGGAGGGTCTGTTTGCGATTAAGGAAGTACATTCAGGAAATGCCTATCGCTTAGTCAATGAAAATGGAGAAGAATTACCTCACCTTGGAACGGAGTCTTTCTGAAGAAGTTTTACCCTTAAAAAATGCAAAAAAATCAAAAATTTCAAAATCCAAAAAAAATTGAATTGAATATTCAAAAAGCATCAAAAAATATTTGTAAATATGTACATCTTTCAATGAAAATCACAAAAAAAAAAAACACAAAATTCAACTGTCTAGTGACTGCCATGTAACCCCTGTCTAGGTCTAGTTGTATGATAGAATGGGTTATCATTAAGGTTTAGTTAAGATTTTGGTCCACCAGAGCCTTGGACGTATCTGCTTTACTTTCATAAGGATCTCTATGGTCATTATGAGATGCACACATTTACACATTTTTTAAAATGAACCTTCTTACAATGAGTTCAAAGTCTTTAGTACACTGTTAATTGCAACCTTTACTCTTTGTCTTTCGGTTGATCAGGACAGTCGACGTCCTTAAACGGTCGAGCTCAGCAAGGTGCGGTTCCCAACAACCTGATAAATGTAACCCCTCAAATACGTCCAAATATGAAATATAAAGGACCAGAGCATGTGAAGAGGGCAGTGTTCCCGCAGGCGGAATATCAGATAACCCCGAAAATGCCAAAAAAAGAAAATCAAAAGGGTTCAAACAATTGTACCAAAAAGCGTGATCGTACATGGCCATGAAATCTATCAAAGGCCTGAAAAATCAAAAGTAAACAAGGGCATCTAAGAGGTCAAAAAAGGATCCGTCTTGTCATCTCTATTTTTTAACGGCTTTGTCGATCCTCCTGGGAGGTTTATCTTTAAATTTCTTCACTTTTTCTCCTCCAAGGTTTAACATGCTCACATGATCTCAGAAGTCCAAAATGGGTAAAGGGTAATGTCCGTATTTCTGGTGATTCAATTTCTTAACGATAATCTCGATGAGCACCCTCAAAACTTCGGGCTTAGGTCAATGCAAGCACGTCACCAATGGGTGCGACTGCGTCTGATTCTGGGTCAGCGTCGTGCGGTTGACCGTTAGGGTTCTAAAGTGTTCCACCTTATATCTTGTAGGTTGTGAGAAAAGAGACCTACGTCGGGCAAATCATTTATCTCAAAATTTTTTTAGGCGAATTTGGTGGTCGGAAGTAGCTGAGAGTCTAAGCATGGCATGACCGTATTGTCATCAGTGTGAGTTTTAGCTGGTCAAGGTCAGTTTGAGGAGTCTAGAGGCCCAAATCAACCTAGATGCGTGCTTAGGATACCTGGGAAGTTGAGTATGTATTTCCCATTCATCATTCAATCAAACAAAAGATTAACAGTGAAATATATTGGCATAACATAGGATTCACACATCATAAACAGGGGCATACCCTTGTGACAACAATCAACCCCTCTTCTCCCCTTCAGCCTCATCTTCTCTTCCTCCACGAGAGGAATGTCTCATTTGACTTTTTGCATCGTCTTCCCGGGCGCGGCGATGACCTGATACCGACGATTTGGAACCCGAGGATCTAGCAGTCCGGTAAGTCCTCCATACGTCCTCAGGAAGTAGGGAATCAAGGTCTCTAAAGGCCGAACTCCCAGCTGGCGTCAACCCAGCCGATGGGGCAGGGACGGGCGGACGAGCTCTTGGACTTTGAGCGCTAGACCTCGCTGCTCGATCTCTTCCCTTCTTCATCACCCGGTCCCACAGAGTCCGATACTTGAAATCAATCTCCCTCGCCTCCGCCTGAACTCTTGTGAGTTCTTGTCGCAGGCTGGCCATCATTCCCTCCCAATACACATCGGGATGGGACCCCTCTCCTGTCCCTGCTCAAGCCGCCCGCTCCTCAACATGGAGCACCTGATCTCGTAGCTGTTGGTTGATGTTCTCCAGCTCCCTCGCCTAGGCCTCGGCTGCTGTCGTCCTGGCTAAAACAACCTTTAACCTCCTGGTGTTGCAAGAAATACTGAGAGTGAGGCAATTTTAATTAAAGGAACACTCAGAAGAACGACTCTCACCTACTGTACTAGGTCTGCCTCCCGGGTCTCTGCATGGTGAAGGGCATCGTGCAGCCGCACCTCCCAATCTGTCTGGGCTACTGGCCCCTGAGATGATGATCCTGCCCCAGGGTCCCCTCGCCATCCCTGGCTGGCTACCATTCCCCTCTACATCACAGACACCATATAAATAGAAGGGGCAGTCCATCAAACAAGATACAAATCAAAGGTCACTCACCAACTCTTGGATCTGCCTATACATATCACTAAACTGGAGGATTAGGCCGGCATTTTGAATCCACAAAATCTGTACTGCTTCAGTCTCCGACATCTGTTGAAATCAAGAATCTGTCAGCAAAAGATAAGTAGGTTTCTTCTTGAACTTCCTCGTTCTTTTCTTTGAATTCATCTTTTGTCATGAGTAACTCTCGACTTCTCTTCACAAAATGATCCATAAGAGACCGCTTTCCTGTTCTCTCAGCTGGTTTAGTTAGTAAGTAGCCCAGTCTGAATCCCCCAATGATAGGGTTTTCCGAAATAGGTTCTCGGTTTCCTTGCTCCTCTTTGCCTAATCCAGAGTCTAAACTGTACCCTATCTTATCCATGAGTTGCCAACCTATGCTAGGCCAGGGCCTGGGATGAGAGCTGACTGACGAAAGGATGGGTTCTTTACCTTTTCTAGAGGTTATCATGGATGGAATTTGTTCAACTGATACCGAGTTCAGTGACTCAATATAAGGGGTGTTTTTGACTCTCACAATCTTCCTGTTATACGGGAACTTATAACACTGATGGTTGGTGGACGGGACCCCCAAAGTCTGGTCCATCCAAGGTCTCCCTAGCATAGCATTGTATATAAGCTTAACATCCAGAACTCCGAAATTATGGCCACTGGGCTAATCTCCAATTGGAGGAAGATTTTACCATCAGCCGGCCTTTGAGAGTTATCATCGGCCGAGACCATCATAGAGGTGGACTCAATCTTCTTTGGATCGATACCTATCTTTTTGAGAGTTTTGAGAGGACAAACATTGATTGAGGCTCCAATATCCAGTAGGATATAGTCTACTGAGTGGCCATTGAGGGAGGCAGTTAGGCACAAGGGAAGGGATCGGCACAAGGGGGGGGGGAGCTAGATCCTTATCCGAGAATGATATCATGGGTGCCTGAGTGACTGAGAGAATGGCATTTGTGACTCCTCCGATAGGAAGATCCTTATTAACCGTGATTTACTGTAGGAAATTGAACAATGTTTCTCTATGCGTGGAAGATCTTCGGATAAGTTCTAGAACTGAAATTTTGGCAGGAGTCTTTCCCAGGTGCTAGAGGATGTCATATTCGGATTGAGTTATCCCTCCAGTTGGAATTGAATTTTCTTGAGAATCCGAGGGTTGACTTGGGGGAATGATGCGGTTTCTGAGTATAACACTTATTGGACTTGGATCTACTGCTTGATTTGATTTTAGGGGTGATTTTATTAGAATAAATTGGGTCATCGGACTTAACTTTGAGGTAGGACACAGGACAGATAGAGGAGATTCGTCAGCTGTAGTTGAAGGGACTTGGACAAGAGTGACTGGCCTGATGATGATTCATGGTTCCTTAGGTTGAATTATGACCAAAGGTTTATCTTGAAAGATTGTGGAGATTTCTAGTGTAGACTTTTCAGTCTCATTCAGCTGAGTGAGAACATAGTGTTGTATCCTGGATCCTTCGTATTCCTAATATTGCTCCCTACGAACTACTCTTACTTCTAAATCTTTGATCAAGGTGTTGACCTTCCCTTGAGAACTAGACGGATCTTGAACTGTTTGGTGAGAGGGTAATGGGTCCTTCACAATTCCTAGTTCCTTCTTAACCCTTAAAGTCTCAATTGCCTTTTTCATGTCCTTCCAGTTAATCCTACCTTCGTCATTTAGGTCATACACCCAATCCCTGAAGGTGAAGCAGTTGTTAATTGTGTGCCCTGGAATCCTGTGGTACGGACAATACTTGGACGTGTCCGTATTGCGCGGAACACCTTCATGTTGTGGTGGGAGTTGGATAGCATTGCAAGCTAGCAAAGCATAAAAGATGTTTGCTTACGATTCTGGCAAAGGTGGGTATGATGCGCGTTTGACCATAGGATGACTATAATTAGTCGGAGGAGGAATTGCTGAGTACTGCTTCTGATTGGACTGTGTATTAGACCTGGGTTGAGAATTAGGGAACCTGGTTGGTTGTCCTAGCATGCTTACTTGCTCATTGATGGTGACTCCTTTTGTGGTGGTAGTCGGTGTGGCTTTCTTATTCCTATTCCTTTTTTCGAAGAACGAAGGCAAGGTAGAGTCCCGGATCTGTGATTGAATCACCCGAGCTCAATTATACAGTTGGGCGAACGTTTGAACTTCGCTAAACATGAGGATAGTTCGGAGCTGAAGAGTAGTATTATTGACAAGCATAGTGACTGCCTGGGCTTTAGAGATGGTAACTTCTACTTTAGAGGCTATTGCTCTCCACTTATTAGCAAAGTGAGTGAAGTCCTCGTCAGACTTTATTTTTTCCATTACGAGATCAAATAAGGTGGGAGGTAAGGCTGTCATGTGGTTGAAATGAGTGATAAACCTTTTCGAGACCATATCAAAATTGATTAGGTCCGTAGGTAAAGAAGAAAACCATCGTAAAGCCTCTCCTTCCAAGAACTGCTGAAATAGGTGGACAAGTAGAACTCTATCATAAAGCCATTGGTGGGAGTCCATTAGGAAACCTGACAGATGATGATGTGGGTCGGTGGTACCGTCGTATTTTCTATACTTGGGTACCTTGAATCCTGGTGGGAAGTAGGCTGAAGGGAGCTTACAATAGCTCGAGTGAGAATGAGGTTGCCTTAAGATAAGATTTTCATCAATGAGCTAGCGCACGTAAGTTTCGACCTCATTCTTGTAGATGAATTCCTCCTGCTTGGGAGGTGTGACCTGGTTGATGAAGTTAGAGGGGGCTATTGGGATTGGGATTGCTTGATTAGTCTGTGGTTGCTAGAAGATCCTTGGAATTAAGTTTTCCGAGGAGTGGCTTACTGAGTTTTGCCGTGGGAGACCAACTAAATGAGTTGATCGGTAGTGTATTGTAATAATACGGCAATGAGTTCTAGGTCTTCCCCCAGATTTTGGAATGCCCTATTTGAAACTAAAGGATCATCTTCCCCTTGGGAGGTGGAAGATTCATCAGATTCCCTTCTCCTAAGCTCCTCCCTAGATGTCTGGAGCATGCCTATGAATGTCTGTTGTGGGTTTTCTTCAACTTCAAATAAAGGGTTGTGCGTAATGTTGTTACCAAACTCGTCCATATCATTATACACGGCATTAAAGTACATACGATTCATTATGAAACACAAATCCTACAAGATCTTATATTCCACTTCAAAGATTAACCGTGTATTATGAGAGTGTTGGTTTCTAACAAATCAAGTTCAACCCTTTAGCAATTCCACATTCTTTTCAGAAAATTGTTTCATCAAAATTCAATTAGGCGTCTTTTGGTTTTAAAATAATCATCTCAATGACGCCTATGGGTAGACAATTTCGAATGGCAAAACTTAATTTTCTCACTCAATCCTAGGATCCTATTAGGTGGTTGGGGTACAACCTGTTCGGCGACCAAGTGGGAATCCTTAGCTCGCAGAGACTCACGGAAGTTCCCAACAGAGTAAGACAAGTCACACCCGAGTGGAAATCTTCAGGTGGAGTGTCTGACACAGTGGGAGGGGTAACTAGAAGTGTGATACCGGCTCTTCTTTAAGACTCCTGCGGAGAACAGCTTGAAACCCAATAATTAACAAACAACGGGCCAGAATAACAATGGCATGCAAAACATACAACACATGCAGGGAAAGGTGGGCGGCCAGCAACTCGGCCGTCCAAAATATGGATGACCAATGAATTGGCTGTCTAAGGGAGAGGACGGCCAGGGGCCTGGCCGTCCAACAGGCTCGACGGCCAAGAAGTTGGCCGTCTAGGGTATTAGACGGCCAGCTGTTTGGCCGTCTGACAGATTAGACAGCCAAGCTCCTGGCCATGTGGAACTTGAACGGCCAAATGATTGGCCATTCGAATTAAGAGAAAATTGGCACATGCCTTACTTTCTTACTTTTTGGTTGCGGTGCGCGTAGCAAGTAAGTAGACGTCCCACCGTGATCGTTAGAGGGCTGTGGACGCTCGGAGTGTTCCCCCTTCCTTCCGCAGGGAGGCCTCCGTCTGTCGTACAACTAGGGCGATAATGGGATTAGAGTGTGAAGTATGTGATTGTCAGGAGCATTACCTTGGGGTCCTCCGCAGGATGGGTGGATTGATCGCGTTTTGTTAGAGCGGGAGATAGTGGTTCTTCTTCTCTGCCTCCGGTCGGCCGAAGGGGGATAGCTCGGTAGGTCGCGCGCAGAATGTGATAAGAGCTCCTGAAAAGAAAAAGACAAACAAATAAAGGAGATAACCCGATTAGAGCTGCAATATGCAGGGTTTGTTTATGCAAATAAATAAATAAATAAATATATATATATATATATATATATATATATATATATATATATATATATATATATATATATATATATATAAACTAGAAATTGTACGGGAACGCACTAGATGGGTGTTTGGGGAGGGAAGGTGACCATGCACTATGGCCACCCACCTCCCGTTTTTTGTTTGAAACCTCTGGGGTTGAAGGATACTAAGTCATCCTAAGATGCGTGCAATAAAGTGTACGTATGTGCCATGATAAAAAGGTGGATAGGTTGTAGTAAAAGGGAATTATGAGATAGATGTGGTAAAGGGGAGAATGCCGTAAAACATAAAAGAAAGAATGAAAGAGTTAGGAAAACAAGTCCATGTAGGAAGGATTCCTGGTGCTCCCTTTCTGCTGCCCGCAACTTCTAGACTTGTCAACCTCTAATTTTTCCAACCCTAAAAATCTTAATCCTCTTCCTGAGAGGACCTAGAGGGTTTAAATAGGGAGGAAGAAAATAGGGGAAATCTATGGTCTAAATCCCCGTTAATCTTCAAGGAGCCAATAGGAAATGGTCAAAGGTTGGAAGTCGTACATGCGGCAATCGCCGGAGTGGGAAGTGGTCGGAGTAGTGGGAGGTGAGGATCGCGAGTGGAAGAGATCGTAGGAAGACGAAGTCAAGCTGAAAGTGGGAGGATGGACGACCAACCCTTTTGCCTACTACTTTCGTGGAAGGCCATCAAGTTGGCCTTCCGCGGAAAGGTGGAAGGCAATGGAGCTGGCCTTCGAGGAAGGTGGAAGGCCACCAAGTTGGCCTTCTGCGAAGAAGTGGAAGGCGGCGCAGCTGGCCTTCGGGGAAGGTGGAAGGCCACCAAGTTGGCCTTCCACGAAAAGGTAAAAGAGATTGGTTAATGGGTTTGACTACTAATAGGTTGTAATGTGGTGGGCTAAGGTAATGAGTTAATGCTGATGGATTTAGATGATGACGAGGATTTTATGACCAGAAGGATGTCCAAAATCGGGTGTCTACAAACGTCACCTTTCAAAACTTACAATGCTTGTGAAAGATGTGTTTACATCATGTGAGTTGTTAATTATGACACTAATTAGCTGAATTTTCAGGTTCTCTGATTTGACCGGGACTGATTATAGTGAAGGAGCAATTGACCTCGCACGGAGCCTTGCTATTCGTGATGGATTTGCTTTTATTAATTTTGTGGTATGCTTTAGCATCTTTCCGACTCTTACTTTTACCACTATCAGTGTTTGGTGTGAATGAGTTTCTCAACAAAATGGAAACAAGGATTTGTTTAAAATTTCAAGAAATGTTGTGAATTCTTTTCCTTGAAAGTGTGAAAAATTTTGTTTTATTCTTTGTGATTTGTGAAACTGTGCTGTAGGATATGTTGAAGGGGAAAAGAGCTTCCTCTGGTCCCTTTTTTTGGTTGTGGGGCCACATTATTTAAATCATTTGGTACTATCTTACCAAAGCGATGACGTTGAGTCTGAAGTGTAATAGGACAATTAGTCGACAAATTTCAAACAGTATTTACATAGGGAAGATCTATGATCAAAAATTTTCTTGCAGCAGAGGAACATCTACATTACCTGAAAGCATGAAGGAAAGGATGCGTGGTTCTCAAATTAGATTTGGGAAAGCATACAATAAATTAGGTTGTAGCTGTATTAGCAGAGTGCTACCTGTGTAATTGGATTCAACAGGAAGTGGAATAATTGGGTGCTTGCTTGCACTTCAACAGCAAGCTCATACTTTGTTGTCAAGTGAAAAACCTTGTGTTTTATTTAGTTCTCAGGAAATTTGTCAAGAGAATCCTATCTGCCCTTGTTTATGTGTCCTATCCCTAGAGGCAGAGATAATTTGAGGAAACTACTTGGGATCTGAAGCATGCAAGTAATTTCGATTCATGGGAGAGTTGTTCTTGTGAATAACTGCATGACATATCAAATGGTTGGAATGATATGAGCACAGTTGCCAAGGCTATTGGGGACATTAGATTCTCTTTGGAACCTGGGGTTTAGATTTTTTTTTTACAGTGTTTTTACATCAATTCTGAAGATATGCAGATTATCGAGAAGTTCAAACATTAAAAATCACAGAGTGGATAAAGAAGCTATCGGTTAGATAAATATGATTGATAGATTTGATATTTGATACTTAAGAGATATAAACAAGTAGCAGTGAAGCTTTTGTTTTCTGGTATACCTTGTAAGATTTACATGTAGGTTTATGCTCGTTAACGAAACTTGCACTTAGGTGTATGCTTGTTAATGAAATGAAAACTATTACTTATTTTCTCAAACAACGTAACTAGTATGTAAAATTGAGTAAAACCCTCTGTATCTCTGCCTGCTTGGTTTATCCAGTGCTGGGTGGAGACATAACTGTGGTCCATTGGTGTTGAAGCTGAGATCATGCTTCAGGAGGCAATCTCAACAGGCCAACTGCCCTATGGCCAAAAGGCTTTAAAAGGAGAGTAACTTAGTCTGAAAGATAGACATTTGTGAAGAGGTACGGGTGACAAATAATGACGAGACAGAAAATAGGAAACAGAGAATTATTCTTGGATCCACTAATACAGTAAACAGATACTGCAAGCTACATCATGGAAATAGAGTTTATATTATGTGTTGCTGCATCTTTAATTAGCCAAAAGAATTGTCGTGTACCCGTTCTGAAAGAGGAGACATCGTCGTCGTCATCATCATCATCACTCATCAGCATGGTTTGCCATATTGTATCGGATTGGGCCGACTTATACGAGTCGACTCGTATTTGGGCGAGTCCGCTGGTACGCATCAAGTCGGACCGAATCGTGCTGACTCATACATACATAATAGGTTGTGTTAAATTGAGTTTTTCTCATTTGATAAGTAAGTTTATACTTTCTGTATCAACTAATAGGATACATTTATCTAAAATATGACTTAAACTCGTTATTTTTAACAAACTCATTGGCTTGACGCATGCGACTTGGACCGAGTCGGCCCGTGTCGGATCCAATCCGACTCGTATCTAGTCGAACCCGATCCGATCCGCATCTCTGAGTCGGCGAACCTTGCTCATCAGATCCTTATCTCATCTATTTGGGGTTGGATTCATGAATCCTATCTTGCCATCTTAATCTATCGAACGACATACTCGTTAAATATAGGAATGTCAAATCCTTTCTAACCACATCTAACCACCTCATTTTAGGTTTTCCACATTGTCTTCCATCCTTCTCTACTCCAGTTTGACCACACCTCTTAACTGGTCCTAAACTTGGGCGGTGACGTACGTGACCAAATCATAGACAGCTGCGGGCAAGGTCGAAGGAAAACACAATATAAATGCGCGTATGTATGTAGTTACATATATACACTTCATATTCTTCATGTAATGGAAATTGAGAGAACACCTGTGGGACGTGCATTTTAGTTGGACCTTTTGCCAGTATGAAGCACATAGCGCATAGTTGTATATATGTTATAGAAATTGGGCGGTGAACTTGGGTGGTGATGTACATGACTAAACTATATAAAGCTGTAGGCAAGGTCAAAGGAAAATGCGATATAAAGTTATAAATGCACATACGTACGTAGTTTTTTTAGAAGTGGATGGTACGACATTAGTGCATCTGGAGTCCTTTTTGATTGATGGGTCCCCTTAAAACTCAAAGGAAAGTTATAAAGCTGCAGGCAAGGTCAAAGGAAAATGCCATATAAAGTTATAAATGCACATACGTATGTAGTTTTTTTAGAAGTGGATGGTACCACGTTAGTGCATCTGGAGTCCTTTTTGATTGACGGGTCCCCTTAAAATTCAAAGGTAAGTTTCATAGGACAACTGTGAGACTTGCTATGCTATATGGTTCTGAGTGTTGGACTGCGAGAAGGGATCATGTGCAAAAGTTATGTGTTGCTGAGATGAGGATGTTAAGGTGGATGTGTGGTCAAACTAGAAAAAGATAAAATTAGGAATGAATATGTACGTAAAGATTTAGGTGTAGCTCCTATTGACGTTAAGCTTATTGAGAATAGATTGCGGTGGTTTGGTCATGTACATTGTTGTCCAAGTTTAGTACCAGTTAAGAGGTGTGATAGAATTAGACTGGAGGAGGGTAGAAGACATCAAGGAAGACCTAAAATGAGATAGTTATGATATGACATTGTTACGTGTTACCTCAAGTTTGACATTTGATAGATTAAGATGGCAGGATATGATTCATGTAGCCGACCCTAAATAGATGGGATAAGGCTTTGATGATGATGATGTAAAAGTGAGAATTTACAAAAGGGAATGTAAACCCTCCAAGTCCCCTGTATACAAAAGTGCACTGAAATAGTGCAGGACTCAGAACTATCCCAAAAAACCTAATAAGTATAGATGAATTCACATTACAAAATGCTTTAGCCCATTCTAAGGCAGTCTGACCAATAAAAGATATAATTCTCTCAGGGATAAGAGCCTCCTTTTTTGAAATTCTTTTTGTTCCTCTCGCTCCATATAGCCCCCAGTGTCGCATGAAGAATCAACCACCACTCTGAGGTAGTATGTCTCCTTCCCCAAAGCATGAGCAGTGATTCCACCAAGTCTCCAAGAGTAGGAGATCCATTTCCAGCAGCTATTTTGGAGAATATAAGCTGGCACACATCTTGAGCAAATTGGCACTTCAAGGAAAGATGATCAATGGATTCCTCTCCGCACAAGGAGCAGCTAGGGGGAATTTCCTCTATGAAACGGGTCAACCAATCACAAGTAGACAGCTGGCGAGGGGATATCCTCCAAACCAAAATCTTGACTTTGAGGGGGGTCTTGGGAGTCGATATATGGGTGTAAGAAGGATGCCGAACTCCTCTTCAACAATCATCTAATACGCTAACCTGACAGAGAAGGAGCCCTAGGTCTCCCATCCCCAAACCCAATAATCATATCTGGCTGGGTCTACAGTGCAGTCCTGGAGAATGAGCAGCATCTTCCCCAAATCCTCAATCTCGTCATCGTGGAGATGTCTCCCGAATGCCAGTAACCATCCTCTCCTAGAAGAGGAGTGATCGAACACCTACTCCACTGTTATCAACGAGTGTGAAGCTATGGAGAAAGTGCCGGGAATCAATCAGCTGGTGAGATGATCCGCATTGTCGAACCAGAAAAGTAACTTTCTCCCATTGCCAATGGACATGTGGACAGCAGCTCTAACCAAATCAACACTTTGCAAAATGTCTCTCCAAAGAGGGGAAATTCTGTGCATGGAGCTAGGTATGATATCCCACACTCTAGATCTGTTGTAATATTTGCTTTTAACCACCTCTAGTCAAAGTCCAGAGTCATCAGAACCCAATTTCCAAATCCACTTAGCTAGAAGAGCTAAGTTGAATTCAAGTAGACCTTTAATGCCCAGTCCTCCATTCTCCTTGCTTTGACACACTTTCACCCAAACTACATCACAACCTCCCTTGTGATCCTCCTTCCATCGGATAGCCTCTAGCTTCCTAGCCACCGACCTCGACACCCTGTATATGGATTAGTAAATGGGTAAGCTGTCTAGCACTAATACTAGCCTGCCCCATAGGAGATCAACCTACCCTTCCATTCTAACAACCTGGACTCGAATTTATCCACCACTTTCTGCCAATGCATGGTGAGAATCTTCCCTAGCTTAAGAGGTAGCCCCAAATAGGTAATTTGGGAAGCTTCCAATCTGACAACCCAAGATGACAACTGCTCTAGATAATGCCCTGTCATCCATATGAACACTATAGCCTGGCTCTTATAGAAGTTAAAAGCAAGCCCATTGACTTCTTGTAATAGTTCAAGGACAAGTCTAGCCTTGAAGAGGTTCTTCTCATTGTTTGTTAGGAAGAGGATAGTGCCATCAATACATTGGAGAAGGGTAAACTACCTGTCGCTGTGCTCCACTGTGAACCTTGCTACTAATCCTCCTTGCACTGCTCTATCCCACATATAACTCATAATATGTGCCACAAGAACAAAGAGGAGAGGTGACATAGGGTTCCCCCGACGAAGACCCTTACTACTCTGAAAGAATGGAAGGGGCTCTCCATTGAGAAGAACTGCCAAAGAAGCTCATGAAATACAATCTCTAACCCATCCCACCCATCGGTCACCAAAGCCCATTTTGGCATAAGTTGGAGGAGACACACCCAATTGACTGTCATAGGCCTTCTCAAAGTCAAGCTTCAACACGATGCCCCTTTTGCATTGTAACTTCATGGCATGAATACACTCATGGGCTATTGAAAAGTTCTCTTGAATATGGCGGCCCCTGATGAAACCACTTTGATTGCAACTAATCAGCTTATGTACCACCTTCCCCAATCTAGAGGCCAACATTATGGTGTTAATCTTATAAACACCATTAAGTAGACTGATGGGGTGATAATAAAAAAGAATGGTGGCTCTTGCTTTCTTCAGGATAAGCACAAGAAAGGTCTTGTTGGTACCCCTAAGATGAGCTCTACCCTCATAAAACTCCAAAATTGCCTTCAGATCTTTGACTACCTCCCAGCAATGATGGTGGAAAATTTAGGGGAACCTAGGGGCTTTATCTCCTCCCAAGGCAAAACAATAGTAGTCCTAAGCTCTTCCTTAGAGAAAGGGGCATATAGAGCGTCTCTACCCTTATCAGATAGGCGAGGAAGGAGATATCATGGATAGAAGGTCTCTATGTGTCCTTTTCCAAGAAGAGATCTCGATAAAAATGCTGAATGTGATTGTCTAATGTCCTCCTCCTAAGAAACATTATGGTTGCCCACTTGAAGAGAGTTGATCCGGTTCAATCTCCTTCTACCTGAAGTAATCCTCTGGGAGTATGCAGTGTTTCTGTCCCCTTCCGTAATCCACCTCTCCTTAGACCTTTGCTTCCAATATGTCTCCTCTATGAGCAGAATATCTTGATGCTTAGCTTTCAGTCTCTCCCTTTCTTTTCTATCCTCTTCATCAAGTAGGCCTACTGCCTCCAAAACATCAAAGCCCTCCAATTGGTCCGGCATCCTCTCTTTGACCTCCTTTCCTGGCAGCTTCCTAAAAGCACCCCATGACGTGAGAGCAATAGAAAGAGTCTTCAGGTTGTGAATAGGTCTAGCTTTCGCAGAAACCCCCTGAAGATCCTTACTCCAACCCTTCTTAAGTTATTCTATAAACCCTTTTCCTTCAACCATATCTTCTCCAATCTGAAAATACACCTACCATGCCTTCTGGCACCTGTAGTAAGCAATATAGGCTTATGGTCTGACATGGCCCGTTGCAAACATAGAGCTTGAAGATGTGGGAAGTGGTCTTCCCAATCCAACGACACTAAAAACCTGTCCAATCCCGAACGAGAAGGATTCGCCTTGAAATTGGACCATGTGAACATTAAGTTTGGGTCTGAACATCAATCAATGTCGCTTGAATAATGAAGCCCTGAAAGTCTTCCATAACAATTGTAGATGAATGATCCATCGTTCTCTCTTCAACCATGGAATTTCGGCACGGATTGGGAGGCTGGATTGGGACCCAACAATCTCGACATGAATCAGGATCAGATCGGCCGATTTTGGCTGAAATCGTCCAGAATCGTCGAGGATCGGCCGATTATGCTTTCCATGTCTTCAACACTACATGTGGCATTGAAATCACCTGTAACACACCATGGTCTGTTTGCCTGTCGATGAATGAAGACTAGATCCTCTCATAAAGCTCTCTTATCTACTCTACTCTAGGGGCCTGTAAAATCCCATACAAAACCATCTAGGATGTTCCAAGAGGTAGCTGAAATGAAGTATCTCCCCACTTGATTGTCATCAACTCGACCACATATTCATTCCAGAACAACATGATACCCTTAGAAAGCTCGACAACTGGGGAAAAGAGTCCTTGAGAGAGTCTGTAGCCACAAATCCCTCTCATAATCTCACTTCCTCTCTCCTCACACTTTGTCTCCTATATGCATAAAATATCAATCTTGCACCTACGAATAAACTCTTTAAGGATAGTCCTCTTTTCTCCCCCCCAATACCTCTCACATTTCAAGTAACTATTCTCATTAGGATAATATTATGCCTTTACCCTCACCTCCCACCACACCTTCTACCTCTCCCACTTCCCCTCACTTCCACCCTTTTTTATTAGCCACCAACTTCCCTCCCTTTACCACCCTAGCTAACCCAAGCTGCTGACGGTTTTGTATTTTATAGGCAACCGCTCTAATGTCCTTCTCCATGCCTTTGAAGGAGACCCTAACCTGCTTTACAACCTCCCTTACCTTTCCCTCTACAAAGCTTTCCTTGGCCACCAACTCCCTCACTTCCTCTATATCCATCCCCACCCCTTCTCCATGGACACACCCCTAAATCTCCTCTTGCTCTTGAGAAGCAACCAATCCACCTTTAGGTCCCCGATCACCAGTATGTGTCTCCCCAAAAGCTCTGTCGCCATGTCCCTCCCCCTTACCCTCCCCTTCTTCAAGGCTCAGGCAAGGGAGGGAGTTCTTGACAATAGAGGGAGTAGGGTGGATATCCCTTGCATATGAATTGGGGATCATCTCTCCTCCCACCCTCAGTAGTTTGGGGATGATAGCCTAGGGGTACAATATGCCCTAATCTTGAGAGCCAATCCCAGTAATAGAACCCTACAGTCGATGCTCCTACTGTTCTCTTATCTCCGATTGCTGAAGAAGATTAGTCATCCCCTGAGGAGATATTAACTCCAAAATATCTCGATCTCGATAAGGAAGCTGTGAAGACGAGGGCGAAGAAGACTCCCTAGTCCGAGATAAGGGTGGAAGATGTGAAGGCGTCCGTAATTCTCTCTTGGTCCGGTGTGTTGGCAGAGAAGACTCCCCTGTAGCACCGACGGGATCTGGTGAAGCAAGGGCGATGGCAGGATCGACTATCGGGTGAAGAAGGCAACCAGGAATGGGCGCGACATACCTGAGAATTGTGTAGGTCTTGGGTAAGTCCCGGGCCACCTAGTCACCGATGGGCCCTTATGCATTGAACTGGTTCCCAATAGGTCCATCCGACTTAACATGCAGATCGGGCTGACTTTCGATAATATCGGCGGAACGGAAGCAAGACCGGCCAGTTCGATTGAAGTTGACCTTGACCGAGCGGGTGATTTGAAAATCAAATCCGCCCTCACGTGATTGGCTTGTGACCTTCGGTTGTCTTCAAGCTCCGCAAACCCTAACTTCTCTTTCCTCATTGGCGGCGGCTGCAACGGGATCTCCTCTAGGAAGGTGATTCTTACTGGAAAGATCGCCTCGCCAATCCGTAGCTTAACTACACTTGGGATGAACTTCCTATTACACGTCCAGATGATCCCCATTCCCCACCACTGAATTGATGATTTCTGAGCATTTAATTTGGAGGTTTCTCCGAAGAGCATGCCGGAACTTCCCACTACAAGCTCAATCTTCTACTGGTCACAGAGGAATAAGGGCATCCCAGTGAAGGACACCTTTACTCTGGAAGCCTTAGGGTCCGGATATGTCCCTTGATGGGGCTCCCAAAGAGCAACTCTGTAGGTGAAGTCCTCCCTGGACACCAAACCCACAGCAGCAAGCTCACCCACCTCCTCCTCTGACTTGCCAACCGCCAAAAACTCCCCCCTAAAGGCTTCATAAACTCCGCAACGTGCTGAGCTTCTTCCTCCCTTATCAAGAATAGCTTTGACTGCAGCTGGTGTTGGATTACCCACTATAGGGGAGACCTATAGGCATCTCCTCAACCAAGCGATCCTCTGAGCAAGAACCTCCAGAGGGATGGACACCACGCTGAGCAAAGAATCCACCTTCCTCGGATATGGCACGCCGCCCATCTTAACAATGTCAATGTAGGACCGCCCTTGGTGCGTCGGCGAGCCACACGCTCCAGCTGACCCACACTGCGCCCTGGTGTGCCCCTCCTCCCTACAATGGAGACATCTCACGGATGCCGAGCAATGCTTCGATAGGTGTCCGAGACGGAGACATCGAAAACACCTAAGCCCCTTAGGAGGCAATCCCCAAGTAGTGTAAGTAGGTAGGCCGGCAGTGGAAGAGAAGGGTGCCTCACATCGGGGTGTTGGCATCCCCTCGGTATGCCTGGTCGACACTCCACCCAGTCCTCACATGAGTTAGGGAATTGTGTGCTTAGATTCCACATATGTATGTAGTTGCATATATAATCTTCATATTCTTCATGTAATTGAGAGAACTCCTGTAGGACTTGCATTTTAGTTGGACCTTTTATCAGTAGAAGCGCATAGAGCATAGTTGTGGCACTGTAATTGTATCTCCAAACAATGACTGTGTACCAAGCACTTCTCTTGTTTTTATGTTGAAAAAAGTACTCTTTTTTTAAAAAAAGCTGGAGGATACCACGATACCATTAACAAGCAAAGGGGGAATGCACGAGTATAAGAGTGATAGCTCTCAAAAATCCCCTGTACAAAAGTATACACACTAAGATGGTGTAACTAGCTTCTTTCCCAAAGAAAACAAAGGGGAGGAGTCCTGAGGACTCAAATTACAACAAATAGAGGCCCATTCACACTCTACCATGAATAAAAGATGCAACTCTTTTTGGGGGTTCTAGATTCTTGTTGAAGACTCTTAAATTCCTATCATTCCATGGGGCCCAAAGGGTAGCATGAAGCACCAGCCACCAGACGATACAATCCCCTTTATCAGGCCATGAGCAATGCCGAGTAAAAGGATGCCCATGATGGAATCCTGTTGACATGGGGGCAGCTGGCTCTATTGAGGACTGCATTCCACACTTCCACTGAAAAAGGAATGGCTAACAAAAAGATGATCAATAGTTTGTTCCTCCTCCCCACAAAGGCAGCACAAAGTCCAAATATTATCCATAAAGCTCCTAAGTCTTGCATGTGGACAACCTGCCATGTGAAAATCCTCCACATCAATATTTTAACCTTCAGATGGGCTTTTAGGATTCCATGCATGCCTCACATGGTGGTGGGGGGTGCCTCCAAAAGCAATGAGCCGATATGTTGATCTACTTAAAAAGTTGCCATTGTCACTCCATCACCATACCCAAGTGTCCTGCTCATTTGGATGCACTGCAACCCCTTGAATGGTGTATAAAAGGTCAACCAATTGGTCAGTCTCCATGTCTGTCAAATTCCTTCTGACATGTGGCACCCAGCCCTCTCTTTGCTGCTGGCTGATCATAAAGCTGAGTAAGTGAAGCAATGGGGGCAGTTGACAAGCTGAACAATTAGGGAACCGCTCTGCAAGGGGTACAACTCCACACCATCTATCATGCCAAAATGTGCAACTCTGGCTGTTACCCACCTTTATACTTATCCTTGAGGTCAAATGTCCAAACTCTGAAGGATACCTTTCCAAGCAAAGGAATGGTGCTCCTATAAGAAGGGGCCAAGTCCAACGTCTGGAGGTTCTGTAGTATTTCTGTCTAACCACCTCTATCCACATTTTCTCTCTCTTCCCTGCCCAACTACCACAGCCACTTGCACAACAAAACTGAGTTGAAGTCCCTGTGCACTTGACACCCAATCCCCCAGCTTCTTTGGGTCTGCATGTTCTCCCCAATTAGATGTCATGCCATCCCCTAACCTCCCCAGCACTTCCTGTCCAAAAGAAAATTTTCTGGATGCATTCCAACTTTCTAGTCAAAGACTTTGCAATCTTGAGGATGGACAAGTAATAAACTGGTAGGCTATCAAGAACTGATCTACAAAGGACAAGCCTCCCCCCGTAGGATAGGAGTCTACCTTTCCATCTCATGAATCTGGTGTCAAATCTGTGCCTACTGGCAACCAATCCTTGCACCAAAGTGTTCCAACAGATAGAGGAAGTCCCAGGTAGGTGCCCTAGCCTTACAGCCCAATATCACTGCAGCCCTCTGGATCATCTTGTGTGCCATGTTCACTCCAACTATTCTGCACTTTTCAAGATTGACTTTCAGCCTACTATTCTCCTCCAAGAGCTCCAACATAAGTCTAATGGAGTATAGCTGCTTTTCCATATTAGTGGCAAAAAGATAGTGTCATCTGCATACTAGAGGTGAGTAATCTGAGTCCCATTTGTCACCGAGTTCTTGAGATTGGATTGGTGCCATGTATGTCTTTTCCTTTTGGCTCACCGGTAGGTACCCCGTTGAGGAGTGCTGCCAATTTGGCTGAAGAGATACAAGACTTGACCCAACTTATCCATCTATCTTCAAAATCCATGTAGTCCACCTTGAAGTGACGATCCCATCTCACTCTATCATAAGCTTTCTCAAAATCACTTACTCTCCCTTGGCAATTGGAAATTTGGAATATCAAAAGCTAGAATATTCCGTTATGGTGCAGACTAACTGGGTTATTTTTTATTCCAAGTCTCCCCCTTGAATAAAAGAAAAGGGGATTGGCATCCCACACATGTTACAAATATTCTATATTCCAACTGTCTTTTGTCAAACAAAAAATTGATGAGTGATAGAATTACCCATGCATATATGGGTGTTCTCCACATTTATCTGGTGCCGAATAGGGGCTCAGTGAACATCACTTAATTGACATCATCATTATCATCGTTGTCATCCTCATCCTCATCATGATTTGGTGTTTTACTATGAGGGGAGTTTTAGTTGCATGCTTTAGTAATTTATAATCATCTCACCATCATGAAGAGAGACCCTACCTTCAAGTGGTTATTTGGTATTTTACTACGAAGGGAGTGCTAACTGCATGCTAGTTTATAATCCTCTTACAATTGTCATGGTAGGTCCTCAATGGTTTTGTATGTTATTGAAGCTTCTTTCATTGTTACGTCTGTCTGTTAAGAGAATAATTTAGCTTTAATCTTCATGCACTACTGATTACTACTTACTGAACAAATGTATACTCTATTAAAGCAAATTGGCATGCTATCATGGCAGGTTTTCTGTGAATGATTCTAAGATTTGTGGTTTCTCTGCTTAAATCTGTGGTTAACATGCCCTTGTTGTAGGTTGATGATATTCTCGATACGAAGTTAGAGCAACAATTCCATCTTGTCATAGATAAGGGAACATTAGATGCCATCGGATTGCATCCAGAGGGTCCTGTAAAAAGGTAACAAATTTAAAGACAGTCCCCTGATATTTACTTTGTTCTGTAAACTTCCGCATACCTGAAAGGCACCAGATGCTGATCAATAAGATGTGGCATGTTTTTTTTCCCCCATTCTATTAGTTGCATGACTGTATAAGATATGCGTATGCTTTGTGCAAGGAAAAGCTCTGTTTTTATTTGAGTAGGAGGAAAGAAGGACGTGGCAGAAAAAGCAGAGTTTATTCGACATGGTTTGTTATCTTATCTTCTACAGTATAAAGTTGACATTTCCATTCCTTGCAGTTCCATGATGCAAATCAGTGCTGCCCTCTTAGTTGTTGATAATGTTGATAGCTAAAGACAAGCTTCTTGTGTGCATCCTTCTAGATGTTATTTGTATTGTTTTTGCAATTTACTATTTCATTGGAACCTTGGCTCCCTCCAAGCATATTGAAGCCTCTTAGCTGGCTGCCCCAAAAGCAATTGGTTCTGCCATATTCATCTCGCGATGCTTAGAGGCTTCAATATGTTGGGCTATCACAGCTGGCTCCGTTTCATTCAACACTTAATATCCTTTGAAATCAGAAGAGCTTTCTTGAGGAAGAGTGATGCTTGAAGCAGAGCACATGTTTATGTTCCCTTGTTGATTTGTTTGTGCAATTCATATTTCAGGTTAATGTATTGGGAATCTGTATCAAAGTTGGTAGCACCTGGTGGTCTATTGGTCAGTACTCTTGTGAAATCCTCCCCCTCTCTTTTTTTTCCCTCACAAGTGCACCCTTCTAAAGTTAAAGTGGGCTTCACTTGCGCTCACAGGTTGGAGTGAGGATGGTTCCATCTGTAGCGCCACTGCTTGTAACACATGCTCTGTCGCTCTTTTGCCACTGAGGCAAAGGACGATGGGATTTTGTCATGATGATGACAGCTCTTTGTTAATTATCTGTGTTAGACGATGTGTTTGTGTTGGCTTAGTTGCTTGTGTGGGTAACGTGCTGCTAACCATTTTCCCCTTTTCTTACTTTTTTATTGGCATTAGGTGATCACCTCATGTAACAACACTAAAGATGAACTGGTCCAAGAGGTGGAAAGTTTCAATCGAATACGGGCTGGTGCCCAGGAAGCTAACCAAGGGGCCTGTGAAGCCAGAGTCTTTCAATACTTTGATCATGTTAGGACTTACCCCACAATCATGTTTGGTGGGGTGGAAGGGTCTCGTGTCACCACAGTCGCCTTTCTACGACTCTGAAATAGATGTCAGTTGTTGTTTTTCACTTTTTCCCCATTCAGTTTTCCCATTGACATTCAACTTACAATGATTTAGATGAAATGTTTTAGAGAGTTGGTATTTGAGCTGTAACTTGCTTTCACATGCATTGTTAGGTCAAATTGTTCTCCGCTTTTCTGGTTTTCTGTGCAAGGGGATACTGGTCTTGCTGATCTTTTGCTCGACGTAAAGAGATGTTTGGGCTGAGGAGAAAGTCAAATATTTGTGTATGTATGATGTTAACCTTTGGTTAATGGAAGCTCTGACAGTGGACTTGAGTTCCAGAAGGCTTGTTCTTAACAGTAGTCTCCGGCTGTGGTAGTAGTAGTAGCTTCAAGTAGCTTTGGCAAGGACAAAAGAGGTTAAAGCCAAGTTTGATGCAGCATCTAATTGGAAGTATTTTTGTACTTCAACCTTTTTGAGGATAAGAAATTAGGTTTTGTAAGTCGATCTATGTCATATTTTGGTGGTTTTCTGGCTTCTGAACAAAACTTACAGATAGAGTTCCCTACATTGAGGAAAGAAATTTTCAAGGCACGCAAGACTTATGTAATAGTTATCTCAATATTTTTCATGATTGAGGGCTGAAGTCGAAAGTTGCTTCCAAGTAAATGTTTATTGAAGTGCGTCTAAAGATTTGAACAGAAAACCTTTCCCGTATTTGAGAAGTTTCTCCTTTTTAATCGTCACAGTTGATTAACTGGTCTGTTACAGATGTTAAGTTTCCTAATCCTGTGTTATTAACTGTGTTTTATAGAACTGACAAGTTTTATGACAAGTTAACGGTGCATATCTGGTCCCTTACCAATTGGGCTGCCTAGCCTCCCAACAATTTTACAGCAGCCACAGGTGTCCAAGGGTGTTCACGGTTCGGTTTGGTTTGGTTTTGAGGAAAAAAAATTCAACCAAATCAAACTGATCACTCTTAAAACCGAACCGAGCCAAACCGAAAACATTCGGTTTATTTCGGTTTGGATCGGTTTGAACAGACTTAGTTGCAGAAAAATTTTCATTAGACTTAACGAGTCCATTTACTTACTTTGAAGTTCGAACCCAGTCATGCATTAAAGTGCTTATTGGGCCACCGGCCGAGTTGCAAGCCGAAGACAACGTGACCCTTCCTTTATAGAACCTGTGCAGATGCGGTAAGAACAAAACCTCCGGTACGGACTAAAATTCCCAGAATGAATGGCTCTGCACTGTGCAGGGACCCACAGCGTTTGTCTGGGATTGGCAAATGTGCAGGGACCTACAGAGATCATGTTTTTGAACTTTTTAGCGGGGTGGACTCCGTAGCAAGGTTCGTTGACTCGAAGAGTCAGACCGATTCAAATCTCTTATGATCCGGTACGAGTCGGGTCGACTTATGCTGACTCAACTGAGTTGCATGAAAAAATTCTTCTAAATCACACAGGATTAGTCGAGTCGCACCGATTCGGATTCGTCTTGATACGGTACGAGTCGCCCGAGTCAACACGAGTCAATCCGGTATGCTCCATAGGCCTCTGGGCTGACCCGACCCATTGATAACCCTCCTGGGTCTTTGGCCTGGCTGTGTTTTAAATGGCAGCTTATTGAATTGTGCAGGTAAACCTAAGAAGTAAAGCAGGCAAAGAACACAATAGAAAGAAGCAGCAACCATTCTGGACAAAACAGTTCATGTTATTTTCTTTGTTGTTTACATCTTATCGGTATTTCTAGTCTCTGATGCTACTAGCATAGCATCGAATTCTTTTATTCATTTCCTCTCTGGAAAATCTTATTCCTAAGTTGAACGAGCCGTATTTTCTACAGAACTTTCGACCTATATGAATGCAAAGTAGTTCCTGCAGTTATCTACAATAAACTGGGCACTCTCATCCCCAACATTGTATCCATTGGATGAGGAGTTTTTGTTAAGGGCGGTGACTTCGTGTTTGGCAAAACTTCTACTTGAAAGTTTCTTGAGTTGAGGGAGAGAGGTTATAACTAATTTTGGTTTGTTATAAAAGAAGTCAACTCTCTCATAACAACCTCACTTTTTCACCAGTCTTGGAAGCTCCCCCCTTGTACCTTTTGGTTAGAAACTAAAATACAAGGAAAATACCACATAAATGGCTTTTGAGATCCAATGACTTCCATGAAAAATAACGAAATAGAAATGCAAAAGTGCTTCCAAATGGAAGCTACGCCAAACATGGCCTATAGGTAATATGCTTACTAAAGAGTTTTACTTGGGGTAAGCGGACCACATTTCCTTTGTATATGAACGTTGTGAATGGACTTTCCTTTCTTATTCAAAGGTTTGGTATATGGGTTGAGTTTACCGAACAAATGTAGGCATGGATGATGGCTTTCTATCATTTTTAGTGGTTCAGTAAATGGGTATTTGCCATCCTCTTGTGGGCTCAGGCAAGGCGATTAAATAGCTCATAGTCTCTACACACTGCGGAGAATGGAAAAGGGATAAATTAAAATGTGTTTAAATGAAAGGTACTTTTTGATGTCTTAGAGTTGGATAACTTAATAACTTCAATATAAGTCTTTTATTTGAGCTACACTTTTAGATCAAACGTTTCTTTTTTAGCCATTCAAAGTGATCTACCGGATGGCAATTCATCTTCCTATAGTACCGCTTTGGTCTTTGCAGTTAGGACGAGAACAATTTAAATAAGCTACACATTTTAATGCACAAGCTGTTGAACTTGGACAGTAGCTAGATATCTATTCTTTCTTTTCCTTTTAAACATAAAGATCTATTACTTGATATTCTACCTAATTTATCCCTTTTTTTGGATGCTTGCAACTTTTGGATTCTACATAATATAACTTGTGTCCATTTTAAACTCTTCTTTAGTCATCTCCAATACTGTTTAAGACTGATTTGATAACTAAATTGCTCTTTCCAGTATAAGCAATTCTGGATTACTTACACTGGAATAGGGCTCATTTTGTTTTGGTAACTATATTCTAGTTCTACTTAGAATAAGTCTTTCTTATTAGGTAAAATAAACTAAAATATAAAACATGATAAACGAGCCATCATTAATACTTTTTCACTCTTACTCCAGAATAAGTCATTCCCACTGATGTAGACTGGATCTATCACGACCGGATTCCGCAGCTGGAATCCGAAAAGAAGAGGATCCGGAGCTGGGTCGGATCGGTGTTCGAGGGGGGGGCCCGACGGGGATCCGGAAGGCGAGGGACGCAGAGGCGGAGCCGGGGGTCCGATGCCGGAGGCGACTCGGAGCGGGCCTGCTGTTGGATAGTGAGCCCGGAGGCTCCTTCCGCGCGAGACCGGGTCTCCTGCCGCCCTCTTGGAGCGGGCTTTCTCTTGGATAGTGAGCCCGAAGGCTCCTTCAGCGCGAGACCGAGTCTCCTGGCTTGGATAGTGAGCCCGAAGGCTCCTTCAGCGCGAGACCGAGTCTCCTGGCTTGGGCCGAAGCTCCTTCGGCGGACGAAGGAACGGCGGGGATGAGCTTCCTCCCCTCTGCTTGTCGACAGGCGGCGGAGTCGAAGCCGAAGGTCCGAGGCCGGGGGCGACTCGGAGCGGGCTTGCTCTTGGATAGTGAGCCCGAAGGCTCCTTCAGTGCGAGACCGAGTCTCCTGTCTTGGGGCAGCCGACGTTCGGCGTCGAGACCAGGGAGAGGAATCCGAGGTCGGCGGCCGAGACCGACTCGGGGAGGTCGGCGATGATTCGAACCGAGCCCCTGCAGGAGGAAAAGGAGAAGAAGAACCAGTCAGCAGGAGCCCCGGGCGTCAGCCCTGGGGAACCCCCTCCGACGGTCAAGTTAGCTCCTGAAGAAGATTCGATTCAGAAGGCAAGAAAGAGCAGCTTTAATGCTATTCGGACAGAAGTCCTTTAAGGGTTTCGGAAGCTTGGGGAGGCATCCGTTCCCCCACCCCTTTGGCCATAAATAGCGGGGTATTTATAGCAGAGGATAGCGGATGGTTAACGGTGGCAGCCGATATAGGACTAAATGATGGTTTACTGATAAACCGCCATAGTGCCCGATCCGCCACCGGAGTGGGCCGGATTCGGCTACCGGGCCGAAGGGGGTTGGGCCGCTGATGGGCCGAAGCCTGTTGGGCCCTGGGCTGCCGCGCTGCTCCCGGGCCGTAGGCTAGTGGGCCGCTGACGGGCTGAAGCCTGTTGGGCCGGGAGCGACGGTGCCGCTTATGGGCCGAAGGCTACTGGTGGGCCGCTGGCGGGCCGAAGGCTCCCGGAGGGCCTGGTACTGCTGCTGTTGGGCTGAACGGGGTTGGGCTTGTTTCAAAGGGCCGAATCGGATTCTGCCTTATCACATAGCCCCCCACTCTTGTCTTCCTCAGTTCTGAGATGGCGAGAGTATAGCCCGAAGCTGTCAGAAGAATATTGTGACAGGTGCTTTACCCGAAGGTCTGTTCTCTTTCTTGTCACTGGGAAGAGGGTGCCCTCGGTCGGCCGAGGGCTACGCGGTTGCTCCGTCTTTGCTCGGGGTGGCGACGAAGGCTCAGAGCTCAGAAGCCGAAGGGCCGAGCCTTCTGACTCGTGTCAGGCTTCATTAAATGGACGGGATGGCGCGTCGCCTCGCGAGGAAGCACGGGACACGCGTCGCGCATCCAGCCGCTCCGTCAAAAACACAAACGGATCCTGACCGCCCGCGGGTCGCGGATCGCCTCGGCTCTCTGCCCGAGGCTTCACTCGGATTGCCGCCGTTCCCTTCGTCCCACGCGGATCGGGACACGTGGCGGGCATTCGAGTGATCAGCCGAAGGGTCGGAGCGCTCTCGGCCGTTGATCGCTCTGCTTCAAGTCCCGGAGCCGGTCCGTCATCATTGCCGAAGGACGGTGCACGTGGCGGGCATCCGGGAGGAGCGAGGGGACGAGCGGGATGATCTCGGCCGCTGGCTTCGGCGGGAGGCGCTTCGAATGGGCTTATAAATACAGGCCCTCAGCAGGGCACTGTTCTTCTTCCTGCTGCTGCGCTTGCGTTTCCCTTGCAACCATCCGAGCTCTTCTTCCTTCTCCAGCGAAAGGCTAGCTTCCTGAAGGCTTCGTCCGAGCTCGTCGGCTACCGTGGGAGGTTCTTCGTCCCTCAGAGCGCATCGCCGGCGGAGCTTGGAGGCTTGAGGTTGCATTTGGCTCAAGAGAGACTTCCTCCCCCTTTCTGCGAGTAAGCTTTGGCCTCCTTCTTCCCCCTCGCGGCCTTATGGTCCGGAGCTCTTCCAGCGAGATTACCCCTTCGGACGAGGAGTATATTCCTTCCCACTCTCCTAAGTCTTCCCTGTCAGATCCTCTCGCTTCGGGTTCCCTTGCTTCCGCAATGTCTGGGGAGCCTGAAAACTCCGGGACTAAGGAGTCCGAGACTTCTGGGGAGAAGGTCTCCGAGGCCGAGATTTCTGGGGCCGAGGCTTCCGGGGCCGGGGCTTCCGAGGCCGAGGCTTCGGGTGCCGAGGCTTCCGAGGCCGAGGCTACCCAGGAAGTCCGGGACCCAGGCCAGGCTTCCACCTCGGGACGCCGTCTTCCGGACATTGCTTCGGAAGCATCCTGCGCCCTTTCGGACGTAGAGGTGAGGAACCTAGTTTCTTACTATCAGCTTCCTTCTTGGACGACCCCCCATCGGCCCGAGTCCGCTACCAGGGCCAATACTGTCCGCCCGGGCTCTTTCTCCATCTATGTTGATAGCTTTGCGGCGGGCTTCCGTCTTCCTCTTCCTACCTTCGTCATTAATCTCCTTAGCTTCTACGGGCTGGCCCCGTCTCAGTTCTTTCCCAATTCTTGGCGTAATGTGTACGGATTTCTGAGCGTCTTCGCTCATGTAAAGATCCGCCCTTCCATCAATGTCTTCCGCTATCTCTTCAAAATCCAGAGGCAGGGGAAGTCCGAGTGGTACTACTTAGTCCCTCGGGTCGGCCGAAGCATCTTCTCCGGGAAGCCCTCGTCCATCCACGGCTGGAAGAGGAAGTTCATCTTCGTCTCTCTGCCGGAGAACGAGAAGGGCGTGTGGCCCTTCCCCACCGAATGGGCGCCGCTGGCTGCAGGCCTCTCGGACCCTCCTGCTCTGACCCCTGTGCAGAGCACTCTCGTGGGCCACGTCCAGGTTAAGGCCCCGTACGACGTCTCGGGGCTCCTCGGCGCGTCGGAGCGGCTGGTGAACGCCGGGGTCTGGCCGGACCCTCAGTCTGATCCGGCGCGGGCCTCCCCTTATCTTCCTCCCGGGGAGACTCCGCAAGGCCGCGGAGGAAGGGCCGTCGCTCCTCTGGCCGAAGCTCTTCCGGCTGAGGATGCTGATGAAGTTTCGGCCGAGGGTAAGTCGGCTCTGTATTTGCACTTGGTCACTGTCTCGTTTCTAACGCGTCACTCTTGCTTGCAGCAATGACCGATCTTGATGACCTCCTCGACCTGATATCCGACCAGCGCGGTTCAGGCCGGGCGCCGGCCCCGCAAGCAGCAGGCAGGCCTGGCCGAGGCGCTGGAGCTCCGCGGACCCGAGGCGGGGTCCCAAGGACTGCGACCTCCGCCGAAGGTCGCGCTGCCGCCGCTGCTCTCGAGAGGGAGCAGAAGACAAAATTCGCCGCTCGAAGGGGCGGCCGAGCGTCGAAGCGCCCCCGGGAAGAGGAGGCCGAAGAGGTGGAGATGGCTCCGCTGGTCAGGAGGAGCACCGGGGCCCGAAGGGCCGCAAGGCTGGCGTCTCCCGAGGCGTCGAGGGGCGACTCCCCTCCGGCCGTATCGGCAGGGGCCGGTGACGGAGGCTCTGGGTCGCAGGCGCCCCGGGCGCAGCGTGAATGGTGGCACCCCGTGCCGGGGGTGTACAAAGATGAGAGTATGCAGGACCCGCAGACGTGTCTTCGTCTGCTCAGCAGCCTCACTCTCCCTTCAGCTTTCGAAGAGCTGAAGGAGTATTCGATTACTGACCTGGCGGCGATGAGCGTCCGATTTGCGGTCCAGGTAGGAAGTCCGAAAATTTTTCAACCTATCCTCCCTTGGCTGTCTTGATTTTCTAACCCTTGTCTGCTCTCGGCTCGCAGGCTGCGATGACGGGCAGCGTCCTGATGCATCAACAGGAGCTGCTCCGGCTCAAGCTTCTCGAGGCCGAGGGGGATTCGGCCGGTTCTGGCGAAGGAACCTCGGCGGCGCACCGCATCGAGCCCTTGATCGACAGGCTCGCAACCGCGAGCGGTCGGGCGCGGGCGCAGCTAGAGGGAAGGGCAGCAGAGTCCCGTGCTGCTACCGAGGCCAAGGCGAAGGCCGAGCGGGAGAAGGCGAAGGCCGAGGGCGAGCTTGCTGCGGCTCAGACCGAGATCCGGACCCTCAAAGCCCAGATCCAGGACAAGGAATCCCGGCGGGCTTCGGAGAAGCGCCGCCACGCCGAGGAGGTCTCGGCCCTGAAGCAGGAACTGGAGGAGGCGGCGGAGTCGGCCATCGCCGATTACAAGGCCGGGCGTGACTACGCCCAAGAGATCCTCCGAGCCCAGCTGCTGGCGTCTTCTTCGGTCTTCGACCTCGGACTGGCTGTCGCCCAGAGGGCCTGCCCGAGTGTCGATCTGACCGGGGAAGATCTGCCGAGGGGCGAGGAAGCCAGGGAGCTCCTATCCTGGTGGAAGGTCCTCATGGCCGAAAGGGCCTCATGGCCGAAAGGGCCTCGCCTCCAGTTGCTGAGGATGAAGTCGAGACCGCCGAGGAGGCTCCCGCAGAGGAGGCTCCCGCCGAGGAGGCTCCCACCGAGGCCGCTGCTCCTGAAGCGGTGCAGATCGTTGACTCCCCCTCTCCCTCTCCTGGCCGAAATGTCGTCGAGGCGGAGGAGGAGAGGGTCGTCGAGGACTGATACGAGGGTTCCCCTCGGTTTTTGCTTTTCCGCTTTTGTAAGCCTTCGGCCAGGCATATGGCCGAGCTTGTACTTCCTTCTGTTTAAGAATACAAGGAATGTTTCTGGGCTTTACCTTGTTGTTTTCTGCATGACGAGTGAATCTGGCCTTTCCGAAATCTGAGATCTTTTCGTCGTTCGCTATAGCCTGCGAAGTCGAGACCCGATGTAGGTTCGGATAGGTCGTTGATAGAATCTCGTCAGCAGATAAGGTTGCTTTAGATGCGGCTTCTGTGGCCGAAGCCGCTCCCGCTTTGTTTCATGCAGACTTAGAAAATAACCCGCCGTGTCCCGATCCGGATTACATGGCCGAAGCCATTCGTCGGATCGAAGGACTCGCGGATTTTAAGAGGACCATGCCGCTCCCGGTACGGTTTGCATGGCCGAAGCCACTCCCGATACGGTTTACACGGACTTAGAGAAATCCATGCCGTGTCCTGATCCGGATTACATGGCCGAAGCCATTCGTCGGATCGAAGGACTCACGGACTTTAAGAGAACCATGCCGCTCCCGGTACGGTTTGCATGGCCGAAGCCACTCCCGATACGGTTTACACGGACTTAGAGAAATCCATGCCGTGTCCTGATCCGGATTACATGGCCGAAGCCATTCGTCGGATCGAAGGACTCACGGACTTTAAGAGAACCATGCCGCTCTCGGTACGGTTTGCATGGCCGAAGCCACTCCCGATACGGTTTACACGGACTTAGAGAAATCCATGCCGTGTCCTGATCCGGATTACATGGCCGAAGCCATTCGTCGGATCGAAGGACTCACGGACTTTAAGAGAACCATGCCGCTCCCGGTACGGTTTGCATGGCCGAAGCCACTCCCGATACGGTTTACACGGACTTAGAGAAAACCATAACAAGTTTTTCGGACAAAAGAGTTCTTTATTCATACCCTCCGGTTGAAAGCCTGGGGAGAGGTGACTTACACATAATAACGCCGAAGGCGCTCTACATTCCATGTGCGAGGAAGGGGTTGGCCCGAAAGGGTCTCCAACCGGTAAGCTCCACGCCTGATCACCTCCCTGACCCGATAGGGCCCCTCCTAGTTGGGGGCAAGCTTTCCTGAGGCTTCGGCTGGCTTGGAAGCATGAGCATTCCTCAACACGAGGCTCCCTACTTCAAAGCTTTGGGGCTTTACTCGAGTGTTGTGGTACTTGGTCATGTGCTGTTGATAAGCCGCCAGCCGGATACGAGCTTTATCTCGGGTCTCTTCAATGAGGTCCAAGTGGTCTTTCAAACCTTCCTCGTTGGCCTCCGGACTGTAAGCAACGACCCTGGGAGAAGGAAGGCCGATTTCCACTGGAATAACGGCCTCTATCCCATAGGCCATACGTAAAGGAGTTTCGCAGGTGGGGGTTCGGCTCGTCGTTCGATAAGCCCACAGAACGCTCGGCAGCTCCTCCACCCATCGGCCTTTAGCCTCACCGAGGCGGGTTTTCAATCCCTGCAGGAGGCTTCGGTTTGTGACTTCGGCTTGGCCGTTTGCTCGAGGATGCGCCACTGAAGTGAATTTGTGAAGTATGCCGAAGCTCGCGCAGTTGTCGCTGAACCGTCGGCTGTCAAATTGCTTCCCATTGTCAGAGATGATGGCCCGAGGGATGCCGAACCGGCAAATGATGGACTTCCACACGAAGTTCCAAGCATTACTGTCGGTTATTGACGCGAGGGGTTCGGCTTCGACCCACTTGGTGAAGTAATCGACCGCCACGATGAGGAACTTTCTTTGGCCGGTGGCGATGGGAAAAGGTCCCAGGAGGTCGATTCCCCATTGGGCAAAAGGCCAGGGATCGGACAAGGGGGTCAGAAGGGTGGCTGCCTGGTGAATGAGGGAGCTGAACCTCTGGCACTGGTCACAGCGCCGTACGAGGGCTAAAGCGTCCTCTCGGAGTGTTGGCCACCAGTAGCCTTGCCTCAGGAGCTTGTGAGCCAGGGCCCTTCCTCCTGCATGCGCCCCGCATATCCCTTCATGGACTTCTCTTGCGGCGTAGTCGGCTTCAGCCGGGCCGAGGCACCGCAGCAATGGTCGGCCGAAGGATTTCTTGTATAGCACCCCGTCCAGGAGGAGGAAGTGGGATGAGCGCTGTCGAATGTGCTTCGCCTCCTTCGGATCTGGCGGGACTTCTCCTTGGAGAAGGAAAGCGACGAGGGGGGTCATCCACGTCTCAGCCTCGACCTCAGTGACTTGCATGGCTTCGGTCTCGCCGAGGCTTGGTTCGGCAAGCTCCTCGACGAGGATCATTCGGCCTCCACCCCCGTCTTGCGTTGACGCTAGCCGGGAAAGAGCGTCGGCTCGGGTGTTCTCGGCTCTCAGGATCCTCACGATTTCACAGGAATCGAATTGGGTGAGGATCTTGCGAGTTACCTGGAGATAAGACGCCATCACCGCGTCCCGAGCCTCGTACTCCCCGGAGATGTGGCCGGCGATCAACTGGGAATCGCTGAAGGCTTTCAGGTTCCGGGCGCCGAGCTTCTTCGCGGCCCGGAGGCCGGAGATGAGAGTTTCGTACTCGGCGGCGTTGTTGGTTGCTGGGAAGGAAAAACGCAGGGCGTACTCCGTGACGACCCCCTCGGGTGACGCCAGGATCCACCCGGCGCCGCTGCCTGTGGAGCACGCGGAGCCGTCCACGAAGAGTCGCCATTCGTCCACCGGCGTAGTAGCCGAAGTAGTCTCGGCTTCGACCGCGTCGGGTGCCGGCTGAGGTGCCGCGGGGGCGCCGGGGGTAAGTTCGGCGATGAAGTCTGCCAACGCCTGGGCTTTTATTGCTACCCGAGGGGCGTAGGAGATGTCGAACTCCCCCAGCTCAATTGCCCACTTCGCCAGCCTGGCGGACACCTCCGGCCGGGAAAGAATCTGCCTTAAGGGCTGGTCGGTGAGGACCTTCATGGGATGAGCTAGAAAGTAGGGCCGGAGCCTCCTCGCGGACAAGACGAGGGCCAGAGCCAGCTTCTCCAGGGCAAGGTACCGGAATTCCGCTCCTTGAAGGGCTCGGCTGGTGTAGTAAACCGGCTTCTGAACGCCCTCCTGCTCTCGGATGAGGACGGCGCTGAGAGCCGTCTCGGAGACTGCAAGGTACAAGCTCAGAGGTTCCCCGGGAACCGGTTTGGACAAGATGGGGACTTTGGAGAGGTAGGCCTTCAGCTGATTGAAGGCTGTCTGGCACTCTTCCGTCCAGTCGAAGTTGTTGGCCTTCTTCAGTAGCTTGAAGAAGGGGAAACAGTAGTCGGCCGCCCTTGACATGAAGCGGCTGAGGGCTGCGATCCTCCCGTTCAATCTCTGTACTTCTCGGAGGCTTGCCGGAGGTCGCATCTGCATGATGGCCGAAACCTTCTCGGGATTGGCCTCCACCCCCCGGTGAGTGACCATGTAGCCGAGGAACTTGCCGGAGGCTACCCCGAAGGCGCACTTGGCCGGGTTCAGCTTCATCTTATACCGCCTGAGGGCGGAGAAAGTCTCGGTCAAGTTGGCCAGATGCTCTGCAGCAAGGCGGCTCTTGACCAACATGTCGTCTATATAGACCTCCATGTTTCGGCCGAGCTGTGTGGCGAATACTTTGTTGACCAGGCGCTGATATGTCGCGCCGGCGTTCTTCAGACCGAAAGGCATTCGGGTGTTGCAGTACAAGCCCAAGTCGGTCGTGAAGCTGGTCTTGCTTTCATCGTCCGGATGCATCCGGATCTGGTGGTAGCCTGAATAGGCATCGAGAAAGCTTAAAAGCTCATGGCCGGAAGTCGCGTCCACCACCTGGTCTATCCGAGGCAGCGGAAAGCTGTCCATCGGACATGCCTTGTTGAGGTTGGTGAAGTCCACGCACATACGCCATTTGCCATCTTTCTTTGGCACCATGACCACGTTAGCGATCCAGTCCGGATGGTGCACCTCTCGGAGGTGTCCGGCGTCCAGTCCCTTCTGTACTTCAGCTTGGATGGCGGCCCTCCTTTCCTGATTGAAGGTGCGCCTCTTCTGCTTTACCGGAGGCTGATCGGGATCGGTATGGAGTCGGTGCTCTGCTACCTCCGGGTCAACCCCGGGCATATATGCCGGAGACCAGGCGAAGACGTCGAGATTCTTTTTCAAGAACTCGGTAAGCTTTTCTGCTTCACCCCTCTCCAGGCCGGAGCCTATCATCAAGACTCGTCCTTCGCCTCCCGGAACAGGGACGGCGAGGAGTGCTTCTCCTGGAGATGCCTCGGCCGATGACTCGATCGTTAGGGTTTCAGCTGCGGTCTTCCCTTTGACCGAAATCATGTAGCACTGTCGGGCTGCTTCTTGGTTCCCTTTAGCCTCGCCTATTCCATGGCTGGTATGAAACTTCAGCTTCTGATGGAAGGACGAAGGCACGGCTCCGATTCCGCCGATGAGCCTTCGGCCGAATATGGCGTTGTAGGCTGACTCGATCTTTACAACGGCAAAGTCCGTTTCAACGGTTAATTGCCGGGGGGCGGAGCCTAAGGTTACAGGAAGTCGGACAATGCCCTCTACTCGGCAGGGCGAGCCGTTAAAACCGTAGAGGGGGCCCCGATGAGGCTTCATATTAGCCTCACTCAATCCCAATTTCTCAAAACAGTCATAAAACAAGATGTTTGGGGCACTTCCATTATCCACAAAGATCCTATGTACATCATAGTTATTTATTACAGCATTAACGACGAGAGCGTCATCATGAGGGACCTGAACATTAGTCAGGTCCTCGGCGCCGAAGGTGATGTCTTCCAGACGAGGCTTCTTCGGTTCGCCTTCAACCGCCGCCACTGTGTTGCGCTGCCGCGGCCTGGATCCTTCCCCCGGCCCTCCGGATATCATCATGATAGACCCAGAACTGGGTCTTTGATGGGACGATTCTACCGGGGCCGAGGTGGCTTTTGGCGGAGGGGCGGCTTCTATTGCCGGGGGCTGCTATTGCCTGGGCGCTGTAGGGACGTCCCGGTTCTGCTGCGGCGGCTGCTCCCGGCGGTACTGCGGCAGTCTTCCCTCCCGGATGATGCGGTCGATCTCCTCCCGGAGCTGTCGGCACTCATCCGTCGTGTGGCCGATCTCCCGGTGGTATTCACAGTACCTGCCGGGATCCCTTCGGCGAGGATCGGTCTTGATGCGATCAGGCCGCCGGAGCATGCCTTTCACCTCCATGAGCATTCGGGAAGGGGGAGCAGGTAAGGGTAGGTACCGCGGCTGCGGGTCCCGTCGCCTCTCCCTGTCCCAATCCTCCCTGCGATAGCGCTTTCGGGAGGGCTCTTGGTCCTCCGGCCGAGGTCGGACCACCTGGGGAGCAGGTGCCGAGATGGCTTCGGCTGCGCCTCTACCCCTGGACAGCATCAGGGCCTCCCGGTTGATGTACTTATGGGCCCGGGCCACGAGGTCCTGGAAGGTCGGGGGATGGCGCTTCCCAATGGAACCGAGGAGCCCCTCGTCCCGGCACCCGCTGATCACGGCCGAAACCGCGATCGAGCTGTCGAGGTTCGGGATCTGGGCGGCCTCGGTCCGGAACCTGGTGAAGTACTCCTGGAGAGTCTCAGCGGGGCCTTGCCGGATAGCCAGCAAGCTGGCGGAGGTCTTGCTCTGCCGGGTGGCATCATAGAACTGGTCGATGAACAATTGGCCCAACTGGACTAGGGAGTGGATGGAGTTGGGGGCCAACGTCTCGAACCAGGTGAGGGCGATTTTTTCAAGGGTGAGGGGGAAAAGACGGCAGCGGACTGCCTCGGAGATCCCCCGGACCCGGAGGTAGGTGTTGAACCTCTGGAAATGACAGACCGGATCTGTCATCCCGTCATAGAGAGGGCCCTTCGGTAGCTTGAAGTTGGGGGGCACCTCGGTGGCCAGGAGCTCCGCCGTGAACGGGGTCTGCTCCAGGATGCTGCTGGCGAGGGGCGCCCCGTGAGGCCGGGACACCATCTGCTGCATCTCTTTGCGCATCGCCGTCAGCCGCCGGTCCAGGTCCGGGGCAGTTGAGGTGGCGACGGATTGTCCTCCGGTCCGGGCCGGACGGTACTCCGACGAAGAATAATCCTGCTCCGTCAGACGATCGGCGCGGGGAGCTCGGGCAGGCAGCGCCGAGGGCTCGCTGCGCGCCGCCGTGGTCTCGTCGAGAGAAACTGGCGCAGGCACCGGCCGGAACCGGGCGTCTTGTACTGGGTAGAGTGGGGGGAGCGGCGCCTGCTGGGGAAGCTGCCCCGTCAGTCCCATGCGCTGGGCGATGGCGGACACCATCTCCTGAAGAGGCGCTAGGGACGTGACGGCAGCGGCCAGCGTTGCCATCTGCTGCTGGAGTACCCCCACTCGGTCTTCCGAGCCGAAAGACTCCGGTATGGTTGGCAGAGGCGGGTTCGGCGGGGTAGACGGTGCGCCTTCGGAAGGCAGCATCTGCGCCGAGGCCTCCCGCGCTTCTGCTTCGCTTTGTCCGGATCGTCGGGTCACAGGTCGCTGAGACATGACTTGTTTTGTTAGTTTTCCCACAGACGGCGCCACGTGATGTAGACTGGATCTATCACGACCGGATTCCGCAGTTGGAATCCGAAAAGAAGAGGATCCGGAGTTGGGTCGGATCGGTGTTCGAGGGGGGGGCCCGACGGGGATCCGGAAGGCGAGGGACGCAGAGGCGGAGCCGGGGGTCCGATGCCGGAGGCGACTCGGAGCGGGCCTGCTGTTGGATAGTGAGCCCGGAGGCTCCTTCCATGCGTGACCGGGTCTCCTGCCGCCCTCTTGGAGCGGGCTTTCTCTTGGATAGTGAGCCCGAAGGCTCCTACAGCGCGAGACCGAGTCTCCTGGCTTGGATAGTGAGCCCGAAGGCTCCTTCAGCGCGAAACCGAGTCTCCTGGCTTGGGCCGAAGCTCCTTCGGCGGACGAAGGAACGGCGGGGATGAGCTTCCTCCCCTCTGCTTGTCGACAGGCGGCGGAGTCGAAGCCGAAGGTCCGAGGCCGGGGGCGACTCGGAGCGGGCTTGCTCTTGGATAGTGAGCCCGAAGGCTCCTTCAGCGCGAGACCGAGTCTCCTGTCTTGGGGCAGCCGACGTTCGGCGTCGAGACCAGGGAGAGGAATCCGAGGTCGGCGGCCGAGACCGACTCGGGGAGGTCGGCGATGATTCGAACCGAGCCCCTGCAGGAGGAAAAGGAGAAGAAGAACCAGTCAGCAGGAGCCCCGGGCGTCAGCCCTGGGGAACCCCCTTCGACGGTCAAGTTAACTCCTGAAGAAGATTCGATTCAGAAGGCAAGAAAGAGCAGCTTTAATGCTATTCGGACAGAAGTCCTTTAAGGGTTTCGGAAGCTTGGGGAGGCATCCGTTCCCCCACCCCTTTGGCCATAAATAGCGGGGTATTTATAGCAGAGGATAGCGGATGGTTAACGGTGGCAGCCGATATAGGACTAAATGATGGTTTACTGATAAACCGCCATAGTGCCCGATCCGCCACCGGAGTGGGCCGGATTCGGCTACCGGGCCGAAGGGGGTTGGGCCGCTGATGGGCCGAAGCCTGTTGGGCCCTGGGCTGCCGCGCTGCTCCCGGGCCGTAGGCTAGTGGGCCGCTGACGGGCTGAAGCCTGTTGGGCCGGGAGCGACGGTGCCGCTTATGGGCCGAAGGCTACTGGTGGGCCGCTGGCGGGCCGAAGGCTCCCGGAGGGCCTGGTACTGCTGCTGTTGGGCTGAACGGGGTTGGGCTTGTTTCAATAGGCCGAATCAGATTCTGCCTCATCACCTACCTTGACTAAGAAATCCATACAATCAAAGAAGAATAGAATATAGTAAGTTATTCTATTCCCCCTTATTCTTCAATCAAACTAGTAATTGTCTACATCCCTACTCCTGTTCATCCCTTACATTGTTGTGCATTAGGTCTTGAACAAAACAACACCAAAGCTCCTCTTGCTCTCTATTGTTACCTTGTCGCCTACTTGGGTATTCTCTCATTTCTTATAGCAGTTTCACTAAATTCTCCCATTGCTCTTGTAGTATCGGGCCATTGGCAACTTTTCTGATGAAAGAGCATAGAATTTATCTCGTTCATTGCTAGAGCAATCAAGATCTAGTAAGGAGAAAGTAAGTGCCATTTGTTCCCCTTATAGCATCTACTTTGGCTATAGAGCAATAATGATTAGGCTGAAAGGGCACAAAGGCTAGGGCAAAATAAAAAGGCTATTAGAAACATTTGATGATTATCAGAAACATCTGCTGATTAAGAGGTTGTCTAAGCAGTTGATTCCCTTGTGCTAATCTTCTTAGGTGGCGTTTGTTAATACTTAAATCTCTTTTTTTCACATCTAATTTCTTACTTTATTCCTTAAAAAAATGCTAAAAAATAATTAAGACTTTAAACTTACTTATGTTTGATAAAGGGAGCCTAATTCACATCTAATTTGACACAGGCTCTCCTCATCCATGGAGCAATACACAGAGGACGGTGAGGAGGAAGAGGCAACGGGAGGCCCTCCGTCGGTGCTGCAGAGGCGAAGGCGTACGACGACCTTCCCTGCCCAATCTCCTCTCCACTGACCTTGTTTCCTCCCTAGCACACACCTTTGCCGCCGCCATCAAATTCCCCTTGGGCAAGCTCTGCACCACCCTTGCAACTACCACTGCCAATTAAGAGACCCTCACCGACACTGACCTCCTCCTCCGGATGATGCCTTCGTGGTAGAGCGCCCTGCACCACCCTTGCCGTAGTGGCGATCTCATCCGTGCCCAGACTGGGAACCTGGATGCCCACCTCCAGAGCAGCCGCACCCCTCCAAGAAAGTAACCCTGCTGAACTCATCTCATTCAGATTCCTAACCAAACAATCTAAAATCATGCTTGTTTGACCGCTTTAGACTTAAGCACCCTAATAAGTGATATCAAACAGACCCTTAATATGGTTTGCATGCTCTCTTATTTTTTTCTCTATCCATTTCTTGCTTTCCAAAGAAATTGGATGATTTTTTATCTTTTTTTTTCTCAATATGTATGTATTATTTATATTTAAATATTATTTTTTATTTAGTTAATTTGTTTTATAAATTATATTTTGTTATTAAATAAAGTAAATATGTTCATCTTCGTCAACTATTGTTTTCAATAAGGACAAAAATAATAAGCATCATGCAATCAAACATCATCTTCGTAATTACATATTGATCTACTTCATTCAACATTTAGGATTTCAAAGTCACCCACCCAAGTTTAAGATATGAATCTCATATTTCAAACTTAATCTTTAATGTTATCATATTTCACCTTTTACTTTTACATGGCCAATTAATTTAGTTGGAACGAATTGATCAAAATTCATCAATTTTGATATTAATATTTTAAAATAATCTACTTTATGCAGCCCCCATTTCGTAAACCCAACAAAAATGGACCAGTACAATTTTGGAAGCATTTGGACCATATTGTCCTAAAGTAGGCCAAGTTGGATCGGCCCATGAATGCACCTTTAATCTCCTCTATAGTCAACTTAGGAGAAATCCTAGATTTTGATGTGCTTTATTGGTTGGAGTCACCTACAAGTTGGGTTTGAAGTCCACAAGGTTTGAATTCTTGCCATGTCGTCCATCCCTAAAACCTTTTAGACATTCCAAGGAATAGTCTCATATACATATATAATCCTTGTGTACATAAGAATCTTACATAAGAAAGAGGTGTCTAAGTATGAGATAATCTAATAACCCTTTATCTTTCCATTCATACACTCTTCATGTGTTCCACCTCATCTTCATATTGTTGACTCACTTGAGCTTAGAGGCTTTTTTTTTTTTTTTACCCCTAAGGCATCCTTAAATGCGCATTGTCTTACCTCCTTGAAGGGTTCAGTCCTAGAGTTTTGATATCTAGTTTCTTTAAGCCCCTTAGTAGCAAGGCTCCCAACTCTTTCACACCATGTACTTGAGTTTGATGGCCCAACCCAACCTCAATCTCCACCACCTTGGCAGGAACTTAGCTTAGTCCACCTTAGCTAGATTTTTGCTACAACAATATGGTAACAATAATTTTGGTGCATACCTAAACCTACCTTACAATTAGAGTTTTAAGGTTCCCTCCATTTGATCCTCCTATTTCGGTTTAGTACAATACAATTTGTATTGGAATCAGAGTTTGCAGCAGTTCATAAAACATACGACATTGAGAACTAGTGAGTACACAAGGGATAGTAAGATACATATGTCGATATGATCAACCATAAAATTTTATTTAATCTATACCATAGTTAAATGCCAAATTTATAAATTGTTAATAAGATCAACAAGATCCTTTGTGACACCGCAATCAAAATAAATTCATAATACATCATATTATTAATAGATAGGGAAATCTAACTGAAGCGTGAAAACCTGCTTAACCTATTGTAGGCCCAATAAGAGAAGGCCTGTCAAGAGTAGGCAAGATAAGATCCCATACAAGGCTTTGAATAAGGTCTATATCAATCTTGGGCTTTTGTGTAATACCTCAGCCCTCTGGTTCATGATTTCTTATTCGAACTTTTTAATTTGACCGCTAATTGACCCATTGATAGACATGCTTGGTTTACTTCAATTTGAATTAATATGAATAAATAACTTTCATAATACTTGATCTATCAATTGGGTGTTAATAGGTTGGGCTATATTAGGCTTAGTGGACTTTTGAGTTGTATTTTTAATCTTTTAGTGGTTTGGCTCAATTGGAGGGGCTTTTGGTTTGAAGTGTGATGGATTTTGGAAGGTGAACTTTGAATTGGATTTGTGAAGTCATTTGAAGGCGATTGTGCTTATTTGAATGAGTTTTAGATGGCACATTAGATGGCTTATTAGTTGGGAAGGGAATTTTGACTAAGAGGAGGGGCTTTAGGGTAAATTGGCCATGTATATGTGGGGTGAAGGGGGAGCTCGAGTCCATTCACTCCCCTCACTCTCTCTAGCTATCTCCAGCTCTCCCAATCTCTCCTAGCTGGTGGAATGAAGCCATGCATGGGTGCCTTGGAGGTGGAGAAATCTCTCTAAAAAGACCCCATGGTAATGAAACCCTAAAATTAAGCTCCTTTTTTTTTTTTTAAACCTTGAACATTAGCTAGGACCCTAGGCTGGCCCTTAGACATTGACATTAAATGCACGAAACAACATTAAATGGGGGAAACATGAAACCTTACCCCAAATGAGTATGAGAATAGATCCCCTTAGAATAAACCCCTAATCATGATAAAAGTGAAGACATCATAAGGATGATCTCATTGGACAAAATAAACTAGCTAATCATTCGCTTTTTCTGCACCTGTGTGAGAATTCCACTCTGATGAAGTACAATAAGAATGGGTGATGCAGTAGGGGAAATCTCCATATTAAGGGTGCTAATTTCCTGTTTGAGGGAGGAAAGTAAAGTTCGGATTAGAGTCAAAACAGACATATTTCGGTAAGTTAAATCGCGTCTGGACAGGACAACGTCATTTAAATGACGTCGACGTAGAACGACGCCTTTTTAGGAGTTGATATTCTCCGAAATTGAATGATTGCTAATATTTGATGTTGATTATCTATTTGCTTGAAGATACTGACAGATTATGAGTGCAGGAAATATTCAAGAAAAGAAAAATGGAGTTGAGTTTCAGATAAGGTCCTACTGTGGGAGTTTCACCGAGTTCCTACGGTGATTAAAAAGATGGTTCTCTCTATCCTTATATTCTATTATGTAATTGATTTGCATTATCATTACTATATGTTAAATATCTATTAGATTATATCAAGGACTTTGTGATTTTGATGAAATTGGAATTTGAGTTTTCCTTCAAAAAAAATAGTGACAATTCCAGAGAATTCTTAATCGTACGGATATGCCATTAGATTGTTAATTGATGGAGACGATGGTTCCGCTTTTGTGAAATGGTGCGTAGATAAACGAGTTTTGGCTTAGCACTGAATTACAAGATTGGTGTCTTGACTCATCAATAACAGTTTAACAATATTATTCTTGATTAATTTATATTTTATTTCATTTTAATTTTCCTTTTAGCCCAGCATGCATCATATAGGACTTTGAACTCATTGTGATAAGAATTAATTATTGATTAAATTTCAGACCATTGATCAAATAAATCCTAATGTGATATGAAATATTCTATTCCGAATTGATCTCTCAATTATCTTTGAGGTTTTCTTGAATATATCTTTGGAATTCCTTCCTTATTTAGATTCTTTATCTCAAATTTTCTTATTTCCTTTAAGATCCATCGTGGTTGTAGCACGTCCATATTGGCTGGTAATCGCTCTCCATGATGAAACCTGCAGGATTTGTGACCTAGGGTATTTCCCCTCGTGGAGGTTGATCGACTTTATTTGTTTTCCTTTGTCTCTTTCATCTAGACATGATTATCATGATTTCATTGGTTTTTTTGAGTCACTTCATTGATCATTTTGAGAAAAATATCCATCATGTGATATTGAGAGCGTGTCTTATCACACCTTGGCATTATCTTTTCAGTTCATTCCATTCCATTTCACTTCCTTGCAAAGTCAATGCCAAGCTGGGGCAGCTGTAAACACACTAATTTTGACTTCATATTGAGTAAATTTCATGTCATAATAATAATGTCTCGAAATGGTCTGAATTTTCATCATTGATTAATTTTTCTCAAAATTCGTTTGTTAACGTCGACATGGCCGACGTCTTTTAGATTTCTACCCGAAATCAGTTTGGAATTAAATTTCCAAATTTTGATAGATTTAACTGAATAACGTCGCCTATGGACGACACCATTTAGTTCCTAATTTGTCTGGATTTCCTATTTGAATCCAAATTAATTTAGTAATTATCTAAATCATGACCCTATGGACGACGTGTTTTAGCTTTCTTAATCTTTTACGGTTTCTTTTCTGAATTTCTTTCTATGTTGGCCCCTCCGAATTAGCTAAATGGCATCTTTTGAGGACGACGTGTTTCAAGCAATTTCCTAATAAGTGTGATTTGGTCGAGCTAATCCGGTCTCCATACTTAGAAGGGTTCCTAACTCATAGATGCTCATCCAAGACGAGTCTGAGTGCGGAAGGAGAGCCCTATTGAAGTCCAAACACTCCCAAACCACTCTCTATAAATAATATACCCCTTGGACCTTTGAAAAGGGTTGGCGATTGATGTTTTAGATTTAAAATCAAGTTGATCTCTATTGCAAAAAACGTGGAAGGAATTTGAAGGCTTCTTCTTCCTCCTTTTCCTCCCATATTAAAGCTCTTGAAGACCAAGGCTATGGAGGGGCCAACTATACTCATCCCCTTTGTTTTTCTTCGCTAGTTTCTTCCTAATTTCTATCATTTGTTTACTGTTTTTCATGTTTCTTCATCACATCACTTCATCATACACACACTCACATCATATTTTTCATGTCTACATGAGTTAGGGGTTTAAAGAAAAGAAACAAAAAAGTGAGTTTTTCTTGTTTAGTTGCATGTTTAGATTAATAGTTAGAATAGTTACTACACCATCATAGCTCTAATCCACTTCTTTCTTTTCTTTGTTTGATTCTTTTGCAAAGTTTGAAGGATTTGAAGAGAAGAAAAGCTTGGAGAGAAGATTGAAAAGGAGCAAAATCCACAATAAGAATAAAACAAGAGTAAACAAAAAGAAAAGCTCTTCTTTTCGGCGGGCCGAAAGAGAGGAACAAAGAACCCAATCTCTCAAGTTCACAAGGTTAGTAAAGTGATCAACTTATTCTTTTGAAACCTTTGATTTCTGGCAATCACGATTTAATTAGATTTGTTAATTATATGACACATGATATCATGAGAATTACACACACAATTTGAGCACCTACAACGATGAATCAAACCGGTTGACAATCAGGTAAATTACCATCCAACGATTCATGTCGGCTCAGTTCAGTGAACTCATTCTCCAATGAGCACCTATAGGTTCATCATAGTGTCTGCACACAAGTGACTAATGAGATCAGTCACCCTCATCATATGTGCTGGAATAATTTGTACTAGTCTTACCGGATGTTTGATGTCCTTCTCAAACATCTTACGACTAGGAAAAATTAAGAATGTGTGTTTATAAGTCATCAGTCTCATTATTATGATCTCATCATAATCCGATGACTATTGCACACATTCAATGACTTCAATATGTGCAATTATAAACACGCCAATCTTCATAATGAAATTAATGTTATTTATCAGTAAACTAGATTGTAATAGGTGCCTTATGATTGGCTTTGAGGACACCTATGTCCAACAATCTCCCATTTGGACTCAAACCAATCACCTTCGCATTTGATCTCCATCAAATCTAGGTGATGCTTACATAAAGTCTGTGACTAAGGCTTGGTCGGGGATCTGCTAAATTATCTACAGATAGAATATTTTCCATTACTTTATATCCTCTCCATCCTTTGTCTCTGAACTTATAAAAGAGCCTCAGAATGTTCTGCAACTTCTAATGAGACCATGACTCCACTACAAAATTAATTGCTCCCACTGTTGTCCTACAACAATGGGACGGGATTAGAGCCCTTTTAGAACTACATCTAGTTCAGGGATGAACTTTTTCATCCATATTGTTCCAATAACAATATCACATGTTTATGTCGTCATCTTAGCAGCGAGTTCTGGGTTGGACCCCTTTCAATCTACTGCATACTATTCTATCAACAGTATCATCTATAATCATATTAGCAGTAGTTTCTAGCTTGGGACTCTTCCAATTCACTGCTTCTTATTAGAAGGTAAAATCCAGGTCTGACTTGAAATTTGAGTAAATGTAACCTCATGATTTCAAATCATCCTCTTTATCATCCAGAAGTGTACCCTTAGCACTTGTCAAGTGCATAGTGATGTATTTCACTCCTTCTATCAAAGTTCTCCTGTATCTTTTAAGGAACATTTTCTTAAAGAAATAAATTCCATATCTCAACAATTGAGACTTATTATGAAATTTATCATGTCAAATATTTTGACATACATGTTAATGTAACTGATGCTAACTGTAGACACGCTAATTTTGACATCATTTTTGAGTAAATTTCATATCATATAATAATGCCTCATAATAGTCTAATATTTAATAATTGATTAATTTTTATTGATCTTTTTGAGTGTCCGATCAAACAAACATGTTTAAGTTAATCAATTAAATTGATTTTAACTCAAATTTCAGTTAAAATATGAAGAAGTCTAAAAGACGTCGACCTGTGTGGACGCCATTTAAAGTTTATTCTTATTTTAACGTTTAAATTTGAATTTTAATCAGTTGATTAATTAGCTAAAAGGCGTCTGTAAGGCACGACGCGTTTTAGGTTTCCTAAGTTATTTCTACTTCTCTTCCGGATGTTTATCCTTATCTTAATTAGTGTAAAAGGCGTCTTCACAAGACGACGCGTTTTAGCTAATACAGATAAAGATAAGTTTTTACCGGATGTTTATCTTTATCCTAATCAATCTTAAAGGCGTCTTCCATGGTTGACGCGTTTTAGATAATTACAGATAAAGATGAATTAATCTGTATTTATCTGTTGGTTAAGGTAGATAAATCCCAAATTTTTTTATGTAAATCCGCAGACGCAGAAGAAGTCTATAAATACCCTCCTCTTGAATGGGTGACATAGTTGGAATTAGAGTTAGAGTGAGAGTTAGAGTTGGTGATTAGTTAATATCGAATTGAAGATCGAAGCAACAACGTCCAAACACCGAAGTGCTGCTGTTTCCAGAAGTTGGCGTCCGTTCTTCATCCAATCTTCATCCAATCAAGATCAAAGCTTTCTATTCTTCATCCAACCGGCATAAGTCTTTCAATTCATTTCTGCACTTTTCATATTCATATCTTCATTAATTCTATATTCTTCATTACATCACTCCATGCAACACACACCACACTAGCATCATTTTCAAAACCAATTTAAAGGGGTTTCAAAGACCATCCCAACAAGTGAGTTTTATGTTTAGTTGCATGTTTGAAACTCTGTTAAGAATGGATACTACTTTTGCCTGAATTCTCATTGTTTCTTCATTTCCCTTTCTATTTTCTTGTAAAGAAGAATCAAAGGGGAGGAAAACAAGCAAATCATAAGGATTCTAGACGATCCTCAAACTCAACAGCAAGAACAAAGAAAAGGAAGGGCTCTCTTTCTTCAGCCGGCTGAAGGAGGGGAACCAAGAGCTCAACATCTCCCACGTTCAAACAGGTAGGCGATCAAACTTTCTTTTGGAACTTTTAAGTCAAAAGTTTCTGGCGATCACTTAGTTTCTTTTTAATAAGCTTTATTTTGCACTTAAACAACATAGATTTTTTCATAATAATCACACACTCATTTTAAGCACTCACACTAACATCCTCATCAATCTATCTTAATAGATTCGTATTCCCAATACGCAGGATGTTGTATCCAAACCTATCATAGAGATGTACATGGATAATAATATTTTTATTGATGGTGACATCCTGATGTCATTCCCAATGACTATGATGTTATTATCACAAAGCATTAACAATGCGACCGTGCTCCCACTATTCTCCTTGTACACACACAATCTGTAGTTATTCTTAATGATCACTTAGTATTTGACCATGAGGTTAAAACTCTGATTTCCAACTTTGAGAAGCTTCATTTTGATTCAAAATAGATCTTTGAAATCATAACATCCTTCTTGGATATTTTAAAAGTTTTAAAGTTGTATCATATATATATTTTCCTCAATCATATTGAGAGAATGCATTTTAATAACTAACTGTATTTATCTCATCATCATGATAGGCAGTTTTGACAAGTAGAATTCTAATAAACTTATTTATAGTAACTACCGAAGTAAAACTTGTCTAAGTCAAGACTTTAACTTTGACCATTTCCTTCAGTTTGCCATATAAGTTTTAAGTAGTCCATCTGTACTAATCTTCATTTTGAATATTTACTTACTTTAGACAGGTATAGTATCCTTAAGCAATGCTATCAAGTTTCGAACTTGATTGATTTTATGGACTATAACTTAGAATTCTTCTTGCTTATCATAAAGTTGTAATAATAAAGAGCATCCTCATAGATTTTGGATCATAATCTACTTATTTGAACTAATCTCATTCTGCTATCTCTGATGTGTCAAATATATATTTCTAGCTATTGAGGGAATCCTAAAAAATCTATGAAGCTCTTCTTTGTGTGTCATGAATGGTTCTAGATAACCAAAGATTATCTAATAATTTGGTGTTAATTTGTGGGTCTGGAACACGTTCCAATTTTATCAGTTCCCACTGTCTCCTCTAAGGATATATTCCTCTTCATAGAAGACAGCTTTCTATACAATAATCATTATATTATCGTCTGACCAATAAATGTAATATCCAAACAGTTTGGACATCTCACAAATTCACACTACACTATGTTCTTTTGAATTCAACTTCTTTGGATAATGTCTTTTCCATAAGATCAGGATATTCCTTAATTTTAATGTTCTTAAAATCAAGTTTCCTTATAATTCACATATCATATGAATTATTTTATCTCTATATCTTATATGGACATACTGACTTATTTGGAACTATATGTAAAGTATGGATATCTAATGTTCATATTCATACTCACAAGGATACAAGAAATTAGACAAATCTTATTATGTATCGCACTATATCCAATAAGGTGTAATTCCTCATTATATCATATTATAATGAGGGATCATTCGAGAGAGGATACCATTATCCTTTTAATAATTTGTGTGAATCCCGTACTCAAGTATTAATTTCCTTGATCAAATTAAAGAATTCTAATACTCTTTCCAGTTAGTCACTTCATCTTGATCTTTTATTCCTTAATCTCTTAGATGCATTCGACTAGTACTTCAACAAGTGCACACAGTCAAATCTTTCTAAGAGGTAACTATTAAGGTAAGTCAATAGAAGTGATTATCTTTAGCCTTAAGAAGATATTCTGCTATTTACATCCGTATGTATAAGCTCCAATAATTCCTCATTGCACAACCTAAGTGTATAGTACCATAGATAATCAGGATTTATACTGTCCTTTTCTATAGGAGACTTGTGAATATTCATCACATGACATATCACATCAAGAATTCATGGTGCATTGACTAGTTTTAAAATCTATGATTTTCTTTCTTAAACCATATGGAACAATGCTTGTTCCTTCTCAGTCAATGATTTTTCACTTTTATAATTCTTGATAATTAATGGAACTAAATAATAATTATTTAGTTTCATATAATATACTGAAGACATACAAAGATTTACTGTCTCACAGTAACCTGTGCAACGCTTGCACTATTGTTGAGTCTAACTCAACCCGTTCATACTCTCGATTATATTTTACTTGTCTAAGTTTGCATACTATTGCAGATCTAAGTATCATTTCCAATATCTCATCTTGAGGATGCTGATTCTCTAATAAACAAGTAAAAGTTGATAATAAGAATATCCAAAACTTCTTACAAGTTTCTTATTCTTATTGCCATTTGTTGTATCCTTATCTGCAGTAGTGGGAGAATGACTCATTCTCTGTTTCAGCTAACTTGCCTTTATCTTTCTCAGATGTCGGTTCAACTGTTTAAGATCTTACCTCTTGTCTTTCTCAAAGGCATACAATGAGTATCTCTTTTCCTTGGTCTAGCCAAATGAGAGATTACATTATATTCAATGCCTTTCTGAAAGGCATACCATGAATACCTCTTCTTTTTTGTCTAGTCAAATAAGAGGTTACATGATATCTAACTTAGGATAACAACTATCACTTGGCTCTGAAGATATTCTTTAGAGTCCTATAGCCAATTTAAATATGAGAAGTATATTGAAGTAATGGCATCCATTATGCCAAATCTCGTATTAATAGATGACATTTCATGTAGAGGAAATATAAAGATTTAAGTAGACAGTTCTTATAATTCAAATATGGTATTTTATCTTGAATTATTTCTCACTATTTTTCAACAGACTGTATAACCCTCAGGTATATAAAGCGGAAGACTCCGATGGTCTCCTAGTAGGCATCAGAATCTCTTAGACTCGTAGCATGACCTCGGGTAAACACAAGTATCACATTATGATCTAAAAGTGACCATCTCATGGTACTTGCAACTCCTTGCAATATCTGATTGTACTTCGGTTCCCAGGTCAATAATGGTCTTGGGTAAATACAATAAACCATTATTCCTAGTCTAAGTTTTACCATCATTAAGTGAAGAGATAAATTAGGATGCATCTCCTAAGGAAACGCAGGGATAGCTACACCGTTCCTCTATCCCATTCAAAAGGCATCAGTATGTCATAGTTTTTAGTTTCTTCATCAGATGCTGACAGATCTCGGGGAAACACAAGAAACTGTCAGAACTAAATCGAATTCTAAAAACTATAATGATAGAAAGCCACGTGGTGCATTCTCAATGACTCGCGCTCCGGCTTAGACTTTAAAATCTAGAGATTTTAGTCAATTTAAAGTTGGTCTCATCCTAGGTGATAGTTTATAAATATATCGTATATATTTAACTATATCTTGATAATAGCAATTGATTCATAATAAAAAACTAAAAGCATGCATCAACCATACATATTCATTATGTGGTCATAGATAACACAGTGATCAACTGGAGTCATACAATTTAATCACCACAAAATATAACAATTATATTATTCTAAACATGCAAACACACATGCTCTGGTGATCTCATCTTCTAACGCCTTCCTGGTTATACTAGTGGATCATCTTTGCCTCTCCTCAGCCAATGCGATCAATTATATATAAAAATAAATTTGAAATAGATTTTAAATACAGATTATTTGTAAGAGAAAGCTTTATGGCCGAGTATAATAAGGGAGGGAGATAGAATTACATCGGAATGAGAGAGAGAGGGAGGCATGCAGGCCTCATTAATTAACAATTAATTAATTCATATCACATTCCAAACATGATCTACATTAGCTACACACCATCACATGATATGAAATCAATTAAGTGCATGTCCATGACCACCACAAATTATAACCATCCACACATGATCAAACATATCACATGAAGGCTAAAATTTTGAAAAATAATTATTTTTGGTTTTCTTAAAACTTGGGTACTAATCAAAATTGCACAATTTGAGCTTTCGAAAATCTCATTTTCTTACATGTATTTAAATCGAATTTAAAGTATCAAACACATCAACATGTGTAAACAAGACTAAAATTAAAATTCTAAAATATTCCATGCTGAATTTAGAACATTTCTAAGTAAATCAATCTAACACTTAGATTAATCTTAAATCATACTAACAATAATTATTAATATGAAATAATCTAACATTTAAATAAAATTGTAAATTCCTTGATAACTCTTATAAAGGAATTTATAATTTTAATTTTAATTCCTTAACGACTCTTTGTTAAGAATCCATTTATTAAATTAATATTTCTCAACAACAATTGTTAAGAAATATTTATTTAGAACCGTTCCAAATAAAAACAGTCTAACAATTAGACTTAATTTAACCTCTTAATAACTCTTACTAAATGGTCCTTTTTAAGGAGATTAGATCTTTAGGTCACTATTAAGAACATGTATCCTTTGCCCACGGTTGAAGACTTGTTTGATCAATTTTAGGCAGCAAGTCTTCTTTGAGATTGATCTTCGGTCTAGCTATCATCATCTGCAGATCAAGGATGAAGACATTCCAAAGAGGGCCTTCTGCACAAGGTACAATTACTGTGAGTTCTTGATTATGCCTTTTGGGTTAACCAATGCCCCTGCTACTTTCATAGATTTGATGAATCAAATCTTTCAACTGTACCTTGACTAAATTGTTGTTGTCTTCATTGATGATATGTTAATTTACTGTCCAAGTAAAGAGGCACACAGAAAACATGTGAAGATTGTTCTAGAGATTCTCAGGACTCACTAGTTGTATACAAAATTTAGCAAATGTGAGTTCCGGTTAGTGCAATTCCAGCTCTTAGGGCATGTTATTTCCAAGGATGGAGTTTCGTGGACTTGGTAAAGGTGGAGGCTATTATGAAGTGGGAGACTCCGCAGACTGCTGCTGAAATTCGAAGTTTCCTTGACCTGGCTGAATATTACAGGAGATTTATTGAAGGGTTTTCTACTTTGGCTGCTCCAATGATCAAGTTGACATGCAAGGGTGTTAAATTCATTTAGTTAGAGAAGTGTAAGCATAGTTTCCAGGAACTGAAGACTAGGTTGACAACTGCTCCGGTACTCACCCTATCAAATGGGATCGATGGCTTTGTGATATATACTAATGCATCATGAAAGGATCTCAGATGCATACTTATGCAGCGTGTCAAAGTTGTGGCCTATGCATCGAGACAACTGAAAGACCATGAGTCAAATTATCTCACGCATGATTTGGAAATGACTGTTGTAGTACATGCTTTGATAATCTGGCGGCATTATCTTTATGGAGCACAGTTTGAAGTGTTAACTGATCACAAGAGCCTAAAGTACATAGTTTTTCAGAAGGATCTCAATTTGAGACAGAGGTGATGGGTGGAATTCCTAAAAGATTATGACTTCACATTAAACTACCACCCAGGCAAGGCGAATGTGGTAGCTGATGCATTGAGCAGGAAGTTGATGGATTTAACTGGAAGACTATGGAAGATGTTATTGAAGGTACACCTCAGGTTTATGGTGAGAGGTCATATTTGATGCATCCGACTATTCAGTTTGTTCTGATTGACCGAATTATTCAAGCTCAGGAGAAAGACTAGACCATTCAGGCTATCATTGGAAAGCATGATGTTATACGGGGATCTGATGGCGGCATTCAGCTTAGCAACATATTATGTGTGTCGAATGATGTTGAACTTAGGAGAGAGCTGATGGTTGAAGCCCACCGGTCATAATTTTCCATACATTCGGGCAGCACGAAGATGTATTGTGACTTGAAGAAAAAAAAATTAGTGAACACGCTTGAAGAAGGATATTGTTGACTTTGTTTCTCGATACTTGGCATGTCAGCAAGTGAAGGTGGAACATCAGAGATCTACTAGTCTATTGCAGTCAATGGAAATCCCATAGTGGAAGTGGGAACATATTACAATGGATTTCATCATAGGTCTACCCAAGATAAAGAAGAAGCATGACATGATTTAGGTGATTGTAGATCAGCTAACTAAGTCTACTCATTTTCTGGCCATTCACAAGACTCAGTCATTGGAAGAATTGACTAGACTTTACATTGATGAGATCATTTGACTACATAGTGTGCCAGTTTCCATGATTTCAAACAAGGATTCCAGATTCACTGCTTAATTATGAAAGAGTCTATAGGAGGCATTCGGCATAGAACTTAAGTTCAGTTATGCTTATCATCCTTAGACCGATGGTCAGTCTAAGAGAACTATACATACGCTCGAGGAGAGCGTGCAGCCTATAGTGGCAGGGTAGCTGGGATGATCAGTTGCCTTTGATAGAGTTTGTATATAATAATAACTATCATTCTAGACCAATGGTCAGTTTGAGAGAACTATACATACACTCGAGGACATGTTCAGAGCTTACAGCTTAGAGTGGTAGGGTAGCTAGGATGATCAGTTGCCTTTGATAGAGTTTGCATATAATAATAGCTATCATTCTAGCATCGGGATGACACCATATCAGGCACTCTATAGGATGCCATGTCGATCGCATGTCGGTTGGTCAGAAGTTGGTAAGAGAAGTTTAGTGGGACCCTAGATTGTCTAAGATTGTTCAAAAAAGATTGACATCATTATGAAGCGGTTACTTATTGCTCAAAGCCAACAAAAAGTTATGTAGACAGCAGGAGACGAGAGTTAGCATTTGAAGTGGGAGATCATGTGTTTCTCAAGGTATCTCCTACGAAGGGTGTTATGCGGTTCGGTAAGAAAGGCAAGCTTAGTCCGAGATTCATTGGGCCATTCAAGATCCTTTAGCGAGTAGGTGAAGTAGCTTACAAGATGGCTTTGCCACCCACATTGGCCAATGTACATCTAGTGTTTCATGTGTCAACGCTCATAAAGTACATCTCAGATCCATCTCATATGATCGAGTATGAACCACTAGATGTGCAACCGAACTTATCTTATGAAGAGAAGCCGATTCGTATTATGGACCGCAAATAACAAGTGTTTGCGTACCAAGGTGATTCCTATGGTGAAGGTATTATGGCGACATTGTTCTACAGAAGAAGCTACTTAGGAGATGGAAGAAGATATGAAGCACAAGTATCTCTTCTTATTTGGTCTGTAATGATATTTTAAATTACGACGACGAAATTTCTCTAAGAGGGAGATGATGTTATACCCTAGAACTTAAACCCACTATAATTAGTCAATGGGTATGTTTAATTAAGCCCAATATGATTAATTAATAGGTTATGAGTGATTAGGCTAAATTATAGTTAATTATTTATTAAAATAATAAGTAATATATGAAAAACCCATTAGTTTAACCATGAGGCCCATTAAGCCCATTAGTATTCTAAGAAGGGACCAAAGTAGGTCAAACACTTAGTCTAATTCTGAGTTCAGAGTTGTGTGACAACAGTTTGGTAAATCAGTGATAACTTTTCATTTGGTTGATAAAAATTATTATCTTGATATCATTGGAAAGGAAAAATTAAGATCTACAACTTTATAAAAGAAAGTTTTTGCCAATTATAACTGTAACAAGGGCAAATTTAAGGATTTCCAGTTAAAAAAATAGTTAAGTATGGGAACAGAGTCCTAATTGCACTAGGAAGTGATTTTTCCTTAGAGATTAAACCATCCATGGTTAAAGTCTAGCTCCAGTATTGAAAGGGAGGTTTCTTGGTTGTATTGGAAAGGCAAGAAGCTATATATTATCTCTTGAATTCGTGGTAGGGCTTCTAGAGCCGTACTTGAACTTTCAACGTAAGAACATGGTGTCCTTGATAAGAACTAGAAGAGGTTTTAATTTTTTTTTTTTTGGATTGGTTCTAACACATGGATTGTATTCTTGGATGGTTATAGGACGCAGAGGAAGCTCTGGAAGTGGTGTTCTTCGTGTTCTTCAAGAGGTAGGACATAAAATCCATTAAATAATATTTTGTATTAATATAAAACTTCGTTTTGATTTTCAAAGTGGTCAAACATGATTTCTAAAATCTTAATGTATAAGTCTATGATCTTAGTTCCTACTTTAAACCCTCGATTCTTTGAGATATTACATTTCAGAAAAATTGGTCTAAATCGCGTCTAGATTAGTGGACGTGATTCAAAAGACGTCCGTTCGACAAGATGCCTTTTAAACCCTATGTTTCGGACCCTTTTCAAACCCAATATGGAGTCTAAGTCGCGTCCACCATGTTGGAACGCCATTTAAAAGATGTCCACCTACATGGACGCGAGTCAGACTGCTTGTCTACTATTAGTTTGGAAAATTAGATCCGACTTGTTTTAGCCATAACTCCTTAAATACTCATCCTAATGATCTGAAATGTTGACCAAAGTTTATTATAGATGTATTTTTTTGTTCACAAAATTTTAAAATTTTGTAAATTTATTTAATATTTTTTCCGTAATTATTATCTTAGCCTATGTAATCTGTCCAGACTTATGATAGTTCGAATTTTTAGATGAATTTTGATCGGCCATAACTCCTTCGTTCCTTAGTTAAATGACCTAAAATTTTGACCACAATTTTACCATGATGGAATATAATTGTCTGAAGAATTTTATGAATTTTATAAATTTATTTATTAATATTCTACTATTTATTCCATTGGCCAAAATTCACTCAAGTTTGATATATGCAAGTCGATGCTCTAAACTATTTATTTGATGTCCGATTCATGTGAAACTTTGTCCACATATTTTTTTTGACCTATTTATCATGTTTGCCAAGTTTGGCTAATTTTTGGATATGTTTGCTATTTTCGGACTTGTGTATTTAATTTTCACTTTCAGAAATTAGGTTTAATACCTGACGAATATGGTTATTTGTCTGAAAATTATAAGAATATTTTTAGAGCATATTCTTCCATCCATAAACATGTTGGTATCAGTTTTATTCAGATTTTACATTTATTAGATCATGTTGGCTCTTTAAGTGGTTATTTTGTAAGTAAATGCATGTATTTTGACTTATAACTATATGTAGCACTTTTTAATTTAAATTCTAGATATATATTTATCTTTTGCATCATTTGATCTCTGTTGATCTGATTGTAACATAATTATTGGACTTTGTTTGGACATTGCTATTTTATGGAAATATTTGGCCTGATTTCATTATAAGTCTCTATATTAGATATGATATTTTGTTTGTAATCCGAGGACAAACAGGTGAAATCTTGATTTTCTTTCGACTAAATCAGGAGAGGGTGATACGTAACGTCCTGACTGTTTAGAGTTGGGTAGAACTTAGACTCTCCAGTTCTACGCAATAACTAAGACCTCTGCATTATTTGCTTAGGTACTTTAGTATTTGTTTTGTTTGACTCCTCATACTGTGATTTGGGTGCATGTGCGTTATGATATGATTTGATTTATTTGATTGACACATTAATCTGAAATCTTTGATCCATATATTTATTTGAATTTAGCTTAATTATTTGAATCCTTTGATTATCATGCTTATTTATTTATTTGGAATTATATAAATATGTCTTAATCTTATGATCCATGATATGAATATGATTTAATAAGCTACTATGTCATGATGTTTTATATCTAATATTTGATATGCTCAAGAGAAGACAGTATGTAACGTCTCGACAATTTGATAATTTGATATGTTCTATTCGATATGTGATACGTTTTGATCATGGCTAGTGAAATTTAATATGAGTTCAATCATGTCATATATACTATATATTAGTTGATCCATTCATGCTATTAGAAAATATATTTGATTTAATAAACTTATATCTAACTATGTTTTATATCATATGCTTATCTGAGATATATGTAGAACTGTGAATCATACTTAGTTAGTTATCATCATTTGTCAACTATTATATTGTTAGCATTTAGTGTACTTCATTTCCTACTAAGTGGTTATACTCATAAATCTTGTAAACATCTTTAAAGTCTCCGAGGAGGAGGAGTTGGACTCTTGATTGATAAAAATCTTTGGATCTAAAAAATTCTGCCGTTATCTAGGTAAATTTGCTTATTTACTTAGAAGATTGATGTAATAGGGATAAAGAAAGAGATATGTACTTTTCCATTTCTTCATTAAGTTGAATGATTTTATTTCATATAGATATTTGGTATATTTGAGGTCCTGTTATTAATGTAACACATTTGTGAAATTATGGTATTGGCAAATAAAAATTTTATTTGGATATTTTGATAGTAAATAACATGTTTATTACTTTGGCTATTGTTTCTCATCTTTTATGTCCAACATGTATGTTACTTAGTTCTATAGTTACGTAACTTGAATCTGAAGTGAGTCCAAATGATTGAACTGGATCGGAGACATAAAACCTCGGCCAAAGGCTAGACTACATAACATGGTGACGTACTCCAGCTGGTCTTAGTTGCTATGTACAACTAAAGAATTAAAGTTTTACTTAACTTGAATGTGAAGTGAGTCTAAATGATTAAACCAGATTGAAGGTGTAACACCTCAGCCAAGGGCTAGACTACAAAACATGGTGACGTACTCTAGCTGGTCTTAACTGCTATGTACAACTAAGGAGTTAAAGTCTTGCCCTACCATCAAATTGCAATCTAGCAACAAGATAGTTCGGTGCAATAAGTCATGATAATCAAAGTTATAATCATGATTTTTTACATGCATACAAGCACTTTTCTGTAAAATTTTACCATAGAAGCAAAAAATGCCATTTTGATATGCAATAAATTCCAATGTCATAATGCAAGGGACTAAGTTTCAATGGCATATAAAATTTTCATAAATATATGGAATCAGAATTAGCCACTTAAATGGTTTTACCATACAAGAAGGAACAAATGCCATTTTGACATGCAATAAATTCCAGTGTCATAATGCAAGGGACTAAGTTTCAGTGGCATATAAAATTTTCATAAATATATGAAATCAAAATTAGTGACTTCAATGGTCTATGTTCTAATTATCATAAATTTTCATGATTTTTAAAGAAATCCTTACAAATTGTCAAAGTGAAACTCTAGTTATCCAAAATTTTTAGACACATTGGAGTATTTTCTATAGTTTTCTCATAATTCATTTCTATTAAACATAGTTTTTACACAATTAATATTTTCTACAATTTCTTCATAATTCTCTTTTACTAAATATAAGTTTTACACAATTAATACATCAATGGACAAACTCTCAAAAATTTATGTGCAATAAAAATTTCGATACATCAAGACTGACACTTGAATCATATTTTAGCAAATTTTATCAAAAAATATCTATAATAGATAATAGATTTTTTATGTATACATTTTATAATTTTAAGAAGCTAATTTACAAACTTTTATGACATTTCACGTACAAAATCATATTTTCTAAAATAATCAACTTATGGGTCCCCAAAAAGTCAAGCACATATACTAGGCACTAAAATAATACATTTAGAAATCATATAAGTGCTTGATTCATAGAACACTGATTTTGCATAGTTTTTATGGTAATATTAACTATTTATACATTGTTTATTTAAATAAAACATAGTTTCTGTTAAATGATGCAAATCATATGTCATAATGATGAAGATATTTAAACTAAATTGTCCAAGAATAGACATAAAGTCGAATTATCAACTGTTAAATTTGAAATCTTCAAAAAATATATAATGCATATAAAATCTGACCAAGTCTAAATTGTCTGAGAATAGACATAAAGTCGTATTCAAAGCGTGCAAACTATGCAACTAATTTCAACCAGGCCCCTACAAGCTCTTTCCCTTTACAGCTGAGTACTTTCAACCAGGCCCCTAGATTCTACTTAAATACCTTTCATAGCACCCAAATCCTATTGAGAATCCTATCCCCATTATGCTTACTATGTCACGGAGGGAAACTAAATTTTCTCCCTTAATAGAGTTTTTTTCACTTAGTCACAATAACTTCATTTTTGGTGAATATTCCGAGTTCGGAAGTCCTACCAGAGAGAACAATATTCTCCCTATTTACATGGAGACTTGGGCATAGACTTTAACAAACTGCTAGCCAGAGGTGAGATTTTAGTTCAGAAACAAAAGAAGGGAAAACCATCACAGTTTTCTTTGAATAATCAGCTTCTCAAGTCAACCCGGAAATCATGTCCTCGGATTCAAACCTCCAAGATGTGGCCTGGCTTCCATACCATACAAACCGACCATTAATTGATTGGTGCGAGTATGAGCCCGATTACAAAATAAACCGGACCCACCACCTCCCTTCCAAATGAGAGGTCTCATGTTCGAATCTGATTGGAGCCTAAAAACTCTCCAATCATGCAGTCTTGGTGTTGTTGGAATATTTATCTCCTGGTCTGATCTGTGAGATTACTTCTCCGAAAATTAGACGGATCTAGAATTATCGTCTAATTAGGCGGATTCATCGACCTGGCCAGAATTATCTCCAACTATGGAGGAAAACTCTCGGAGTTTCGCTCTGATTGAAATTCCGGTCGCTTGTAAATAATTGTACATATCTAGTCACTCTGGGCCATTTCCAAACAAAATAAAAAAATTACAAAATAAACCAGCATCGCTGCGTGAGCCATCCGCACTTGACCGGACTAATTGGGTGGGAAGAACACCAACCATACATGTTGGACCTGTTCACCGCGTCCCCGTTTTAGTTGTCCAGTTGCGAGAAACGGAGCAGACTTCTCAACCTGCCATTAATGGCGTAGGAGGATCCGGTAAACAGAAGATTCTTTTATTAAAAAGAGATTTTTTTTACTCTTTTGATCCCTACAATAATTCAATATTTCTTATTCATCTTTATAATTTTTATATTCTTTATTAGTCCCTACAGTTATTTAAAATATTTCTTAAAACTCTCTTTTAAGGAAATATGAAAATTGTAGAGACGCAGAATTGTATACTAGAATAAGGCTCGAAGGATTTCTTAAATCAGAATAAGAGATATTTTGATTTGATAAGTTGTTGGTATTCCACCTAGAATAAAGAGAATTATACTGTGCTATTCCAAGTGATTTGATAGGAAAGAGTAAAATAAAAAGTGGAATTGAAGGAATTGGAGAAATTGACGAGAGAATTAGACATTTCATATAAAATTTAGAGAATCAAAAGAATTAGGCATCCCCACAATCAAACCGGGTTTAAACCCAGTTATTCCTGATCCTAACCTGTTAACAAAGTGAGCCTATTATAAGGAATATTGAATGAGTATATGAACTAAAAAATGGAAAACATCCTTAAAAAATAGAATGGAAGTGAGAAGTTGCCTAACGCTGGTTGTAAGGTGGCCTTGGCAATGCTTCTGGATGTTTGGGAAAATTTAGTCTTTGATCAATGACTCAGAAATTTAGAGGTTGTGCTTCTTTAACTTACTTTACGGATACTATACTGAGAGATTCCATAGGTAAAGCTGCAAGTGGTGCAAGTCTGAGTAAACTTAGTTCTGAATTGGTATAGGTGCATTGACCCATAACATACTTAATCAAACTGCTAGATAAGCATATATGTAGATACATTTGATTTCAGGACCAGTGTAGAAAAGACTTTGTTCGTCTCAATTTTAATATAGTTGGTAAAAAACTCTATTTGTAAACCTAGATGCATGAAAATCTGATCACAATTTTTATAAAATATCGACGTCTTGTTTGGTTGGAATATTAATTTTGATATACTATTAATGTTGACACAAAGATTATTTAAGTCAACAATGCTAATATTAAAATTAATATCGAAAGAACACGAAGAAAAGTGACTGAAGATGAAAGAGAAAGCTAGAGATGAGAAAGGGAGAGAAGAGGCGGTCCATATGTACACTCTCGAAGATTAAATTCTAGCATTTTTAATATAAATGTGAGAAAGGGAGAGAAGAGGTCTTTACATTTTCAAAGATTGAGTTCTAATATTTTTAATATAAATTCAAGGCTATGTTAAATTTGTTTTGGTAACATACTTTACTAATTAATGTAAAGATATCAAGATTAATAGAGTGTGATCAAACATCTACTATTGATAACAATATTAGAATTGATACTATATAATATCACAATCACAAGTGAGGATGTAAATTGGACTTGGTTATGTGATAATTTGGGTTTAACTCAAATTTAAAACAATCCAACCCAGTTTTAGTCCAGCCCAGATTCATCTCAAATTTCAGTCCAAATTTAGCCCAATTCAATAGTGAGTGGAGTGGGTTGGGTTAGGCTGGTCATATGAATTATTGTAATAGTCAACATATTAAACTGGCTATAGCCCGTTTTCAGTCCAACCAAACTCAGATTTAACTAATGTCAATTCAAATTTAGCCCAATCTACTTTATATAATTTGGGGCCAACTCAATTTTTTTTAATATGCATTGGATTGGGTCGGGCCACATTGACACCCTTAACCACGAGATAGTCTCCAATAAATTGAGACCATTTTGACAGCGTTGGCTGTGGGAACTTGCAGGGTGCTCTCGTTTTCCGACGAAGCTTTCTGATTTATTCAAACTATGAAGAATATGCTCTAAAGTCGGTCTGGTAAGAGATTCTCTCAGTACATGTTTAGACCGAAATCTAAAAGTACCGAGAGGGGAGGGCCTATATATTTGTCAACTTTTTGAATTATATGAAGAGTTTTTTGCAATATTTGATCTCTTTCTCCTCTCAGTACTACTACTGGACTTTGATCCAAAACGTGTGTACCGAGGGGATCTCCTCTCTTTCTTTTACGTTGTCTTATTTGTAACTTTGTAAGGTGATGCGTAGTCTGGTACTCATGGTGGGTGCACCTATCCTTGTCTGCCATGCCAGGATACCAAGCTGTAACCAGCATGGCGACAGTGTTGATGTAAAGCCTACGCATGGCTGCTCCTCTTGACGTTTTCCCAAGTGCCTTCCAGACCAAAAACATTCACATGATTCCAGTGTTGACGGCTTCACCGCCGCCACCCCAAAACCCCGAGCAGATACAACTCTTTGCCGCGCCCACCAAGCTGTAAAGGAGGAGGAGCGTGTGCAGTTGTCATGCACACGCCAACCAGCTTGCTTTGTTTCGGTGCTTCCCCTCCTCATCATCTTGAATCATTGGTCCATTTCACAACAAGCCAGGCCCACCTCATCATTGATCCATTCCAGGATAAGCCAGATCCCTTGAACCAGCCGAGTAGGTTAGTTGATTTTATCTTGTGATCTCTCTTTCAAAGCTCTCGGGTTCAAGTCAGTTGAGAGTTTAATTAAAAATTTCTTTACTATTTGGTCAAAGTGTGTCATGTGCTTGCTTCTCTTGGTCTTAAAAGTTACTTCTTCAAAGATCGACTTAGCCTAAAATTATCACCTACTTATATGAAAGTATCACCTAATTAGATGAAATTATCCATTCAACACAAAATCTCTCTATTAAAAGAAAATAATAAACTTTACCGGAATCTTATTTTAATCAATCTCCTAAACTAACAGAACCTCCGATGTCCTAAAAAATATAGGCTACCCCCGTGTCTTTAGGGTACTTTTGCTGCAATTCCCCACCAAATCGTAATGGGGCACTGCAATATTATTTTTTGAATTTTTTTAAGGTCAACCCCGAGATCTTCTACCTGCAATGTTCGAGTGGACGACCTAAAAAATCAAAAGTCGACTTTTCAGATTTTTTTGGATCTTCCGATCAAGCATTGTATCATACGATAGAATAAGACACCTAAGAGGAGCTGACCTAAAAAAATAAAATTTTCTTTTATCCATTACAATACCCCATTGAGACAAATATTACTCCTCTGTCTCTAACACTAGTATCTCTCTCAGAGGGTGATCCATTCCACAAGAAGCCAGACCTCTCTCTCCTGGTCGGGTTCACTCGGCAAAGTGGGACCACACGTTTTAACAGCGAAGCTCCCAGTGGCAACGTGACCTTCTCTCCTTTCCCACGTTGGCCATCGTCTCCTTCTTTCGGCGTTTACCCTTTCCTCCTACCCTCACACGCTTCAGAGGGCGAGCAACCGCCCCGGAAACTTCCTCCGCGCCCTCTCCCTTCCTCTCCCACCACTACCCTTATTAGTCTCCCCCATCCCCCCTCCTTCCCCCTCGCCTCTGCAACTTCGCCTTCTTCACCACATCATCTAGCAGACTAGCCACGACCATCCTCTGTGCACCACCTCTCTCTCTCTCTCTCTCCAGATGGGCAACTACATCTCCTGCACCCTGTCCGGGCCCTACGGCAGGCAGACGAGGACCACCAAGGTCATCTTCCCCGGCGGGGAGATCCGGCAGTTCGAGGAGCCCGTCAACGCGGCCGAGCTCATGCTGGACGCGCCGAACCACTTCCTCGTCAACGCGCGCTCCATGCAGGTGGGCAGGCGATTCTCGCCGCTTGCCGCCGAAGAGGAGCTGGACGCCGGCGACGTCTACGTCCTGCTCCCTATGAAGCGGGTGAACTCGGCAGCCACCGCCGCCGACATGGGGGCGATCTGGATGGCTGCCAGCTCCGCGGCCAGGCGCGCCTCCGGCGGGCGCTCCAGGATCCTGCCCGAGGCCATGCAGGCTCCCCCGCCGGAGCCCCAGGAAAGCCCGGTCTGGGCGTCCCCCTGTGGGGGCGGCGAGGCGCCCAGGCTGAGCTTGGAGGACGTGGAAGGCGTGGCGGGGGGCCAGTTCCTGCACAGGCTTAGCGTGTGCAGGTCGAGGAAGCCCATGCTGGAGACCATCTCCGAGGAGAGCCCCATCTGTTCGAGATAATAACAGATGCCCGTCCTTTCTTCTCTTCTCCTCCTCCTCCTCCTCCTCCCTTTTTTTTACTCCCACTTCCTCATATATTTGGATGAACAGGGGTGTAGGTCTTGAAAATTCTAAATTTTTTAGCATTGGGTTGTAGGTTGTAGCGTCCCCACGTATGCCCGCAACGGGCGTCTAAAGATTTGATGCTCCTATTGATGTGAATCATGTGTTCCTCTGTGTATATGTGTGAGTAATCACCATATATATATGTAAATGGAATTTGATCATGTGCTATATTGGCTATACAGATTGAGATATTGGGGTAATTTGTCGTGCACTTCTGGTAGTTTTTTTTTCTTTAAATGTTTTTGAGAAATTCATAATCTAAGTTTTATATATTTTTTTTAACGAATAGAATAATGATAACGGGAAGGAGGAACAGAAAAAAATATATATATATACGATTACACGTGATGTTATTCTTTATTTCATTAGTTATTATTTTCCTTAGTTATATGATCATATCAGTGTCATATGAATATGATACTAGTTAAATGAACGCGCTTCCCTGCCGGAATGTATTGCGTGTGTAATGAGTTATTTTTAATATTTATATTCAAATAATAGACTGACAAAACCTCACATCAAGTTGCATGTGATAACCTAATACCAACAATTCGTCAAGTTGTCTTTGAATGCAATAGGTGCCTTATTAATTTTGATGATCCTTTCACAGAAAAGATTACTTCCTCGGCCCTCTCCAATTGTAATATCCCTAGCTAGCTACTATTAGATCCTTTCGCTTGTATGTGCTTACTCTCTATGTACAAGTCTTCATAGGACCTAAGTTAGGCTTATGTGATAACATCAGCCTAATTTCAAAGGTATTCAACCTTAGTCCTTAAATGTACAAGCATGTATTTAGGTGACCACTTTTAATTTTCTATAAAAAATTCATAATTACTTGGTGAATGGATATTAAATGTATTTTCTAAAAATACCAGAATAAATATTTAAAGTTATTCACATTCAATGTCATTATCACTAATGGATTAAAGTAATAGCTGACATTTGCAAAATAAAAATAGATATCCTGTACAGAAATTGTTGTTTAACTCAAGAAAATTGTATTATGTATGGGAGATTGGAGGAATATATATATATCGACCGCATGGCTATTTTTGACCCTTTCGTCATGTTAAAAGATTAAAAATTAGCATAAAATTTTAAATATTCTCAACCCATCCCTTGGGAAATAATATTGATTGTCCGATCATGAACTTTACCATAGCGATTCGATTGGATGCCATTTTTGATCTTCATGATTGGGTGATCTAAAAATTTTAAAAAAATAATAGAAGATAGAAAATGATATCAGTTACCTCTACGTTGTTTCCATCCTCGTGAATTTTAATTTTGAACACCCATTTAGGAGTTTAAACTCAGTGTGATCTGAACTGTGGTCCGTGCTTTAACATCCCTACGCACACAAGAAATGTATCTTTAGCGTATGGTCTTTAAGATGTCTAAACCAATTTTGGGTTTGTATACACTTGAAAATTTAAGCTTTCTCCATGATTTGACTACGTATTTGGATATATAGTTTTTTATGTGGCATCAAAAAAGTGAGATAATTCTTTCTTATTTACCAGTTTAGATTTAACTTTATCTTACTTTACAAGGTATAGGTATGGGTGGCATCACGTACACATGCACATATTTTTTTTCTAAATTTTGCTTTGCATGCACTTGCAAAGTCAACTTGTTTATTTGTCGCTACAAAAGATTTTTCTTTTATATGCACTCTTTCAAATTGCATGGATAATAACTAATTATTTTTTTATCAAAGTATAGGTTTGGAGCATCAAAATAAGATGAAATGAATCTAAAGCAAAATTTTAATTAAAAAAAGAAGACTTACTTTACTGGGGCATTACTCTTATGTGAATTTTTAAGTGCCGCAACACTCCAGAAAGTTAGGATATGTTCCCAACAGACATAAATAAGAAGAGTATACTGTACTAACACCTATATGCATACACATATACTTAAAAGTATACATATCTTTCCATATATATATGTGTAGGAACTTTAAGTGAACAACTTTATCATTACATATATTCTCCGAGTGCTTCCATACTCATTACAGTTTTCTTGAGCTATTTTTTATTTTTATATATGTGAAATACATAAGAAATAATAGTTTTTATAAAAATATTATAAATCTTTTAGGGACTTGTTTTCTAATCTTAGTAAAAGCTACTTGATCTTAATTTTCTTTGGAAAAAAACCTTGTTCAAGGAGTTTTTACAAAATATTCAAATGCTTTTAGGGACTTGTTTTTTAATTTTCTAGGATCTTTCTAGATAAAAGTGAAATATAGGGGTTTTCTAAATGCAGAGGTTTAGAAAAAAAATTATATGCATGTGTGTGATGCTTAGATCAATATCTCCGGAATGACACTTCTTATACTAAGATAAAATTAAATATCAAAAGTAAATAAGACTGAATTGTCTCAATTCTTTCTTATCATGAGAAAGTTATGTATATTCAAATAGATTATTTACTCATCAAGAAAGTTTAAATTAAAAATGTGTATAAACCAAAACTTTCTTTAAACATCTCAAAAGCAAAATGAGATCTTTGACCAAAAAGAAAGAAAACTAAAAAGGAAAGGTCTTAAAATATTCTAATTCAAAGATTGACATATCTTTTATGATGGTAAGTACATCATCCAAATTAAAAATTAAATTATTTGTACATAACACTAAGATAAAAATATATATTTTTAAAACAATGAACTTGAAATTTTAATTTTTAGGGTTTTTTTATATATCAATCCAGATAGATGTAGCAAACTATGAGTAAACTCCTAGCACATTTAAAAGCATGTATAAACCAAAATTTTATTTAAGCCGCTCAAAAGCAAAATGATATCTTTGAAAAACAAGAAAGAAAACTAAAAAGAAAAAGTCTTAAATTATTCTAATATAAAGATTGACATGTCTTTTACAATGGTAAGTACATCACCAAATTTAAAAAATAAATCATTTGTAAATAACATACCAAGATAAAAATATATTTTTTGAAACAACAAATTTGATATTTTAATTTTAGGATTTTTTTTAGATTTCGATCTCAATAAATATAGCAAATTATGAATAAATCCCTAGCACATTGAGATCTTAATCCCTAAAAATCTAATATTTCTTAATAATAAGTCTCTCTAGTTTATAATTGTTAGAGAAATAAAAATATTTGTGAGTATCAGTGTGAAAAATACATAAAAACATGTAAAATGGCCTAATTGCTCTCTATAGTAATAAACGTTTGAAAGAAAAGTGTGAAAAAATGAGAAAAAGAATTAAAAACAAAAAGGGTTGAAATGTACGTGGATTCAAGTCTAAATATTTGAATGCGAAAATTTATTCATAATTTACTATATTTATGGGAATGAAAATCTAAAAGGTCCCTCATTTTAGTATGCAACCTTGATCTTTACATATGTACATAAAATTCACATAATCTAGATGTTCGAACTCAAATCAAATTAACAAATTTAGGCTTAAGCATAGGTAAGCATATCTTACTTTTCTTGAGGTTAGAAAACAACTTAATTGAATTTGATATGTACCCATAACATATAGACATGTTGTGTTACGTCTCTGAAATTCGGTACCGACTCACATCGAACTCTGAGTACGCAATATCGGCTTAACAAACGGATATGAGAGATAAATAAATGACAAGATAATTTAAATAAATATCATCACTATCGCATAATCCAAATAAATAGCCAAATAGCAAAGTCTACAATTAATAATATTTATCAGACAATATCCCAACTCTCAATCTCACCGAATAAAGAAAATTACATCAAATTTCTTATAATTGATCCTATTACATCAACTACTATTTTGAAAATCTAACAGTCTTTACTCTCCATCTAAACAGATTTTGAACCGATTTTCTCTGAAAAATATTTAATCAAATTTATGAGTCTATAACTCAATATGTTTCAAATCATCTAAATAACTTAACATATAGTAATTTTACAAATTATATTATACAATTATATTAAGTATGATGATCGGATCAAATTCTATATATAGTATAACAAAGAAGTTATACGAAGCATGTCATATTTGTCAAAATATTATTATACGAATATTTTCTAATACAAATAATCATATCTGAAATAAGATAATTATATGGTCAAATCAAGATGTTCAAATAATAAAGTTCATGTTTCATATCATAATTCTCTAACTAGTGCACTTATCTAACAAATGATTTTTTAATCTATAAGAGGTTCACATATCATATATTAAATCTCACATAACTAGCAACATGTTAATCTAACTATATTTTCTTGATTCAAAGTTCACATGTCATAGATTATAGCACGGTTTTAAGACCATAGATAAAAGACTAATTACACTAGAACATGATTATGAGACAAAAGGTTGATCAATAAATTAATCAAAAGATGATATAAATAGTTAATCAAGTAAGAACATGATTGATCAAATAAGTGATTTAGATTACATATGAATATAACAGATTAAATCCAATTTTATGTCATATATAAGTCGAATCGAGTCATCACATTTTAGAATAATATTAATTATCATATTTTCACTTTAACACATTAGACATGCATCTAAACGCAACATAAGAACTGCAGATACTCTATCTCCGTATATCCGTCACATGTGGGTTCTGACCTATCGTGTGAATACTTATAAAGTTTGTCTAAAACCCTCCTACGGTGGCACTATCTATGCATATATATTTTATATATTTAAAGTACACATATTTTAAAGAGATCATATATATAAATCTACAATAGTTTAATGGTCAAACTAAGTCAAACAGATTTAGTATTCTTTGTTCACACAAAATCGTATATAGTGCCAAAATAAAATGTATTATGATATATAAATACAAATCAAGTTAAATCTACTTAAACATGATCAAAGTATATTTCTAAGGATATAAGAATATTTTTAGAACTTTCAGAATTAATCTCATAATTTTTCGGCATAAATATCAAATTTCATAACATAGAATAATAAAAATAATCAATATAAATACCAAATAGATTCCGAAAATAATCAAACATAGTTAATAGTCTCATAGAATCATATTAATGGTTTTGGCAAAGTTTCATGATTTTATGGGTTGATTTGATATAATTTAGAAAACTTGCTTCGATTATGAAAATCTTATTTTAACAGAATTCTAGCAAATTAAAACAGAAGACAAAATATAACCAATGAGATTTCAAAATTTTAAAAATTTACATAGAAGTAAAAGACAATATAACAAAGTTCTAAACAAAATTTGGTATGATTTATATATAATCGAGTGAGATAGAAGATTCATAAGTTAAGATTTTAAAACTTTTAAGACATATTTCATAGTCTAAAAAGTAATTATGAAATAAATATCAAATAAATTTAAAAATTATAAAATATATTAGACATGAAGATAACGTCCAAAATAAGTTTCTATTAAAATTTTAGATTAATAGGACATCGAATCAAGAAAAATAAATATTTGCAACTCACGTGATCATAGTTGAAAACAAAAGAGACTGAACAAATTCTTAGTAGTTGCTAAAGTTTTTCTAAACAAGTTATGCTACCTCCAGTCCTTTTCAAGTTGTTTTCCACACCTTCTAAAGTAAAGTTATGGCCCTAATGGCTCTAATGCAAATGTAAGGACTTATTTATAGTTAAATCTGATTTTTCATATCAAATAATAATTCTCTACTCCTCATTAGGGTCGGAGCTTCACTCTACTTTTTTCTAAAGTTAAACCGGCAATCCTGATACAAATCAAACTTTGTTTTCGCAACTTACAATTTTTTTTGAAAAATCTCTTGATTTGATACTTTAAACATCGCAATTAGAAAACACACTCCTTGACACTGTTTTAAAATCATTTATTATTTTTCTAATGCCACCAACGTCACTATTTTTAGACTTATATGCGAAAAGTTATCCCTATTTTACTAACATACTATCCTCAGTACTCCGAACCTAGAAATGTTGTAGATTTTGTTTCCGTTCAAAGATCCAAATTTTAACTAGTAGACGACTTATTTTAAAAATATGATTTTCATAATAATTTTAAATTTTTGAGTTACTTTTTTAATAAAATTGTCTCATCTAATTTGAAGTTTTTTATACGATATTATACTTAAAATGTTAGAACTCTGTCAAGTAAATATGTATACAAAATCTATTTTAAGTAAGATTCAAGTTATGATTTTCTACACACGAATTAGAATCTTAAACATATTTAAATCTCTTGTGTTTTATTTCTAATTTAACTCAAAGATCTCTTTTAAAATTTTTTAGATTGTGGTTAACTTTAATTACATTTTTCCTTCTTTTCTAATTATAATACTAATTCTATTAGGACTTGTTTCCCATTGGTAGTCCTTTTTAACACTGATCATTGATATTTTTGACCTTTAAAATATTTGAATTAATAAAAAAAATCTTGTATAAAGTTATAGATCTTTTCATCCACTTTCCAATTATATCAATCATGCTTCAATATGAGTTTTCTACAAAAAAATTATCCTCATTTTATTATGTATATGTCTAGTGCACCCGAACTTAAAATTTTAACTAAGTTAATAGACTATTTTAATTTACCTATATGGGTTAGTGGACATTCATAATTGAATTAATTAGATTAAATTAGATTAGTTAAAGTTACTAATATATTTTTATAATTAGTTGATTAGTCTAACTTAAATTCATTAATATGTTGAGGTGCAGGTACAACATGTTTGGACCTCTTTAACTGTTAAATTGTTTGAAAAATTAAAATAAAAAATAAATCCTTACATAACATGAACAAATGGAATATTGTTCTATTTTATATTTTTTTAATTTTTAGTTGCTCTAATCTACTTATTTTAGGAAAACTCCTTCTAACCTTTATGTTTATTAAAATATCCTTGTAATTACACCTTTATTGGGAAAAGACCCTTTTTAAGGAGTTTCTTCAAAATATTTTAGAATATTTTTTTATTTTTATGAAATATTTTCCAAATAAAGTGAGATTATAGGGAGGTTTTATTAAATACAAATGTTGCGGGGAGTTTTTTCCGTATTAAGTAGATTAGAAAGGCTAAAAATGAAAGATCTTAACTTTAACGCTGTACGCATTATTAGAAGGGTACATATGAAAATATATTTCTTTTGATAACAAACAGTTAAATTTTTTATGCGTTAAGTCTAAACAAAAATCAAGATACAATCTAAAAGAAATTAAAAAGTATATCTACATGTTAGTTATTAATAATGATATTTGTAATTACCGTCTAATAAACGTACATACATGATACATGGGTATTGGGTAGAATTTTGGGAGCTGTTTCAATGAAATGGGATGGAAACGTAATGAGTGCGTGCACGAAACCTGCTAAACGCAGATAATCTAATCAATCGAGAATAATTTATTGTACCGGTTTTCTAATTAATAAAAATACTTTATTTTTTGAATTTTTTTTTTTAGTCGACTCTATATGTGATTCTACAGTTCGATCTCGGATCAGACGAAGCAAAAAAATAAAAATAAAAATCAATCTTCAATAAACAGTAAAAATACTATTTGAGTTGATTTTTTATTTTTCATTTTTTTGAGTCATACGATTCGAGATCGGACTGTATCACCATGTAAGAGAGGTTAGGAGAGACCAATTTTTTTTTTTTCTAAATTGAAAACACCAACAGTAAGTGTAATAAGGGCTGCCGATACAGCAAATTATTCTCCAATCAATCAGAAAGGGGAACGGAAAGTAAACTCGCAAAACCGGGAAGGGAACTGGAAAAGCAAAAGAACAGCCGGCGACAAGAAAACCGTGAACTTGTTTTCTTACATATGTTATAGATGGATTATATATAAATGAAAATCTTAATAAATATTTATTAGGTATAGAAATGATGAGACTTGTTCAACAGTGGCTAGAGTAAGGCAAATTTGTATCTATAAAGAAGGCTCTCCACCTTCCTTCTAACAAAGATCATTTTTTTAAAAAGATAAAATTATAAGGCCCTTGAATTAAAGTGGATAATATTTTATTGAAAAGAATAAATGTGTTCTTACCTCAACAAGAACTAAATATATTTTTTAGTAATTTAAAATAAAAGTCATTTCTTGTTAGCGCAGCCATGACAAACTCTAGAAGGAGGGGATTTGGATTTTCCAAAAAAATAGAAAGAACAAGTAACTATCTCATCAAATAAACGAAGGGTTTAGTTTCGATAAGCATTCCTAATTTGGAACAAACTCCTTGTGACTTGTGTATTTAGACTTAACTCCAACAAAAGTTATTCTTCCTTATAAATAAGTCCTTGTAGTTAGAATTTGTATGCAAGATAAACAAAGATGATAAGGACTACAAAATTATTAACCCAACTCTAATGGAGCCAAGTCTAAGTGTGCAAGGTATAGGGACTTCTCTAAATTTTATAGAGGGACTAAAAACTCAAAAATCCCCATAATAGAAACAAGTAAGGGGAGAGGGGAAGTGTGGTCACATTAGGAGTCGAGCAATTCTAATAGTGGTTTAGATAACTCCAAGTTAGCCCTTTAATAGTTTTCCTCATTAAAAATTAATGCAAGGAACAAGTTGATATGGTACTTAGCAAATCCTTATGCATTTCTCCCAAATGTAAAGACTATTCTTCTTGTGCATTTCCCCACAAATATAATGGATTCTCTCCCATGCATTCCACCCTCGTCATGGAGGCACTTGTAGCTGAAAATGAAGAAGAAAAATGATCAACCTTTCCCATCAAAAGAAAAGTAGCCAACACCACTTTGATGAGGCAAGATCCGATATTAAAAGAAGAAGTTATTTCTACTGCCTTGCTGGGTCTAACGGTCTACCACTATATATTAATTTTCTTTTACCTTACATAACTTTCCGTTCCCGTAAGGTGAAGTGGAACTACTAGAAGGTTTAAGAGTTGTTTGTTTTAACGTAAAATAATGTAATTTGTAACAATTATTTTATTTTACAGTATTTTCAATTGTTTAGAATGATGTAAAACAATGTAAAGTGAAATCTTGTTTGGGCCTTGTTTTAATTTACTGTAAAGATCTATTGTAAGCCAAACAAATATTTTCTTATTTTAAAACATCCCTCTTGTTTTATTTTACAAATAACCAAACAAATATTTTCTTATTCTAAAATAAGAAAATTTCACATATTTTGAAACCAGTGATTTTAAAATCGATAATTTACAAAATTTTACATTAAAACAAACAACTCCTTAGTGAAAACAACAACACTCTATGAAAAATTGGTTGACGAATCTTGAAGATGACTCAAAATAGTCCTCTTCTTGTACAGATGGACAAGTATGAGCTAGACGAGGGGGGCTCAAAAGCTCTTGAGAATGAGAGAGAGGCTTGTATAAGCTTAAGGGGACTTATCCAAAGTGCACCCAAGTGGAAGCCTCCTTTATGAAGCCTTTAAAAGCCTTTGCCTACATTAGGTTGTGGGGGTGCGTAGGTCACCAATGTATAGTCCCAGAATTTAAAAGCAATTTTTTGATCTGGGGACAATTCACGTATTGATAGTTCTCAAAGCTAGTTCTGTAGTTCTCGAAGATAGTTCTATTGGGGATAACTTTCTTTTATATGCTGCCGGTGTTTTTGATTTAAAAAAAACTTTCTTGTTAATTTTTTTGAGTCGGTCCCATGATTTCTTGCATGGTCGTACAGTCCGATCTCAGATCGAACGACTCATAAAAAGATATTTTTACTATTAATTTGGAGTCGATTTTTTATTTTTTATTTCTTTACTGTTCATTTGAGGTCGATTTTCGATTTGTTATTTTTTTTCAATCATGCGATCCGAGATCAAATTATATGACCATGTAGGAGGGGTTGGAGCCGATCCAAAATAATTTCAAAAAAAAAAATTTAAAAATACCGGCAGCTTGCGTCGATACAACCAGCTTTTTTCTTGATTTAACACATCAGGAGGGAAAAACTAGGCCAGCCCATTTCAGGCCCACGTGGTACCCATGTGGAGCCCAAGCCACATAGGTGAAGCCCAGTAAGTCACTCCTCTCTAAGGCTCAATATGGGATTACCAAGGCTCAACACTCAGGAATGCCACTGTACAAATTGAGAGGCCAGTATGAGATGGAAAGTCGAAGTAGGCAACTGTTCACCAAGAAAAGTAGGAAAGTGACTCATGATCTTGCGTGGGATCAAAAGTGCAATTCCTTCAACTCTCACGGAGGAAATCACGATCCTTCTTCGATCATGGCCCTGTGTTGTGTAAAGCATGCACTTTTCAATTCTGGGGCACTAAAAGGGATCATTTGGTTGCACGTTAAACATAGTTGGATGGAAAATATTTTTTCAAGGAAATCAATTTACGAGAAAAATGAAAATATAATCGATCATTTGGCACTTTTGAAAAAATTTTCTTGTAATTTTTTTCATTCGTTTGTTTACCCGTTGTAGCGGTCGGAAACTAGTCGGACTGCGACGATCGTCCCATCGAAGATCCCGACTACTTAATAGAATTTGTTTGATAATAGAAGCACTCAGGATAGAACCTGCAAAAAGGTAGACAGAGACGTCGAAGGGGGCTCTCCAGTCTAATGGGAAGCAAAAACCCTCCGATGCCTAAGTTAGGTGCTAGAAAATGAGATCTTACTAGGAGTTTTCGTGTTCAGGAAGACGTACCTTGTATCAGAGAGGACCCGATGATTATATAGTCTTCCTCCTTCGAGGCGTTCCGGGAACGGTTTTCTTTGGGAGGTATTTTGCCCACGATCGCATCTCCCTGATTTGGAGAGGTCGTGAGATATTGGACAAGCTAAAATTCACCCGCAGCTGTATAGGGCGAATCGTGCGGACCTGCCATAAGTGGACGATTGGGTCCGTAGCTATAATTTGATGGACACTTCTATTTACGTTAGAAAACCATGTTGGACACTCGGACACGATAAGACACTTGGACACCCGTGTCCAACCCTTTACTTCAAGATTCAAAATAAATACTTAAGATTTCCTAGAATACTTAGCATATCTTTTCAGAATATTTGTCTATGTAATAGAATTTGATATATTTAAATTATATCTTTTATATTTTAGATAAATTTCAATAATTATATTTTATTATGTACATGTGTAACCACGTATTCATGCCTATATATTAATATATTCTCCGTGTCATCGTGTCCTATTTTTAAGATATTGACGTGTCCGACGCACGTATCCGTGTCAACACTTGACACTCGTGTTTGTGTCTCACAGATTATAGGTACGTAGGATCCGTCTGATGGTGATGAGGAATGATGACTCGCCCCTTAGGGACTTTGCCGAGATCCTGGGGGGTCTCGGAAGTAGTGGTTGGACTCCAGGCTAGGAGATCCAACGGTTTGAACTTGATGGGCTCATAATTTGGCCTCTATTACACAGGCTAGGATTCAGAGTGCCACGTGGCCTCTTGCGCCGTCTCCGGACGGCCGCAGGCCTTTGGGCTTGCAGACTTAATGTGCCTAATTGGGCCGGACTCAATCTCCTCTCATCACTAGCCCCTTCACTTTCTTATTCGAATTTCAAATGCGGGAGTGAAGTTGTGCGAGAGACCCAACAATAAGTAGTCTTTGCTGCATGGTTGAGTTCATCATCTGAAAGGGCTTTCGACTAGCGTCGCTTCGTAATCCTTGAGTGCTCTCTGTAGGTGTCGGTTATCTTCTGAGATGACGGCCCTTACAGGGAAGGACGATGCCGCTTCCCTGTTGTGAGCCTTGTACGTACGGAGAGTCAATTCGCCCACGTGACGCTCCTACGCGTGTGATTGGACGTTTGGAGATCTCTACTGCGGGGCGCACCCTTTCGCCTTTGCGTTGGTTGATGGGGGCGCTATCATGACGAGACGCCTTAGCAGTGCTCGAGGTCCCAAGTAAGAAAGGCACGGACAGAGTTGGCATCCTTCCCTACAAAGGCAGGCGGACGAGTGAGGAGGCAAACTTGCTTCTGCATTAGTCTTTAAGCTCTTCCCACCTGCTGAGCCTATAGAGGGAGAGTGCTTGTACTGTCCGATGCTTCACCGCCTTTCCTGGTGAGTTCATCTTGGCCCCCCGTGCTAGTGATTTTTTGGCCCCCTCTGGAGCCTCTCTTCCTTTCAACCCTATCCCTGGGTCTGCTTACTAGCCTCTAGAACTTACACCTTCCCTTCCAATAGGACGTTTTCTAGTATTGACCGATTTTCCTCTCCCTTAATGACTTCGAAAGAAGTCTCTAGTTCCTCCGGCCACTCTAAGAGGAGGGCCCCTGCCTTGGCTCGCCATAGCCAAAACTCGATCAAGCATGACGAGCTGAGGCGGATGATGGAAGAGTACAATCTCCCCTCGTCAAGCTCGATCCGAACGGCCGCCAGACCTTTGAGCTTGCAGACTTAATGAGCCTAATTGGGCCGGACTCAATCTCCCCTCGTCACCCATGAAATCTTTTCTTGAAAATGATTTCATATATTTGTTTGCTTATAAAAGAATTTTCGCATTACAAATTTTTTTACATAGATATGGCAAAGCCAAAATATATTGTTTATATTTTTCTTAACTAAGAATATCCCAGCTCTAAATTTGATTGGATCCTTCAAATAAAAAAGCAATATCTTATCAAAATTCGAACTGCTACATTAAAGGATATTTTTTTTCTTTTTATTTTTTAGATTGGGATATGTTTACTCTGGTTCCACGTAAAATATATTCAACCGAGAAGAAAATTAATTTAGAAGGAAGATAAAAACATAATCTATCATTTGGTACTTTTGAAAAAAAAATATTTTTTTTTATTTTTTATTTTTCTATAAATATTTTCTTAACAACGCAATCAATATTTTTCTAAAATTGTTTTCCTGTAAAAAAAATTTGACCTGTCTGATCAGACACTTAATGAGATTATTAACATAGATAACATAGTCAATTGACTTTTATTTTATTTTCTGAGTTGAGAGAACAATCAACTCAGCCTTTGATCATGCATTTCAAATAAAAAATGCTCATGTCCTTACACCATCAAAATTTGAAAAATCAGTATAATTTTTTTTGAGTTTAGAGAACATTCTAGCTAGACATTAGATTAGAGGGTTCAAATAAAAAATTAAAAAAAAATCATGTTTCCGCATTGTCAAAGTTAAAATGGCAAAGTCAAAAGATCTTTTTATTTTTCTTCTATTTTTCTAGTTGTCATAATGCCCTAACTTGACATCTAATTAGATGATTCAAATAAAAAAAATACTATGTCCCTACACGTTACACATTATCTATTTGGTTGTATTTAAAATATAACTAGAAGGAATTAATTTTCATAAAATTTTTTTGAAGGCTTCTAACATGACCTACATGCTCATATAATTCAATTTTCGATCGGACATCTCAAAAAAAGATGAAAATTCAAAAACTAAGCCCCAATGAACAGTATTGTACTATTCATTAGAGCTCGATTTTTTATTTTTTTTATATTTTTAATTTTTTTTGAAAGCCCCTGACATATCCTATGTGCTTATCTAATTCGATTTTAAATCGAACATCCCAAATAGAAAATTACATTTTATTTGAACTGCATAAAAAAAAAGACAGTCTCTTTTATTTTTAACTGAGAACACCCACAATCATCCTTATCAAGTACGTACGACGAGACGTTTGAAGTTTTCCAAGAAAATGGCATGGACCTTCTCCTCTGGTGCCAAAATTCTAATTTAGATGGAGTCAACATATTATCTTTTCTATTGACTAAGTTACCAAATAAATCTTTGTATCATATTTTTCTGAAAATATATATATATATTACCAAAAATAATAAGTTGCATTACTAAACAATTGAAAGAGGTACACCAGAAAGTATAACATAGTTAATACAAGGGGGGGATGAGGGATGGATCATGCCAAACAGTTTTACTTAAGGAAGCACAAGCAAATCTTGTACAGGCATGAGCAGCCTTGTTGTTCTAACTGTCATTTTAAGGATTACCAAATGGAAGCCTCCTAATAAAATCAAGAGGACTCTCACAGACCCAAGGTAAGCAAACTCTCCTAGAAACTCCTGAGTCTTTTTTCTCCGGTATCAATTTACTTAGGTATAGGAGGATCCTCCCCCACACAAACCTAGAAGTCCTATGATGCTGTTCTTTCTCTGTTTGCAAGTCCATGGTCCACCAGCTGCTGTAATATCCAAATACATATAATATCCTCATCGTATCGTAAAAATGCAGAAAAGCATGGCCTTACCCATTCTTTAAGCTCTAGACAGGGATGGATAAACAAATAGTTCGATATCCTTTGATATCCCTATAGACTGACAGTGTATGATGAATCATTGGTTCTCATGGAGTTTGGTTCCCTCAGTGTACTGTTGGAGGGGACTGCAGTAATTTGAGGAGGAGAGCTTAATATTAATTTGTTAAAAAAAAAAAAATCTTCACTTGAAACCAAAATGTTCTAAGCAAAAAGGTTTTTTACAAAATCTCCTTTTTGCAATGCTGGAGCTCCCTCCAACAGTGCACTAGGAAGATCCCCATCTTGTTTTCATGTGGCTGCTCGGTGGGTTCAATCATGGTAATCATCTTTTATTTACCTTCAAATGGCTTCATTTCATAATTCATAGATGTCTTTCCCTTTAAGGATGTTCCAACATGAGGACGTTTAATTTGTTAGTAAAAAAAAAAAAAGAATCACTTTACTTTCATTGAGAACTAACATAGAAGAAGAACAGCGGAGACGAGCAAATTATCGGATGGGGTGTGAAGAACCCGAAATGTTCTTGGTGTCGACATATACTTGCATATCTATCATGGTTGTATCTAATATTTTACTCTGATAGAAGGATGCATCCTCCATCTAATAAAGTTAGTCTTTTTTATAATAGATAAAATAGTCCAAGGTCTTTAAATTTGCATTAACAAATTTGTCTAATTTAGGTGTAGTCCACACTAACGTGAAAGAGTAAAACTTGTTGCACCGTCAAACATTATTATGTCGTCTGGTGGTACAGTTAAAATAAAAAAAATACTTTTTTTTCTTTAATTTTTTTTTTGAAAGCTTCCAAGATGCTCTACAACCTCAGATAATCCGATTTTCAATCGGGTACTCCAAAAAAGGATGAAAACCCAAAATTTGGGTGTGAATTTTGAATTTTCTTCTTTTTTGGGATGTCCGATTGAAAATTGGGGTTGTAGGGCATCTTGGAGGTTTAAAAAATTCAATTTCTTTTCCAAATTTTAGCTGGACCACCAGGCAACGACGTAATAACGTATGGCGGTGCAGCAAGTTTTAATGATATTTTAACTAATATGTAGTATGTGATATTTGATTTATCAATTGGAGTATATTTTTCATGTGATATTTAGTTATGACTTATCAATTGAAACACATTCTGTATGTGATGTTTAGTCATGTAATTTGTAAATAGCCGTATACTTTTAATGTGTTACTTAGGCATAGAATTTTTAAGCATGTTTTTTTATTTTTAATATCAGAATGGCTAAGTTGTTGAAGTAGAGGCTAAAAGTAGTGCACAAGTCTCATCTCTTGCATCACCCTCCTCTTCCTAAATGAAGGAAGTTGAGGTCAACAGTATGAAAAGATTTTCATAAGATTGAAAAAGGTGATGGATGTTAGACTGCTAAGTTGTAAGATTCTTGGGCTTTCTCGGGATCGCAAACGCAGCAGAAAATAAAAATTAATTTGACGATCCATGTCCATTTCGAAAAATTAAATCGATTAACGGGTAATCGTTTATTACCTTGCGTGGAATCGAATCCGCATCCGAACGGTTCCGTCGGTGTGACACTGCAAGCTGCGCAAGCGTCCGGTCTCTAGCGGAGTCCACGCAATCCTCCTCGCGGTAGATATCCTCACAGTTCCTCATTCTTCGCAGCCCACGAATGATTTGCCATTCGCTGCAACGACCGCTGCAACGCGTAGTTGATTTTTCCGTCAAACGGGAGTCAGAGAAGACGAAGGAGCAGACCCACAGAAGAGGGATAGCCAGGGGTGCCAGAGAGAGAAGGAGAGAGAAGGGGGCGGTCAGGGCTGAGCAGTAGTTTGGCCTGCTCAGCCCGTTCGCTATATTTTATATTAACCGCGTGATTTTTCATAAAAACTCATTTTTAATCTATCGCCTTGAGAATCTTTTGCGTACAAGTTCGGTTAATAGCCCGATAAGCCTAATGACTCCTCACTGACTTAATTAATAAATTAATAACTCATATTAATTAATTAATCAACCGAATTAATGTCGCACATTAAATTCAGTCGGGCCTCCAATTATGTTGGGTGCCAAGCAACACCGCGTGAACCCGGAAGGTATTGGGGTTAAACTGGAACTTTTCTGCCGACAGTTACCACATAGATATAATCCTTCATTCGTACGATGCTCTCGAATCAACTCAGGGTATGGTGAACCGTCAAATCCTAACTGGTCGACTCACTTGGATTGGATGTTGCCATATAATATCGAAAAACTCCTTTCTCAATGTTATCGTCCGCCCTGACTAGGTATTCCTGCGCATGATTCCTAGAGCATTCTCTCTCTAAGTACCAAGAGCGAATGATTCCTTATTGACACTCAATTTTCTTCGACGGTATTCCGCTGTACCCAATCCTTGGCTATTTAGAATCCCGTGAATAGAGATCCGTAAACCAAGGTCAAAGTACAGAAGTCCACCGACAAGGTTGTTGGGTTCGTCTGTGTCGGATCTGGATAAAACACAGCGGAAAATAAATTCCAGATCGATGCCGTTTCGTATACAAAAATAAATCGGTAAACCGAATTTACCTAGTGCGGATTCAAATCCGCATTCCTTCGGTTCCGTCAAAGCGATGCCGCGCAAGTGCCCAGCCTCTAGCGGTATCTATGCGGTTCTCCTCGCGATGGATCGTCTTCGCCTCCTCACTCGATGCGGCGACTGCGGATCCCATCTAGTTGCGCGTAATCCTTCACGACATGAGGATTCAGAATTCCCGTAGAACGGGAAGCGGAGCTGTTGGGAGCCGGAGCTGAGCCTCCAGGGGGGTCGGCCTCGAGAGGGGCGCCCAAGAGAAAGAGAGGAGTAGCGGCTAAGTCACGGTTGCTGGCCCTTGACCTAGCGGCCGTACTTTTATAATAAGTGGTTTTGCGGTTTTTCATAAAAATCCACACTTATCCAAAATCCCGTCAAATTATCCATCGACTTGAAAACTTTTTGCGTATGACCCTCTAGGTCAAAATACCAGTCCAGTTATTGGCCCATTAAGCCAGTAACTCTTTATGGACCCACTAAATTAATTAATATTATTATATTAATTAATCAGCCGAATTTAATGTCCCACAATAAATTCGGACGGACTTCCGATCACGTTGGATACCAAGCAAGATCGCGTGATCCCGGATGGCATTGGGGTTATTGCAACTCTCTATTGGAACCTTTCCGTCATCGGTTACCGTGCGGATATAATCATACATCCGTACAATGTTTCTGAATCGCCTAAAGTATGGTTTACAGTTAAACCCTAACTAGTCGATTCACTTGAATCGGATGCTGCTAATCTATATCCGATAACTCCTTATCAGATACAGAGTCCGCCCTGGCCAGGGACTTAAGCGCATCATTCCCGGAACATTCTCTCTCCTATTATCGAGAGCGGATGATCCTGTATTGACCACACAATTACCTTCAAGGGCATTCCCTAAACCTGATCACTTGGCTTATCGATAACCTATGGTTAGGGATTCGTTAGCCGAGGTCAAAGTTCAGAGGTACACAAACAAGGTATCCTTAGTGTCTCAAGTCTAAGGACCATCCACGCAACCGTGACAAAAGAATCAAACTGGTTAACAGTTAGGTATATACCATTCAGCGATTTATGGTTGGATCAGTTCAATGAACTCATTCGCCAATGAGCACCTACAGGCTCAGCATAGTGTCTCCACACAAGTGACTTATAGGATCAATCACCCTCATCATATGAGCTGAAGAAACTTATACTAGTCTATCCGGATGTTTGATGTCCTTCTAAAAAATCCTCCGACTAGGAACAATTAAGGGCATCTGTTTATAGGTTTTCAGTCCCATAATTATGATCTCATCATAATCCAAAGACCACCGCACATGTCTATGGACTTCATCGTGATACAATAAATAAAGATCGATTTAAACACACAATGAATTTATGCCACTTTATTAATAATCTGAATAATACATAGAGTCAGATTGACTTGTGGGCCATCTAATACTAACAAAGGTGTCATTGGTGTCTTCGGTCCGAGGATCATCTACGCATGCGACAATAGAATCAAGCTGGTTAACAGTCAGGTACATGGTTCCTCTACCCCCATCAATAGGCATCTTATGCCATAGCCATAGTCTCTCTTTACAATTAAACATGCTTTATGGATAGCACAACAAATCTGCCTAAAGTAATTTGAATCCTATGACTATAACGATGGAGGATCACGCGGTAAGTTCTGAACTACTCACGTTACGGCTTAGAATTTAGTGATGATTTTTAGATAACTAATATCTTGGTCTCACCTAGGTGATAGTATATAACTATATCGTATATATTCACTGCATACTATACATGTTTTGATTCATAATTAAAAATAAAAATAATGCATCTCGTACATGTCAAGTGTGGTCATAGATAGCACAGTGGTTTGACTGGAGCCAAACAGTCGAACGCACACATAATCTAATATAACATTTATATTAGACTACTTGCAAATACATAGGCAAGAGATCTTCATCATATCGCCTTCCTGGTTGCATATGTAGATCATCCTTGCTCCTTTCTCAGTTGCCTCGATCATATTATATTAAATTTTAAATGTATATGTAAATTGAAAAAGGCCTTATGGCGAGTATAAAAGAGAGGGAGGTAGAAGTACATCGGAGTATGAGAGAGGGAGAGATATGCAGACCTCTATTTATTAACAATTAATAAACATCAATTCACACATCCACAATCCACATACATCATCACATGAAGTATTTAATAAGTGCATATCCATGACCACGATGTGTTTTATCTATGTTAGTCTTAGGTGGCCTACAAGACAATATGACTTTGTAATCTCGTTCATATTTATTAATATAATAGCATAATATTCATTTTGTGTAAATCGTATTAATTATCGTCTCATAATGAAGTCCATGAATATGTGCTATAGTGATCAGATTATGATGAGATCATACTAATGAGACTGATCACTTAAACACATATTCTTAATCGTTCCTAGTCGGAGGATATCCGAGAAGGACATCGGATATACGGTTAGACTAGTATAGATTACTCCTACTCATATGATGAGGGTGACTGATCTCATAAGTCACTTGTATGGAGACACTAAGGCGAATCTGTAGGTGCTCATTGGAGAATGAGTTCACTGAACTGATCTGACTGAATCGCTGGATGGTATTGTACCTCACTGTCAACCAGCTTGATTCTATTGTCGCAGTTGCATGGATGGTCCTCGGACCTGATACACCAAGGACACCTTGTCGGTGGACTTCTGTGCTTTGAACTTGGTTTATGAATCTCTAACCACGGGATTCTAAACAGCCAAGGATCGGGTATAGCGGAATACCGTCGAAAGGAATTGTGTGTCAATAAGGAATCATTCGCTCTCGGTACTTAGAGAGAGAATGCTCTAGGAAGGATGCGCGGAAGTCCCTGACCAGGGCGGACGATAATATCGGGAAAGGAGTTTTCCGATATTCATCAGAGGCATCCAATCCAAGTGAGTCGACCGATTAGGGTTTGACAGCTCGCCATGCCCTGAGTTGACTCGAGAGCATTGTACGAATGAATGATTATATCAACGCGGTAACTGTCGGCGGAAAGGTTACAAGAGTGGTTACTTAACCCCAATACCTTCCGGGTTCACGCGGTGTTGCTTGTCACCCAACGTGATCGGAGGCCCAATTGAATTCGATGTGCGACATCAATCCGATTGATTAATTAATTAATAAATAGTTATTAATTGGTAAATAAAGCCAGTAAGGAGTTACTGGGCTTATTGGGCTATTAACCGGACTGGTAATTAGGCCTAGAGGGTCACACGCAAATTATTCTCAAGGTGATGGATAAATAAGTGGGTTTTATATAAACTGGGGGTTTTTATGAAAAATTGTGCGATTAGTATAAAATATAGCGAACGGGTTGAGCAGGCCAAGCTGCTGCTAACCCTAGCCGCCCCCTCCTCTGTTTCTCTCTCTTTCTGGTGCTCCAGGCCAGATCCGGATCCCCGGATCTGCTCCGCCGCTTCTCCGACTCCCATTCGACGGGAAATCGTCTGCGTGTCGCGGCGACCGGCGGAAGTTTCGTGGCTGCGAAGAACGAGGAATGTGAGGATATCCGTCGCGAGGAGGATCGCATGGACTCCGCTAGAAGTCGGGCGCTTGCGCGGCTTGCGGTGTCGCACCTACAGAACCGAACGATTGCGGATTCGAATCCGCATACGGTAAGACTTCGATAATCCGATTATCGTAATTTTAGTTTTTCGAAACGGGAACAGATCTCCGATTTATATTTTATTTCCATGCGCGGGAGATCCGAAAAAACCTGAGAACCCAACAGTAGTATCATAGCGGTTCCACTGTTTCTCGTCCCGTTTGGGGTTCCGAAATTAATTTTTCCCTATATTATTCCATGCGATAATTCGATTCTTTTGCAGAATCTGTGTTCATGCGATGAACACTAATGCTAAGAATAATTTGATTATTTTTAATTCTGCAATTTTTCGAAATATTTGGGGATTTTTCGGGGGTTCTTCATGAGAGGAAGAACGGGGATAATTTCCTCTTTGTTCGGGCCTTCTAAGCGTTGGGATGGAGAACCGAGACCCCGGATCCCTTTGGGAATGTCACCTCATTGCACTGGGCTCCTTCTCAGTGCTGGAATGGCCATGAAAGGCTGGTAACTGGGCCCTAGATCTTCTTCTTCTCGTTTTCAGAAAACCAGAAAAAGGGGAATGTAAAAGAGGCTCGGGCAGCACCTATCGGGCCTCTCCGGCGGGCCACCGGCGCCGGGGGCATTGCCAGCGCCGGGGGCATCGCCGGCAGGGCCGGCACCTCCGGGGGGCCGGTCGCCGGCACCCCTGCTACTCTTTCCCGCCGCTAGCCAAACCTGCAAAACCTAAAGAAGTTAGGGTTTCTGCGGGTCGGATTGGGGAGGAAGGACCGAGCTAGCCGACTGCTACTCGGGCCGGACCAATTAGTGCCGTTGACCGGTCAGACCGGTCGGGCGCTAGGCCGAACCGGACCCTAGCCAGGGGACCCCTTGGCCTGAGCCCCTGGCTGGGTGGTTCGGGCCTAGCCCGAGCCATGGCTTAGCCAATGGGTTGAGCCATTCCCATCCTTATTAAATTAAAACCAATTTAGCCCATTTAATAAAATTGCAATTGGACTTTAATTCAAATTCAAAAATCTGTTTTGAAAATATTGTTTTATTATTCAATTTTATTTATTTGGGAATAAATGATTTTGAATCATATGCATTAACATTTAGTTGTTAATCAATTAATGATAATTGTTATTTTAAATGTTAAACTAATAATTAATAATAATTAAAATAATTTAAGGGTTAAATTAGTGATTAATAATTATTAGTCTAACTGTTAGATTATTAATTATTATTTCAACTAATTGTTAATTCATTTGTAAGTTAGTTATTAATTTAAACGTTAAATCAACAATTAACTTAGATGACTAATTTAAATGTTAAATTAGTAATCATTAATTAATTATTGTTAATTATTAATTTAATAGTTAAATTAATGATAACTTTAATTATCTAATCTAAGAGTTAGATTAATTAGTTATTATTTAGTTAGTGTTAATTATTGATTTAAGAGTTAAATTATTAATTAACATTAATTGACTAATCTAAGTATTAGGTTAGTAGTTAATAATTAATTATGGTTGATTATTAATTTAAGTGTTAAATTATTAATTAACTTTGTTAGACTAGTCTAAGAGTTAGATTAGTTATTAATAGTCTAATTGTTAGATTATTAATGTGATTTAATTTAAGTGTTAGATTGTTAAATATTAGAAATGTTCTAATATGCATAGAATAATCTAGAAATTGTTAATTTGGAGTGTGTGCATATGTGATGTGTGTTTAATGCTTTTAAATTAGATTTGATTGCGTGTTAAGTTAATTAAAAATGTTTTCGAAATTCAAAAGCCAATTTTGATTGGAACTCAACTTTTTGAAAGCCAAAATTATTTAATTTTGAAAAACTCTTTTATTTTAGCCATGTGATGTACTGAATCATGTGTGGAATATTTAAAACATACCGTGGTCATGGATATGCACTTATTTAATTATTCATGTAATGAATGGATTGTGTGAATCGTAGATGTATGGTTATTTATCAATTGTTAATAAATAGAAGTCTGCGTACCTCTCCCTCTATCAAACTCCGATGTACTTCTACCTCCCTCTCTCTTGTACTCGCCATAAGGCCTTCTTTTATTTATATGTAAATTATGAATTTATTGTAATATGATCGAGGCAACCGAGGAAGGAGCGAGGATGATCCACAGATGCAACTAGGAAAGCTATGTGATGCAGATCCTTTGCTTGTGTGTTTGCTGAATCTTTAATGTAAATGTTATATTAGAATTGTATGTGCATTTGACTGTTGGCTCCAGTCAAATCCACTATGCTATCCATGACCACACTAGACATGTATGTGATGCATTGTTTTTGATGTTTAATTGTGAATCAAAGCAGGTATAGTATTTAGTAAATATATACGATATGTTTATATATTATCACCTAGGAGAGACCAAGATAAAAGTTATCTAAATACCCTCATCTAAACTCCAAGCCGTAACGCGAGTAGTTAAGAACTTACCGCGTGGTCCACCATCGTTATAGTCATAAGATTCGAATCACTTTAGGAAGGTTTGTTATGCTATCCACAAGGCTTGTTTAATTGAGAGGAGAAACTGTGACTATGACATTAGATGCCTATATGATCGGGGTAGAGGAACCATGTAGCTTTGTTGTGCTATCCACAAGGGCTGTATGCAAATCTATGCTCGTCACGTAACGATGGTTAGCTTAGACCAGAATTAGTGGTTTGTTGTGCTATCCACAAGGCCATTAAATCTTTGGGGACCGAAGTTATGATCAGATATTGCAAGGAGTTGCAAGTCCCATGAGTTGGGTGCTCTTTGATTGTATTACAGTTTGTTGTGCTATCCACAAGGCTGTATTACAAGTCATTGAGATTCTGATCCCCACTAAGAAACTGTCGGCGTCTCCCGTTCTACATAACTGAGGGTTATACAGTCCGTCGAAAATTAGTGGAAGTTAAAACTTGAACAAAAGACCATGTCTTATTTTATATTTAATAATTGAACAATTGCTTAAAAGGTATTACATATCTCCTGTAGGGAATTATGTCGTTGAATAACCCACTCCGTGGCATACTTGATGCCAAATGTTTGACTAGCCTAAACTACTCAGATTGGCTCAGACACTTGAAGAATGTCTTCAGATCTGAGCAGATTGCCTTCGCCCTTGATGCTGATCCTCCTGCTGAACCAGCATTAGATGCCCTTGACGCAGAGATGATAGCAAACGATAAAAGGTCGAAGGACAAAGACAAAGGAGTAGTTAAAGGTGACTGCTTTTACTGTAAGCAGCAGGGTCACTAAAAGAGGAACTGCAAGGAGTTCCTCAACGATAAAACTCATAGAAAGGTGAAGCTATATGAAGCTTCAGATATCTATATGATAGATATCAACTTGTCAGTTAGAGATTCCACATCTTGGGTATTAGATACCGGATGTGCTTCTCATATCTGCCATGATGCGCATTTACTGACAAGTAAGTGCAAGCTGAGAAAAGGCGAGGTGGAATTGAGGCTAGAAAACGGTGCAAAAGTTGTGGCGGTTGCTGTTGGGACAGCAAACCTCATACTTCTATCGGGAGACGTCTTATTATTATAAGATTGTTATTATGTTCCTAGCATAATAAAGAACATCATATCAGTATCTTGTTCAATTTATTATGGTAATAAATCAATAGCTTCGGCATCTTTAGTCAATGGTTTATATCCCTTAGATGTTTCTTATTACAATCTTCAAATTGATAATGCTCTTAAGAAGGGTAAGAATTGTGTGAACCAAGCCTACATATGGTATTGTAGACTTGGGCATATGGGTGAAAGCAGGTTGCAAAAGTTGCACAAGCATGGTTACTTAACTGCATTCGATTATGAATCGTTTGCGACATGTGAATCCTGCCTTATGGGAAAGATGGCAAAATCTCTGTTTATTGGACATAGAGAACGTGCCAAGGACATTCTGAAACTAATACATTCGGATGTATGCGGTCCAATGTCCACCCAAGCCAAAGGTGGCTTTTCATACTTCATCACGTTCACCGATGACTTCTTAAGATTCGGCTATGTGTACTTAATGAAGTACAAGTCGGAAGCATTTGAAAAGTTCAAGGAGTTCAAGAATGAGGTAGAGAAACAATTAGGAAAGAGTATTAAAGCTCTTCGATCAGATCGAGGAGGAGAATACTTGAATACTAATTTCACACAAATCTTAAAGGATAATGGTATCCTTTCTCAGCTGACCCTTCCATATACACCACAGATGAATGGTGTATCAGAAAGGAGGAATCGCACCTTATTGGATATGGTGCGATCTATGATGAGCTTTTTGGGATTACCAGTGTCCCTCTAGGGGTATGTTCTAGAGTCAGCAACATACCTACTAAACAGAGTACCCAGCAAGTCTGTGGCCTCTACTCCATATGAGATATGGAAAGGCAGGAAACCAAAATTTAAACATGTTAAAGTCTGGGGTTGTCCTGCTCATGTAAAGAGGCATGATCCAGACAAGCTGGAATCACGAACTGATAAATGCAGGTTTGTGGGATATCCAAAGGAAACTTTTGGATACTATTTTTACCATCCTGGTGAACAAAAGGTGTTTGTCGCCAGGAAAGCTGTCTTCCTAAAAGAGGAATACCTTCTCTAGGAGGACAGTGGGAGTAAAATAGTACTGGAAGAGGTTCCAGATCCCCAAACAACTGCATTATCATCAGATGAGATATCAGTTCCTGAATCTGTTCAGGTACGCACAGGTGAGCCTCGAAGATCTGGTAGATTACCTAGACTACCCGAATGATATGTAGAACATATCGGTGAAGGTGAGTCTAAGGTTGAATATAATGAGGATGATGATCCTAAAACCTACCAGAAGTCCATAGAAGGCCCAGAAGCCGGGAAATAGCAAGAAGCCATGAACTCAGAAATCCAGTCCATGTACACCAACCAAGTTTGGAACTTGGAGGACTTGCCCGAGGGTATTGTACCCATTAGATGCAAGTGGATCTTTAAGAGAAAGATCGATGCTGATGGACGGCTCGACACTTGTAAGACAAGGTTGGTGGCAAAGGGATATCGTCAAAGGTAAGGAATTGACTATGACGAAACTTTCTCACCAGTTGCCATGATAAAATCAATCAGAGTTCTAGTCTCCATTGCTGCACATTTTGATTACGAGATCTGGCAGATAGATGTGAAGACTGCATTCCTCAATGGTAATCTTGAGGAAGAGATGTATATGATACAACCATAAGGTTTCACATCCAAAGAATCTCCAGATAAAGTGTGCAAGGTTCAAAGGTCCATTTATGGACTGAAGCAAGCTTCTCGGAGGTGGAACATGAGATTTGACGAGGCTGTCAAGTCTTATGACTTCATTAAGAATAAAGATGAGCCTTGTGTGTACAAGAAGACCAGTGGGAGCGCAGTCACTTTCTTAGTTCTTTACGTAAATGACATGCTACTCATTGGGAATGATGTAGCTATGATGTCATCGGTAAAGATCTGGCTGTCGAAAAACTTCTCCATAAAGGATTTAGGAGAAGCATCCTACGAATTAGAAATACGGATCTATAGAGATAAATCAAAGAAGATGCTTGGATTGACCCAATCCTTGTACATAGATACCATAGTCAAAAGGTTTGGCATGAAAAATTCCAAAAGATGTCTCATACCGATGAGACATGGAATTAGTCTCTCAAAGGAGTAGTCTCCTAAGACTCCTGATGAGAGGACACTCATAGATAGAATACCCTATGCATCTGTCATAGGATCTATCATGTATGCCATGCTATGTACACGGCCTGATGTTGTATTTTCTCTAAGTATTACGAGCAGATTTCAGGCTGATCCAGGCGAAGAACATTGGAATGCAGTAAAATGTATCTTTAAATACTTGAGAAGAACTAAGGATATGTTTCTTGTTTATGGAGGAGGTGACTTGAAACTGCGAGGCTTTACTGACTCGAGTTTCCAGTCAGATCCAGATGATAGCAAGTCGACATCTGGATTCGTGTTTACTTTGGACGGAGGAGCAGTGTGTTTGAAGAGTTCCAAGCAAGCAACCACTTCAGATTCGATGACTAAAGCTGAGCACATCGCTGCAGCTGAAGCTTTCAAGGAATTAGTGTGGTTGAAGAAGTTCATCACCGACCTTGACATAGTTCCCTACATCTTTGATCATGTTTTGTTGTTGTGCGACAACAATGGGACTATTGCACAAGTGAAAGAGCCGTGGTCTCATCAGAAATCGAAAGATGTTTTGAGGCGCTTTCAACTTATCAGAGATATACATATCCAGAGGAGATATAGTAGTGGAAAGAGTTCCATGCGTCGACAATATAACAGATCCACTGACAAAGCCGTTGGCTAAAATTGTGTTTGAGCGTCACCTAGAGTCTATAGTCTTAATATATAAAGGTGATTGGCTTTAGTCCAAGTGGGAGATTGTTAGTCTTAGGTGGCCTACAAACCAATATGACTTTGTAATCTCGTTCATATTTATTAATATAATGGTATAATATTCATTATGTGTAAATCGTATTAATTATCGTCTCATAATGAAGTCCATGAATATGTGCTATAGTGATCAGATTATGATGAGATCATACTAATGAGACTGATCACTTAAACACACATATTCTTAATTGTTCCTAGTCGGAGGATATCCAAGAAGGACATCGGATATCCGGTTAGACTAGTACAGATTACTCCTACTCATATGATGAGGGTGACTGATCTCATAAGTCACTTGTGTGGAGACACTAAGGCGAATTTGTAGGTACTCATTAAAGAATGAGTTCACTGAACTGATCCGACTGAATCGCTGGATGGTATTATACCTCACTATCAACCAGCTTAATTCTATTGTCGCAGTTGCGTAGATGGTCCTCGGACCTGAGACACCAAGGACACCTTGTCGATGGACTTATGTGCTTTGACCTTGGTTTATGAATCTCTAACCACGGGATTCTAAACAGTCAAGGATTGAGTACAGCGGAATACCGTCGAAGGGAATTATGTGTCAATAAGGAATCATTCGCTCTCGGTACTTAGAGAGAGAATGCTCTAAGAAGGATGCGCGGAAGTCCCTGGCCAGGGCGGACGATAATATCGGGAAAGGAGTTTTCCAATATTTATCAGCGGCATCCAATCCAAGTGAGTCGATCGGTTAAGGTTTGACAGCACGCCATACCCTGAGTTGACTCAAGAGCATTGTACGAATGAAGGATTATATCCACGCGATAATTGTCCGCAAAAAGGTTACAAGAGTGGTTTACTTAACCCCAATACCTTCCGGGTTCACGCGGTATTGTTTGGCACCCAACGTGATCGGAGGCCTGATCGAATTCGATGTGCGACATCAATTCGATTGATTAATTAATTAATAAAGACTTATTAATTGATACATAAAGCCAGTAAGGAGTTATTGGGCTTATTGGGCTATTAACCAGACTGGTAATTAGGCCTAGAGGGTCACACACAAATGATTCTCAAGGCGATGGATAAATAAGTGGGTTTTATATAAACCGGGAGTTTTTATGAAAAATTGTGTGGTTAGTATCAAATATAGCAAACGGGCTGAGCAGGCCAAGCTGCTGCTAACCCTAGCCACCCCCTCCTCTGTTTCTCTCTCTTTCTGGCGCCCCAGGCCAGGACTGGATCCCCGGATCTGCTCTGCCGCTTCTCCGACTTCCGTTCGACGGGAAATCGTCCGCACGTCGCGGCGATCGTTGCGGCGACCGGCGGAAGTTTCGTGGCTGCGAAGAACGAGGAACGTGAGGATATTTGTCGCGAGGAGGATCGCGTGTACTCCGCTAGAGGCCGGGCGCTTGCGCGGCTTGCGGTGTCGCACCGAAGGAACCGAACGGTTGCGGATTCAAATTTGCACACGGTAAGACTTCGATAATCCGATTATCGTAATTTTAGTTTTTCGAAAAGGGAACGGATCTCCGATTTATATTTTATTCTGCTGCGCGGGAGATCTAGAGAAACCCGAGAACCCAACAATCTATTCCACACAAGGTATGCGGATCACATGGCTAAAATAAAATATTTTTTCAAAATAAATAATTTTGACTTTCAAAAAGCTTGATTCTAATCAAAATTGGCATTTGAATTTCAAAAAATCTATTTTATTATCTTAAGCATACTATTAAATCAAATTTAAAAGCATATAACACACATCACATGTGAACACACTTCAAATTAATAATTCCATAATATTCCATGCAAATTAGAATATTTTAAAAAATTAAAACAATCTAACATTTAGATTAAACAATATTAATAATCTAACATTTATACTATTAATAATTAATCACCAATCTAGCTCTTAGATTAGTCCATTAAAGTTAATTACTAATTTAAAACTTAAATTAATAATCAACTCTAATTAAATATTAATTACTACTAATCTAACTCTTAGATTAGTTAATTAAAATTAATTATTAATTTAACACTTAAATTAATAATTAACTCTAATTAGTTAACAACAATTTGTTAATTATAATGATTCCATAACCATTAACAACCCAATTCAATAATATTAGATAAAAAAATTAATTTTCAAAACACTTTTGAATTTTAAATTTAAAATCTAATTATATTTCAATTGGGTAATTGGGGTTTTGGGTTTAACTGGAAATAAGGGGGAATGGGCTTAGCCCTTTAGGTCGAGCCAAGGCTCGGACCCTGCTTAGCCAGGGCTCGGACCAAGCGCCCAACAGTTGGGCGCCTGGCTCCGGCTCGGTCCAGTCAGGGCCCCGACCGGCTGGACTGGCCCGGTTAGGCTCCCCAGCCTGTCGCTTGGTTCGCCCCTCCACCCCCCCCCCCCTCCCCCAACCCGAAAAACCCTAACCTGTAGGTGGACATGGAGGCGAGGAAAGGTTGCAAGGGCCCCCAACAGCCGGGCTACCAGTGCCGCTCGGCCTCGCCGATGATGCCCCCGGAGCCGGTTGGCCCACCGACAGCCCCCCCTTTTTGCTGTGATGATCCGAACCTAACCCCCCCTTCCCCTCCTTCAAACCTGTGGAGATGGAGGAAGAAGAAGCCGGCCGATCACCGCCCGACTGCCCTGTCCGGCACCGACAGTCGGTGACAGCGGTGACCGGCGGGGTCCCTGGTCATACCAGGACCCCCGGTCACCTCCCCTATCTGATGGGTATGCCCAAACAAGGCCGCCGATCCACGCCGTTCTTCGTCTCACGAAGAACACAAACCCAAAAAAAAAAAAAGATTTTGCAAAAAAAAAAATCTAATTAATTTGTGCTCATCGTATGAATACAGATCCAACAAATAATCGAACTATTGCATGGAATAAATCATGAAAAATTAATTCGAAGATCGAAACGGATGAAAAATAGTGGAACCTGGCTCTGATACCACTTTAAGATTCTCAGGGTTTCTCGAGATCGCAAACGCAGCTGAAACTAAAAATTAATCTAGCGATCCCTGTCCATTTCAAAAAACTAAATCGATTAACAGGTAATCGTTTATTACTTTGCATGGAATCGAATCCGCGTCCTAACGGTTCCATTGGTATGACATCGCCAGCGACGCAAATGTATGGCCTCTAGCGAAGTCCACGCGATCCTCCTCGCGGTGGATATCCTTATGTTCCTCGCTCTTCGCAAAACACGAACGATTCGTCATTCGCCGCAACAACTGCCACAACGCACAGTCAATTTTCCCATCGAACGGGAGTCAGAGAAGACGGCGGAGCAGACCCACGGAGGAGGGCCGGCCAGGGGCGCCAGAGAGAGAGAGGGAGAGAGAAGGGGGGCGGCCAGGGCTGAGCAGCAGTTTGGCTTGCTCAGCCCATTCGCTATATTTTATATTAACCACACAGTTTTTCATAAAAATCCCTAGAATAATATAAAACCCACTTTTAATCCAGCGCCTTGAGAATATTTTGCGTGTTACCCTCTAGGCCAAATTACCAGTCCGGTTAATAGCCTAATAAGCCCAGTGACTCTTCACTAACTTAATTAATCAATTAATAACTCATATTAATTAATTAATCAGCTGAATTAATGTCGCACATTAAATTTGGTCGGGCCTTCGATCACGTTGGGTGCCAAGCAACACCGCGTAAACCCGGAAGATATTGGGGTTAAGTAACCCACTTTTGGAATTTTTCCGCCGACAGTTACCATGTGGATATAATCATTCATTCGTACAATACTCTCGAGTCAACTCAGGGTATGGTGATCCGTCAAACCCTAACTAGTCGACTCACTTGGATTGGATATTGTCGTATAATATCGAAAAACTCCTTTCCCGATGTTATCATCCGCCCTAACTAGGGATTCCTGCACATCCTTCCTAGAGCATTCTCTCTCTAAGTACCGAGAGGGAATGATTCCTTATTTACACTTAATTCCCTTCGACGATATTCCGTTGTACTCGATCCTTGGATATTTAAAATCCCGTAGATAGAGATTCATAAACCAAGGTCAAAGTACAGAAGTCTACCGACAAGATATTCTTGGTGTCTCATATCCGAGGATCATCCACGCAACCGCAACAATCGAATCAAGCTGGTTGACAGTCAAGTACATTACCATCCAGCGATTAAGTCTTATCAGTTCAGTGAACTCATTCTCTAATGAGCACCTATAGATTCGCCTTAGTGTCTCCACATAAGTGATTATGAGATCAGTCACCCTCATCATATGAGTAAGAGTAATTTGTACTAGAGTAACCGGATATCCGATGTCCTTCTTGGATATCCTCTGATTATGAACTATTAAAAATATGTGTGTTTAAGTGATCAGTCTCATTAGTATGATCTCATCAAAATCTGATCACTATCACACATATTCACGGATTTCATTATGAGACGGTAATTAAAACGAATTATACATAATGAAATAATGTTATTTTATTAATAAATAAATGAGATTTACATAGTCATATTGGCTTGTAGACCACCTATGACTAACATAAGTATCATCATTGTGAGAAACAATTAACATGAAAGAGTAGAATGGGAACAACACATCTTAAGACACATTTGGTTTATTGTACCAAATATAAGAGAATAAAAAGGCAAGGACAGCCTAATATAAGATATATGTTTCTTGACTCAGAGTTTGTTAATAGTGATGGAAGTTCTAATCTAGAGTATTTCTATTTTGAGAATGAAGATTGTCGAGATGCTTTAACTAAGATGGTCACTGTTCATAAAGTGCCATTTGAATACTTGTTAAAGTTATTTTGCATGAAAATGTAGCCATAGTTCAAGTCAATGAGCCATACCACAATTAGATCAGATTGTATGAAATTGTATAAAAAAGAGAAGCGAAAATTAGATTGCATGTTCAAAGAGACATCTTCTCGTGTTAGTATTACTCTAATATTTGGATTTCTATTGGTTCTAATTCATACTTAGCATTGACCTGCCAGTTTGTTGATAAGAATTGGAAACTTCAAAAATGGATTCTTAATTTTGTGAATGTGAAATATCATAGTGGTGTAGAAATTGCTAAAGCAATTAAAGGCAAATTATTTGATTGGAACATAGATGACAATATCTATAGTATAGTCTTAGGAAATGCTTTTTCAAATGATGTGCATACAAGAGAGCTTGGTGAGGTTCTTCGACCTCGTGGTTGTCTTATTTTGAATGGTGTTTTATTTCGTGTTCATTGTGATTGTCATGTGCATAACTTGATTGTTCAAATTGGTTTTGGTTCATCATCACAAACAATTAAAAGAATTGGTGAAATTATGAGACATGTGAGGAGTTCAAATGTGCAGCTGGAATACTTTAAAAAAACTACATAATAAACAAACACACCTAAGAAAAAACTAATTTTTAAATATTCCAACTAGATGGAATTCAATATATGATATGTTTGAAGTTGCGTATGAATTCTGTGGTGTATTTGATCATTTGTCTTACTTTGATGATGGCAAAAGTCCTCCATCTTCTGAAAAGTGGGAGCATGTGAAACTTGCAGAAGATTGTTTACAGATATTTTATGAAACCACAGAAAGAATTTTAAGAACAAGTTATCCCAATACTAATCTTTATTTTAATGATATTTGTTCATTTTACATTGACGAGGTCACTGCATTCTTCACATCCATTTATTCAGTCTATGACTACTTGAATGCTTGAGAAGTTTAACAAGTATTAGAGTACACTAAGCTTAGTGCTCTCTTTCGGTTGTATTTTGGATCATCAATATAAGATGAAGACAATTGAGTTTTTCTTTGAAAAGATTTACCTTGTTGACTATGGAAGAAAAGCTATAAGAAAAATTCAAGATGTTCACAAATCCCTTATGAAACTTCATAATGTATGTGGATCAAGTGTCAGGGGGATCTAAAGTATTCTCTCTCCCCAATCTTACAAGTAGCAGCGGAAGCACTTCAGTTAATGGCCAAAGTGTTTGACCACAGAATTTTCCTCATTGTCCTATACTATCTAGTCAATTGTTGGAACTTGATCCTTTTCTCAAGCAAAATTCTTCAATTGAACTATTGAAATCATATTTTAACTTGAATACTCTAATTTTCAGTAAGGAAAACATCTTTGAAAAGTATGGTAAACCTTTTGATATTTTAGCTTGATGGAAATATGAAGAAGGAAAATATCAAATACTTGCTATAATGGCTTGTGATATCGTAGATATTCTAATGTCATTTGTTGCATTTGAATCAACCTTTAGCATTAGATGAAGGATTCTAAATTCTTATAGAAGTTCTTTAAAGTCTTGTACCGTTGAACGCTTGATTTGCTATCAAGATTGGATAAGACAGACATTACAAGCACAAAAATTATTTTTTGTATTTAGTTGATCAGTATTTTTTTTGAGTTTTAACTTTGTTTAAATTTATTTAGTGATGTCATCTAATGCAATGGCCGAGATCTTTTCTACTATACCATTGACAAGTATAGATGTTGAGTGCACCACCAAGATGGGGAGGAAGAAAGTATGATGATAGTAGAGGTATCTCCCTACAATGGCAATGACAATGACTTCGACACAGATATTTTATTTATTTATTTTATTTATTACTTTTTCACTAGTATCTTCGAGTATAATGCTTGCATTAGTCTTATAGAGCTGATAATGATATGGAGGATTGATCATTTGGTCTTGAAAATGAAGCTATGATTGAAGATTATTCTAGAATTATGCCATTTGAAAACTTTATAAATGTTATTGTATTTGATATTATGTTATTGATCATATGGACTTATATAATTTACAATTTTATGGATTTACTTGTGTGGACCTCATGGATATAGAAAACTCAAAGATTCTATGATTTTGAAGTTTTCAAAGTTTAGTGAAGTTTTATAGTAAATGTTTGTATGAATTCACAATAATCAATTTAATGGTTAGAGTTTAGACTAACAGATAAAATAGACATTGAATTTTAAAGTTGGTATATTGTAAGAATTTACATAAGTTAAGGTCCTGCAGGTTTAGAATTTTGAATCATTAGAAGAAAGTTTATCAAATTGAATAGTAACGATGATTTAAAGTAGCTTTTTAATATAGTGATGATGATTCAAAAACTTCGGTTTATTTCTGTTTCTATTTTTGTTTTCCAACAAAAAAGAGAAAATAGATGCAAAAGAGGAAACACTCATTTGTGTTTCCGTTTCTATCTCTGATAAATCTTATGGAAATAGAAGTAGAAGATGCCACTTCCATTTCTGTCTCCGACTCGCCCGCAGCCCTATTGAAAAATATTTGTCACTCTTACACATGTATAGATTTGCCATGCCTCGAAAGTATTTGTCACTTCTTAGATTTGCACACAATGTATTTGTCATACTTATAAAGTATTTATTGCGCCTATAAAGTCTTTGTCACGCCCACATATATTTGCACACTTAGAATTCTGCATCCACATTAAATATTTGGCAGCCCACCTGTTGAAAAGTTGCCCAGCTGATGTATTATCCTTTCCGGTGGTGGATGTAGCATATGACTCTGGTGACTCTACTAGATTTTGTAAAATATACGAAGGCCTACACATCTTGGCCTATTAGAGTGTAGATCTATTGATTTTAGTCTATTAGAGTGACCCCACTGGCTCACTGTCTGAGTAGGTTCACTGACCAAAATTTTCTGCGTCTACCACTGATCCTTTCTATATGAACCAAGGGTATCATGCATTATAAGATGACTTAACTTGCTATAATATAAAGTATTACAACAAGTATTATCATATATGTGTATACCTCTTGGGCAATTTCAAAATCACTACGGGCTACCGAAAAATAGCCAAGTATTCAGACTCTAATGAGCGATACTTGGTGAGTTGAAGATCCTCAAACCCATTTCACTGAAGATATACTAGAAATCGGATCTTCATAACTAGAAAAAAATAAAAATTGAGGCAACATAGACGATTTAAATAAACACTTAACATTAACTATGTTCATCATCAAGCCTAAAGATGTTGTTTATCAATCATCTCAGGAACAGTGCCAGGAGAATTGACCAGCGATCATTTGTAGTTCTCATCCCGGTTAATTAAGCAGCTTCAGATGTCATAAGAAAAAGGGAAATTCTCGTTGCGACGAGCGCGCGCATCCAATGGGTGTGCGCCAATTCACGGGCAAGCGCACACCCCCCTCGGGCGTCGAGGGGGATCCAGCACTAGGGATTTTGTTTGACACAAGTGAAGGGGAGATTGTCCACTGGGGATCCAGCATTCAGCCAGTGCACGTACATATATATACAAAGTAATAGATAGATTTGTCATATGCCGACGTACGTCTTAATCAAGTGAACATAACTGAGATTTCACTCACCAAATTCCTCCATGGCATGACTTCTAACAATCGCCTTGCCTCTTAGCTCTTCTCCTGTTTTAGAGAGAGTTTTACATCAACAAGTCTCTCTCTACAAGCGACGAGTCTCCGACAAGAGGAACAAACCAAACGGACGTGAAGAACAAGCTCAATGAAATTAAATTGAATAGTTTGGTCGAATTTTATGAACTGTTTAGTGGTTTCTATCCTAATTGAGTCTTATTAAACATCAAAAACAAATTAGGTCGTACCCCACTCACATATCCGGCTTCTCTATATATATATATTTTTTTATTTAAGCTCAAAATGCAGGGGTATAAACGTTTTGCTTTTAGAAAATTAAGTTCTCTAAACTGACTCCCGTGCAGTTGTTAGCAACTTCGACCCTTTAAAGTTTAAACGCCTAAATTACGAAAAATATTAAAGATAAATTTTATAATTACCTTAAATGTCTTTCTAATGGACTTGGTTTTGGGTCACCTAAACATCTTATCAAAAGCTATGCCTTCGATAAATATATTATTGTTTAAAATCTAAATTTTATGAACGACTCTTAAGTTAACTTACCCAAATCGTAATAAGCTATTCCAATGTTATTAAACAGACTAAGAAAGGGAGGCATAACATCGGCTGCTTTGCATCCCCAAGTGCTTTACACATGCATATATATACATAGACACAGAGGTAGGCATATGTGCATGTACATACATACATGCATGCATATATATTCACTTACACATGCTAACATTCACGGGTCGAAGTTCCCTCAGTCACTTGAGGAACTCGTCGGATGACTGAGGGAACCCGACCGACATTCACGATTAGGTGTCCGCACATCTTTTGTTGACTGCCCATCCAAAGTCCTAGCTTGTTAGAGTCGGTGTAGAGAGAGAGAATATAAAACATGAGAGACAAAGGGGAAACGAATTTCGACTTGATGACTAAATAAGCTGAATGTTCTTCCTTTTCTATTTTCTTCTTGAGTGGAACTCATGACCAATCAACATCAAAATTATGAGATCTAGAAAGAAATTTGGGGTGCAGCTTGGCACACTTGCCTATGGTCCAAGACCACAGAGCTCAATTTTCGTCCAGTAATTGGACCAGTTGGCATACTGAATTAGGCAAAACCAAACTTCGTGGCAGCCCGACATGAAATTAGGCTGGCGTAACTCAGTCTTCCCCTCCTCATTCCTAGCTCGACGGGACAACCTACTCTACTCTGTACCTTGTGAGCTCATCAATGGAGAACTTAATTTCCCAACTCTCTCTTTGTAAAATAAACTTTCAAGGCGATCGAGTCTCAGGTAAAATTAATGAAAGATGATTAAATGTTGACTGAGTTCAATTCGATTGCATCACCGATAACGAAAGCTTCAATATTAATGTTTATAAGGTCCAATTAAGTTCCTACCACACCTGACTGCAGTGTCGCTGCTAGGGGTGTCAATTGAGTGGGCTAGTCCGTGACCCAGTCCAAACTAATTCATATTAAAGTAAATTAGATTGACTTAAATTATATAAATTGAGTTGGACTAAATTTAGGTTGACATTAATTAAATATGAGTTGAGTTGGACTGAAAACGGACTGACCCAATTTAATATATTGACTTTTACAATAATTTATACAAAAAATAAATCACTTCTAATAAATTATTTATAAATAGGACCAGTTTAACTCAATTCAACCCAACCCACTCACTATTGAATGGGGCTGAATTTGCGTTTTCGGAATTTGAATTATATTTGGGTTGAATCTGAATTGGGCTAAAATTGGGTTACGCTAAAATTGGGTGGGCTGTTTTGAATTATCACATGATCTAATCCAGCCCGTCCAATTTACATCCTTAGTGGCCGCCCTGCGTCACTGTTTCTAACCCTAGTTATATGGAAGAAACTCTCCCAAGTCGAATCTTTCATGCAGTTTGACACGAGAATTTCAGTACAACTTAAACTAGCTACCAATCGAACTCGATCCAGCTGGATTAACAAAGATGGAAGCTTCTCTATTGTTTACAAGCTGGCCTGCAGACGGCAGTGTCGTCGCCATCAAGAAGCTTTCCACTGCTGCCTTCCTGGCATACGTCCCATGTTCACATTATGCGCTTTGTTTGCCCATTACCCTGCAGGAGACCTAAAGATTGACCGACCCCTACCTTGGTAATTTGTTTCACAGTTCCATCTTACATAAAAGATGAATTATGAAATCTCTAAGAATAGCACTGCCATCACCCAATCTATAGCACATTACAACAAAACTGACAAATATGGCGATTTCCCGTTCAAAGATTGCTATTCTAACGCTATGCATGTACAAAAACGTAGAGAAGAGAGAACAAAAACAAGCTGAGAAGTAATGGAAGGTGATCACATCCCTTTATCTGCCTCCAGGTCACGAATGGCCTGTTTCGTAGATGGTATCCAAGGAGGGCTTCCAAGACCTCTGCCTCCCCACCGTGTCCACGCACTCCTCCTCCTGCACTTCCGGCTGTCGAGCCTCGGCGGGGAACATGCAGAGGTCGCCAAGAACCGGGAGTATCCTCCGAATTCCCCCTCCCAGCGCGCCGCGCCTGGCGGCGCCGGAGGTCCTGCAGGAGAGCGCGGCCATCTCCTCGTCCGTGAGCACCGAGTAGAGCATGTCCACGGGCAGGAGGAAGTAGAGCCGGTGCCGCTCCAGCTCCTCCTCGGCGGCCAGCCCCGGCACGCGGTGGCCCACCTTGAGGTCCCCGGCGTCGCACACGAACTGCCGGGGGTTCTCCGCCATCAGCTCGGCCGCCCTCACCGGCCTTGTGTACGCTGCCACCCTCCCGTCGTCGTGCACCACCTTGGCGGCTCCGCTGCCAGAGGCGATGTACGGCGCACATGATGCGTGGTTCCCCATGACAGGAAGAGGAGTTAGGGTTGCATGTGACGGGAGAAAGCAACGGGCTTGTGGTTGATAGGCTCCAACAAGGACATCAATGAGAAGCTTATTATGCTCTATGGACTCTAGATATGCGAGTGGAGAAGAACAAGTGCACTGCAGAAGGAGAAAGATAGATAGAAAAACACAGAGAGAGAGAGAGAGAGAGGTTGGCGAGGGGTCGTTTCAGTGTTGGGTAACCAGTTAATATATAGGGCTAAGCACATGGTTAACCATGGGGGAGGGTTCGCATATGGACACGGATGGGGCGGATGAGTTGGAGAGGGAGAATGGCGTGTAGAGGCTGCTGCCCGTCCACAGGAATATTATTATTGATTTGGTTGGGCTGTCACCTAACACTGGAACTGTGTCTAAACAGTGGCAGAGACAACGAAAGGGATTGCGCCATCTTCTCCCATCTGCCATCTTCAGCTGTAAAGATACCTGTGTTCTTGCTATCCTTCCATTTTTTTGTGTTGTCGGGCATATCAATATCTTTGTCGTCTCTCTCCCACTCTTGGGTGTGGAGTCGCGTCAGGTCTTGAAAGCCATGAACCCCAGTTAAACGAGAGCTGCCTCTTTCCACATCTCATCTGATGTATCTGGTTCCTCTGCGTACTGCACTGCAAAGCATCAGTCCGAATAATTTAGTAGGGTTTTGAGCAGAACGCCGTCAAAGAATCAAATATATATGTAATGGACTTCTGATCTCTCAATAATTTATAAGGACCGTTGTAAATATACTTTTATGTAGTAATATACATTTCTGACTTTGAAATATTATTATGAATGTCCTCGATACTCTCAAAATATTACAATTGTATACTCGCTGTGTTCTCCATTTAATTAAAGCATAGTTATAAGCAAGCCTGTGTTGTGACATCACATGACTCGAGGTTACTTTTATAGTTACTTATGTCTTTCGTAACATCTTTGACAAATATTCCTTAATACTTGACAGCCTGAGAATACAGGGATATAATTAACTACAATACTTCTGAAGATGTTGAGAGTATTTATGATAATGTTGCAAAAATAAAAATATGGTATATATTTTTATATACTTGCAAAAATATCAATCTTGTGTTCACCTGGCACTAAGGGGTGCCAATCAAATATTTACAATCTGATTAGACCAAACAGTATTAAACAAATCATAGGCAGTCACCTCTTGGGTTCTCATCTTCTGAACAGTTCATCCGAAATTCAATCGATTTTTATGAACCTGTTGTAAAAATCAAAATCTGAGACTTTTCATATCTGACCTCAGTTGATCCGGTCTTTACAACATTTGCAAATTCCATTTACAGTGCTTGATGAGGCAGAATCCGATTCAGCCCATTGAAGCAGGCCCAAACCCCATTCAGCCCAACAGCAACAGTACCAGGCCCTCCGGCGGCCTTCGGCCCGTCAGCGGCCCAGCAGCCTACGGCCCATAAGCGGCACCGTCGCTCCCGGCCCAACAGGCTTCAGCCCGTCAGCGGCCCACCAGCCTACGGCCCGAGAGCAGCGCGGCAGCCCAGGGCCCAACAGGCCTTCGGCCCGTCAGCGGCCCAACCCCCTTCGGCCCGATAGCCGATTCCGGCCCACTCCGGTGGCGGATCGGGCGCTATGGCGGTTTATCAGTAAACCTACAATTAGTCCTATATCGGCTGCCACCGTTAACCATCCGCTATCCTCTGCTATAAATATCCCGCTGTTTGTGGCCAAGAGGGTGGTGGGAAAAACGGATGCCTCTACAAGCTTCCGAAACTCCTTAAAGGACTTCTGTCCGAATAGCATTATAGCTACTCTTTCTTGCTTTCTGAATCGAATCTTCTTCAGGAGCTAACTTGACCGTCGGAGGGGGTTCCCCAGGGCTGACGCCCGGGACTCCTGCTGACTGGTCCTTCTTCTTCTATCCTTCCTGTAGGGGCTCGGTTCGAATCGTCGCCGACCTCCCCGAGTCGGTCTCGGCCGCCGACCTCGGATTCCCCTCCTTGGTCTCGACGCCGAACGTCGGCTGCCCCAAACCAGGAGACTCGGTCTCGCGCTGAAGGAGCCTTCGGGCTCGCTGTCCGAGGGCAAGCCCGCCGGCTGCCCTACGCCAGGAGGCTCGGCCTCGCGCTGAAGGTGCCTTCGGGCTCCCTGGTCGGAGAGCGAGCCGTCCCCCCGTCCGATCTCGGACTTTCCGACTTCTACTCCGACGCTCGTCGACCACTCGGCCGAGAGAATCTCCTGCTCGCGCCGCGCCTCCGTCCGCCGAAGGAGCAGCGGCTCACTATCCAAGAGCAGCACCGGCGGCAGATCGCGCCCCCCGCGGGCGGATCCGGTTCATCCCGAGAAGCCCCGTCTTCGCCTCGTTGCGGATCCCCGTCAGGTCCCCTTCCATCGTTCGGTCCGGACCGGCTCCGGATCCTCTTTTCCGGATTCCGTCCGCGGGATCTGGTCGTGATAGATCCAGTCTACATCAGTGCTCATTAGGGGTTTCTTGAATATATGGCTTTAAGGTTGTTTTCCACTACAGAAATTCAAATATTCTTCCAAGGGGAATAGTTTCAAGAGACTCATTCTCTTATGTTGATATGGCAGCCAGCATTAAAGTGGGGATCATTTAGTAACTAAGGTCGACATCATCCTGGAGAAGATTCCTCCAAACAACTTGAGTAGGTTGATTTGGCCACATCTGTCTTCATATGTATCTCTGGATCCCACAGCCACACCTTGTGTTCTAAAATACTAACCCCTCAGTAGTGATGAGGATCCATTTGGCATCCTTCTGAAATCGACTCTTGATTAACATATAACAGCTGTAAGCAGATGCCCTGCAACAATTTATTGTATAGTTTGGTTGGTCATGGAAATGATTAGGCAGTACTGGAACTTTAGAGAGCAGACAAGCACATAGGAATTCCTGCTGCCTGCTTCATTACAGTTATGAAGCCATTTTATTCGTCGTGGAATGACATGAACTGTAATAAGGTATTGCTTTCCCTCTCCAAAGGTGTCAATCAACAACATGAAAAGCAGGTTTGGTGTTTGCTAGAGATGGATGTCTTCATCATTCTGTGGCCCTCGCGGATTTATTAAACTGCATCTGGACCATCGTTGGCTCCTTTAACTTGAATAAAACAGAAAACTGGAGTCAATGTCATTTTGCCTGATTTCACCACTTGCACTTAATCTTGCCTGCCTTCTTTTAGAGGTTGTTTGGTATGTGGTAAAATATTGTAAATTATAGTAAACAGCAGTAAAACAGTGTTTTCTTTATGTTTGAGTTGCTGTAAATTATTTTATATTATTTTTTTGTATGCTTGAAGTATCGTAAATTACCGTATTTTAAAATTTGTCGACTCTTAAGATTAGGGATGTCAACCGCCGGCCTGGAGGTCTGGCCCAGTTTTAACCGGGCTATGGCCGATGAAATTGGCCCGGCCCGGAAATAAAAGGGTCGGGCTTGGGCCTTGGTCGGTTCAGCCCGGTCCCGTCCGAATATATCAAATTTCGTATGGATTAATTCAAGTTTATATGTAAACAATATTGTGTCAAAATAAGTTATGAGAATAACCATTGAGATGTAATGTTAGTCGTATAAAGTAAGTATTTTACATGTTTATATTATAATACAAATATGTCACATGTTCTAGTTTTATTGGGTTGACAAAAGTTTTCAAAATAGATTTTTGCATTAAGGAGAAATAAGTAAAAATTCTTGAAAATCGGGCCAGACTGGGTGTTAACTGGGCCTCATAAAAATCTCCTAGGCTGAGTCAAGCCCATAGAAATCGGATTTTTTACCGGCTCCAGGCCGAGCCCAAGTCAAGTTTTTAAGGATTGGGTCGGACCCATGCCTATTCAGGTCCGGCCGATTGACACCCCTACATAAAATCTTTCCATTAGTTGATTTTAATTTTCAGTCTAAAATTATCATAAATTAAAATTAATGATCTCAAAATCGGTAATTTTAAAATTAAATATTTTATTTTATTAATTTAAAATTAATACTTTTATAAATGAAATTTTACGACATTTTACGATGTGCCAAACCAGCCTTTAATTAGACAACGTTTCGAAGACCGAAATTCCTCAAGTTCAGCATGTTCTGTGTAAATAGCAACCTCTAGGAGGGTTAAGCTCTAAAAGCCTGTATTAAGTCCCTAGCTAGGACATGTTTATAAAAGCTTTTATTCCTGGTCTTTCTTTACTTTTACTTCGTATCTGCCCAAGCTTTTTCGTTGAAAGCCACTGTTGGCTGCCAACGCCAAAGTAAAAGATTGTGGATGAGAAAGGATCCAATTTATTTTAATCAAAAGCCTTCCCAGATAACCTCATTTTCTTTTCTTCTAAAGACTGCAATTAGAGCTTCAAACTAAGTCAAAGAACCATATAAGTTACTAAATCTAATGGGATGTTTGGTCGTACGACAAGTTTTTACATCCTTTTATGATAAACAATTAAAAGAAAATATAATATCTTAAAATAGTAACACCACTTATTATTATGTTTGGCAAAGCACAATAAGAAACGGGCCCCGACGCCACCCCCGCAAGATGCGTTGGCCTGGCATCCATCCATCCGTGAGCGCGTCGGAGGCGTCCAAGTTCACGTGACGGATGTGAAGGGTGGAGGAAAAGGAGATTGCCCACCTGTTCTTTTTCTTAACAGTTTATCAAAGGAAATCTCTATCAAGATATATTTTGAAAATATCTCCAAACATCCATTTTTAAATATTCTGATTGTAAGATTATATTTTTTTTGGTATTATAAGGCAACCAAACACCCCATAATATTTTTTCATTCAATTTAGTTAAGCTTCTAGAAAATAACCTACTATAAAGAATTTCATAAATGCAAAAGCTCTTTGGTATATATAAAAGATCTCCTACATAATGACTGCATATTTAAGTAGTCCCCCTAGCTGCCGTCAGTCTATCATCACCCACGTTGCAGGGCACATCACAAAACTCCCTCCATAATGACTGAAATAAAGTACTTTTGAAGTCGATCCAATCAAGAGCAAGAAAGCTCATACTTCGGAAGTCATTTTTGAATTCGACTTCGTGTTCAACAAACCTTTTTCCTTTGAAGCCATTGTTGGCTCCAAACTCTTAACATAAAGGACTCTAATTTAGAGCTTCCAACAACTCTAAGGCTAACTAGCATTCCTCTATTTTTGGTGGAATCCCTCAATCTCATGGAGGTGCTTGAAGAATGGGAAGCATTTGTTTACCTACATTGATAGAAATTTACTTAGGGTCTGTTTGGTTTTATGTAAAATATATTTCAATGTAAAATATTTTTTGAGAAAATTAATTTACTTTACGAGGAAAATGAAAATACAATAGATCAGTTGGTACTTTTAAAAATATTTTTTCTGAAAAAAAAAATCATTTTTTTGTGTAATGATTTTATATCTTTGTTTAAGCGTAGAAGAATTTTCACATCATAAGATGTAGATTATGAATGCTTAGCACTAAGGGTCTATTTGATTATGGGTGCATTTGATTTCACGGAAAAGGTTTTCTAAGGAAACAATTTTATAAGAAAAATGAAAACATAATGATTCTTTTTAAGATATTTTTCTAAAAAATATTTATTTATTTTTCATAAATATTTTCCTAAAAATGATTTTATGCATTTATTTTTTGTAAAAGAATTTTCATACTATGGGATTGCTAACATTAGGTCTATTTGGTTAGGGTAAAACCTTTGAATGAGGAAAACATATTCCAAAGAAAATATAAGGTTTTTTTATTTTTCATTTCCTATGATCTTTCAATATTCCATATAAGTAACACTTTCAAAGTTGATTGGACGGCTGTAACAATAAGTATAATCTTTTTTGTTTTTTTTTATTCTTTTGGAAATCCAAGGGGTGGGTCACCTAACAGGAGCTATAGATTGGACGATTTAAAAAATTCTAAAAATATCAAAATAGACATGATGGACCATCTGTTTTAAGTTTTTGGAATTTTTAAATTGTTTGATCAAAGATCTGATGGTACATATGATTTTCTTAGATTTGCTACTCTAGTTGTCCAATCAAAACTGAGAGTGCTGCATGCGAGCGCTGCAAAACACGTGACACACCAAGTATTATTCATTCCATATTAGTGTGTATAAGCTTTACATTTACTTTAAAGCCCCCACAATCCTTAGGCATTCCTTAAAAGTCCTTCGACTAATAATCATTAAAAAAAAATTACAAATATCACTTCTATATACCATATTCCTACTGGAATATATTAAAAATATTATATAAATATTCTAGTATATTTTTGAATCGAGCTCCATCTTATACTCTTAGAGGATGTCAAATGTCCCTTGGAAACCGGCTATGTGGAGGTCAACCAACCTTTATGCTCTTTAATAAACGTTTTGTTAATATAAACCTCCATATTGCAGCCGATCTAATTTGTACATGTTCGTAAGCCCAAAAGGCAAAATGGTATGCGGGCATAGCAGTAGCGTCTTCTCTCCTCATCCCTTGCATACACCCCACCCAGATTCGATGGTAGCTTGAATAGGTACACAAAAAGCCAAAGGAGGCGATAACCTCTCAGTCTCATCACGCCAGTGTTTCTCTGATTGCTCCTCATGTCTCATCCACTGGGTGCCAACCTGGGAGGTCTGCTAGGGTGCTTCTCCTCGACTGAGATAGCATGACGACTTTTTTATTATTATTATAAATTATTATTTTTTTTGGACATTGTGGTCCAATGAAGTGGGCACGAGGCCCCAGGTCAGGAGAGCTTGGGATCGAGCTGGCCAAACCGAGAAATTCTTCCCATAAACTTTTTTTCACCACGCTCGAGAAGGAAGACCGCCGGGGACAAAACCCACGAACATTCCGTGGTTCGAACCGTGAGCGTTCCACCCAAGGATGAAGTGGGCTATCCGTTCCGCTATGCGGTACGGCCCAATAGCATAATGATTCATGGTTGACGTATTTGTGAATCTGAGTGATAAGCTTAAGGAAGGTGGTCTGCTATTTCTTGTCGAACAAACCTCAAAGCCCGAGATTGGCGGTTTTAGCGATGATGGCGGTAAATGGAGTAGTCCAAGTTGGAAGCCTGGCCTCAATGTGCAAGCAAAGTAGTCATTGAGGATCTTGTCCCATTGCTGCTAGATGGCCATGCGGCGGGTTGCATTGTTGTATCATGTGATGGTACTATAAAGGTGGTCGATGAAGAGTTTGCTAAGCTGTGTGAAAGGGGAGATGGAGTCGGCTGGAAGAGCCATCAGCCAACTCAAGCATGCTTTCTTTAGCGTCGACAGAAAGATTCTACATCAAAAATCTTCTGCATGGTGAGAAGGACATCGAACTAAGGTTCACCATATCATTGATCCGTATCGGATCGTATCTTTTTAAATACAGTACAATATCGATCGGACTCAATCCAACTCGCACGAATCGCATGAGCCAAATGAATGAATTTGTTAAAAGTACAGTTTAATATGCATTATAGATAAAATAATTTATGAGTTGATATAAAAAATATAATTTCACGTATCAAATAAAAAAAAACAATTTAAACAACTCATCGTACATCTACGAGTCAATATAATGATGTCCAACTCGGTACATGATAGTAGATCGGACTCACCTAAATACGGGTCGACTCGTACAAGTCGACACAATCCATTACAATATGACAAATCATGCGTTAAACCTCTTCGAATGGCTGACAAGCTACAATATGACAAATCATGGGCTAGATTCACAGAGTGAAGTCAGAGAGAAACCTGTATCATTGTGGACAGCAGTGAAAAACTCGTTTCATTATGAACTAACATTTTTTCTCTCTCTTCAGAACTCAGTGGCATGACAAGACTTGCCCGCCCTATGGCTGGTTCTTAACAGCTTCCATCTTCTAACCGTTTGTGATCACCTAGAAACCTTGCACACAACTATATTATATTGTAGACTTCATTTTTTTTCTCACTCTGAACTCACCTTGAATGTGTATGAATATTGCGACATGAGTAACGAGTCATCTTTTGCAATGCAAGATATTATTGGTCTACTTATACATAAGTCACATGAGTTGGACAATATTTTTTACAGATGAAGCAGATAAACATTAAATGCTAATGCAAAGTTCTGAATATGACAAATATATGTGAACATGACAAATACTTCGTAAGCCTATTTGTCACACTTAACAAATACTTCGTAAGCATGACGAATTGTATTTGTCACGTCTATAAAATATTTATCACATCTAAAAAAATATTTGTCATCCCTATATATGTGTACAGATTATAAGTGTGACAAATATATTTTAGGTACAATAAATTTCGTAGACATGATTAATATTATTTGTCATACCTACGAAATATTTGTCACACGTACGTACATTTGTCACACACAAAATCCTACACTCGCACCTGTAAAAAAAATTGTCCGACCCATGTGACCTCTACCTAAATGGACCAATAACATCTTACATTACAAGAAAACTTAGCTTGCTGCTCTAACCCTCAATACTGCAAGCATTACTCTTGCAACATAGCAACAGAATCCACAACGTACTTATAATTTTCACTTCCTCAACTGGTAGCTACTACAAGAATACCAACCTGTAGATGTATTCTTACTCATACGTTGGGTGAAGAAATAATCTCGATGCACCATGATTGACACAACCAGAACTCAAGGTTTTCTGACTTGAACTCATGACAATCGAACGACAGAGAACAGCACATGTCTACGATGAACACACATCAGCACACAAGAAAGTACTTCTAGTTTTAACAATAGATTGAATAATTGCCATGCAATGGAGCTTCGTCACTGGCCCCTCTTCATATCATAGAAAACACAGGCATCAGCAGCTGTCTTCATCTGAAACAGTTCAAACAGATGAGAAACATAGAAAAACAATAAACATGAAATATGATTTTGATATAAATAAACTAGATGCAATGTCCACTGATTAAAAAGCAAAAACAGTGTATAGGGAGACAGTGACTTCATACAAGATATTCATAAGTCACTTATTCACTAATCCATGACGTTGATCTGGGGCTTGTTTCTCTAAAAATCCATGACCATACCCTTTTTCAGTGAGTGTGACAAAAAACCAATTGCGAAGGGACTGACAAAAGAGAATATCAATATCCAACTTCCCACCTATAAATGCTTTTGTGAATGCAGAGTCTGACACTCTGTTTTAGCATACTAGTAACAACAACATGTCACCGGGGTCTTACGGGAGGTGAACCAACTCGGAATTTATAAGAGCCTCTATTACGGCAGCAAAAATGAGTAACGAAGTTGGAAAATCCTTGATGTTCACAGAGCATCAAATTTGCAATATGATAATTCTGATATGCTGAAGAACAAAATATGACCTGTATAATGTTGACTACTTGCTTGATGGCCCACCCCAACAGGGCAGGGATGAGTAGCACCAAAACAAGTGACCTCTGTTTCACGGTGTCCACAAAGACCTGGAGGAAGAAAATAACGTGGCCAAAGTTCACTAGCTTCTTCCCAAATAACAAGTCAACAAGAAACCAGCAGTCAGTGAGAAGCACTTACACCAACCACACTTTCAGGCTGCTGCTTGGCAAGAAGGAATAAGATGATGTAAAGAACCTACAGTTTTAGAAGTTGATTCAATAAAAAAGGTGAGGGGGTCCAAGTGCAATGAAAGAGTGCGATAGAAAGATTGCCTCAGATCCAACACAACAAAAGCCCATGAACAACCGGTGTGCATAATATGCCTTCAAAAGCCAATTAGTAGAGTCTTTTACATCCTTATGGCTAGCTTTGCCTGAGAGGAAAGTGCTGAAATAGCATGAATAAGATGTAAGATATTGCAGTATAATGTATGATAAGTTCAGTCAAAGCATCCTTGATCATATACAACTCTGAGATTTTCTTTTTCATTCACCTAAATCCTCAGTTATATAAGACAGGATTCAACATTTCTGAACAGTGGCTTACATAATCAATCAACCAGTTGCAAATTCTTCCCACTGGCTCAAACATCGATGTCTGGGTACCTAGGTATATACTAGGAAAAAATAAATTCTAATTTAGTGAATAGGTGAATCATTGTATACAAGGTAAATTCTAATTTAGTATATTGGTGAACTATTCTCTATGTAGCTATTTGTATATTGAATAATGTGGGTGTAACATTAAGTTATCAACCATTATCCATGCAATGAGTGTGATAAGCACAACTTATCCATGAGAATAGGACGGAACAGCATAAAGGTGAAGGCTTGTTCTTGTTTGAATTAAAGGCTCAAATTGGACTGCACAATGTTTATTCCATTCTCAAGGTGCAAGTTGGGCAGGCAACCCCATGTATGATCACGTGAACAAGCTGAGTTCAGGGTTGACCAGCTACTCAACCTGACCCCCATCTGATGTAACTCATGTTGAACCTGAGCAAGCAGATCTAATGCTAACTCATCAACCATAACAATTACAACACAGCTACCTGTGTAATCATATGTTGTCTCTAAAATCTGTATCTCCCCATCTCCATACTTTAAAAAGATGCCCAACCCAATTAAACCTGATCTCACTATGAATTGGACACATATTGACTACGGTTGAGCAATGGTTGGATGAGCTCAGGTAGAGTGGATCCTTGTCAACTTCGGATTGAGGTAGGCTCAGCCCAGAACCCCTAAGCTTCCCGTCCACTAGTCAGCCTGATGTACGTTTTGCAAAATCTGTTTGTTCCAACCAACAAACAAATACTAGTTGGGGGGTAAGGGAAGAGCTACCTTGCGACTGGTGCAAATTTCAAACACATATTGGCCATGGTTGAGCAATGGTTGGATGAGCTCAGGTAGAGTGAATCCTTGTCAACTTCAGATTGAGGTAGGCTCAGCCGAGAACCCCTAAGCTTCCCATCCACTGGTCAGCCTGACGTACGTTTTCCAAAATCTGTTTGTTCTAACCAACAAACAAATACTAGTTGGGGGTTACGGGAAAAGCTACCTTGCGATGGTGCAAATTTCCCAGCCAAAATTGACTAGTAACAAGCCACTGAAATAACAATAACCTGTGAATAAATTCTTAAAGCTGAAGGACAATAATTCTTTGAGGGTTTTTTGTCTATACACCCATGAACATCAACAACCTTAATGTTAGAGCCCTGATATTAGTCATTTATACTATCTGCCCAAAATGAACCATACATTTGCCCCTGCCCCATCATTGCTAAGATTATTTTAACATAAACACAGTTTACTCTTTACTGTGAAGTTACACTTTTCACTGTTAGATTTATGAGAAGATTTTACACTTTTCTTTAGAAGCAAATTTCAATTTTACACACTATATGAGAACATTCCATTGGCATTTTCCTCTAGATTGTCGATTGTTACGGTGCTTGCAGTTTCAGGAGTACAGAAGCAAATGTGATTCACGTGTATAAAATGAAATATGCTGGAGATATATAGGTTTAGAAGGGGAAAAAACATAATTTTCACAGCTGTGTTTGGCACTATTATTGGTGTTTTGATCCTCATCTTTATCGTTTATCGTTCATATAGTTTAGGGCTGACCCATGTCTACTTCAGGTTGAAACTGGGTTGCATCTTAGCCCTCCCCAGCTCAAATTAGTGGCATCCCTAAACCTTCCACAGTCACCAGCCTGACATCCATTACCGTATCCTATGTTTTTGTGCAAAATACTAAGCAGATGGAGATCAGTAGGGAAGGGACGACCTATCTAGCAAACTATGCTAATTTCTTAGCAAAACCCGATTGATTGGTAATGAGCCACCAAAGCAACTATAACCTTCTGGAATAAATTCTTAGAAGCTGAAGCATGAGAAAGGTACAAGCTTTTCAATATAAGTCAGCTTGTACAACCGTCCATTCTGAGAGTTTTAGACTATCATGGTTTTACAACTGTCCATTTTGAGTCTTTTACACTGTCATTGGGTATTTATTCAGAGAAAGGTCTGAAACTCCAAGAGTAGAAAATGATTCTTGTACAACTGGAATGAGGGGAAAAAAAGCATGTACAAGTGTTAGCTTGGTGTGCCTCAAAGATTCCCCATACAACATGCACAAAGTGACCCAAAACAAGCCCACAAAGAAACTAATACACCTAGCAGGTGTATCACACCTCCCCCCTTAATCATGAGGCTGATATGGACAGATATCCTCTTAGCCTCTTACTTGCTCAAAAGCTTAGCCCACTCAATTGCTTTATCACAGATTACAAGAATAAACTTTTCTGCTGATCAGCTGGTCCATCTGAAGATCCTATTGTTTTTAAACCCCAAATGTTCCACAAGGTTGACGTGAAGGATCACCTGCCACATTCAACTGTTCACCAGTGTGCCATCTGCTGGAATCTGAAGATATATTGTGTCTTAAAGTTGGGGAATGGTTACAAATCCTTTTACCATAAACCAACTCTTAAAGTTAGGGAGTGCTTTCAGTTGCCTACTTGTACTCTGATTTGGACTCCCTCATTTAGGCTGATGAGCATGATTATGTTAAACATAAACCCATTTGGAAACAAAATGTTTTTGTAGCTGTAGCATCTTCTTAGTGCTTTTGTCTAGGGGGAATCTTTTTTTTTTTAGAGCTGATCTCTGTATTCATTGTACATTCCCTCCTTTTGTTCATATTTATATATTTGGTGGTACTATCCACTTTTCGGGGGAAAAAAAGAATCTGAAGATAAATTGGTTTCCACGATGTCAATTGCATGCTCCCAGTTCCCAAATGCTCCATGAAGAACCTATATTCCCTAAAAAGGTGCTCCCTACTTGATGGGGAACCAAGACCAGCACCTCGATAGAGTGCATTTATCGCTGTCAGAGGGCCATGCCGTTCCAGCTTTGTTGTGGCTTGGAGGCTCGTCAAAACTCTTTTGATGGATAGGATACTTTTAGAAAAGTCTATAGATATTTTATTTGGCCCATTTTGAACCCACTTAGCATATTTTTTATTTTTTAAACTTTTAGGGGTGATTTTCTATTTTTCATGAATGAATTTTAGTGTGAACTTTGATTATTTTCTGGTATCTTTTCCCTGCAACAAAAAGGACGACCCCGAGATGGCGCAGAAAAAACCCTGCAACAGAGTTGGGTGCAATGTCCTAGACACCGATGCGACACCAGAGGCCGTTATCTCTACGCCGGTGTGACGCCAAAGGTTTTTATCACCACCTCGTTCCGCATCAATTTGGTATCAGAGCCTAACTTCGATCTCCATCACCCCACCGCTCACCGCTGCCGCCTCCTCTTTCATTTCCTATTCTTCTTTCTCTCTCTCCATAGCCCCAAAACCTACTGTTACTTTTCACGGCACTGTTTCATGAACAGTGTTGTGCCCGAACCCCACCCGCTGCCCCTGTTACTCCCTCTCTTCCTCCCACTCCATACCCCTCTCTCTCTCTCTCTCTTTCTCTTTACCTGTGTGATACTCTTGATGCGCAGTTTCTGTAGCTGCTACAGTATTCATGACGCAGCTAGAGTAACCAGGCCGCACGCCCTCAATTCTTCCCCTCTCTCCTTGTTCGTTCTCGTTGTTGACCCTTTTCTTTCTCCTGATCCCATGTTCTCTCTCCCTCCGTCTCTCTCGTGTTCGTCGCGCAAGGCAGCAGGAGGAAGAGGGGCAGGGCCAACATAGGGCCATTGGGCCAGCCTGCCCCTACTACAGGACCTGCGGGTCCAACCAGCCACACCAGCAGGACTCAAGGCCATCTTTCCAACCTGGTTCGCACCCACGTGCAATCCAACCTCGAGCCAGGGTTCGCTACAGTACTAGGACCCATCTTTTTGGTTGCTACAGTGCACGGATGGTGCATTAAGACCTATTATCGCACCACCAGCACCACAACCTCCTCTGGACTCTGTTTTGCGCGCCGAACGTACCACTGGCTTCCTCTCAGCAAGGCCAATAACATTCCGCATTCCACTTTCCCAACTGCACCTCATTTTGTGTGCAACCTTGCACACCTTTTGAGGATACTTTTAGACTCCGTTTTGCGAGCAGATTGCACCATTGGCTTCCTCACAGTGCAGCTGACCTCGCACAGCACCCCATCTGCCAGCATCATCTCGTTTTGTGTGCTTGAGAGGCACGCCATATGTCAAGGGTTGCCCCCATGCTCCATTTTGCACGTCGATCAAGTCGATGGCATCCTTGCAATGAGGTGGACCTTGTCCAACACTCCGTCTACCGGTAATGCATCGTATTGTGTGCCACCAGCAACACGACCTCACCAAGGCTTCGATTCGCACCCCGATCGTACCGTTGGCTTCCTTGCATCGAGGAAACTTCGTCCTCTGCTCTGTCGACCAACTACATATTGTTTTGCATGCCCCTTCAGACGTCTGTTTGCGCATCTAAAGGCCTACGTCAACTATCCCGATTTACATATAGACTTCTGGATGGCTTTGACTATGTAGCCAATTTCCTGAGATGATGGCCACAAGCTATTCGAGCATCGGTTCGGTTTCATTAAAGGATGATCCGAAATGGATCAAGTTAATGAATGATTTTGAGAACTACTTTGCTAGAATGGGCGAACAAAAGTAGTTTACAAGGCCGACCCGGCGTTAGTTGAGGAATATTACAACCAGGTGGAAGAAGAAGTTTATGAAGTCGATCTAATGCTAGTAGATGAGTATTATGAAGAGGTCAAGTCCAAAATGTTGGAACCAAGGTTAGACGTGATTCCTGAAGTCCATTTTGAGGTCGATTCCACGTTCATGGCTGAGCAAAATGAGCCAATGAAGAAATAGACAATCAGAGATGTGGTCGATCAGCCGAAGATTGTTCAAAACACTATCGCCCAGCATGATTTTGATCACATATGGAGCGATATTGAGGCACACTTTCCACATTGAAGCGAAGCTCTCCTCTACATGGTGATCTCTATGGCATCAGTCGTGCTTCCTTGCTTTGCTGCTCTCATCATCTCCCCATAGATATTGCCGCACTTCAAAACTTGAGGACGAGTTTTCTCGAACTGGGAAAGAATGATAGGGATCCAGGACCAGTGCTTGATAGAGTGCATTTATCATGGTCAAAGGGACGTTCTAGCTTCGTTGTCGCTTGGAGGCTCATCAAAGCTTCTTTAATGGATAGGGTATTTTTAGAGGAGTCCATAGATATTTTATTTGGCACATTTGGAGCCAATTAAGCATGTCTTCTATTTTTTCTGAATTTTAGGAGTGATTTTCTATTTTTCAAGGATGAATTTTAGTGCGAATTTAGATTATTTTCTGGGTTTTTTTTTTCCTGCGACAGAGGAGATGACCTTGAGATAGGGTCCGAAAAAGCCCTGCGACGGGGTTAGGTGCGACGTCCTAGCTGCCGGTGCGACGCCGCAGGCCGTTATCTCCCCACCGGTGTGACGTCGGAGGTCTTTATCATCACCTTGTTCCGCACCACTGCTCTCTTTTTTCACCCCCACGCAGTGGGCACGAAGTCTCAGAGCCTTACATTATCTAAGTCAATCTAGCATAGGTTGACAGTCTCCCTGCATTGGCTTTGGTTGAGAGTTTTTCTCCTAGCCCTAGCCAAACCAGATAAATGTTCAGGTGAAAAACTTCCACATGAACAAAGTTAGCTTTAACTGAATTCAGGTTGCATGAGTTGAATGAGTCAGGGATGAGAATTTCTAGCTCTGTTTCCAATATAACTAGGATTTCCAAGTGTACCAGGTGATATTTCAAGTGTATCCCCACCACCGCTACAATGAAAAAACTTCCAGCAATCCAATGTCCAACAGTCTTGCTTGAGACATAAGTTGATTCTTTCCAACAGTTTTTACAGTCTATGCAAGTCATTGCAATGCACTAATTTCTTTATTAAATGTTAAGACAGCATAGACCTTCCAATTCATAAGTTAGCTTTCCGAAACTACACTGGCATAAGAGAGGAGTCTACATGAACTATCATTCTCAATCTTAAGACAACAAGAAGCTGAGAAAACCAAAAGAGAGATTACCTGTACATTTGCAACCAGTGGCTGGCAATATCTAATGCAAGCAACGATAGGAAAATCAAACCAGGACTGCAAAGTGACAAGATTATACAACCAGATAAGGTGTAACAGAAGAGGGGACAAAAAAAGAGCACAAGAAAGATCTCACCGAATGGCTCTTTACCTGTAGAAATGAGAAAGAATTACCAATAGACAAGCTGTGCTAACCCTGGAAAATGGAGCGAAATTCAGATTCCATACCCCATGTTACAGGTACAGGAAATTTCATGTAGGAGGCATTAAGTTAACATCCTCTATAATATCCAAGTAAAAACTTGAACACCAAGGTATCATATGTTTCACACCCAAAAAAAGAGGACTTAGAAGGTTACCTGTCTGTTACCATATCCAGGACAGCTCCAAAAGTGGAAACTGAACAAGGGAAAGAAATAAGTAAAAAATAAAGAATTTTCTTTTATCCATACAAGGTCACTTAGAATGCCAGAACCAGGAAGTTGAAATGTGCAACTGCAGGGAGTATGGCACATTCCAAGAAACAAAATGGATGTGATCATTCTGGAGTATACAAGAAAGCAGTATCGCAGAATGACAAGGAAATCTCAACATGTATATATAAAAAATCAAGTACCATGGATACTTACCTGCAACTGACCAATGCAACACCTTAGCATAGCTTCAGATTAGACAACAGCATAATGTGGTAAAAGATTCACAAAAGTTTGTATCATGCCATAACATCAGTCTACAAGCTGGTAACCTTGCACATGATGATGCAGAAGAATGACACAAAATACCCCCAAAAGGACCAACAATAGGAAGCAAATCTATCTAAAGTTCGCACTGTATGGTTACTACAGGAAGCATAAAATAACCAGTAACAGATACATCTAAAACACAGGAACCAAAAACTGCATGTGCAGGTGATATATGATGCTCAGGATTCAACAAATTTCATCCACATAACTAGGTCAAATAAGTGGTACATAAAACAGTGGCAGTGACAATGACATGGTTAGTCTGAGGTTCAGTACTTGAGGTCTGCAAGGTTGTGGAATGCCACTCGAGTCACAGAAAGGTCATTGCAGATGGCAATGACTGAGACAGTGCAACGTTTGGGCTCTGGTGAAGGAAATTCTACAGAAAAGGGTATGAGGGGTCTTTAGCCCCAAAAAACCTAGGAAATCAGAAGAAAAAGAATAAAAAACACAAAAATCAGAAATGGGGTTTAAAAAAAAAAAACTACCCCCCGCCATCCCCCTGCTGCCTATGAGGCAGCAGCCTCTTAGCGGGCTGCCGCCCATAGGGGGCAGCAGACCCTCACAACCCCCATTGAGCTGCCACCACTAGGAGCAGCAGTGTCACATAGGGGCTGCTGCCCCATTTGCCACCCCCCCCCCCCCAGCCCCGGTGACGCATCCCTGCCATTTCAGGCCATTTTTCTTGGAAATTTTCAGAAGAATGTTGGGGATTTTTATGAGTGGGGCCTACACTTGCATAAATGGCCGAATCAAATGAAGACACATGGCATCTGTCATCACCACCTCGGGCCTTGTCAGCAACACATGGACCAATCAAATGCACTCAAGACTGCAGCCAACAGGAGATTTCCACCATACATGACCGACCAATCACAACGTGCTAAGTTGTGCGGTGCCATTGGCTGGCCATTTTTTGGCTAAGCCTATAAATACCCCCCACCCCAAACCCCTTTTTTATGTAAGATAGCTATGTATGCTATGAATGAATGAAGAAATAGAAGAACAAGAAGATTTCCCTTCCTTTTCTAAAAGGTAAGGAGGAATTGAACTCATCACAAGTTCCTTGCAACATGATATAAAGAAGAATTAAGCACATCGTGTACCCCCCAAGGTCAGATGGCTATGTATGCTATGAACGAATGAAGAAATAGAAGAACAAAGAAGCTTTCCCTTAGAAAGGGTAAGGAGGAATTGAAGGTGTCACAAGTCCCTTGCGACATGATATAAAGAAGAATTAAGCACATCACGTGGCTTCTTCAATGCATCAATTCGATACGTCGCAGTCCTCCACAATGCATCCTTCTTTCAAAGAAGACATATAATGCATACTCCCATTTCCCTCTTCGGCCCATTATCGTGCCGACGCAATGGCAGCAAGCCATCAGGGACATTCTCCTATGTCAGCAATGTCACTGTCCGCATCGCACCTTGAAATGCGTTCTGACTATGCACCCCTAAGGGTAAACTAAATTGAAACTGCGCTGCATGCTCATGCATCGTCAAATCTCAATGTGCCGACTCCCAAGCGAGCCAAACAAGAGCGATAGGCTAATGGGTAATACACCTCGATATGCACATCATACGCTCCAAAATGATATCACTATACCATGTCGAGACTCGATTCCCCAGTTGGCAGTGGCATCCCCTAAACAATGCCTCAATTTGTGTGCCATTCACGTTTGCCTCAATTAAACAAGGATCAAGCTCGCATAGTTCACCTCATTGTGCCACTATCCGTCGGCATCTAACAACAAACAGTCATACCTAGGGGAAGATGAATAGTACTTCGATATGCATGCCATGCACTATCCCATCCGATGGCCAAATCCAATCAAATGACATGTATGTTTCAGCAACCCGACCCTCCACAGCTGTAATTGGGGTTCAGCAAGGCTGAAATGACGCATGAATAGTGCACCTTGGGAAGCGTGCTGCATCTTTCGTTTTCAAATAAATAAAGTTGATAAACTAAACCATGTCTAAACATGCTCAAATTTTCTATGAAAGACTGGGACTCATGCAACATACATGAATAGTACCGATGAATAGTGCTAATGAATAGTGTTGGTGAATAGTGGCCATGAACAATACTTCGAATAAGGTTTATTGTTCCGCTGATCCGTATCAGATTGTATCTTCCCAGATATTGTACAATTCTGATCCAACTCAATCTAACTTGCACTGAGTCATACAAGTTGGGTAAAGTGAGGCCAATCATCATCAACATCATTATCAAAGCCTTACCCCAACTAATTGGGGTTGGCTACATGAATCATGTTCCGCCATCTTACTCTATCCAGTGCCAAATTAGAAGTAACATGTAGTAATGCCAAGTCTTTTCTAACTACATCCAACCACCTCATCTTAAGTCTTCATCGATGTCTTCTACCCTCCTCCACTCTAATTCTATCACACATCTTAACTGGTGTTGAACTTGGTCGACGATGTACATGACCAAACTATTGCAGCCTATTCTCCCTAAACTTAATGTCAATGGGAGCTATCCCTAAATCCTTACATATATATTCATTTCTAATTTTATCTTTTCTAATTCTACCACTCATCTACCTCAACGTCCTCATCTCAGCAATACAATTTTTGCACATGATCTTTTCTCACAGCCCAACATTGGGAACCATATAACATAGCAGGTATTACCATGGATTGCGGAATCGGCCGATTCCGATCCGAATCGGCCGATTCGGATCGGGATCGGCGGGTTCCAATCCGATTCGGGGGGGATTTCACTGTTCCCCCCCACCGATTTGAAAAAAAAAAAAAAAAACGGCCGAAATCGGCCCGAACCGGACCAGATCGGGGCCGGACCGGCCAGATCGGCCGGTCCGGACCCGATCTGGTCCGGTTCGGGCCGATTTCGGTCCCCCCTTAAGGTTTAAGGGTTTAGGGGTTTAGGGTTTTAGGGTTTTAGGGTTTAGGGTTTAGGGTTTAGGTTTTAGGGTTAAGGGTTAAGGGTTAAGGGTTTAGGGTTTAGGGTTTAGGTTTTAGGGTTTTAGGGTTAAGGGTTTAGGGTTTAGGGTTTAGGGTTTTAGGGTTTAAGGGTTAAGGGTTAAGGGTTAAGGGTTAAGGGTTAAGGGTTAAGGGTTTAGGGTTTAGGGTTTAGGGTTTAGGGTTTAGGGTTTAGGGTTTAGGGTTTAGGGTTTAGGGTTAAGGGTTAAGGGTTAAGGGTTAAGGGTTTAGGGTTTAGGGTTTAGGGTTTAGGGTTTTAGGGTTTTAGGGTTTAGGGTTTAGGGTTTAGGGTTTTAGGGTTTTAGGGTTTAGGGTTTAGGGTTTAGGGTTTTAGGGTTTTAGGGTTTAGGGTTTAGGGTTTAGGGTTTAGGGTTTTAGGGTTTTAGGGTTTAGGGTTTAGGGTTTAGGGTTTAGGGTTTAGGGTTTTAGGGTTTAGGGTTTTTTATGGATGTACATGAATTGCATTCATTCTGATTGTACATCAATTGAATAATATGTATGTAATTTTTTCTGATTTTATTTTTATTTTTTTCTGATTTTTTCTGATTTTTTCTGATTTTTTTTTATTTTTTTTTATTTTTTAATCTGGCCGAGTCGGACTGGCCAGACTTCATCTGGATCGGCCGACTCGGCCGATCCGATCCGAGTCGGATCGGGATCGGCGGGTCCCGATTCGGGGACCCGATCCGATCCGGAATTCCTTGGGTATTACAGTTGTCCTATAGAACTTACTATTGAGTTTTAAGGGGACCCGACGATCACAAAGGACTCTAGATGCACTTCTCCACTTCAGCCAACCCACCTTGACTGACATCTTCCTGGATCTCTCTATTATATTGAATAATATATCCTAAATAACAAAAGTTGTTACTTTTAAGAATAACTTGATCCTCGATAGTAACTAAATCTGCCTGGTCAACCTCTCTATTACTGAAATTACCTTTCATATATTGTTTTAGTTTGACTAATCATAAAGCCTTTAGATTCCAAGGTGAATCTCCATTCTTCTAGTTTTCTAAAAGTAATGAGTTTAAACTACATTTTAAGAAATTGTATCATACTAATTGATATAAAAAGTGTAATTTTATTTATCAAATAAGAAAAACTCAATCTAAAACAACTCATTATGCATGTATGAGTCGGCACGATCTGGTCCGATTCGATGCGTGCTAGAGGATAGGACTCGCACAAATACGAGTCGACTCGTATGAGTCAGCACGATCTAATAGGCTGGTATGATATGGCAAACCATGCTTTGAATAGCACTTGTGAATAGTACCCTCCCACAACATGGATATTTAATGGGGCTTTTATAGTCAAGGTTCAAAAACTCGGCTCGGATCGGCACGGATCGGCCGAGTCGGACAGGTTTTTGGCCGACCGTGCCGATCCCGAGTAACCTGGCCGAGTCCAGGACTCGGATCGGCCGGTCCGAGCCGGATCGGGCGATCCGGGACCGGATCGGGCCGGGTCGGCTCGGATCGGCCCGACCCGGCCCCCAACGGCTAGTTTGACTAGCCGTTGGGGGTCAAACTAGCCGTTGCTGGCCGTTCCCAAACGGCCAGCAACGGCTAGTTTGGGCCTTGGGGGTCTATTTAAACCCCCCCAAGGCCCTCCTAAGGCTCCACAATTGCCCTTTGAGCCTCCTAACATTCTTGCTCTCTCTCCCTCATAGAATTCTCTCTCCATCTCTCCCACGAAGTCACTTCTAGTCTACTACAAGCTCCGCGATCTCTCATCTTCTTGTGTTGTGAAGGAATGGCATCTCAAGGTGCTGCTGAGCGGTCATCTGGGAATCCTCCTAGTGTTGATCCTGCTTGCGGTCATTGCACACCGGTGGACATGGGCCAAAGAAAGGTACAATGCAAATATTGCAACCGGATTGTCTCTGGCGGGGTCTACCGATTCAAACAACATCTTGCTAGAATAAAAGGTGAAGTTGCAGCATGTGCTCGAGTTCCTTCAAAGGTTAGGATCCAATTTCGAACTTACATGAAGGAGAAGGAATCAAGCAAAGCAAGTACTGCTAGAAGAAGACAGGAAATTCGAGAGGAATTGACTGAACCAGCGCGAAGGTCTGATGCTGGAGTCCGGCTTGGTGGAAGTAATCAACCTATAAATGTTGATGATTGGGATACAAGTAAGTTTCTTATTTAACTTATTTTCATGTTCTTCATTTAACGTTTTCAGACAAATAGTTATAGTAGATTAATTTTTTTTCTTTTACATTTAAAGCTGAATTGCGACGTGCAATGGAAGCAAGCCGGCGGTCCTTTGCAGATGAGGACTTATTTCGGCACACTGGAAGATATGGAGGACAAGGAAGTGGCTCCACACCTTCTGCACAAGGGAGCACTAGCGCCGGCATGAGCACTAATGTATGCGAGGAGCTGCCTCAGGAGTTCACTAGAGCTGGAGATCCTAGAGTAGGTCCAATAGATCCCTTGCTCACCAAGAAGAAGGATAAACAACCTTCTATTAGTGTTGCATTCAAGAACTTAAAACTTTGTAAGGAGAAGATAGGGAGAGCTACATCTAGGTGGTTTTTCTATAACAGTATCCCTGCTAATGCGGCCAAGGGGCCATATTATGAGTCCATGATCGAGACCATACAAGAAGTTGGCAAAGGGGTTGAAGGACCTTCTCCATATGAGATATACAACAAGTACTTGGATATGGAAGTTGATGACATCCGAACATACATTAAATCATTTGAAAGGATCTGGGATGAGTATGGATGCACTTTAATGTGCGATGGATGGACAGGTACATAAATCTTATATTCAGTTTCTTATCTTATCTTCATTTTTTCTTAATCAGAATGGGTCTCTTTCTAATTTCTTATCACGTTTGGAATTTTACAGGGATAACAAGAAGAAGTATGATCAACTTCTTAATTTACTGTAAAGCTGGAACCGTATTTTGGAAGTCCATTGATGCATCTGGAAAAATAAAGAATGCCCAGTACCTGTGTGAATTAATGGATCAAATGGTGGAAGAAGTGGGCGAAAAAAGGATTGTCCAAGTGGTTACGGACAATGCAGCGGCGTTCAAATTAGCTGGACAAATGTTGATGCAGAAGAGAGAACATTTATACTGGGTTCCCTGTTCTGCTCATTGTATTGACTTGATGTCGGAAGACATTTGCTCTGATCCGATGGTAGATGGAGTGGTCAAGAGTGGTCGATTTATCACCACATTCATCTACAATCACAACAACATTCTGGATATCATGCGCACACATACTCATGGAAGAGAGTTGCTTCGTCCGGGAGCCACCAGGTTTGCATCTCAATATATCTCTCTAGATAGTTTAAGTCAACAAAAGAACAACTTGATTATGATGGTGGCATCGGAAGATTGGGAGAATCACATATTGCGGCATGTACCAACTAAGGTCAGAGAGAAAGGTAAGAAAGTGGCTGATCTAATTCAGTCTAGACCCTTCTGGAGGGGGGTGCAAGTGGTGTTAAATGTTGTAGAACCGCTTGTCCGTGTCTTGCGATCTTGTGATGGAGAAAGAAGATCGGATATGGGTTTTTTATATGAAGCTATGGACAGAGCTAAGGAGCTCATTCAACTGAACAACCCAACAACCTTTGTGAAGTGGTGGGACATAATAGACAGACGTTGGGAACACACTTTACATCACGATCTTCATGCAGCTGGTAAGCTACTAACTTTCTATATGTATTATTTGTATACACATTTTTCTTAAGTAATAACTAACTTCGACTTATTTATTTAGGTTATTTTTTCAACCCTCAGTACATGTTTAGAACTGATGGGAAGAAGGATAGCTATGATAGTTGTTCGGAAGTGTTGATGGGGGCTAAGTCTGTTATTAAGCGTATGCTTGCAGATGAGGACAGAGCAATATTGGCATGCAAGCAAATGCATGATTACAGAATGATGTTATACCACTTTGGAACAAGTACTGCTCAAAGAGCTGCCAAAATTTTGAGTCCATGTTTGAAAATTATTAACTAGATGTTCTACTTAAATTTTAATTATAACTTGCACATTGTTGACATGGCCAATTTTCTATTTACAGCTGACTGGTGGCTAGATCATGGAAAAACATATGGGTATGAAGATCTAGCCTATGTTGCAATTCGGGTCTTAAGTCAAACAACCTCTTCATCAGGCTGTGAGAGAAACTGGAGCACCTTTGGCTTGATTCACACCAAGCAAAGGAATAGATTGAAGTCGAGCCGTCTAGAGAAGCTAGTATTCTGTCATTATAACATGAGGTTGAAGCTAAAGAATCTGGAGCTCATAAGGAACCTTCAAAGGCAGGAGAAAGAGAGAATTTCCGGACAAGCCACATAGACGACACATGCAGAAGAACCCATAGACTTGGATGAGCTGTTCGAGGAGCAACATCCACTAAATGCATGGGTTGATGCAAGCACCTCAAATGAGCCTGAATTCAACCCAAATGATCGGAAATGGGCGGAAGGTGAGTTAGATAATATTCCATTACTTACTGATTTTCAACCTCCTTCTCCAAAACGTCAGAAGAAGAGCAAAAAACAAGTACCAAGCAAAAGGAAGAGTGGTACTGGAATTCAAATTGCTGATCTGGAGATAATCGAGGAAGATGATGAAACGCCAGAACCAAGTGATGAGGTCCAATATCAAACCTCAAATGACTCGACATCAAGGACGAGCTCCGACAGTTCTGAGGATGACGGAGATGCTACCAGTGCCCCAGCCCCAGCTCCACCAATTCAATTCACTGGAGAAGAATAATTCACACATGCTACCCAAGATGAACATCATGGTAGCAGAGGAGGACGTGAAGAATCTTCCATTCAAACATTCAGCAGATCAAGGAGGAAGGACAAAGGTAAAGCTCCTCAGGAATATCAGGAACAACTATCAGATGCATCATCATATAGTCAGCCTACTGGATATGTAGTTTACCCTCCTCAACATTCTGATACATCCGACTATTCAGGAGGTTGTCTAGAATATCCACAATTTTCAGTCATTTATACCAATACGGATGACTATAGCCGGTATGTGATGCAGTATGAACAATACTACCAGAGCTATATGTCATGGGCTGAGTATGTTAGCCATATGTTCATTCAGTATAATGTACGTTTGGAATAAATGTAAGTTCATAATCATATATGTAAGTTTATTCAAGGTTTTTTTGTCCAACAACATCTTATGTACTTCAAATCAATGTATTTCAACACAATTATGCATTAGACTTGTGTTTTATATTTTTTCCACATTTTTTCATATTTTTTTCTATTTTTTTCTGCTATCCGAACCAGCCGAGCCTGACTCAGCCAGGATCGGCCGGGATCGGACTGACTCTGATCGGAATCGGCCGATCCGATCGGTTTGGGACCGGCCGATCCGAGACCCGATCCCGGATTTCTTAACCTTGTTTATAGTGCACTTTAGCTACTTTTTCAAAATGACACAACCCTAGGATTCTATGTAACCTAATGCCAATCTAATATCCATTCATGAATGTAATGCTTGGGCGACATGAGAGAGAGAGGATTGCTGCAAAAGTGAGCATCAAGAGGAGGAACACTACAAAGAAATCTTGCATTTGGCAAGATGTAATCAACGCCAGTCTATGGACCAGCAAAGAGAATCCAAATGAAAGAACCCCGGATGATCCTTTTCGTGGGTGAGTCAACACAAGTTATCAAATTTCCAGTGTTTCCACAGTGCCTATTATAAGTCAACATTCTAAAAATCCTTGAAATCAATACCCAAACATTTAATTTTTTTCATCAAATCAAAAACAACCTCCAACAGGCTCTCAATAGGTAGCACCCTAGTGGCTGCAAACAAATGAAACTCAAGCAAATTATACACTGACGATCAACGTCAAGCAGAAGAACAGGGGGAAAGGAAATGTGGAGACATAGAGAGGTGGTCAGACAAGTAGTTTCTATCTAGGAGTGTAAACAGATCAGAATAAGTTTCTAACTCCCATTCCGATAAAGTAATCAAAACTGGAGTTGGTATGAAGTATTTTCCATCTTAGTTCTGATTCCAATTTAATAATTGGAATTGGAATGAAAAACATTCATGTGAAACTGTTGGAGATAAATAAAACTATTTTTGTAATTTATATTTTCATCAACTATTGGATATATCTGGTGCTTGGTCTCTGATTCAGGAAAGAGGTCGATGCAGTTGAATAATTATGGGAAGAAAGCTTGGGTTTACTAACGGGACTAGCCCTCCTATTTTAAGTAAGTTGTATAGGATCAACACAGATCGGATCGGATCGGCCTATCCGATCGATTTTGACCCTGTCCGATCCAATCTCATGCCCCAATCCTCCAGTCTTGAACTAGCATCGGACTGAATCATAGATTGAGTGGATCGGACTAGATCAGTCGATTCGGACCCCAACGGCTAGCCAGGGCCTAGGGGGCTCTATATAAACCCCGCCAAGCCACTCTCCATCCCCACTAGCACCCATTCCTTCTTCTCTCTCTTTCTCTAAGCTCTCATTCTCTCTCCACTTGCTCTCTAAAGCTCTCATTGGATGTAATTGAGCCTTTGGGGTGCTGCATTCTACAATGATTGAAGGCATTTGGCAGCATCTACATGCTTTTTTCCTTCCTAAATCTCTCTCTAAAACTCTCCCTCTTTTTTCCTCTTTCTGTCTCTCTCTCTCTCTCTCTTTCTCTCAAATTCTCCTCTTTCATGTTTCTATCTCTCTTTTTTTAATGTTCTATTTCTAAGTTTATCTCTCTCTCTCTCTCTCTCTCTCTCTCTCTCTCTCTCTCTCTCTCTCTCTCTCTCTCTCTCTATCTCTGTGTGTGTTTTTGTCTTATTTTAGATATTGTTACCTTAATCTCTCATTTTTGTTTTTTAACATGTCGATGTCGAGACAAAATGAGGCAACAACCGTCACTTCTCGCAGTGACCTAAGATGGAACCATTGCATCGCCTATGGATGTGAGAGGAATTGCTCAACTTTTAACTTGATTCACACCAAGTAAAGGAACCAGTTAAGTTCAACATGATTGAAGCACCTAGTCCTCTGTCACTACAACGCGTGGCTAAAGTTGAAGAATCTCCAAAGAATTCAAGAGAACTAGAAAGAATAAGCGCGATGAAGAAATGAGGTTGTTGGCCAACCTATGCAATGGGCACTTCAAGTAGAAGAACCGATCGACCTCAACGATATCTTTGACGAAGAGAATCCACTTCATGCATGGGTGGATGCAAGGAACGTTTTAGGTCCAACAAAATTTGACCCAAATGATTAGTCGTGGATGGAAGGAGAACTAGATGGAATCTCATTGTATGTAGAGTTTCAACTTACACAACCACCTTCTAAATGGCAAAAGAAATCTGCACCACGTACATCAAGTTCATGTAAAGGTAAGGGAAAACTAACAACTCCAATCGATATTGCAGATTTAAAAATTGTACAGGAGGAGGAGGAGACGCCAGAGCCAAGCAAAATAGTGGAATACCAAACTTCGGATGACTCTACTTCAGCGACAAGTACTGATGATAATGATGATCCACACGGGAGTCAAGGTAGATTCCTGCAACATCGAACATCTCAAAGACGAGGCTCATGTCAAGGAAGTGAAGCTCCTTCGATTACCTTCACTAAAGAGCAGCAATTTACATACATTACTCAAGATGAAGACCATTCCAGTAGGATGGCCAAAGGCACACTAGCAGGAGAGAAGGGCAAAGGGAAGCAGAGTCAAGCTGAAGCTACCAACACAGGCGGGCAAAGGGAGGCAGCAGCAATAAGGAGAATTCATGAGGGCAACACATACGTCAGAAGAGTTTACCCAAGACCACTTCTCTAATGCTTCAACTCAAGCTCCACCGGAGGGTTATGGACTTTATGGTTCCTATGAATACGCAGCACCAGAATGGTATTATGCAGTTCAATCACCACCACCATCTGATGCATTGAGGTATCCAAAAGGATATCATGCTTATCCTCAAAACTCATGCATCCTCCTATCAATCTTCAAAAGGATCTTATTATGGAGGTGAGACACAAGGATGGATACCCGTGACAATCATCTATGGCAACACAAATGAGTATAACCGATTTCTTGAAGAATATCAGCAATGGTTGAAAGCTTACATGGCTTGGGAAAATTATGTGCAGCTTTTATATAACTATTATAGGATAAGTGTACAATGAATGTGAGTATATCCACCTTTTCTTTTCTTTTCTTTTCTTTTTACTTTCAACTTTTATTTTTCTATCATGTATTCATGTTACTTAGAGGTAATGTGTTACCCCCTCCCCACCCCCCCACCCCAATAGGATCCCAAGGGCTTACCTGAGGTCCTAGGTAAGTTTCGGGCAATGGAAACATGTTTTCTATTTTTCATTTTTTCATCATTTTTTTTGAATTTTTTTAAAGAAAGTGAGGGACCGGACCGGATCAGCTGGGATCAGTCCAGAGCAGATCGGATTGGCTGATCTGATTGGTCCATGACCAGACCGATCCGTGTCCAATCCCCAATGTGGGATAAGATTGGGAAAAATGGATGCATAGGTCCAATCGGTACTAGTTGATGTGAAAGATTTGACATTCACCAAAGAGATGATGTCCAATATGATAGCAGCTGTCACACAAGAGAAGCAGTAGCATAAGCATGATAAGGAAGAGTAGCAGTGAAGACAGCAGCCTCAGAGAGGAGCAGCAACAACTTTGGGAAGAGAAATTGCAGCCTGCTTGTCACCATGTGAAAGATTTTAGATTCTCCGAAGAGGTGATATACAATGTGTAGGAAGTTCACAAAAGACACCCCTACCTGTGTCTATGTTAATAAAATGAATATCAATTCAATGTATTGACCAGATGCAGATGCCAAGGAAATGAAACATCTTCTTATGCCTTTTTTCCCATCTATGTAACTAACAAGAATCTTTAATGTGTATACCATTCATATCTAATATCCTGTAGATATACTGATCCTATGGCATCTTGTCATTTCTTCTCTATTTGATGAAACTATGTATCCAAGACCTTGCATTTTAAAAGTTACCCTCCTGATCATGTTGTGGATATCAAAAAAGAACTTCTTGATTAGTAAACAAAGTCTGCACAACAGCTGATATCACATTTGGTTTTATATGATTACCCACTCGCTTGAAAACTTTATCTAAGAAAACCTTAGGGGAAAAAGATAAGCAATGAACTTAAATCAGGAATTTGACCAATTCCACAATACATAATTAGGAGCTCCTTTACAAATAGAGATCAAGAGTTCAGTTGATAATAGTGAGGCCACAGAGATGTAACAATGTAAGCTCATTTCTCTGTTCCTAATTTATATAATTATATGGAGTGCCCTGGACGGCAGCCAAGAGGATCACTAATACCTCATTGATGCATGGAAAGCCATTCTTTCCTGCTCCATGCTCCTGAGATCCATCCCACGTAATGTTCAAACAGTCTATCTCTCAAACTTCCTTTTTAAAATCCCTTCAATATCAACCACCTATGGGGAACCGAAATTATTAGTTTACCAATAATGAGTTCAAGCATCATAAATCTTTTATAGACCTCTCAAACCAGTGATACCGTACCTTATTGTGTTTATCATAGTCAAAATGTGAAATGCTTTGGCTTCTTGCAAAAGATTTCTTAGTTTGGGCGGAAGTTGTTTTTTTGGAAGGTGTCTAAAGCCACTTTTCATTCCAACAGAAATAAGGTACAGATGCTCACACAAGTACACAAGGTGATGATAAAACCCTTCCCCTTACAGAGAAAAGTCAAGAAAGAAAACACCCCTGGTTTATCAAGACAATAAAAGGGGCAACATTACAAAGAACTAAGGCTGAATTGCTACATAAAAAGGGGTCTTTGGCTCATTACAGACAGCAAAGGATCACTCTCTCCCATGTCAATGCTGGCTGCTTTGCTCCAGTCGATTACCCACAACATAGCTCTTCTGAAGATGCAATGGATATTGTTGAACTGATCCACCAATCTTCTTCTATTTCTCTCCTGCCATATTGCCCAATGTAGAGCAGGAAGAACCAAGGACCAAATGTCCTTGTTAGGATGACAGGAACCTGCCAGGATCCACTGCTGCATAAGTTGATGGACAGTGGAAGGTGCCTACCAAGAAAAAGAGAGATGTCTGCTCACCATAACCCATAACACATTGATGATACCACATTTACAGAAGATGTGATCAATAGTTTCCTCAAAGCTGCCGCAGAAAAAACAATTAACCCTCTGAATAGGGAAGAACTTTACAAGCCTATGTGTCATAGGTAGCCTTTTCCATGCCACTTTCCACATGAAGATTTTGACTTTGTTCGGTAGAAGTTTGGACCAAACATGACCTTTCCACCATACCCCACAACCTTCATCACTGATAACCTTCATAAGAGCATTGGGCAGAAGTAGTTTGTAAAGGTCACACATGGATGCACTGGTAATTTGCATTCATAGTCTCAAATCACTGTGTAAAGCTTAGTGGATGCACCGATAAAATCCAAACTCCTTTTGCACTATCCATTCTTTTACACACACATATAATATAAAGAAATGAATGTTATATGATAAGCAACTAGCTAGATAAGAAATGTACTTGGTTTGTTTAGAAGAGGAATCTCTCCTCTTCCCTTTGATTGTACTAGCTCTATTTATTGCTTTAATCAAAATGTCGGTACACTAAGAAACATACTTGCTTTGTTTAGAAGAGATTGTCAGACATTCTTCATCTAAAGGCAACTAAGATACTTTGAATCTCTCATTAACTCAAGGTTGATTTTGGCTCTCACTAGCTTATGGCATGCTTCCTTCTTGTACCTAACTCTACATTTTGTCTAGTGTTAACTCCTAGGGCTCACTTTGTTTGCGGAAATAGGGCCGGAATAACTGATATCAAGGCCCTATTCTGATTTGATTGCGGGGATGCCTAATTCCCCCAATTCCCCCAACTCCCCAAACTCTACCTGGAAACCTAATTGCCTCAATTCTCCCAATTTACCTTTTATTTCACTCCTTATTCCACTTATTCCGATCAAATCACTTGGAATAACACAGTGTAATTCTCCTTATTCTGGGTGGAATACCAACAACTAACCAAATCAAAATACCTCTTATTCTGGTTTAAGAAATCCCCAAAACCTTATTCTAGTTTAAGTTATTCTGCAAACAAAGTGAACCTAGGTTCAGGGAAGAAAACACAATGAAGTTGGAAGCTTTTACATCAGAGTTGAACAAGAACTTGAATTAAGAATTGAATTGAAAGTATTCCTATAAGACCCTACAAAAAACTCAAGGGCATATTTATAAATCTCTAAAAAGTATAAACATAATTATTAAAAGTTTAGAGTTTATAGTGCCATTGACTATTTTTCTAGGGTCTTAAGTAAAATTTTTAAAGTTCCTAGAAGTACTCTTAAATAGCCAAAAAATGACCATTATTAATTACTTAGTGAAGGAATAGGGGTATATATACAATTATTTAAAAATAATTAGTCAGATAATAATTACTTAGCCCTTAAGTTACCTCCTACCACCTCATCGCGCCACGTCACTCCTACTTTCTTCCACAACCTTCTCCTCCCTTCTTTTCCCTCCATTTGTCCCCTCTCTCCACCTCTCTTTTTCCCCCTTTCCACCTCACCCCTTCTACCACCTTCTCTTCTTCCTCCTCTTGTCACATGTCACCACCACCACCACATCTTCCTCTCTTTAGAACCCTCCCACCGTCCACCACCTTCTATAAAAGCAGGGCAAGGGAGGTAGGTTAGGGCAGCAAGAGAGAGAGAGAGAGAGAGAGAGAGAGAGAGAGAGAGAGTAAAAGAAGAAGAGAAAGAGAACTAATAGGGGCAACGGACAAGGATCTGAAGCGGCTTAGCGGTAGTTTGGCGAGACTTCGGAGATCATGTTTCTCTCCTAAAGAGGTAGGGTGATAAAATCGATTGTGTTTCCTTATTTTGGGTTTTCCAAAAACTAGAGGAAAGGAGAAATTGCATGTTTCTATAGGAAAATTCTGTCGGATTAAAGACTTAATGAAAGATGACCATAAAAGAATCATATTAGCATAAGACTATGTTTATATATGTCATGGCATGATTTACAAGCATAGTTTCCTGTATAGTTTACTTTTTAAGTTTATAACGATTCTCTGACATACATGATTGATGACTAATATGTGAACCACGATGCATGATGAATTCTTTATGAACCCAGTTAAGGGAATAAATTCTAAGATGGAGATTTTCCTTCAAAAAGGATGTTGTAAGTTTAATTACAAATCACTATGAACTTAATAAAGAAAGGAAGATGGACCCAGTCCATCTAAGCTCTGGAGAGTTATAAAGAAAGAAAAGACTTGAAAGGTATTTAAAACTATATGGTACAATATACACATATATATAGGTATGTATTATGGATTATAAAAATCAAGAGGACTTCATTATTATGATTAACACCACTAAGGAAAATAACGATTATGGAATTCCGAAACTTTCAACAATGATGATAATAAAACAAGGCATGAAAGCCTTTATGATAATAATAAAAAAAAAAGATAAGACAAAGAAATCTTTATGATGATAAGAATAAGACAACACGATGCCATATATGATTTCATGTAATTAATGATCGATGGTTTCTACGATGATTTATCTTTCTATAAGAAAAGAAGTGACATCATTGCTAGGGGGACGACGTTACGCTTCCCGGAGGATAATGTAGCGTACAAAAAGCTTCCTAATATATATGTTCGAGGCATGGAGCATCCTAGGTTTGGGAACTCGGTAGATAAAGCTCCCTAATAGATATGTTTGAGGCATGGAGCATCCCACCTTTGGTTAAGGTACCAAAGGCCAGGTTCGGGACCTCGGCGAACAGAGAACGGAGATCCTACTTGAGTGTGCTCATAAGCTGGGGCGTGGACGCTGCAATAGGAGTGAGTGAGTACACTACAGACTCAACTTAGCCCTTTTCAACCTCCCAAGTAGGTTTCTGGAGACTTATTGGGCTGAGTAGGCTGTGGGGGTGGTAGGTGCATCTGGAGATGACCTACTCACCATTACGACCTATTAGTTAATGGTTATCCATGTCACTTCTGGTCAAAGGATGAGTCATTTTACAAACTTACGACTTCTAAAAGATTATGATTTTATGACTGATCAGATTAAAATTATAAAATAAAGGACCGATCAGGTGAAAGATAATGAATGAACGAACGACTCAAATCTTGAGACCTTATGTTGATGACTTGAAATAAGTACTTTTATATATTCTATATTAGTATAAATTACCACTGAGAAGAAAGAATATAAGAAAATGTGTAACTGTTATCATCCTGTTAAATATTTTTCGCTTCGAATTCACACTGTTTTTACGATGCATGCATTTTATGTGTAAGAAATAAACATGAAAATCTTATGTGTTTTAAAGTAACTGGTTGTGCATAATTTGTATATAGGTCATATTACAATAAATATGAATATACATGTGAGTCATGAGTGAACAGGGTTGTACGTACGGAATGTCAATAGGGATGTAAATGATCCTTATTGAAAACTCAATTTTTGGATTCTCATAAAAGTTATAGAAATATATTTTTTCATGAAATGTATGAAAAGATAGATCTAGATTAGCATCTGAAGATTTGACAAGTATGGCCAGTCTAATTTGTTGGGATATGAAGATCCGTTTCCTTATTTTGCTATTGTATAACGGACATAGATTGCTCATTATTCTTTTACATTTATATCTCTAATCATTTTGTTTTTTAATTATGCACCTACCAAAGATCTGTAAACAGGACCGTTATAGGTGGTATCAGAGCAGGTTTGGTAGTGTATACACGAAGCTAAGACAAAATTATTAGACCTCTAATTCATGTCCTGAATACAATAGTTACATATCCCTATTGGCCATCACTTACAATAACATATAATCAACTATGAGAAGAAACTGAGTAACAATATGGTGTGCCATCACATGAAAGTATATGCTGTAACATTGTCCTTTGGACTTAACAATATTTCTATTTTTCTCTTAATTTTCACCAGAAATGAGTAGAGAATGTCTGCACAGTCTGGTAAGTCTCTTTCAAGACTGGAAGATTATGAATGACAATTATGCAAACAAAGAGAGAGAATTTTATAATGAGATTCAAGGAAAGCTGATTGAACTTAGACAACTTCAAGAAGGCAATGGAGCACGGGATGGTCTAGAAAAGTATACAATTGAAGGTATTTATCAATCGATAGTCATGTTGAAGAACAGACAAGAAGAACTACAACTACTATTAGAAAATTATTGAGATCTCATCAAAGAGGAAATATATGCCATTTATTATGATGTTTCTGCTACAATTTCAGATAAAGAAGAATCCATAGGATCCATTTCAGTTATCCAGAAAAGGAAAGAATCCTTCTTTAGGACAAATGATGGAACAAGAAGTTCAAAATAGAATGCCAGTAAGTTAGGGTGTACTACTTGATAGTATGCTAAGATGGTGTTTCAACTTTCCAGTAGTAATAGTAGTGTGGGAAATAAAGAGGAAAGTAGATAGGTAAGGTAGTGTCAAAGTATCAGTGCTAAGGTACCAATTTTGTACTCAAAGGAACTGAATCTTATAAATCATGTCCTTTAGAGACACTGTAACTTGGTAAAAGTGTAATGGTAACATATAAAAGACTTTCGTGTATTTTGATGTTATTAACAGAGTTGCAATATATATATATATAAAGGGCATGAAGTGTTTAATACGACATTGATTGAATGTTATTCTCCTTTGAAGGACGTGACGTCTAATAGCTCAGGAACTCCTTAGCTCAGAAAAACAAAGCCAAAAGATAATATTGTCTCACCAACTATGGAATAATTTATGAGAGCCATGTGACAGACCATAAGCCACATGCGAACAAGGGAGTTAGAGCTTAGCGTAGGGACTAGCTCAAAGGTGGGACACCTCACGTTGGCTAAAAGATTCTTGCGATTAAAACCTCCAACTTTCACTGGAGGAGCTAAACCTAAAGAGGCGGAACATTGGACGAAAGCCATGCAAAAAGCCTTCAACTTAATTAATTGTCCGGAAGAGGAAAAAACAGCATTGGCTACTTATATGTTGACAGAGAACGCAGATAATTGGTGGCATTTGAAACTTAAGACGACATTCAAAGATGTGCCGATAAGGGAAATTACATGGGATGGATTTATGAAGGAATTCAATGCTCAGTATTTTCCAAGATATCTAAGAGATAGAAAAGAAAAAGAATTCATAGACCTAGTACAAGGAGATATGATGGGACACGAGTATGAGATGAAGTTCGTAGAACTTGGACACTATGCTCCATATATGATTAAGGATGAAGAAAGAAGAACAAGAAAATTCGTGAAAGGATTAAGAAGCATCATTAGAGAAAAAGTAACTCCATTTTGTTGTACATCCTTAGAGGCAGCAGTAAAGATTGCATCAGCAGTAGAGCTGGAGCAGCAGCAAACTTTTCAAGAAAAGAAAACAACAAGTCCATTTTCTAGTAAAAAGAAAAGACTCTTTGATGGTACAGAGGGATCAGTTGTGGAAACCCCTTCAACATCAAGTACACGTAAACAACAAAAACCATTACAGCCTTGTTTACGTTGCAGAAAACCACATGGCAGTGCAGTATGCTATTTAACCACTGGAAGGTGCTTTAACTGTGAACGACAAGGTCATATTTCCTGTAACTGTCCACAGCCTAGAAAGGAAACACAAGGTAGTAATGTTAAGCGCTAGAAAGTTTAGGGTTGAATGTCCAAAAATGATAAGAATGATATCACAGTGAAAGAGACTTCTGTAATAAAAAAGGGGATAATGTAGAGGTTCAGTAAATAAATCATAGCATTTATGTGCATGTGTTTTAATTGCATGTTTTACATGAAACCTGATGATACTATAAGAGGTCTGGTCCACAATGCTGGCCACACCATGCAGTCAAATTTTCTATAGTAGTCATGAGGGTGACGTGTCGACGTTTCTGGTAGTGATAAGATTTGTTGTTCTTGGTAAGTAGTTGCTGGCCATGACTACGAACTAAAACAACAATTGAAGTCCTACCTACCGATGGATTTCCAAAGACGAGTTTCTTACCAAATTCTGAGAAACAATAAGATCCCTTGTATGAACATGGAACGGCAGTATTGTACTATCAATGGAGCCACATGAGATTGAGAAGACAAAACGAAAGGAGCGATTCCTTGGAAGCTTTAAGATTGTAATTTTGAAGTGATCAACATGAAAATTCGAGGACAAAATTTCTATAAGAAGAAGAGAATATAAGACCCCACAAAAAAACTCAAGGGCATATTTATAAATCTCTAAAAGGTATAAACATAATTACTAAAAGTTTAAGATTTATACTGCCACTGACTATTTTTATAAGGTCTTAAATAAAAATTTTAAAGTTTCTAGAAGTACCCTTAAATAGCCAAAAATGACCATCATTAATTACTTGGTGAAGGAATCGGAGTATATAATTATTTAAAAGTAATAGGTCAGACAACAATTACTTAGCCCTTAAGTTACCCCCTATCACCTCATCGTGCCACCTCACCCCTTCCACTTTCTTCCACAGCCTTCTCCCTTCCTTTCCCTCCATTTATCACCTCTCTCCACCACTCCTTTTTCCTCCTTTCCACCTCACCCCTTCTACCACCTTCTCTTCTTCCTCCTCTTGCTACATGTCACCACCACTACCACATCTTCCTCTCTCTAGAACCGTCCCACCGCCCACCTCCTTCTGTTAAAGAAGGGCAAGGGGGGCAGGTTAGGGCAGCAAGAGAGAGAGAGAAAGAGATATAAAAGGAGGGCAAGGGGGGCAGGTTAGGGCAGCAAGAGAGAGAGAGAGAGAGAGTAGAAGAAGAGAAGAAGAACTAGTAGGGGCAGCCGACAAGGATCTAGGGCCACTTGGCAGTAGTCCGACGGAGACTTCGGCGATCAAGTTTCCCTCCTGAAGAGGTAGGGTGATCAACCTATTGTGTTTCCTTATTTTGGATTTTCTAGAAACTAGAGTAAATAAGAAATTGCATGTTTCTATGGAAAAATTATGTCGGATTAAAGACTTAATGAAAGATGACCACAGAAGAATCATATTAGCATAAAACAATATGTTTATATATGTCATGGCATGATTTACAAGCACAGTTTCCTATATGGTTTACTTTTTAAGTTTATAGCGATTCTCTGACATGCATGATTGATGACTAATATGTGACCCACGATGCATGATGAATTCTTTGTGAACCTAGTTAAGGGAATAAATTCTAAGATGGAGATTTTCCTTCAAAAAAGATGTTGTATGTTTAATTACGAATCACTATGAAGTTAATAAAGAAAGGAAGATGGACCAAGTCCATCTAAGCTCTAGAGAGTTATGAAGAAAGAAAAGACTTAGAAGCTATTTAAACCTATATAGTATAATGTACACATATATATAGGTATGTATCATGGATTATAAAAATCAAGAGGGCTTAATGATTATGATTAACACTACTAAGGATAATAACGATTATGGAATTCCAAAACTTTCAACAATGATGATAATAAAACAAGGCACGAAAGCCTTTACATGAAAGCCTTTATGATGATTAAAAAAAAAAAGAGAGACAAGACAAAGAAACCTTTATGATGATGAGAATGAGATAACATGATGTCATATATGATTTCATGTAATTAATGATCGATGATTTATTTTTTTATAAGAAAAGAAGTGACATCATTGCTAGTGGGACGACGTTACGCCTCCCGGAGATAAGGTGGCGTACGTAAAGCTCCCTAAAAGATATGCCTGAGGCATCGAGCATCCTAGGTTTGGGACCTCAGTGTATAAAGTTCCCTAATAAATATATTTGAGACATGGAGCATCCCACATTTGCTTAAACGCACTAGAGTCTAGGTTCGGGACCTAGGCGGGAAGAAGACGGAGATCCTACTTGAGTGTGCTCATAATTTGGGGCGTAGACGTTGTAGTAGGAGTGAGTGAGTACACTGCAGACCCAACTTAGCCCTTTTCAGCCTCTCCAATAGGTTTCCGGAGACCTATTGGGCTAGGTAGGTTGTGGGGATGGTAGGTGCATATAAGGATGACCTACTCACCATTATGACCTATTAGTTAATAGTTATCCTTATCACTTCTGGTCAAAAGATGAGTTGTATTACGAACTTACGACTTCTAAAAGATTATAATTTTACGACTGATCGGGTTAAAATTATAAGATAAAGGACCGATCAGGTAAAAGATAATGAATGAACGAACGACTCAAATCCTGAGACCTTATGTTGATGACTTGAAAAGTACTTTTATTTATTCTATATTAGTATAAATTACCATTGAGAAGAAAAAATATAAGAAAATGTGTAACTGTTATCATCCTGTTAAATGTTTTTCGCTTCGGATTCACGTTGCTTTTATGATGCATGCATTTTATATATGTGTAAGAAATAAACATGAAAATCTTATGTGTTTTAAGGTATTTGGTTGTGCATAATTTACATACAGGTCATATTACAATAAATATGAACATGTATGTGAGTCATGAGTGAACAGGGTGGTATATATGGAATGTCAGTAGGGATGTAAATGATCCCTACTGCGAAATCAATTTTTGGGTTCTCATAAAAGTTATAGAAATATGTTTTTCAGGAAAGGTATGAAAAGATGGATCTAGATTAACCCATGAAGATTTGACAGGTATGGCCAGTCTAATTTGTTGGGATATGAAGATCCGTTTCCTTATTTTGTTGTTGTATAACGGACATGGATTTCTCGTTATTCTTTTACATGTATATCTCTAATCATTTTATTTTTGAACTGTGCACCTACCAAAGATCTGTAAACGGGACCATTACAATTCCAATTCTTACAAACATGTCATCGTCACCATCATCATTGAAGTATTTTCCCCTTTATTTGGAGTTGGCTGCATGAATCCTTTCTCACCACTTTGTTCTACCAAGCAGCATGTTCGTAGTTAAACATAGAAGAACCATGCCCTTTCTCACTACACTAAACCACCTCCTTTGGGCTGACCACATTCCACTTGAACTTAATCGTGCCTTCTGACCGACGCCAAACATGGACAACATTTCACAAGCCTAAATCATCGAGTATATTTTACCACAATTTAATGACAATTGGAGCTAATCCAAAGCATAATGTACATGTTCATTACAAATCCTATCTTTCTTTGTGTTTCCACACATCTCTCACTGCACCCTCATCTCTGATAGGAGGGTGTGCATTAGGCTGCTAGCCGGAACTTGATAGAATTCATTAAGTTTCAGTTCTGGACTGCTAATGAATATTTAAGAATTTTTATAAGTATCCAAAATCAGGGAATCATAGCGATGATAAAAGATATCAGCCACATTGGCTGATAGGCTTTGAAGAAAGTACTATTCTTTTGAGATTCAACTAAGAATAAAAAATAAGCACACATCAGCCATCTGTATGTTGAAAATATATAAGATTCTGGCATATAAAAGCTTGAAATATTTAGAGAGCAATGTAGCCTGAAGTGTAAATAATCAAGAGAGGGAAAGTTGTTTATAGTGTTTTGCTGTACCTTGATTAAACTTGCGAGCAAACCAACCATCCAAAGCGTCGAATACAAAGCTGAAATTGACAATAAATTATATAGGCATACAAGAGAAACAAACAGAATTCAAGGTTTAAAAACTTGGAAGCTACAAATTAACCTGAGGAAATAGAGGACAGAAAAGATCTTTTTATTTGAAAAGCAAAGAGCGAATGCCACACAGTTCATAAGCACTCTTATATATCCTGCACCAGACAAGCAGATTTAAGATGAAACAAAAAGAGTATAAATAAAAGGGAATGAAAAGTCCTATGACCTTACTTGCAAGGTGAGCGATTTTAAAAAAACAAAACCATCCATACAAAGCCCAGAGTTAGACAAAAAGGATTAATCTGATTGAGTATATGACACCAAGTGCAACTGTACCACAGCTTGTGCGAAGATGGAAGAATATAACATGCAGATGAAAAAAAAAAATCAGTTACAGCAGAATGTCAAAACATGCACCAGTGCTGACCTATGATGAAGCAGTTTTACTGGAGCATGAAAGTCAAGAAATGTACTTGCTAAAACTATTGCAAAACTTAAAGTTCACTGGAGAATGACGTCTGATTAGCAAGATGAAACAGTGTATCACATATTGCATATGAAATTCAAGTGATCACTGATCAGAGCATGGAAACAGCTGAATCTCAATGTCTGAGGCTGTAAACAAATCAGTAGAAGATAGCTAAAAATATATCCATGGAATGCAGACCTGAACTTAATTAACAGATGCCATGAAGTGTAGATTTGTATCATCTGTATGAAGGTTTGGCAACTCGTTGATCTGGGATCAGGATCTGGCAGATACGAGTCAGATCCGATCAAACTCGGTCCGAGCCAGTTTCAGGCCTTTTTTTTTTTTTTGAGATCCTTTATTTTTATGAATAATTATAATATAATTGTATTTTTATGCCATTTTTATGTCATTAATTCACACAAGTCAGGCCGATTCAGGCCTATTTCTGATTTTTGCCAGATTCTTTAATTTTATGAATAATGACTTTAAGCTATCTACCCTATTAATCAACTAAAAATGTAAATTACCTATTAAACTGGAGAAAAAGCCAATTATTTAACAATTGGAGAAAAACTCCAATTACGTATCAAATTAGAAAAAAAATAGTCTACTTAATAAGATACAAGTCATGTCAAGTCATCTGAAGATTCTGAACATACCAAAACATCTCAAAGAGTAAATGAAGCAACTTTGCCTACAAACAAAAGTAGCAGGCAACTACAGAGTAAAATCATAGGTACCAACTTAAGGGCTTTCACATTCCCATCCAACAAAATGCCCTGACAATGATGTATTGCATAACAATGAAGTGTGTGAAACTTATTCTTGGTATATTGGTACATCCACCTAATCAATAAACAATCATGAAAGAAAGCCACCTTCCTTCCACATCAACTGTGCCAATATTTTGGGAATGGGGAAGAGAGAAAGGAGAGGCCTTCACTTAGTGGCTTGGGATAGAGTCTATACCAGTAAGAATCAAGGAGGAGTTGATTTGGTCAAATTGACTGTTTTCAGTAAGGCCATGTTGGCAAAATGGCTGTGGAGGATGGAGAGGACACTGATCTGACATGGATCAAGACTATCAAGGAAAAATATTACCCTAATTCATCTAGATGGAGTCTTGAACCTGGCAGGACATCTACTATGTCATCAATTTGGAGGAATATTGCCAACCAAGAGGAAGCTACTGCGCCAGCTGTCAGACTTTGCGTAGGGAATGGAGAATTGATCAGATTCTGGGAGGACCAATGGTGCTCAGATTTCAGTACTCTAATACAGATTACAGAGGACAAACAGAAGACCATAGCTCAGATATATTCTCGTGAGCAGATGGTTCATTGGAATTTGAAACTCCAAAAGGATCCTACAGAAACAGAGTTGGAAGAATTGCTGACTGTATTAAGACTAATCAATGAGGTTAACTTGAGCAGGAATCAGGAGGATAGTAGAAGATTGGTCTGGAACAGTAAAGACGCTCTAAGTGTCAATACTTTCACAAAGATGATAAATGATGGAGAAATGAGAGTGTGGTGGGAAGGTATAGTCTGGTCTAAAGTACTACCCAACAAGATAAAGATACTTCTCTGGTAACTGGCTTTGGGAAGGCTTCCAACCAGTGATAGACTTAAAGATATCATTCACACATCTTACATGTGTATGGACTTCTTTGTGCAAGCTCTTCCGTGTCCAATGAAGAGAACCTCAGAAAGAGCTTAATCTTACGCAGTGGAGGGTTGATAATAACTGTCCAAAGAGTTCAGAAAAAGAAATCTGGTTCTTGTTTCTACCAGCCATACTGTAGACAGTATGGATTGAGAGAAAAATAGAAGGTTCAATGAAGATTTCAATAGTGTATTTGATGTTTGAGAAGAGTTACTAATTGGGTGATTGATTGGGGAAAATCGGCAGGAATCACTTTGAATTTGGATGACAAAGTCTTCTCTCATTTTCAAGGCCTGACAGTGGAGAAGTCTGATAATTGAGAATTTGCTCCCTTGGTTGTTCATGTTGATCATGATCCTTTCTATTTTACTCTCTGGATAATATAGATCCTTCTGTTTTGCTTTGATTGCATGTTGTGAAGGCTTTTGGCCTCATTGCATTGTTCTTTTTCACCTGGCTTTGGCCTACTGCGTGGTTCTTTTCCTAGTAACGAATTATGACTTTTGTCACCTGTCCAAAAAAAAAAAAGAATATAGAAAAGTAAAATCACAAATCCTATTCTAGTATCGCTTACTCCATGACATTCTTCTCTCTCTGACAAGTGGCCTATTGCCAAGTTTCATAGAGCTATAGTGATGCAAGATGAACGCTGAAATTATGATTAATTTATTCACATCATGAGTATGTTTTCTTTTCTTTCTTTTTTTTCTTTCTTTTTTTTCTTTTGGGGGGGGGGACATTTTTTTTATGTCCCTTTAATCTTTTTGTTTCCGTAGACTGTGAGGATCTAGGATGAACCCTAAGGGAGTCTAAGACTTGGGATCATACGAGGATCCGAGAATTCGACCTATTCCCCACTGACCTCGGTCAGTGTTAATTATGTCGATTAGGGGTGTGCACGGTTTGGTTCGGTTTTGAAGGAAATTTCTCCAAACCAAACCGAACCAAACTGTCACTTGAAACCGAACCGAACCAAACCAAACTGTCACTTGAAACTGAACCGAAATATTTTGGTTCGGTTCAAACCAAAATTCTTCATTTTATTTATATTAAATGTATATATATATGTATTTAATATAAAATTAAATTTTAAAAATATATATGTATACATAAATATGTATTTGATACTAAAATATTAAAATATTTATATATAATGTTAATATAAAATATATATTTATTTAAAAATCAATTTATTTGCTTTTTCGGTTCGGTTCAGTTTCACATTGTAAAACTGAACCGAACCGAACATGACCCAAACAGAACCGAACCGAACCAAATCACTTGGTTTCGTTCAGTTTTTCAGTTTGAACAGAATTATGCACAGCCCTAATGTCGATCAACTGATCAACAACCCTTGATTAACCGTCCAGTGATGCCCTTTAACACAAATTAAGCACTAAGCCATGCAGTTCAAGCATAGGAAACACTATTTAGATCAAGCCCAAAGCTTCGTCCTAGCTTAGGATGGGTTTAAGGTGACCTGGTGTGGTTTAAAGGACTTTTAAAGGGGTTTTAGATTGATTCCGAGTGTTCTAAACCCAAAAAGGGTATTTTTGTAATTATGCCAAGCTGAGGGGTACAAGGGCATTATAGTCGTTTTAGTGTTTCCTATGTGTTTCAATGGATAGGAAAGGTTTTAGAACCATGGGATGTGTTTTTGGGCTGTTTTAAACATGTTGGAGCTGCAGGGGTATTTTAGTCATTTTAAAAAGTTTCAGGTTTTGCATTTAGCATGTTTTAAGTGATTTAATATTTTTTTATGATTTTTTTAAAAATTTTAATGATTTTTGGTGCATTAGGTGTATTTTGATAATTTTCCTCACTTTTTAGAGCTTTAAGGGCATTGAGAGTATGTTGGGTGATTTTTATATTTTTTAAGATTTTTCTGAGATTTTTATTGATTTTTTATCATGAGGAGGGTATTTTGGTCATTTTTAAGGTTCTAGGCGGTGGTATTAAGGTCAATTTTAAAGTTCTTGGGGTATTTAAGGCATGTTGGGTGGTTTTTCACCTTTTCTGAGATTTTCTGTGATTTTTACGGATTTTTGTCATTAGAGAGGTATTTTGGTCATTTTGGGTAATTCCATGGTTGCATGGGTTATTAGAGGCTATAAGGGCATTGGGTCCCTTTGGAGCCATCAGAGGTGTGTTATTTAAGTTACCGAGAATGTGCTTCATGTTTCATTAGTTAGTTGTTTGTTCAAGGTTAGGGGTGTTTTAGAACTTAGGTTCATTTAAATAGGGGAGCCAAGGGCATTTTGGTCATTGGGACAGCATTAGGATTAACTCTAAAGCCATGGGTCAACTTATTGGGCTTTAATAAGTTACACCCGCATACATCAAGCATGATGGACTTATTCCAAAATCATCTGAGTTCACTAAACGATAGCCTTAATGGATATTTGTTAAAAGGGTAGAAAAAAGGTCATAGATCTATTAGACATCCATTAAGTATCATTTAGGACTTCATTACGGATGAGAGTCTTGATCATTTAATCATGTGCATGGTTAATTATCATGTCAAAATATAGGCCATGCATGCTTTAATAATCATTTAGCATGACTCATGATAAAAACATCTATGCTCATGTCATTTTTTATTCGAGTATAACAAGTCCTTCACAAGATAATTTTATTGAAGTTCTTGCAGAAATTTTGGCAGCATTTTCTCTCTTCAAAGAACCTTAAAACAAGCACAAAGAGAGCCTCCGAACAGCAACTCCACCAAAATCTGCAGCAGAGCCTCCTTGCCTCCTTCCCTTTAGTGCTTCGTGCACTTGTTGTGTGTCCTCTTGAGCTTCCAATGGGACAATTTATAGAGTGGCAGCCCCCCTAATGGGGGGGGGGGGGTTTTCAAGGAACCGGTGGGAATCCCCACTGTTAACTCCCCCTCCAATCGGAAAGGAGAGGAAGAGAAAGATGTGAGAGTGAGAAAGAGGGGGGGGCCGATGGGCACCCCCACCGGTTGTAGGAATTGGTGGAGGGGTGCCACCGGTTGGACACCCCACTAAGCCTCTCCCCTCCTTTTCTCTTAATTAATGGAGAAAGAACCCCCTCTTCCCTCTTTAATTTAATAAGGAAAAAGTGCCCCCCCCCAAGAGAATCCATTTACTTGGGAGTCCCAATAGGATATTAAATACACCATCTTCAAGGCCATTGATGGCCATAAAACCCTCCTTTTTCTTTTTTTTTCTTTGCTTCTTTTTGGGAGGAGAAAGCCCCCCCCCCCATCGGTTGAGCTTTTAATGCTCACCGGTGTGTGTGTGTGTGTGTGTGTGTGTGTGGGGGGGGGGGGGGGGGGGGGGGGGGGGGGCGATGTACCGATGGGGGTACCCACCAGTACCCTCTCTCTTCATTCTTTTCTCCCCCCTCTCCTCTCTCATTTAATGTTCCTCCTCTTTCTTTATTGCCCCATTAAAGGCCACTAGTGACTTCTTTTTTCTTTCTTTCTTTTTTTCTTCCCTCTCTCGCTTTATTGCCCCATTAAAAGCCACTAATGAGGGAGGTAAACTTCTTCTCTCCCCCCTCCTCTTTCTTCTATTTTTGCTTTTGTACCCCCATAAAGAGTATGTTGGATCATAGAGACAATCTATTTATCATGCAAAAACCACATCGAAATTACTGTCAAATTTTAGCTTAATTGAGCAAAGCAAGTTATAACCCCACAACACCCGTGCTAACAATGGGCAGTATTTCCCCTTTCCGATGTGTCAACTACATGGCAATGAAGACTCTAAGTCCAACCAAGAGACCTTCAAGTGGCAAGGAAGCGAAATTGTGTTTACTGTAAAAACTGAAAACTTTTAATGCAATGAACAATGGATGAGATTTCTTAGGGCAGCAATGTAAGCCACAATCTCTTTTTAAAAGCCAAAGCATGCAAAAAAAAAAGGGGGTTGTGAGTCTCACAACAGAGGGCCCAACTAATTAATTGAAAAACCAGGTTTAAGGTAATGACTTCTGCTCAATAGCAGTAGTCTTCTTGCTCCAGGTAGAAGCACAGAAAAGGAAAGCTAGCACCTCGGGAGGAAGACAGAAAGCAGCAAGCAGCACATCCAAAATGGAGTAATACTGTCAGCCGCTGGCATGCTGACTGTTGAAGCATTCCCCTTCTCTTTGTTTCTTTTTCTGTTCACTGTTGTGTGACATTTATGAGTGACTTAAAGTTGTCTTTTGCTCCTCACAATTGTCGACCATATGAATTGGGCAGAACAATAATATAGGAGGTTGGCCTCTTGCCGCTGCACCCAAGAAAGGAGGAAAGCCTCATGTAGATGACCTCTTGCTGGATTCTGAAGGGAGAAAACACTTGCAGTTGCATGTTAGATCTAAGAACCTACTAAATTAGACAGGGATTCGTATGTAATTAGAAAGAAAATCAGGGTCTAAAATACAAATTTTTCCTAAGGCTATTGGGCATATTTAATAGGTTCTTATTGGGCTTAAACTAAGAATTTTAATAGGTTCCAATGGGTCCTTAATGAGCTTTTAGTGGGCTCTTATTGGGCTGCTAATACGCCAAGAATCAAAGAGTTAATGAGCTGAAATTTTAGACTGTTAATGGGCTGCAGTTTTGGGCTATTATTGGACCCAAAATGGGCTGAAAACACTAGGCCCTTATTGGGCTATGTGTTGGGCCTTTAATGGGCCATAATAGACCTATATTGGGCCTTGGTAATGGACCTTCTAGAAGGTCCACAGTCCTAAACCGCTATAGCCCCTCCACCTCCTCAATCCACCTCCTCTTCCCATCTAGAAGCTTCCCACCTCCTCTCCCCTTCTATATAAAAGGGGTTGGTGGGTGTTGGCTGGTCTTATCCAGTAATAGAGAAAGAGAAAGGGGCAGGGAGAGGAGGAGAGCGGGGGCAGAGAAAGAGAGGAACTGTGAGGGAGAGAGAAAGGAAGCTAGAGAGAGGGGTCTATTAGAGAGAGAAAGAGAGAGAAAACTATGAGAGGAGGAGGAAAAGAGTGTGATAGAGAGGGAGTTTGATGGTGAGGTAGAAGAAGAAAGTGAAGAGGGGAAGGAGTAGAATAAAAAGAGAGAAAGCGAGATTGTGAGAGAGCTAGAGAGAGGGATGGTTAGAGAGAGAAATAAGGATGGACAGTGAGAATGAAAATAGTGAGCTAAAGTGAGAATTTGAGAGAGAAGAAAAAGAAGAAATTGAAAGTTAGAGTGAGAAGGTTGAGAAAAGTAGAAGAGTTCTTGAAGAACTCTTGGACAAAAGAAGATACAAGCAGAAAAAGAAGGCTGCAGCAGAGGATTCTTCATCAACTCCGGAGCTGCAACGGCGTTTCTAATCCACAAATGGGCGGAAGAGCTTCTATCTATGCGGGTCTTCGTTCCCATGGATGGCAGTACCGGCCGATACCGGACGTACCGGCCAGTACGTACCGGTATCGGCCGGCACCGGTACCGGGCCGGTATCAGCCGGTACCGGACTGGTTTTGGGCCGGTACCGACCGGTACCGGGCCGATACCGGCCGGTACCGGACTGGTACGTACCGGTACCGGTACCCACCGATACCGGTACCGGTACCGGTACTGCCATCCTTGTTCGTTCCTAAGAGGTAGGGTGATACATCTACCTGTTATTCCCTTTGTTTTAGGTTTTCTAGTGGGATTAAAGGGGGTGTAAATGCATGAAAACAGGAGATACTATGTCTATTTATTTTCAGAATTTAGGTACTTGTTAAGGGTTTAAGAATCATGAAAAGAATATCTTGTGCGCATCGTACCACAGCATATGTGTATGCACATTTCAGCAAAGTTTCTCATGAATTTCTACGATGTTTTGTTAGTAAAATATGCTAGGGGTTTGCTACGAAGAATAAGAACATGATTCTTGATATGTTCCATATTCTTTCAGCACAATTACTGATCATTCATAGGTTGTTTATTAGAAAACATGTTAGAGTTTGACTATAGATACTTAATGAAGAGAACATGAGAGATTTACATAAAAGTATGCTATTTAGAAAGTATATTATTCTTATTTTATCATGAAATATGAAAAAAATCACAACAATAATGACCCCAAGAAGGGGGCAAAAGAACATGACTAAGAACACTAGGAAGCACACTCTAGTTCACTCCCTACGAAGAATAGAACCATAAAAGAACTCATGAGATGAATTTAAGACAAGGAAGCCTTCATGATGAAAATAGAATAAGACATAAAAGCCTTACAGAATGACGATGAACTTTTAGTATGACTAGTGTTTTCTTACGATTTGTCTTTCTTGTTATAAGAAAAAGAAGTGACATCATTGCTAGCAGGACGACGGCACATCCCCTGGGAATAAGGAGACGTATGGAAAGCTCCCTAACGATGTGTGGCGCTGAGGCACGGAGCATTCCTTCTTTAGTTATGGTTCCAGAGTGCAGGTTCAGGACCTCAGTGGGCAGAAGATGAAGTTTCTACTTGAATGCACTCATAGGCTGGGTATGGACTATGGACGCTACAGTAGGAGTAAGAGAGTACATTGCAGACTCAGCTTAGCCCTTTCCAACCTCCCCTGTAGGTTTCTATATACTTACTGGCCTAGATAGGCTGTAGGATAGTAGGTGCATCAAGGGATGGCCTACTCATACCATTGCGACTGTTAGTTAATGATTATCTCCGTCACTATGAGTGGAAGGGTGAGTCATCGTCGGTGTGGAGTCCAAGTATGAGTTATTGACTAGTAAAAAAAGAAAGAAAGGACTAACTCTTGAAACCCGATGATGATAGTCTGTAAACAGTAGTTTCTATATCTTAAACATTCATTATGACTACAACTAAAATATAGTTTACCACTAATAAGAGATAAAGGAAAAGGAAAGGAAAAGCATGAAATCTGATAAATGTTAGATTATAGTATCAAGTTATCATTATTGTTCGTGTCTCATCCGCTACTTGTTTTAATTAGAAATTATATGCATATCATGTTGCATTTCAGGAAGGTAAGTAAAATCATGCGTATGGAAGAATGAGAGAATAGGGTGGTGTGTGCGGGATAACAGTAGGGATGTAAAAGATTCCTACTGAGATCTCGATTAACGAGTTCTCATAAAAGATGAAATGATATTTTTTAGGAATAAGAGACAATAAAGAATGTGGCCAATGTGTACTTGAAAAAAAATTCAAGTATGGCCAGTTTGTTTTAAATTCTTGGGATATGTGTTTCAATTGTTGCAAATTTATGTTATATAATGGACATGACATCCTTCTTGCACTTTTACTTTTATACTGCTTGTTATTTTACATCCACTAACTCTAAAAAATGACATAAATGCCCCTAAATAGAAACTCATCAAACATCTCAACCATTCACTAAGGCCCCTTCAGATGGCCGTACTCAATATCATACTCCAGCCATGGATTTGATCTCCATCAATACAGTTGTCCTGATTGGCTTCCTATAGTTAACAATCACCGATCCTTTTAGGCCACTGGCAAGCACAAGAAACACAAATAATAAACACATGATGGCTGGATAAGACTTCCTCAACCATAAACATTCACCTCTCCTAAACAGAAGCACCCCCATCCACATCCAAAATTTTCTTATTAGCTGTTCTATCAAAGGATTCTAATCAGATATCCTGAGAACATATATGTGCATACACCACCTGCGGATTTGATCTCCATCGATATAGCTGTCCTGAATGTTTCCAAATAACAGCCTCTCAACAACTACCGTTTTTTTCTTTTGTGGGCCACCAACAAGAACAAAAGAGACAACAATAAACACATGAAGGCTGGATAAGAGTTTCTTCAATGATAAGCACCCCATACTCGAAAGTTCTCGTTAAAAAAACTGTTCTATCAATGAATAATCAGAAGTCCCGGGATCATCAAAAAAACGTCCCTACATCAGAATGGGAATGGTTTCTCCAATACACAATGTGCTATTTTGTTATTTTGCCATATCACAAGTCTCTTCCTAATCTAAGTTTACTCCTGATAAAATCACTTTTACTGAAGTCTATTCTCAGGCTACAAGCAATTTTGAAACAATTAATTGAATAATGGCTCCGAGAATCGTCTTCATTGCCTTCACGACAAGATTTGAGATCATGATCAGCTGTAAATTGTCAATAAGAAAATTTTATTTTTGCAAGACAAAACTGTCAAATTGGGCCGGCTCATGATGATATCAATTTCAGTCTAGCATTAGAAAATGTCAAGACACTTTTCTCCCCCTTTTATAAGAGAGAGGATGAAGATCCGTTATCAACTAAAAAAAAACTAAATACAAAAAAGAGGTCTGAGGGATTCACAAGGAAAGAAACAGAAAATCAAGAAGTAATAAGCTCAAAAAACTCAACAATTAAAGAGGATCCACTGGATACCCAACAAAGATACAAAACTTCTCAGGATGCCCAAAAAGAAAACCCAGACTCTGTTCAGCATAAGAAGCATCAACTCTACCCAGTTCAACAAGGAATTCATCAACCGCTGCACAGGATATGCATGTACATGGTTTTGGAGTAAAAGGCGGATAACTCTGACTAAACCTCAGGCTACACCAATTGCTTCAGGGGTCATTGGTAACATGATAATCCTTTTTGCCTGACCTCCTTGTATCAGTTTAAGAAGAAAAAGAAAACCAAAAATCTTGAATTGGACCAAAAGTATGGTCATTAACAGCAACCTTTATCTCCATGTACCTTCTCACCTAAATGACATGATCATTAATTCAACATCATCCTAATCCTCCATGTTATAAAAGATGACTTTTATGCCACCAGACGATTAACAATAGTGACTGGTTAGCATTCCAATCCTTCACAACATTGAAGCATGAGGGAAACAGGCTGCAGCTTCTGTTCTTGGAATCCATTTGGTTCAGATATATGTGTATGGACCAGCATCCTCCCCGGGGCACAAGAAAAAGGAAAAGAAAAAGAAAATTTGCAGTCACCTTAAAATGCTTTCAGCTGATCGTAGAATCTCTCCACATTGGTGACACAAACATATGGACCTTGGATAGCCCATAGGCCAGGAACAAGAGCAAACGTCTTGCAATTCCAACAGTAGAGACTTTCCAGTGTCCACAGTCCATTCACACCAAAAATAAGAAGCCAAAGCCATTCCTAAGAAAATTATAAGCTCATTTTCTTGGATCAGAAACCAGAAATCCATGTATTATGTTACTCGACTTAAGTAAATGCAGTCCTCCGACCCCTTATCAATTTTCATAGTGATCTCTTCCACAAAGTGAAATGCAGATATGAAGTTGAGTCTACCCTTATCCCTGACATTCTCTCTTTCCATACCATTTCTCTAGTGGATAATCCTAAATTACTCTACAGGGAACCTTTTGCTTTAACTGGTGCGACATTGCCACACCTCTAAGCTGTTGCCCGTGGGCTATGACAAAGATTCAAGAGAGATCATCTTTTGTCTAGATAGAATTTTATAGCATATTTCTAGTGTTATCAGGATTCAACCAAAATGGCCCAAAAAATGCCCAAGTACTAAAACTAAATGACCGAGATGTTCCTGAAGCCCTAAGAACTATCCTAATGGCTAAAATACCCCGGAAGCCCTAAGAACCACTCAAATTATAAAAGAAAGCCCTCCTGACCTGGAAAAAAACCCAAAAAATACTAAAATTATTCCAAGAACCTAAAATGCCCTTAGATCTTTAAAGATGGCCAAAATTACCAAAATGCACTTAAATCTATAAAGATCACTTAAAATCATAGGGAAATCCTCAAAACCAGAAAGTCACTTAAAACATCTAAAGTGTCCTTAAAATCAAAAACAAAAAATCATAAAACTACTAAAATACCCCTGGAGCCTAAAGACACTTAAAATGCTTTGAGAATGTTTCCCAAAGCCTCAAAACCACATTCCAATTGACCCAAAGACCTTGCAAAGTTGCAATCCTTAGAAATAACCAAAATTCCCCCACATCCCCAAAACTCTGCAAAATTACCAAAATATAATTTTAGCCTAAAACATTTAACACCATCTAAAACACCTTAAAACATTCCAAAAACCCCTGTTAAAACATATATGGACCATGATAAAGCTTTTGGGCATGCGATAAAGCCTTTGTAGCTAGACTTGTGTATTATGTGGTTTCTTTCAATCAAGGCATTATTCCATGCAGTTAATCAAGGTTTCTTGTCCATCAAGACAACATCATTAACACCAATTGAGGCTAGTGGGGACAGTCCAATCTTTTGAAACCCTAGTTGCCAATCCAATGGATGAAACACAACAAACTTTCAAAATCAGCCAAAAGCATTTCCAGAAAATCTTTTTTTATAACTTACATTTTCAAAACTTTCCAACACTTACCCTTCCAACTTAATGAGCCTCGCCCACTTCTGCTATTGAAAAGCTCTGTAGTCAAGGGAACCCCAAATAGGTGATATAGAACTCTCCTACTGTGCATCCAATAATGACTGTCACCTTCTGGATATCCATGGGCTCCATGTTCAGCCCCACCAATTGGCTTTTCTCAAACTCACCTTCAAACCACTCAATTCCTCCAAGAGTTCCAACATAAGTCTAATCACATACACCTGCACCCTAGCATTTGCGAAAAGCATACTGGTGCCCTCTGTATATTGTAGATGAGTAACGTGCAAACCCTGGATATTAAGTCTGAAAATCACCGATCAGACCATGAATCTCTGCCCTAGACCACATCATACTTAGTAGATGGACCACCAAAACAAAGAGAAGCAGAGACATAGAGTCACCATGCTAGAGACCTCTACCATTACGGAATGAGTAGACCACTCCTCCCTAATCAAAAAAGCAAGCCCCGCCAAGGAAATATGTGACCTTATGCAACAATCCACCCTGCAAATTCCATGAGTAGTCAAATGGAATAAGAAATCCCACCCTACCCGATCAAAGTCCAGCTTTATCAGTGTCCTCATTTTTGTTGGCACTTCATGGCATAAAAATGTTCATGGGCTATCAAAAGGTTTTGCTGAATTTGTCACCCTTTAGTGAAGGCACTTTGGTTGCAGCAGCTCAACTTATCATTAACCCTCTCCAGCGTCGTTGCCAACATTCTAGTGATTATCTTGTACACCCATCCAATAGGTTGATTGGTCTATAATTGTAAGACCCCACAAAAAACTTCAAGGACATATCTATAAATCTCTAAAAAGTATAAACACAATTAGTAAAAGGTTAACGTTTATAATGTCATAGACTATTTTTATAGGGTCTTAAATGAAATTATATAAGAATCAAAAGGTATCTTTAAAAAGTTGAAAAAGACCCATCATCGATTACTTAGTAAAGAAATGAGGACATATATACAATTAATAAAAAACAAGGGGGCTAAACTTAAAATTTTTTCTATTTAACCTAATAGGGCTAAACCAAAGAACTTAATGGGCCGTTAATGGGCCCCATTTAATGGGCCTAATGGACCCTAAATTATAGGATTAATGGGCCATATTTAAGGACCTAAATGGGCCAAAAGTAAAGGCCCCGACAAGGGGCCTGTTAACAGGACCCAATGAGCCGCCGGTTTATTGGGCCAGCAGCGGCCCAACTGGGGCCACCGCCCCCAATAAAAGGGGGGGGGGGGGGGGGGGGGGGGGGGCATACCCCCCACTTGCCACCGCCCTTCCCCTCTATATAAGGGGGGTAGGGGGCAGCATGTCACGACCGAAAATCAGACTTAGGCTTTTCGCTAAGCCTTTGACTACTCGGGGGTGCCGAGAGGGGCGGCATGGTTGGTGAAGTCTTCGAATTACAGTGAGATGATAGAGCCAAACTATGTCCGGCAGGTGGTAAAGTTGCGGCCTCGTCCGTCCGGACCCCCTTAGCTACACTTTGGTTGTGTGGCCACTGCGTATAGGTGTGACCTAGCGCGCCGGTGAGTTCCTTCGTGGAAGGAGCCGGGCTTAACATCGGCGGAGGGCCGTGCTAAGTGCGAGGGGATTACTTGGAGGAGGTTGTCCCCTAGGGGCGCTTTGCCGTAGGCTATGCCGCGCAGGCAAGCCGAGGCAAGTCCCGCAGGTGGCCGTCTCCTCCCCTGGTATGTGCAGGGCTATGCGCATGCCTTGTATGCTTCCATGAAGGCAAGAAGTTGGTGCTGCTTGTCCGTGCGCATCTCCCGCAAGGCGGCGGTGGCCTAGAACACCGAGTGGCCCGTGAAGCAAGCAATGCATCGAGGGCGATCCGTTCGTGCGCTGCTAAGTCCCATGAGGCGGCGGAGGTCTTGAACTCCGGAACAACCGTGGAGCGGGACCCGTGCAAAGGCGAAGGACCCGGTATATGCAAGTTCGTACGTGAAGGGCGGCGGTGGCATGGTGCACCAACGCAATCCTGCTGAGACGGCAATGTTGCAGGCTACGTGTTGGCCAAGTGAGGGCCTTTAAGTGTAACTAGCTAGGCGGGTCCCAGGCTATGCCGTTCACCCTCCTGCAAGGTCAATGGGCTGAGGGCCGGCTAACCTCTGATAGACCTAAGCGAGGGAACCTCGGCAAAGGCGCGATGCGCATAGCCAACAGGCTCCGAGCGAAGGTGCATTGCGATTGCGAGGGTTGCCTAGGCGAAGGCGTGTGGCGCAGAGCCGACAGGCCCCGAGTGCTAGTCCGCATGGCCTGAGCGGGGTGCCTAGGTGAGGCGCTATGCGCGCAGCCGTCAGGCCCACGCGAAGGCCCGTCCACCCGACCGAGCGAGGGTGCCTAGATGAGGCGCAGTGCGCGGAGTCGGCAGGCCCCGAGCGAGGTCCGCTCGACCAACGCGCGAGCGCCTAGGCAAAGTGTATGGGCGCGGAGCCGATGGCAAGTGCGGAGGTCGTAGTCGCGCGGCCAGGGCGCCGAAGGCAATGTGTATGGGCGCAGATGCCGGCCGAGCCCTAGCGACGACCATCCCGCGTATGCGCAACCTGCGCGGGTGCCCGGGGTTTGGCGTGGCGAACCTCCCGGAAAGATTTGTGCGAAGCCTTCGAGCTGAGCGCTTGGGCGCTTCCGAAACTCTAATATTGAGTGAAAAATTTGAAGGCTGGTCTCGGTGTGTGCTTCCGCCACCGGGGCGCCGTACGGCATCGCCGGTAACTTGGGTTTTCCAAAGTTATACCGTGATATTTGGTATCATAGCACTCTCACCTGGTGTTCGTGCAGTGTAGAGTGGGGTGTGCTGGTCGGTTGGTGATGGTTGAACCAGTTATGCCCGTGTTGAAGACCGACTTAGACTTGGCGAAGTCTTTGTTTGGCATGTAAAGCATGGCCAGATCAACAATCAGAGGGACTTGTTCACCGAAGCTTGCAAGACAAGAAGGCACTCAAGGGAGGCAAATATGGCCGGTTGGCATGGCGTCTGACCACCTCGACCTTGGCGATGGATAGGTAACCTCCCAAGGTGTGTCGAGGGGCAGCTTGTGTGTTCAAAGATGCTGAACTTGGGGTGCAAAATTGTTCAAGTTAGCCAAAAGTGCAGCTCCCTTCATGTTCCAGTTGGCGCATGCGGTGTGCTTGGTTAAGTCCATATGAGCAAGTATTGTTGCAATGCTCAAAACCTGAAGGCATTTGTAGGCTGAAACCTGGGAGAAGCTGAACCTGAGGACCACCGGTTGCTGCGCGGCGTCCCTTCCCCATAGCCGCATGGGTTGGCAGAAGATATAAGTTTGAAGTTGGTCGGTAGTGGAACCAGTGGGTTGGCCTCGTGCATAGGTCAGTGTGATTAGTAAGCCGCAATGTCGGCATGCTAGTGAAGCTCGCAGCGTGTCCAGAGGCCAAAGGGCAAAAGACCGCTGAGTGAAACAGTGCCAGAATGTGTGCTCACCTCATCTTACTTTGGCCGTGTTAGCTGAAAGTTTGGGCACTAGAGCCGGTGGCAGTGACCCTAGTTGTCTTGTGGGAAGACTGAAGCTGGCCGAGTTCACCAAGTGTTGTGGCACTCAAATAGCTGCGAGTGAAGCACAATAGCCAAAGAGGGGACCCCAAGCAAATTGAGTTGTGCCTGTTGCATGGGCAAGGCACTCATCACCAAATTCGGCAGATTCGGAAAGGGCTAATGTTCGCGAGGGAGACTTATGCCTGCCGAGTAAGTCTTGGATCTCCAAAGCATGTTGCCCAGGATCCTCCCCCGTATTAAAGCTGCAAGTGCAAGAGGCAAAGTCAGCAGGAATGGTCTCAACCAGTCGAGTTCCACGGCTGTGCTATGTTGTCTGTCGTGTTCGCAACCTACCACAAGTCGTGCAGTGGTGCAGTAAGTAACTCCCTTCTCCGTGCTAACACGTTTGTCTTGCTGTTCGCAGCCCCGTTGGCAACGCGGCGGAATGAAGAAGGATCGGTGAAAACATCTTGTGCAGCAAGTGCCAGGGTTTGGAGCACGGGGTACAAGCTGAAAGTCCGCCACATTCCAGCCATTTGCTCAGCCAAACAGAGGAGCAATTCTAAGGCAGGCAAAGCATGTAGAAGATCCGCCGGGGCACGTGATGCGCGGCATGGTGCCCGTCTGTTGGGATTGCCGGAGCGCCATACTCGGAGGAGTTGGCGGTGCTTGTCCAGGAGCATTATAAGGAGGTGGAAGTGCGGAGGTGTTAATGAAGCCGGCGGGTGGAAGCTTTGTGACCGCGCGAGAGATCTCAAGCCCGGCCGCGACCGGGTAGACTTCGGCAGAGCTGGGCCGTAAAGTCTTGAAGCCAAAGCATGAGCTTGTTCTTGTGTTATGCAGCGAAGCCCAAACCATTCTCTATGCAAAAGTTGCGATGGAGGAGTGTCGGGTAGGCAGCCTTGAAGGAGTTCAGGGTCGGCGTGTTGGCGCGAAGCTTGCAGTGGGTAGATAGGTCCTGGCAGAGGCAAAATGACTGAAGACGAAGCGTAGCTGGAACTAGACTGGGGTACTAGTGGGAGTAGTGCTTGCGGCGGCGAAGGTTGGCTGAAGTCAGAGGTCGACGAGGACGTCGACGGCTTAGCTGGAGGAGCCTGTCACGGCTGAAAATCAGACTTAGGCTTTTCGCTAAGCCTTTGACCACTCGGGGGTGCCGGGAGGGGCGGCATGGTTGGTGAAGTCTTCAAATTGCGGTGAGATGATGGAGCCGGACTATGTCCAGCGGGTGGTAAGGTTGCGGCCTCGCCCGTCCGGACCCCCTTAGCCACACTTTGGTTGTGTGGCCGCCGCATGTAGGTGTGACCTAGCGCGCCGGTGAGTTCCTTCGTGGAAGGAACCGGACTTAGCATCGGCGGAGGGCCGTGCTAAGTGCGAGGGGATTACTTGGAGGAGGTTATCCCCTAGGGGCGCTTTGCCGTAGGCTATGCCGCGCGGGCAAGCCGAGGCAAGTCCCGCAGGTGGCCGTCTCCTCCCCTGGTATGCACAAGGCTATGCTCATGCCTTGTATGTTTCCATGAAGGCAAGAAGTTGGTGCTGCTTGTCCGTGCGCATCTCCCGCAAGGCAGCAGTGGCCTAGAACACCGAGTGGCCCGTGAAGCAAGTTATGCATCGAGGGCAACCCGTTCGTGCGATGCTAAGTCCCGTAAGGCGGCAGAGGCCTTGAACTCCGGAGCAACCGTGGAGCAGGACCCGTGCAAAGGCGAAGGACCCGGTATATGCAAGTTCGTGTGTGAAGGGCGGCAATGGCATGGTGCACCGACGCAATCCCGCTGAGGCGGCGATGCTGCAGGCTAAGTGTTGACCAAGTGAGAGCCTTTAAGTGTAACTAGTTGGGCGGGTCCCGGACTATGCTATTCACCCTCCTTCAAGGCCAGTGGACTGAGGGTCAGCTAACCTAGGATAGACCTAAGCGAGGGAGCCTAGGCGAGGCGCGATGCGCATAGCCAACAGGCCCCGAGCGAAGGTGCATTGCGGTTGTGAGGGTTGCCTAGGCGAAGGCGTATGGCACAGAGCCGACAGGCCCCGAGTGCAAGTCTGCATGGCCTGAGCGGGATGCCTAGGTGAGGCGCTATGTGCGCAGCCGTCAGGCCCACGCGAAGGCCCGTCCGCCCGACCGAGCGAGGGTGCCTAGATGAGGCGCGGTGTGCGGAGTCGGCAGGCCCCGAGCGAGGTCCGCTCGACCAACGCGCGAGCGCCTAGGCAAAGTGTATGGGCGCAGAGCCGATGGCAAGTGCGGAGGTCATGGTCGTGCGGCCAGGGCGCCGAGGGCAATGTGTATGGGCGCAGATGCCGGCCGGGCCCTAGCAACGACCATCCCGCGTATGCGCAACCTGCGCGGGTGCCCGGAGTTTGGCGTGGCGAACCTCTCCGGAAAGATTTGTGCGAAGCCTTCAGGCTGACCGCTTGGGCACTTCCGGAACTCTAATATGGAGCGAAAAATTTGAAGGCTGGTCTCGGTGTGTGCTTCCCCCACCGGGGCGCCGCACAGCATCGCCGGTAATTTGGGTTTTCCAAAGTTATGCCATGACAAGCAACAGGGGAGAGAGAGAGAGAGACAGACAGAGAGAGAGAGAAATAGAATGAAAGGGAGAAGGACGATGGGGGAGCAGCTGGCGGCGGCCAGCGACCGCTCAGTGGCGGTCCGGCGGCAACAAGGCAGCCATCTGACAGTGACAGCAAGGCGGCGGTCCAACAGGTCGTCGGCAGCGGTCTCCTTCTATAAAAGGTAGGGTGATACTCCTTATATATATACCCCTTTTATTTGTAGTTTTTTAGGATTATAATATGTAGTAACATTATGAGTTTAAGAAACATTTGTGTACAGATAATTTATGATGTAAGGGTAATCATGGGGTAATTTTATAAAGAAAAGAAAGCTTCATGATTAAACATGATATAGTATAAATAGATGCATGGTTTCCTTGTATGGTGTTGCTTCTAGTTTTATAATAATTCATTGATAAAGGCATAAATGTTTAATGATGAAGACGCAGATTGCGATGAATAATAAATTCTTAAGAATTCAGTTAAGGGGATATATTCCAAGCTGGGGATTCTAGGAAATATCGAAATATGGAAAGCAAGGGGAAATCATGTTTTGTTTTAAGTTGTGAAAGGGTTAAAAATTATTAAAAGAACATGCATTATTGGCATAACACCATGTAATGGATGTCTATTTTCAGAATGATTTCTACTGCTTTACATGATGATTTACTAGAGATTCATGTTAAGGTTATTCACTCCTAAATTATGGAAAGAATCTGATGAGTCTCATGAACCCTCATGATTAATATGATAAATTGTTCTCCAACTTGGAGAATCACCACATAAAGAGCCTGATTTTTATGTTTAAGATAAAAAGACTAGAATGAAAGGATTCCATGATGCATGATGATAGGAAGGGGGAGTCAAAAGGATAAGCTTACGAACAGTCCGGAGGCACACTCCAATACACTTCCTATGAAAGAAGAAACATATGAAAGAAAGTGAAGGCAAGGAAGCCTTCCATGATCACTGTGAATTTTATATGACTATTAAAAAATGATTCAATGATGAATTATCCTTTATACGAAAAGAACCAGATAGCTGATTAAAACTATAGTGTATGATTAACACACACACACACATATGTACATATATACATATGTGTGTGTGTATGTGTGTATGTGTGTACACTATAGAGTATAAGAACTTATGGGATAATTTTCATGAACCAAATGAGAGGGTCTTATTAATTATCTTGTGCAAGGGAAAACTGACAATAATAGCCTATTATGGTAATAGATAAGTAATCTATGAATAAGTAATTTATGTATAAAATAAGAAGTCATAGTTGGACAATGTTTGGAAGTGTTAATAGAAAATGAGATGGGGTTTATACATAGCAAGCTAGACATATGGGATAAGAGTTGCTTTAGACTAGAGTCGGAAGAAATTCTGAATAGGGGATAAAAGTGTTAAGACCGAAAGTAGTGATTTTTGTCCTTAATAGGAAGCAAAGTGAAATTTGTTCAAAGGCAAAGCAATATTATCGAATTTCTTCATAGCTAGAAAATGAACAATGATGGTTCTTAATACTAATAAATGATTGATTATAAGTATAGTGACCTCTAAAAATGAGCAAGTAAGAAGAGAAGTGGAGGTTCGTGTGTAAACTAAGAGTAAGGAGTGGGGGGGAATCAAAGCGAAGGCAGAATTAGGCATCAAATATCATAAAACATAAGTCGGAAGGTAAGGCTTAAAGGAAATCTTAGGGCTCAACAAATCTGTTTCAGATCACACTCCTTTACTCCTTAATACTTTGGATGGCAAGAGCAAGCACAGGATTTTTAGATATGAACTAGCCTGGCAGTCTCAAGAGAGGTTTAAAGAATTGGTCACTAATTGGTGGAAAGGACTTATTTATAATTCTGCTTGTAAGGCTTTCTCAACTAAACTCAAAGGGCTCAGAAATTGTCTTAAAATGTGGAGCTCTCAGTTACAGGAGGCTAAAGCTGCCACTAGGAGGTTGTTTATGAGCAAATTGGAAGTTCTAGAAGCTAAGGCAGACTCACAAAATTAGTCTTCAGAAGAATTCCTTGAGTTAGGATCCCTCAAAGCTGAATTTAATGATTGGCTTCGTCTTGAAGAAATCAAATGGAGACAAAGAGCTAAGGAACTTTGGCTTAAAGAAAGAGATAATAACACTAAATTCTTTCATGCAGTTGCTGGAGCTAAGAAGAGATCTCTCAAGATAGAACATGTTAAGATTGAAGATCAGATTATTGAATCAGAATCGGGAATTAAAAAAGCTTTCATCTCCTACTTTCAGAATATTTTAACAGAAAATGAGCCGTGGAGACCTAATCTGATGGAGGGTATTCTTCCGACAATAGACACTTCACAAGCTGAAGCTTTATGTGCAGAAATTCTTGAAGAGGAGGTCAAGGAAGCAGTTTTTAGCATGAACGCAAACAAATCCCCAGGGCCCGATGGTTTTTCTATGGGTTTCTACCAATTTTTTGGGAAAGTTATCAAGGAAGACTTAATGAATGCAATGAAGGAATTTCAGAAAAGGCCAAAGGCTATCAAATGTTTCAATTCTACCTTTCTAGTTCTTATTCCAAAAAAGGAGGGTGCTGAGAAGCCTGCAGATTTTAGACCTATCAGTTTGTTAAATGGTAGCTACAAAATCATTACTAAGATTATGGCAAACCGACTGAAGAAGGCTTTGCTAAATGTCATAAGTCTCAATCAATCTGCTTTCTTGAAAGGAAGGTATATCCTTGATAACTTTCTAGCAGCCCACGAAGCTATTCATTCTCAGAAGTGCTCTAAGAAACAAGGAGTTGTCCTTAAATTAGATTTTAAGAAAGCCTTTGATAAAGTGAGTTGGAGTTGCATTGAAAAAGTATTTCTACTTATGGGTTTCAAACAAAAATGGATCAATTGGATTATGAGTTGTGTTACCTCTGCTAGGTTTTCTATTCTAATCAATGGGGAACCTAGTGGTTATTTTGCTAGCTCTAGAGGTTTAAGATAGGGAGATCCTATCTCTCCTCTCATCTTCATCATGGTCAGTCAAGTTCTAAGTTCACTTTGGGATCAAGTTACCTCTAAAGGTTTGGTTGATGGTTTCATTACCAGCAGAAATAGTATTATGTTATCCCATCTTCAATTTGCAAATGACACTTTGATTTTCTCATCTCCTGAAGAAATTTAGCTTACAAATATCAAGAAAATTCTATTGCTGGTAGAGGCTGTCACCGGATTATCTATTAACTTTGACAAATCTGAAATGGTGGGCATCAACATTGGGACAGACAGAAGCAATCAGATTGCTGCTGATTTGGAGTGCAAACAATCCCAATTTCCTATCAAGTATCTTGGCCTCCCTCTTTCCAATGTCAATAGCAAAGTTAGGGAATGGGACCCTCTAATTAAAAAGTTTGCACAAGCTTTGGAAGGTTGGAAAGCAAAGTTTCTATCTACTGGAGGTAAATTGATCCTTTCCAAAACTATCCTATCTTCCTTGAGTACATATCATCTCTCCATTCTATCCATTCCTAAAACAGTGGAAAGAATTATTGAAAGTATAAGGAGTTCTTTTTTTTTTTAGGAGGGAAAAGGGAGAATGGAGGCCTTCATCTAGTTGCTTGGGATAGAGTCTGTACTAGCAAAGCACAGGGAGGTGTAGGCCTAACCAGCATTCGGACTTTCAATATTGCATTGCTCGCCAAGTGGCTATGGAGAATGGGTGATATCGACAATGCACTTTGGGTCACATCATCAGAAATAAGTGCTATCCACAAGCATCCAAATGGACAATTCAGCCATCTTCTCAATCCTCATTATCACTATGGAGGAACATCAACAAGCTTGTAGATCTTGTCAATACAGCCACCATTTTTACTGTGGGAGATGGGAAATGGATCAGATTTTGGGAGGACAAATGGTGCACGGACAGCAATCTGACAGTCAAATTTCAACACATATATAGTATTGCAAAGGATAAAGGAAAGACAATTAATTTCATCTATTCACTTGAGGCAAGCAGTCACTAGAATATCAACCTTAGAAGGGAGTCTGTTGGCATTGAAGTGGATCAACTTTTGCATATCCTTAGCTATATACATATTTGTCTCCCAAATAATTTGCAGAAGGACTCTAGATTTTGGGTTTGAAACTGTAAAGGACTATTTTCTGTCAGTGCTCTCACCAATATTCTTAATAACAGAGGATTGAGAGTCAATTAACATCAGTTTGTTTGGTCTCCCCTTCTTCCCACCAAAATTAGGGTTTTTCTTTGGAAGATGGCTCTAGGCATACTACCAACCTTGGAAAGACTGAAATACATCCTTCATGGCAAAATCTCTAATTGTGTTTTCTGTGGAATCTTTAAGGAGAATGTTGAGCACCTGTTTATGTATTGTGGGATCATTAATATATTATGGAAATCCATTAGACTGTTATTTTCTTTTCAATGGATGGACTTCCAAGATATTCCTAGCCTTCTCCAAGAGTGGAATGGGATTTGTCCAATCCAATCCGAGCACAAGATTTGGTCTTTGTTCTTACCAGCCATGCTTTGGTCCATCTGACTTGAAAGAAATTATAGAATTTTCAGTCAAACATTCAACCAAATAGATCATATCTTGGCTAGAGCTGCCAGGTGGACTTATAATTGGGCAAGAGCTGCTGGGCTTCTGTACAACATGGAAGATTCTTCTTTGATACTTGCTGTAATGAAGCTCAAGAAGCTTTTTTTGTAATTTTCCTTATTATCCTCTGGATAATTCTATAACATAGACTGAGTTAGTGTTTGTTTTGACTTCGGTCAATGTGTAACCTCTTTACTTTATCAATGAAATGTGACTAATGGTCACCTTCAAAAAAAGGCTTAAAGGAAAGAATTCTTTAAAGGACTGGGTGTATATATACAAACAAGGAAGCCATAGTTATGATAATCATTGGGTATAATAAGATTTAGATTAATTATCTATGTAACCTAAGTTGGGACCTTCGTTTAATAACAATTGTATAGGTGATTGTTATCTAGGAAGAGTTAGAAGAAAAGAGGGGGTAAATGAAGGTTGACAAAGATAACAATATTTGAGGAATATTAGTGGGTTATCAGATGAGTAATTAGTTAGAAGAAAAAAAAACTGTTGAATATGAATTATAGTATCCCCAAAGGAACAAGCTGTTCTTATTGCTCAAGTGACTAAAGATGAAGTTAAAAAGGCCCTCTTTGATTTGGGGGCGGATAAGTCACCAGGACCAGATGGAATACCCATCTGGTTTTACCAGATTTTTTTGGAGGATGTCAAGACTGAGATTATTACCGCTGCAAAGGAGTTTATTTCTAGTGCTGTGAGTTGTGAATGCCTCAACAATACTTACATTGTTCTATTACCTAAGAAGGAGAGTGGAATGCAACTGAAAGATTTCTGACCCATTAGTTTACTAGATGGATCCTATAAGATCTTTGCTCGAATCATTGATTCTAGATTGAGCATTGTTTTGAATGGCATTGTACAACCGAATCAATCTGCATTCATTCAGGGTAGGAGATTGAAGGATAATTTTCTTCTTGCTCATGAGGTTCTGTTTTCCTTGAAGAAGAAAGGCATAGAAGGAGTGGCTTGTAAATTAGATTTTAATAAGGCTTATGAACAGTGGAGTTGCTAATGGAACATTCTGAAAGAGCACCAATTTCCAGATCAATTCATTAAGGTTATGTAGAAATGTGTGACCACTGCTAAATTTTCTATTATCATCAACAATAATGTTTATGGTTATTTTAGCATTTCTCGAGGACTAAGGCAAGGGGATCCACTTTCACCACTTCTTTTTGTCATAGTGGCCAATATACTGAGCAGAATGTGTCATGTGTGCCATTGCTGAGAATAATGGCTGGATCAGAGGTGTTCAAATTTGCAGGGGTCAACCAGGAATTTCTCATCTACAATTTGAGGATGACACACTGTTATTCTTCAAGACTGATGTGGAGAATGTGAAGTTTATGTCTTTTCTGTTGAAAGGGTTTGAGGCATGTTCTGGGATGAAAATAAATTATGATAAGAGCTCGGTTATTCCTGTGCATTTGAGTGAAGACCAGGGTAGAAATGTGGCTGCTATTCTTGGATGCGGCATTGGTAAACTTCCAATCACCTATTTGGGATTACCTTTGAATGATAGAAGGGTAAGTGTAAAAGATTGGGATCCTATTATTCTCAAAATCCAAAGGAAGTTGTCTTCATGGAAGGCCAAAACAGTTGTCTTTTGGGGGCAGAATTACACTAATAAATTCAGTTCTCACAGCAATACCAATGCACTTTTGTTCTGTTTTTCTCATGCCCGTATCTGTTTGCAAGGATATAGACAAAATCAGAAGAAGATTTCTTTGGGGTGGATATAATCCGAACAAAAAAGGTATTTCACTGGTTAATTGGAAGAAAGTGTGCAAACCAAAAGAGAAAGGAGGTCTGGGAGTTAGGAACCTGCGGTTATGGAATGTGGCTCTTCTGGGGAAATGGTTATGGGAATTAATGGAGGAAGAACCTAGCTTGTGAAAGCAGCTGATCATCAACAAACATTATTTACCTAGATGCAGATTTTCTCTACAAAAAAACATATGTATCTATGATGTCACCATTGTGGACAGATATCATCAAAGCTGGAATTCAATTTGAGAACCAGATTTTTCACAAACTGGGTAATGGGGAAAACATTTTCTTCTGGAAGGACAAATGGTTGGGGGATAAAAGTTTGAAGGATATATACCCTAACCTATATGCTATTGATGTAGATCAGTGGTCTTCGGTGAAAGATTGTTATGAAAATGTGGGGAATCAGGTTCAATGGAATGTTCGGATGCGCAGAAATTTGAAGGAGGAAATAAATGAGTTTTCATCTTTGTTAAATGCTTTGTATGCTACTTCTATACATACAAATGTGGATGATAAATTGATTTAGGAACCTACCAAAGGGATCTTCATTGTGAAGTTTTACTATGCTAAGCTGGAGGAAGAGATGCCTAAATACTTGAAGAATGATGAAGTGTGAATCACCTCGCAAAGTTAGAGCATTTATGCGGCTGATGTATGAAAAAAGGATAGTTACTAAAGTTTATAGGAGGAAGTGGTGCCAGGAAGATGATAGTTTGTGTGTTCTATATGGTAGCATTCCAGAAGATGTTGATATAGTCACTTGCAAGGTTAGCCAAACAGTTTGGATTACCATCGGGGAGCTGTTGCAGTTTAAACCAAAGTTCCAAACAGCTGTGGAGATGCGGTCTTTCTTCAAACACCTGAGTTCTAAGCATAAACAGAGGATGCATAGAAGATTTTTTGGGATGATTCCTCATGCAATTTGCTGGAGTATTTGGAAAGAGAGAAATGATGCAATATTCAGAGGAAGTAAAGTCTATGTGGACAATATTGCTATTAGGAGTTTGACTTTTTTATATACTTGGTCTAGACATATTCTAGGGTTTTCTATTGACAATTGGAAAAAGGCATTTAAATAGATAATGCCTTTGTAATTTTGTTTTTGTTTTTTTGGTTTTGATGGGATAGGAATCTCTCATGTCCGGTTGTGCATTGTACTTCCTCTCTTTATGAATAAAATTAGTGGTACAATCCATGTTTTTCTCAAAAAATAAGGTGAAGATTAGATCTGGTTACAGGAAGGCAACCTGATTATTACTGATTAAAAAGATGAACAATGAATGTCACTAATTTTAATGATTGGCTACAAAATATATATATATTTAGACCAGTGGTTAAGTCTCTTAAAAGATTTTTGAAGTAAAAGAAAGGTAAAGGGTTCGGGGAACAGATTAAGTTATAGGAGAAAATAAAACAAAAAGGGAAAAAGTAAGAAGAAAGTTGTGTCATGACCCAAGTACTACAAAGAATGTCTTGTAATGAAAGAATGGGCCTTTTTGGAAAATGGGTGTTTATATTGAAACTAAGAAAACTTATTATGACAATCTGACGTACTGGGGTTTATGTTACTTGTTGTAAGTTTAGATCGTAACTATAAAGAGTGCTACTAGAAGGAGCTCGATGGACAGAAATGACAAAGGAAGGACTTATAGCATATGCACTATAGGGGAAAGTTAGTCTATAGAATGAATTAAACAAACTAAATGATAAGGAAAGATACAAGAACCATAGTGTGGAAAGACATATCATCAATGTACATGTGTTTCAATTGCATGCTTTGTATGAAACCCAAATGATACTATCAGAGATTTGGTGTACGGTGCTAGTCACACTATGTAGTTAAATCTTCTATAATAGTCATGAAGATGACGTTCCGGCATTTTTGACAGTGATAAGACTTGTTGTTAGGGCTGACAATGAGCCGAGCTTAACCAAGCTCGAGCTCGCTTCAGCGTAAAAATTACGAGCCCGAGTCGAGCCCGAGCCTAGAATCAAGCCCAGACCAAGGCTCAACCTCGGGCTCAAATGAAAAAACTCGAGCTCAAGCCAAACTTGAGCCCAATACGAGCCTAGTCCACAAGATCCAGCCCATTTAATTTTATCATAAAGACCTGGGCCCATTTAAACTTTTGTTATAGACCCAAACACGTCAACGAAGGCCCGGCCCAGTGGAAGCCAAGAGGCCAGCAGGTAGAACTCTATTTATAGCAGGCCGGGTGGGGTAACAGCTTAGATTTTCCCTGCACAGGACTAAAAGTCCCAAGGAAAACACCTCTGCTATCACCTATACATTGGCTTGGGGCTTTGGGCGGCTCCCTTAGTCCTGTACCGGGTTCCTAAAAAAAAATTTTACTACCTATAAGCTACCAAAGTGGCGTCTCTTTACAACTTTATGGTTGCTCGGTGGAGGTAATGGTAACAAACGTGTGAGTCCAAAGATGTTATATTATTTTAATGCGAGCCAACTCACGAGCCAACGAGCCGAGTTGGGTGTAACTCAGACTCGGCTCGTTTAATGACTAGAGCTTTGAGTGTAACTCGAGCTCGGCTCGTTTCAACAAGTGGGTCGAGCCGAGTCGAATTCAACTCGAGCAGAGCTCGAGCGGCTCGCGAGTGGCTTGACTCATTGCCAGGCCTACTTGTTGTGCTTCGTAAGTGGTTAACCGGCCGGGACTACGAACTGAGACAGCATTTTGAGTCCTGCCTATTGATGGATTTACAAAACAGATTTCCATTGAATTCATTGTTATTCGCATTTGTGGATTGATTTATGACATCATTTTGTTCTATGGAATTTAAAGAATTACGATCTTTCTGAAATTGATATATGAAAAGATAAAATATGCTTATCAGAGTGGCGCAGCGGAAGCATAGTGGGTCGTAAAGAATAAGTCCTGAGAAACGATAAGATCCCCATATATGAACATGGAATGGCAGCATTGTACTATCAATGGAGTCACATTAGATTGAGAAGACAAAATGAAGGTGCAATTCTTGGAAACTTTACAATTACAATTTTGAAGTGATCAACGTGAAATTTCGAGGACAAAATTTTTATAAAGAGGGGAGGATGTAAAACCCCACAAAAAATTCAAGGACATATCTATAAATCTTTAAAAAGTATAGACACAATTAGTAAAGTTTAGGGTTTATAATGTCATAGACTATTTTTATAAGGTCTTAAATGAAATTATATAAGGATTAAAAGGTATCTTTAAAAAGTTGAAAAAGGCCCATCATTGATTACTACAATGAATAAAAGACAAGGAAACTAAACTTAAAAAAATTTCTATTTAACCTAATGGGCCTAAACCTAAGAACTTAATGGGTTGTTATTGGGCCCCATTTAATGGGCCTAATGGACCCTAAATTATAGGGTTAATGGGCCATATTTAAGGGCCTAAATGGGCCAAAAGTAAAGGCCCGACAAGAGGCCTTGGGCCTGGCATATTGGGTCAACAGTGGCCCAATTGGGGCCACTGCCCCCAATAAACCCTAAACCCTGGGGGGGGGGACTCCAAACCGCCATACCCCCCTCCCTTTCCGCCGCCCTTCCCCTCTACGTAAGGGGGGTAGGAGGCAGCAGCAGGGGTAAGGGGCGAGAAAGAGAGAGAGAGAGAGAGAGAGAGAGAGAGGGGGGGGGGAGGAGTGAGTGAGAAAGAGAGTGAAAGGGAGAAGGGGGATGGGGGAGAAGCCGGCGGCGGCCAGCTGCAGCTCAGCGGCGGTCCGGCGGCGGCAAGGCAGCAGTCCGATAGGTCGTCGGCAGCGATCTCCTTCTATAAACGGTAGGGTGATACTCCTTATACATTATCCCTTTTATTTGTAGTTTTTTAGGGTTATAATATGTAGTAAAATTAAGAGTTTAAGAAAGATATGTATATGGATAATTTATGATGCAAGGGTAATCATGGGGTAATTTTATAAAGAAAAGAAAGATTCACGATTAAGCATGATGTAGTATAAATAGATGCATGATTTTCTTGTATAGTGTTGCGTCTAGTTTTATAATAATTCATTGATAAAGCCATAAATGTTTAATGATGAAGATGCGGATTGCAATGCATAATAAATTCTTAAGAATTCAGTTAAGGGGATATATTCCAAGCTAGGGATTCTAGCAAATATCGAAGTATGGAAAGCTAGGGAAAATCATGTTTTGTTTTAAGTTTTGAAAGGGTTGAGAATTATTAAAAGAACATGCATTGTTCACATAACACCATGTAATCGATGTCTATTTTTAGCATGATTTCTACTACTTTACATGATGATTTACTAGAGATTCATGTTAAGGTTATTCACTCCTAAATTATGAAAAGAATATGATGAGTCTCATGAACCCTCATGACTAATACGATAAATTGTTCTCCAACTTGGAGAATCACCACATAAAGAGCCTGATTTTTGTGTTTAAGATGAAAAGACTAGCATGAAAGGATTCCATGATGTATGATCTCCAGGAAGGGGAGCCAAAAGGATAAGCTTACAAACAGTCAGGAGGCACACTCCAGTGCACTTCCTATGAAAGAAGAAACCTGTGAAGGCAAGGAAGCCTTCCATGATCACCGTGAATTTTATATGACTATTGAACAATGATTTTCAACGATGAATTATTCTTTTATAAGAAAAGGACCATATAGCTGATTAAAACTATAGTATATGATTAGCGCACGCACACACACACACACATATATATATGGAGCATAAGAACTTATGGGATACTTTTCATGACTATGATGACCCCCCATTAAGGGGAATAAAGATGATAAAATAAAACGAGGCATAGAAACCTTTATGACAATATAAATGAAATATGATTAAGACGATGAATATGGAAACAAGGCATAAAATCCTCCATGACGATAAATATGAAACACGATTATGATGATGAATATGAAATTGAGGTATACGAGTCTTTTAATAATGATAATGAATTATTATTGAAATATATGACTAGTGTTTCTACGATGATTTGGCTTTCTTTCTACAAAGAAAAGAAGTGAAATCATGACTAGCGGGACGACGGCACGTCTTTCGGAGATAAGGAGACGTATGGTAAGCTCCCTAACGATGTGTGGCGCCGAGGCACGGAACATCCCTTCTTTGGTTATGATTCCAGAGTTCAGGTTTGGGACCTCAACTGGGCAGAGGACGGAGTTCCTCCTTGAATGCACTCATAAGCTAGGGCATGAATGTTGCAGTAGGTTCTGAGGGGTAAACTGCAGACCCGGCCTGGCCCTTTCTAGCCCCACCCGGTAGGTTTTCGGAGACTTATCGGACTGGGTAGGGTGAGGTGGGAGATTTGTTGGGACCTGCTCACCATTACGACTGTTAGTTCATGGTTATTCCTGTCACTGCTGGTCGAAAGGATGAGTCGCCTTATAAACTTATGACTTATGAATGATTAATGAACTTTACGACTGATCGATTATGACTATGAGAAATACGACTAATCGAGTGAAAGATTAACGAATGAATGACTCGATCCCAAGGCCTTATAATAATGACTGACAGTAAGTAATTTTATATTTTCTACGCTAGTATAAAGTACTACATAAAGGAAAGTATGTAGAAATGAATGTATGAAAATGTGAGACTGTTATTAGCCTGTTAAATGTTTCTGCTTCGGGTCATAAACATATTGTTGGGTAGTGCAAATTAACAATAGAAGAATGAAATCTGTAATTTTGGTTTGAATTAAATTATAAAATTTAGTCTTGAAATCTTGTTACATCTACTACTCCATTTCCAACTGTTGCTTGCAACTACTAATAAGATATGAAATTGTACATTGTGCATAGATAAGAAACAGTGAATGAGTTGGTACGTGTGTGTAAGATATCAGTAGGGATGTAAATGATCCCTATTGAGAACTTAATTTATGGGTTCTCATAAAAGTTATTTAACTTATTTTTCAGAGACTCGCAATGGATGATGGAGAAAAGAAAAGATGGCTCCAGTTCATAAAAGAAAATTATCATGTATGGTCAATTTATGTAACTATTTGGGATATATTGTTTATTTCTTATGTATTTCTATTGTATGATGGACATGATCTCCCTGTTGTTTCTTTACATTTATGTTCCTTATTATTTTGTTTTTACTCTTGTACACCTACCGGAGATCTGTTAAAGCTGGGCCGTTACAATAATATTGAAGCATGTAGGCTGGTGGCTCTCTCAAATTATCTTAACTAGTTAGATCACACTCATTAAATTCATGCATAAGAATCTTCTTTGCATGCTGCCTTTATTCCCACAGCTTTTTTAAAGACTATTGGCACATAATACATTGGAAACTTTAAAATACCATACTTAACAAAGTTACAATGCCACCAAGACTAAAAGTCTGCCACTCAAAAGCATGAAAAGTAGAAATCTTCTTTGAAACACTTTAAGATGTATAATGCTATGCACTTGACTGAACCACATTACAGTCCAGGATTCTAGCATGGATCTTAACTTATTCTTATAAATAATTAATATCAAAACAGCCGCACTCTTTCTGAAATTCACAATTAGCCTTCAATTTCAAAACACCTTAGCATACTAGCATATTCTACATTTTCTCATTACCTCCTTCTGTAATGAAAATGGGCAATCAGTCAATTGTATTGAGCCATACTCATCTAAACTCCTGCCAGATATTCATTATTTTCAGCCTTTTGTACATCTTGATTAACACTTTGATAATTAGGGGGAACAAGAGTAGACAGAACAGATTTTTCATCCCTTTCCTTAGAATTCTCAGAAACAAACTTTGTTTTTACCAAAAGAAATTAAAATTAGTGGAAAAGTAAGACCTATACGTCAAAAGTGAAGCATTTTCATCATCCTCTGTAGTGCCCCATGCAATTTTGTAATAAGCCTTCTCAGAATCAAACAGAGACTCTCTTCAACTTATTATACATCAGAAACAAGCATTCATGTGCAGCCAAGAAATCATCCTCGAGTCTCTTAACCCATGCAAGCGCACAGATTTGGTTTTCCTCAAGTTTTCTGGAAGAGGTGTGACAGTCATATTATGACATTCCAAATCTTCTTTCTTAATTCCTCTCTTATTCACTTTAAACCACCTTTTAGTGGATCGAATCAGGCTCATGTAGGTTGTCCATTCTATCTAGAGTGATTAGTGGTCATAGCTTCCAGAAAATCCATTATGTTATCAGCAAATTTTACCTGTAAAATGTTTGTAAGCACTAAACACTCTTTGTTAAATCAAACCATAAATATAAATTTAAAACAACAGAAAAATCACACAACAACTATCAGCAATAAGTAGAAATGCCATATGCTGCAAGCACATTAAATACGGCCTTGCAAAATTACACTACCATACTACCATATGTTGTTCATAACAGCCGCCGGGGGGGGGGGGGGGGGGGGGGGGGGGGGGGGGGGGGGGGGGTTGTTTGGGGGTGTGGTGAAGGTCCCCCATGAACCTCAAAAGTGCAAAATTCTGTGGCATTATTCATATTCACTATAAAGTGAAGTTATCCACATTCCATTCCAAAGAATCTTCACATTATGTGTCACTCTTCAATAATAATAATAAGAGCAAGTATTTCGATCTCGAACAAAGCTGTATGCCAACAATTGCTCCTCATCAACAGCCCCCAAAGAGAGACATACCTATGATATTGGGGATGTAAAGGTAGACGGACACTCGCTTTTGCGTCGACGAGGGACTAGCCATCCTCCACCAACAGCGGCAGAGGGACAGGAGCTCTACAGGCCCAAAGCAGCCCCCTTTACTCCTCCCCTGGATCAGGGTCAGGAAATTATGAAAACCCAATAATGGAATCTGGACTCATCCTATTATTCTTCAGAGAAAAATATATATATGGCACAGCCTAGGGAGAGAGAGAAAGGGAGCAGTAAAAATGTTTGAACAAGCAGGTGGGAATCTGAGGACTGCCGAGAGGAGGAGGAGGAGGTGGTGGTGGTAGTGGTGGTGGCGAGCTGTGAGCAGAATCGGACCTGTTACGATGATTTGAGAAGTGCGATGCAGCGATGCCGCCACACCCGAGCTCGAAAGCATATTTATGTGCTTATTGTACATATGTGTAATTTGGATTTTGTAGAGGTGGAAATTGTTTGGCAATTTTGATTTGAACCAAACTTGGGAGAGAACTGCACAACTAGGATGTGTTGTGGGCATACTTTTAAGAAGGAAAAAGGTTAAATGGCTCTTCTTGCTGATAAAATCATGCTTGCTAATTGATAGTTTCAGTTTTTGCTTGATTAATATATTGCTTAGGCACTTTTGTATTTTCATTTAATTATTTTTTATAGAAGTCATTAGATTTTGGAAGCCATTTATATGGTATTTTAATTGTATTTTGACTTCAACCAAAAGTTATAAAGAGAAAACTTTCAAGATTAGAGAAAAAATGAGACTGTTACTAAAGAGTTGACTTTTGTAACAAATTAAAATTAGTTATAATCTCTCTCTCACAACTCATTCTATGTAAGAAGTGAAAGCCCAAAATAACTTTCAAGTAAAAATTTTACCAAACACGCCTTTACCTGCGAAAGCACTTTTCCGTTGAAATTCAAGTAACATCTAGTGGAGAATTCTCACACTGATATTCTTAGGGGAGGCAAGAAACGTTAATACATACTGATAAACTATTGCCAAATACTTGATTATGGATCTGTGTCAACGTAATATTTGAACATTTTTATGAATCCTTCTTGTACGATTTTATGTGCAAAAATGTAACTTATGTTATAAATGACATTTAGCTTCGTCAAGATATGTGGGGAATACTCCGGTTTGAGAGACGAACTACCAAAATAGACTGTAATTAAACCAAAAAAAAAAAGGAATGAGAGGTGAAATACCAAAGTTGACTCTGTCCTAATAAATAAGAGAATAAAAGGTGAAATACTAACATTGACTCTCTTGTAACTTAAAAAATAGAAGTCAACGGCAGTAATAAAATTAGGGGATTTTGCACATATACCTCCGGAAACTGGTATACTTGTATTTACAGCTCTATGTTGTATGAACTACCCATGAAAACTTAAGAAGTGTTGCAATTATATCCCTCCATTAGGATACTGTTAATTTCAACCAAATATGCCAAATAAATTTCAGATATTTTTACACGTATCTCCCTATTTTGCATTTGTGCCCCTAACTTTACCAAAATTTATTGAATCTTTTTGGCATATTTTATTGGAGTTAATGGCATTGTGAGATTTTCAGGGATATTTCATACAATATATGGGAGTTGGGAGTATAGATACAAATATGCTAATTTTCAAGAATGTCTATACCAAAAATCCAAAAAACTGTGGCTGCAGCTTTCCTTTCATAATTGTTGTCCTTGTTTTTTGATCGGATCGTCATTGTCGTCTAATCATCATATCTTGGTGTTGCTCGACGAGAGGAAGGAGAGGCCAAAGAACAAAGAAGAAGAAAACCAAGAAGAAATAGAATCCCTCTTGTGTTAATTACGACTCAAATGATCAAAGGGCTTTTGTTTTTTTGTCATAAGAGAAAACTTTCATCAAGTCACAAGTAGGAGGAATAGGTACAAAGAGGAAACCCAATAGTGGTAGTGAAGTGATGTGCATGTCAGCAGTGGCATGGAAGCCCACAGACAAAAACACACGATAGTCGAGGCCAGAAAGCTCACAAATAAAAGGACCAAAGTCCTGGTGATACACGGGATAAAGACAATACACAACATAAAATAAACCAAACACAGTTTCCAAAGGAGAGCCGACGGGGATCACATAGAGTCAAGGTGTAGATCGCTATGGAGACTCCGATGGGGCTTGCTAGATAGAAGTTGCAAACACCACATGAGCAACCAAAGCAAGGTAGGAACTCATAGGTGTATGCCAAGAAGTGTTGCATAGAATAAGCTTGGAACACTAGTTCACTTGACATCTCCAAGATCTGAAGTCAAATTGTCATTGGATCGATCAAATACCCACAAAAGACATCGGATCACCACCGGCCCAAGGTTGAAGGAAACAAAACCTTTAAAAAAAAAAAAAAAAACATAGACCAGATGGCTCCAGAGATCACACAGGGTACGAACAAAGCACATTGGCCCAAAAACAAGCAAGGTATGCAGAGGGGACTGCCGGTCGTGGGGGTAGGGGGTGCGACAAGGGTGGCAAAGAGGAGGGGGTGTGGCGGCAAAGGCAGAGAAAGGCAAAGGAGGTGAGGGAGGTGGTGGTGAGGAGTGGAAGGAAGGGAGGGGGAAGAACTGACAACCCAAAACTAGAAACAAAAGAGAGGGAGGAGGGGGGACAAAGGAGCGATAGGGCAAGAGAGGGGAGGGTAGACGGGGTGGCACTAGGATGAGGGGATGGTAAAGAACAAGAGGGTGCAAAGGGTGGTGACAGGCAAAGAAGGGAAGGAGGCAGAGGAAAATGGAGGCTAGAAAGGCATGCTTTGTGAGGGGTGCGGAGGTGTTCCATTCGATGGGAGCTCCACCTACTCCCTTGTCTTGAGACTTCCTCTACTATACAATATGAGGAAAGTAGCCAACTTGAATTCTCATGTCAAAGGCTTGCTCCTTCTCGGAGATGTCTTCCCTAAATGATACATTACGCCACCTCCTTTAGTTGGCGAGAATATGACCAAAGATGCAATGCAATCTAGCACTCTATGTCAATTAGTCCACTGCTAAGGATACTTTGGAAGAGGAGGTGGAAGGCCTCAAGTTTCAAGACATTCTTAGAGCCTACCAACAACTCGAGTGTTGTAGGCATGTTGGCAGGGGTTAGTTACTACGTGCTCAGAGGCAAAAGTCCTCACTGGAGAGGACTTATTATGGATGAGAACTCAATTATATAATAAGCCCTTACCATAGTTGTTGTTGTTGGTCCTCTTATTATTTTTGGTCATGATTTTTCATGCATTACAAATATAAAAATAAAAAATTGGATGGCACATCAATTGTCTAATTACTTCATGATAAAATGATGAGATGGATGAAAATGTAACTAATGATGGTCCAGCAAGAGCATTAAAGGAAGCAATCAAGATTTTTTTAAGGGGTGGCAATTTCTTTTCCAAGGAAAATGCTATGATGCATCAAGGCGAAAACCACTAAGTGTTGAACCTTAGACAATAATGCATTCCAATTTTAATGATGCCAAAACTTAACTCAATATATTAAATACATGGAAATCAACAAATGTTTTATCCTTCTCTTAACATATGTTAAACAAATTAACATGAGGATATTATGTGAATGCCTCTCAACTTAAAGAATGCGGGAGCTACCTACCAATGAATTGTCAACCGCATGTTCAAGCACCAACTCGGCCACAACATGGAAGCCTACATCAGCGACATGCTCATCCAAGGTTGTAGAATCGACGATCACCTCAACGACTTGTGGGAAACATTCGAGACCCTACGAAGGCACCATATGAAACTCAACCCTAATAAATGTGCCTTTGGGCTTTAGTCTAGAAAATTTCTGGGATTTTTGGTTAACCATCAGGGGATCGAAGCAAACTCTAATAAGATCCACATTGTCATTGAGCTCCAGCAACTGAGGACCATTCGAGATGTTAAGTGCCTCATCGGACAGGTGGCAGCCCTCATTCAATTCCTATCTCAAGCTATTGAGAGATGCGTCCCTCTCTTTAAACTACTCCTAGGAGCCACCTCTAAAAGCAACAAATCCGAAGACTTCAAGTGGTCAGAGGATTGCGAACGAGCCTTACAAGAGCTGAAGGAATATTTCATCTCTCCCCCAATCCTATCCAATCCCATCCTTGGTGAGCCATTATATCTTTGCTTATCGGTCTATTCCCAAACCGTCAATTCAGTGCTAATTCGGGAGGAGAAAGGGTTCTGATACCTTGTTTATTATGTCAGCAAGGTGCTACAAGGGTTTGCTTTGGTGGTCACTACTTGGAACACCTCCACTTTCAGGCGCATCCGACAACAGTGCTCACCAAGCAGCCATAACGGCAGATCTTGCAACATGTTGATGGCTTCGGGCGATTGATTAAGTCCACGATTGAGATAAGCGAATACAATGTTAACTTCAAACAAAAGACTGCTACCAGTCCTAAACATGTTAAGATTTGAATTAGGAAAGAGTAAGAAAGATTTCTCTTATGGCAATACTTAGAAAACTATTGAAGGGTAGTTGAGGTTAGAATAGGATTGTAAGGGAAGGGAATCACCATATATATGAAACATAATTGCAGCTATTATTCAACATTGAAAGAGAAATTGAGAGCCATGTGTATGTAGGAGAGGGGGAGAGAGAGAGAGCTAATGAGGGAATTCTCAACTAACCCAAAGCTTTGTCCTAAGAGGCTTTAAGGACGAAGAGATAGGGAAAGAGGTTGAGGAAGTAAAGAGAAATTTCTAGCAAACTCAGGAACCCTAAGGAGAGGTTTTGGTGCCAACAGATAGGCATATGATTATCCTAAGTACAATTACTTTATATATATATGTTCTTTATGCTTTCTTTTGATGGTTTTATTAATTATAAGTTTGAAGATGATTGGAATCAAATTGAATGATGAATTTCATTGAATCCAAAGGTTCAATTTAATATTGGATCATAAACAGTCAATCATTTGAATAAAAGGATCAATTGATGAATCTTCAGAATCTATCTATAAGATTGACCAAGAATAGTTGTCTATGTTAGTTTTAGGTGGCCTACAAGCCAATCTGACTATGTAAATCTCGTTCATTTATTAATATAATGGCATAATATTCATTATGTGTAAATCGCATTAATTCTCGTTTCATAATGAAGTCCGTGAATATGTGCTATAGTGATCAGATTATGATGAGATCATACTAATGAGACTGATCACTTAAACACACATATTCTTAATTGTTCCTAGTCGAAGGATATCCGAGAAGGACATCGGATATCCGGTTAGACTAGTACAGATTACTCCTGCTCATATGATGAGGGTGACTGATCTCATAAGTCACTTGTGTGGAGACACTAAGGCGAATATGTAGGTGCTCATTGGAGAATGAGTTCACTGAACTGATCCGACTGAATCGCTGGATGGTATTGTACCTCACTGTCAACCAGCTTGATTCTATTGTCGCAGTTGCGTGGATGGTCCTCGGACCTGAGACACCAAGGACATCTTGTCGGTGGACTTCTGTGCTTTGACCTTGGTTTACGAATCTCTAGCCACGGGATTCTAATACGCCAAGGATTGAGTACAGCGGAATATCGTCGAAGGGAATTGTGTGTCAATAAGGAATCATTCGCTCTCGGTACTTAGAGAGAGAATGCTCTAGGAAGGATGCGCGAAAGTCCCTGGCCAGGGCGAACGATAATATCGGGAAAGGAGTTTTCCGATATTCACCAGCAGCATCCAATCCAAGTGAGTCGACCGGTTAGGGTTTGACAGCTCGCCATACCTTGAGTTGACTCGAGAACATTGTACGAATGGAGGATTATATCCACGCGGCAACTGTCGGCGGAAAGGTTCCAAGAGTGGGTTACTTAACCCCAAATACCTTTCGGGTTCACGCGGTGTTGCTTGGCACCCAACGTGATCGGAGGCCCGGTCGAATTCGATGTGCGACATCAATTCGATTGATTAATTAATTAATAAAGGGTTATTAATTGATTAATAAAGCCAGTGAGGAGTCACTGGACTTGTTGGGCCATTAACTGGACTGGTACTTAGGCCTAGAGGGTCACACGCAAATGATTCTCAAGGCGATGGATAAATAAGTGAGTTTTATATAAACCGGGGGTTTTTATGAAAACCGCGCGGTTAGTATAAAACAATGCGAACGGGTTGAGCAGGCCAAGCTGCTGCTAACCCTAGCCGCCCCTCCTCAGTTTCTCTTTCTCTTTGGCGTTCAGACAGATCCAGATCTGTTCCGCCGCTCCTCCAAATCCCGTTCGACGGGAAATCGTCCGCGCGTTGCGGCGATCATTGTGGCGACCGGCGGAGGTTTCGTGGGCTGCGAAGAACGAGGAACGTGAGGATATCTGTCGCGAGGAGGATCGCGTGGACTTCGCTAGAGGTCGGGCACTTGCGCGGCTTGCGGTGTCGCACCGACGGAACCGAACGGTTGCGGATTCGAATCCGCACACGGTGAGAATCGATTATCCGATAATCGTAGTTTTAGTTCTTCGAAACGAGAACGGATCGCTGTTTTAATTTTTATTTTCCGCTGCGTGAGCGATCAGGAGAAACCCGAGAAATCCCAACAGTGATATCAGAGCCAGGTTCCACTGTTTCTCGTCCCGTTTCGATCTCTAAATTAATTTTTCATGAGTTATTCCATGCGTTTAATCCGATTAAAATGACGGAATAGTGTTCATAAGATGAACACAAATAATTTGATTATTTTTCTGTGATTTTTCGGATTTTATTTGGGAGTTTTCGGAGTTCTTCATGAGATGATGAACCGGGGTATTTTGGCGGCTTCGTACATACCTCCCAAGCGTTGGGATGGCGGGTTTGATCTCTAGATCTCTTGGTGATAGTCACCACTACACACCGGGCATGATAGTCGGCGCAAAGGTGGCCTTGAAGAGCTACAAAATCGAGCCCCAAATCGGATTTAAAAGACTGAAAAATCAGTTTTTGGGTGTTTTTGAAGGATCGACTGGTTGCTATTTCTCCACCGCCGGCGGGCCTGCCGGCGCCGGGGGCATCACCGGCCGGGCCGGGCGACGCCCGGGGGCCGGCCGGTGGCGGCGCGGGTAGCCGCCGCCCAAACCTGCAACAGAAACCCTAATCTGTTGCAGGTTTGGGGGGGGGGCGTCGGGTGGGGGGGGGCGACCGGTCCAAGGCCGGACCGGGCCGGCTAGGCCGGGCCGGGCTGGGCCAGGCTCGACCCTGGCCTGAGCCCTGGCTCAGCCAGGAGGGTCCTAGCTCGCACAGGGCTCGTCTAGGGGCCTAGCTGGCTCAGCCACCAACCCCAAGTTGAACCCCTATTTCCCTTTATTTGAATAAACCCCTAATTTGCCCATTTAAATAATATTAAAATCTGATTTTGATTTGATATTCAAAATTGTTTTGATATTCAAATTTATTATTCAATTTTAATTATTTGGGCATTAATGATTTTGAATCATTTAGTAATTTAAGGGTTGATTAATTAGCAATTAGTTGTTAATTAATTGGGGTTAATATTAATTTAAATGTTAAATTGATTATTAACCTCAATTTAACTAATTTAAATGTTAAATTAGTTATTAATAGTTATTAGTCTAATTATTAGATTATTAACTATTGTTTCATCTAATTGTTAATTAATTATTTGAGTTAGTTGTTAATTTAATTGTTAAATTAATAATTGACTTAAATGACTAATTTAAATGTTAAATTAGTAGTCTTTAATTATTATTGTTAGTTATTAATTTAAGGGTTAAATTAATGATTAACATTAATCATTTAATATAATAGTTAGATTAGTAATTATTAATTAATTAAAGTTAATTGTTAATTTAAGTGTTAAGTTAATAATTAATTTTAAATTAACTAATTTAAGAGTTAGATTAGTAGTTAATTAATAATTAGAGTTAATTAATAATTTAAGTGTTAAATTGTTAATTAACTTTGTTGGATTAATCTAAGAGTTAGATTAGTTTTTAATAGTCTAATTGTTAGATTATTAATGGGGTTTAATCTAAGTGTTAGATTATTAGAAATGTTCTAATTTGCATGGAATAATCTGGAATTATTAATTTGGAGTGTGTGCGCATGTGATGTGTGTTTATTGCTTTTAAATTTGATTTAATTGCATGTTAAGTTAATTAAAAGTGTTTTCGAAATTCAAATACCAATTTTGATTGGATCCCAGCTTTTTGAAAGCCAAAATTATATATTTTGAAAACTCTTTCATTTTAGCCATGTGATGCGCTGAATCATGTGTGGGATGTTTAAAACACACCGTGGTCATGGATATGCACTTAATTTATTATTCATGTGATGAATGGTTTGTGTGGATCGTGGATGTATGATTGTTTATTAATTGTTAATAAATAGAGGTCTGCGCACCTCTCTCTCTCATACTCCGATGTATTTCTACCTCCCTCTCTCTCTTGTACCCGCCATAAGGCCTTCTTCAATTTACTTGTAATTCTAGAATTATTGTAATCTGATCGAGGCAACCGGGGAAGGAGCGAGGACGATCCACAGCTGCAACCAGGAAGGCGAAAAGATGAAGATCTCTTGCCTATGTGTTTGCAGGTCATCTAATATAATTGTTGTGTTAGATTGTGTGTGTGTTTGACTGTTGGCTCCAGTCAAACCCACTGTGCTATCCATGACCACACTAATGACATGTCTGAGATGCATTGTTTTCTTTTGATTATGAATCAAAGCAGGTTATAGTATTTAGTAAATATATACGATATATTTATATACTATCACCTAGGAGAGACCAAGATAAAAGTTATCTAAATACCCTCAGATAAACTCTAAGCCGTAACGCGAGTAGTTAAGAACTTACCGCGTGGTCCACCATCGTTATAGTCATAGGATTCGAATCACTTTAGGCAGGTTTGTTGTGCTATCCACAAGGCCTGCTTAATTGGGAGGAGAAACTGTGGCTATGGCATTAGATGCCTATATGATCGGGGTAGAGGAACCATGTAGCTTTGTTGTGCTATCCACAAGGGCTGCATGCAAATCTATGCACGTCGCGTAATGATGGTTAGCTTAGACCAGAATTAGTGGTTTGTTGTGCTATCCACAAGGCCATTAAATCTCTGGAGACCGAAGCTATGATCAGATATTGCAAGGAGTTGCAAGTCTCATGAGTTGGGTGCTCTTTGATTGTATTACAGTTTGTTGTACTATCCACAAGGCTGTAGTGCAAGTCATTGAGATTCTGATCCCCACTAGGAGACTGTCGGCGTCTCCCGTTCTGTATAACTGAGGGTTATACAGTCCGTCGAAAATTAGTGGAAGTTAAACTTGAACAAAAGACCATGTCTTGTTTTAAATTTTAATAATTGAACATCTGCTAAATATATTTTACTTATCTCTTGTAGGGAATTATGTCGTCGAATAATCCACTCCGTGGCATACTTGATGCCCTTTTGACTTACCTGATATACTCGGATTGGTTTAGAAACCTGAAGAATGTCTTCAGATCTGAGCACAATAGCTTTGTCCCTGGAGCTGATCCTCATGCTGAATCGGCATTGGATGCCCCTGAAGCAGAGATGATAGCTAACGATAAAAGATCGAAGGACAAAGGCAAAAGAGTAGTGAAGGGTGACTGCTTCTACTATAAGCAGTATGGTCACTGGAAGAGGAACAGCATTGAGTTCCTTAATGATAAAGCTCATGAAAAGATGAAGCTATATGAAGCTTCAGATATCTATATGATAGATATCAACTTATCAGTTAGAGATTCCACATCTTGGGTATTAGATACTGGATGTGCTTCTCATATCTGCCATGATGTGCAGATGCTGACAAGTAAGCGCTAGCTGAGACAAAGTGAGGTGGAATTGAGGCTAGGAAACGGCGCAAAAGTTGCGGCAATTGCTGTTGGGACATCAAACCTCAGGCTTCCATCGGGAGACACCTTACTTTTAGAGGATTGTTATTATGTTCCTAGCATAATAAAGAACATCATATCAGTATCTTGTTTGGACAAGATAGGATATAGGTTGACTATTGAAAATAGAAGTTGTTCGATTTATTATGGTAATAAATCAATAGCTTCAGCATCTTTAGTCAACGGTCTATATCTATTATATGTTTCTTATTACAATCTTCATATTGATAATGCTCTTAAGAAGAGCAAGAATTGTGTGAACTAGACCTACATGTGGCATTGTAGACTTGGGCACATTGGCGAAAGCAGGTTGCAAAAGTTACATAAGCATGGTTACTTAACTGCATTCGATTACGAATCGTTTGCAACATGTGAATCCTGTCTTATGGGAAAGATGGAAAAATCTCCATTTACTGGACATGGAGAACGTGCCAAGGACATTTTGGAACTAATACATTTGGAAGTATGTGGTCCAATGTCCACCCAAGCCAAAGGTGGGTTTTCATACTTCATCACGTTCACCGATGACTTCTCAAGATTCGGCTATGTGTACTTAATGAAGTACAAGTCGGAAGCGTTTGAGAAGTTCAAGGAGTTCAAGAATGAGGTAGAGAAGCAGTTAGGAAAGAGTATTAAAGCTCTTCGATCAGATCGAGGAGGAGAATACTTGAGTACTAACTTCACACAATTCTTAAAGGATAATTGTATCCTTTCTCAGCTGACCCCTCCATATACACCACAGATGAATGGTGTATCAGAAAGGAGGAATCGCACCTTGTTGGACATGGTGCGATCCATGATGAGCTTTTCGGGATTACCAGTGTCCCTCTGGGGGTTGTAGACACGCTAATTTTGACGTCATTTCGAGTAAATTTCATATCATATAATAATGCCTCAGAATGGTCTGATAGTTAATCATTGATTAATTTTTATTGATCTTTTTGAGTGTCAGGTCAAACGGACATGTTTAACTTTATCAATTAAATTGATTTTATCTCAAATTTCAGTTAAAATATGAACAAGTATAAAAGACGTCTACTTGTGTGGACGCCATTTATATTTTATTCTTATTTTAGCGATTAAATTTGAATTTTAATCAGTTGATTAATTAGCTAAACGGCGTCTGTACATCCTGACGCGTTTTAGGTTTCCTGAGGTAGTTCTACTTCTCTTCCGGATGTTTATCCTTATCTTAATTAGTGTAAAAGACGTCTATACGTGTAGACGCGTTTTAGCTAATACAGATAAAGATAAGTTTCCCGGATGTTTATCCTTATCTTAATCAATCTGAAAGGCGTCAGCAATTGTGGACGTATTTTAGATAATTACAGATAAAGATAAATTAATCTGTATTTATCTGTTGATTAAGATGGATAAATCCTAGATTTTTCCATGTAAATCCGCGGACGCAGAAGAAGCCTATAAATACCCTCCTTTTGAAGGGGGTGATAAGAAGAATAATAATGAATGAGTGATCAGTTAATGCTGAGCATTAGTGATTGAAGATCGAAGCAACGACGTACTAACGCCGAAGCGCTGCTGTTTCCAGAAGTCGACGTCCATTCTTCATCCAATTCAAGGCTTCATATATTCGGCATAAGTTTTTCAATTCGTTTCTTCATTTTACATCTTCATTAATCTTGCATTCTTCACATCACTCCATGCAAACACACACAACACCAGCATTTCCAAAACCTATTTGATTAAGGGGTTTCAAAAGCCATCATAACAAGTGAGTTCTATGTTTAGTTGCATGTTTAAGATTTTAATTAGAATGGATACTACTTCTATTTAAATTCTCACCATTGTTTCTTCATTTTCTTTCTATTTCTTGCAAGCTGCAAAAGGGAGAATCAAGGAAAGGAAAACAAGCAAATCAAAGAACTCTGGACGATCCTCAAATTCAAACTCAACAGCAAGAATAAAGGAAAAGGAAGGGATCTCTTTCTTCAGCCGGCTGAAGGAGGGGAATCAAGAGCTCAACATCTTCCGCGTTTAAACAGGTAGGCGATCAAACCTTCTTTTGGAACTTTTAAGTCAAAAGTTTCTGGCGATCATTTCACGTAGTTTCTTTTAAATAGGCTTTATTTTGCACTTAAACAACATAGATTTTTCATGATAATCACACATTCATTTTAAGCACTCACAGCTTTTTTGGCGATCACGGTGGGACTTGGTCTCGCCATCTTTTAGTTCTTTTGTTCTTGTTGTTATCAATCGGGCACCCACGGTGCACCACTTGTGTCTCTCGACACGTCCTCACCAATTGGTGAGTGTTTTTAGTTTAGTTAATTCCCTACGTGCACACTGACGCGTTTCAAACTGTGTCGGTTAGCCCAGACGGCTTTCAGTCTTATTTCTCTGCTGTCTGCAATCTGAGCTTCTGCGAAAAATTAAGGCTCTGTTCGAAAGGCGTCAACTACCCTTGACGCGATTCAGGCAGTTTCTTATTTTTTTCTTCAGTTCTCAGATTTTTGTGACCTGTGTGCTAATTACCCATTATGTATTAAGCATTAGAGGCCATCCAGGCTGCAGGTCATACGCATTGAGGCTAATACCCTCATTTTCTTAGGAACACTCTACTTGACGTCATCAACTCTCTCTGATTGGGTTGGTCCCTTGATCAGACTAGAGAAGTTGGCGTTGAGGCCTCCATAAGTCCCCAAAATCAAGGTACTCCTCCTTGATCATCGGGCTGGTTGTACCAGTTGAAGTCCCGGTTAGATTCCATAAACGTTGTGAGAGAAAGCCATAGAGAATAACGGTGGATATTGAACTGAAACTAGGATCCCATCCCTTGAGCGAATTTGTGGTTTAATTAAATCCAAATAACTCAACAAGGAATCTTAAAATCACGCTAAACATCCACTTGTTTGTTTAAATATCTGTACAACTTGTTTGTCAATCCTTGAAAAAAAGAATCTAACATCATGCTGCTCCGATCGGGCAGGGACTTGAGTGTGGCTCCAGACGCCATGGTCAATTACGAGGGAGATGCTAATGCCCCTCGCGATTCTGATTACAACTATGAGAGCGGGAGAGATGCTGATGCCTCCCGTAATTCTGTCCCCATTCCTTTTCGACAAGATGGGAATGTCCGGACCCCTCTCTTTCATCCTCATAATCAATATTCTGATCCTCCCCCGCATGAGTATGCATTTCCCGATCCTATTCTCGAGGGAGACATGAATCAGAATGATCCCTCGTCCTCTGATCCTTCGGATCTCGTCAATGCTTTGGAAGTTCTTGCCTCCCGTCTGGACCCTCAGCAGTTCGAGGCGATCCAGTCTATTCTGAAGGGGAAGGCACCCACGCAGCCTGCTGAGCCGAATCCTGTGGCTCCCCCTACTGTCCCTCAGCAACCTCCTATTCATCCTCCTTACATTCATCAGGCCATGGAAGGCCTCCATATCACTTCTCGGCCAGTTGGGCCGCAACTTTCATCTTCTAGGCAACCGGCTAGACCACTAACGCCTGCTTATCAAAATGTCCTCGGGCATGGCGGAAGCTCTGCCAGACCTCCTCTTTACTGTCCTCCCTATCCAACGTACTCTAGGCAACAGGCCTATCAAGTACCTCCACCTCCTCTTTGAAGGAGTTCATGTACGAATCATCCTTCTGGCAGAACGACAAGAGGTCGTTGGCCTTTTTGTTCAGGAGATCTTTAGAGGGACCAGCCCTCGAGTGGTTCTTTTCCTTGGAACCCTCCGAAGTAGAGGACTATGGTATCATTTCTCGAAAATTCATTCAACGATACCAAGACAGAGTTGCACCTTCCCTGTCCATCACTGACCTCATAGCAGAAAAGATGAAACTTGATGAAGAGTTTGTCAGTTTTGTCGACAGATGGCGAGGCTTGGCCGAGAAAGTGAAAGATCACTTGTCCGAGTCGGAGCAAGTGAAGATGCTGATTTCCAACGCCACGCCTCAGTTCAAACTAGTCCTTTCCCTGAACAATCTGACCAGTATGGCAGAGCTCTATGAAAGAGCACGGTACTGCCAGAATGCCTTCAAGGACGCTACGTTTTCTAGCGTCTTTGATCCTCACAGACCTAGCAGGCCTCCACCTAGGAAGCCTGCAGTGCCAAATGCTCCCAGCACAGGTCCAACTACTGAGGGCACGCTCTCTCATGAGCAAGTCAGCAGCATGAACAACAATTCGCCCCAGTTCGTGAGGAGTCAGCAGCAGTACCAGAGGCCATCGCAGCCGAACCAGCAGGGGTATAGGCAGCAGCCGAACCCTCAATATCAGCAGCCCCAATATCAGCGGCCCCAGCAGCCGAACCAGCAACAGCCACAGCAGCCACCACAACGGCAATTGCAGTACCAGCAGCCCCAGCAACAGCAGTACCAGCAGCAACAGCAGTATCAGCCGCGCGCACCGCCGGCGTACCATAATGTCCCTCCTCCTGCTGACTACAATAAGTAAAGAAGACCTCCAGCCCCAAAGAGGGCAGAATACCCAGTCCTCCCAGAATCTTTGGCAGACATTTTCAGTGCCCTAATGGCAGCTAATGCCTTAGTCTTGCCAAGAGAAAAGGCAGTTTGGCCTCAGAATGCCGACACGTCTAGGTATTGCTACTTCCATAGGCAACCTGGGCATACTATCGACACCTGCTTCCAGTTTAGAGATTACATTCATGATCTCAACGAGCAGGGCGACATAGACTGGGAGGAGATGAAAAAGTATATATCATCCCTGAAGGCAAGAAGACCACAACAGCAGCAGCAAGCAAGACCAGCAGCACAAGCAGCACCACCATTAAACATGGGCATAGTGCAGAACCCGCTCCCGGAGCACCAAAACCAAAACCAGGTTGCCCCTATCTTGACAAACAGCCAGTCTGAGGCTGACCGTGGGCAACAGTGGAGGATAGAGGACTCTTCCTCTATTTATTCGACGGATCATGTTCCGAGTACCGCAGAGCAACCACCACGCCGCACCATCCACATACCCAGACCACAGCCCATTACCATCACCCCCCTACCGACACCCGCGTATCATTCACCCGCACCCAATAACCCATTACCACCACCCGCTTTCCTTAAGCCTATTACGCCCCACACTCCTACACCTCCACCATATAACCCACCGCAAACCAATTACGCACCCCTCTTACCATCTAAACCGCTACTACGCGTACCATTTCATACTTCACCCGCTACCACTACCGCTTACCCATCCACCATCCTACCATCCAGACCGCTATTACGCGTACCATTCCCCACTTCGTCCACTCCAATCACTTACCCATCCACCATCCAACCGTCTAAACCTTTAATCCGCACCACGCCACCACCACCTAACCCCACGCCATCACCTACATACCAACAACCCGCATCACCTACACCACCCAACTCTGCGGTACTCAAGGTGTCACCCGGATCTTCCACGGTTGAGGAACACGCGCTCCGGAGTGGAAGAATTTTCAACAAAGTATTTCCTCAGTCAACAGTTAGAGACGGCCCATCACAGCCGCCGGAGGAAACACACAACGAAGAGAGTGCACTAGGCACTCAATATGATTTGTTGAAACATCTGGACCGAACACCGGCACGGATCTCCGTACTTGAACTGATCAAGAGATCGAAGAGTCACCAAGAAGCCTTGATGGAATATTTGCAGAAGGTGGTGGTCAACGAGGACGTGCCGGTAGAAAAGATTACAACACTATTAGTTCCTCAGGGGGATCAGCCCTCCATTACATTTCACACATCGGAACTAGCACCACCAGCAGCCAGAAGCATGGCTCTGAGCATCACGGTCAACATCTGCAAGAAGGCCGTGGATGCATGCCTGGTTGACACAAGGGCTTCAATCAATGTTTTACCTCCGAAGACCCAAGAACTGTGCGGTGTGCCCAAAAAAAAAAGGCTGCCTAGCCCCATCTCTGTAACAGCATATGACAATTCTACTCGTTCCCCTCTAGGAATGGTTTATTTGAAAGTAGAGCTAGGCCCGGTAAGTCATGTAGAGGTCGAATTTCACATTCTGGAAATCGACCCTTCTTTAAATGCCATTTTGGGTCGTCCTTACATTAAAACTCTTGAGGCGATTCCCTCCACGAATCACCAATGCCCCAAATTTCCCTTTAAAGGACGAATTATTAAGGTGACGAGCATGCCGATCCTTGCTGCTGCTCATACTTTGAATGTTAAATCTACTGCTTTACCTGGCCGACAACCTTTTCTGTCGGTATTACAGGTTTACCATCCAGTAGCTGATCCTCTGAAAGCTGCCACTATTTCTCCTTACCCGCTAAATGCCATGAAAATGGGGAAGTGCATGAGTACCCCAGGATGGAGAATTTTGATGAAGAACGGATATAAGCATGGGAGAGGTCTGGGCACACAATTACAAGGAAGGACCACTCCTGTTAAAGATCACCGAGCAGCACCTGGAAGTGGTCTGGGCTATAGGCCGAGAAAACTGAAACAAGACATCGTTCAGCAAGCGGAGAACGATGAAGGTCAAAAATTCTGGGAGACAATGTCTACACCACCCAAGGAAGGCCGAGATCCCCTAACATGGACCCTGTATACACATTTTGTAAAGGGGCCCATAATTAGCCACGACAACACGGTGGTCATTACTTCGTGTTTTGACTTCCATGATATTTATGGGGGAGACTTGGCCAGGCATTGCTCGGAACTACTTACGTACCAATCCTTGGAGGCTCTGCGGCCTATGAAAAGGAGAAAATTCCATGATCTAGAATGCGAATGGTACAGGTAGTTCGATCTGAGAGACCTCTACATTGCACTGAACAGATTATTTCTAGATCCGGCAGAACCTAAGTGGCCGCCGCAGATTGATGAGCTAATTGAAAGTCCCGGTGCTATCTTTGACAAACGGATATTGCTGTCCGAAAAGACCGACGAAGGGGAGCCAGATGACCCCTATGAAGCTGGTTACACCACAGATCTGCTCTGGAGGGGGACATATCCTTCTCGTGTTTTCATAATCCATACTATGTTCCGCACATTGCTCTTGACCCCGACTTGGTCGCGGGTCATTGTTGAAGATATTCCACGGGCTCCGCCCGTTATGATTACTCTGTCTCCTTGGGACCTCATTCCACCACCTCCTCTCGATCTAGAGAGGATGTATGATTTGATCTGGGACATATTGCTGTATGATCCCCCTAATCCTCTGGCCTTGGTGCCACTCCCTCCATCTAATTCTCCTTCTATTTGTATTCATTCCTGTTTTATGCTTAATTCCTTCACCGTCCAAAAAAAAACGCCAATTTGGCAACAAATTCTTCCCAGATCCTTATTGAGGAAACCTCTTACTTGTCCAATCACACCCCATTGCGCGGGTCCTTCGGTCAAGATTCTCTCCTAGATCTACTCTGCCCCTCCCCTCGGCAGGATTCTCTTGTATTTCCACTTGTATCCCAGAATTTCCATCCTGCTTCATCTTCATTAGGTTATAATAGGGAGTTTAGTGAAGTTAGGCAGTCTAGTTCTAGACAGGTTAGTCAAGTTAGGAAGTCTAGGAAGTCTAAGGGTAGGCGAATTCCAGATAGATACCTCCAGGACTTAGCTGATAGATGTTTTTCTTGCTCTTTAATCCCTCAGTTTTTAGAAAATCCGATTCAGATGCCAGAAGATTGTATGGACGATGAGTCAGTCAATGATGGGTATGGGGTGTATGAGTTAGTACATGAAAAAGACTCCATTATTGAAGATGAGGAAGATGACGAGGACGCAACTGAGGCATATGCCAGTGGAGTGAAGAGATTCGATGAACCCTCAGCTGCCATAGAAGAGCCCACCAAAGAAATCAATTTAGGGACTGAAGACGAACCTAAGGTTGTCCTCGTCAGTAAAAATCTTTCTACAGAGGATGAGAAGGCAATGGTACAAGTACTTAAGGACTATAAGGACACTTTCGCCTGGAGTTATGAAGATATGCCGGGGTTAGACTCGTCTTTAGTTGAACACAGGTTGACATTAAAGGAATGAGCTAGCCCGGTCAAGCAGAAGTTAAGGCGATTCCATCCACAAATGGCTCTAAAGATGAAGGAAGAAGTTGACAAATTGCATAAAGCCAAATTTATTAGAGTTGTTCTTTATCCACAATTGGTGGCCAACATAGTCCCGGTTATGAAGAAGGACGGGAATGTCAGAATTTGCATTGACTTCCGCGATATGAACCGGGCGTGTCCTAAAGATGATTTTCCATTGCCTCATATTGATGTACTCATTGACAACACCGCTGGCTATGAAACTTGATCATTCATAGACGGATTTTCAGGATACAACTAGATCAAGTTAGCAGAAGAAGATCAAGAGAAGACGTCATTCACTACACCTTGGGGAACATACTGCTATGTTGTCATGTCATTTGGATTAAAGAATGCATGAGCCACTTATCAGAGGGCTATGATGGCAATATTCCATGACATGATGCACATAGATCTGGAAGTGTATGCGGATGATTTATTGGTTAAATCTAAGACAAAGGCTGAGCATGCCAAAGTTTTGGCAAGGGTATTAGAGAGATCGAGAGAGTATCAGTTAAAGATGAACCCCAAGAAATGTGTATTCGGGGTATCTTCATGAAAATTGTTTGGATTTATTGTCAGCAAACGGGGAATTAAGATTGATCCCAACAAGGCGAAGGCTATCAGAGAAATGCCACCTCCCAAAGACTTGAAAGAGTTGAGAGGATTAATCGGGATGTTACAATTTATTCGCCGATTTGTCTCCCAGCACTCACAAAGGTGTAAGCCGTTTTACGAGCTTACCAAGCCAGGAGTCAAATTTGTTTGGGACGATAAGTGTCAGGAGGCATTTGATGGATTAAAGAACTATTTAGCAAGTCCTCCTGTTTTGAGACCACCATCTCCAGGCAAACCATTGATACTTTACATTTCAGTCCTGGATGATGCAGTGGGGGCTGTCCTAGCACAAGAGGATGAAGAAGGAAAAGAGAGGGCAGCCTACTATCTCTCCAAACTTCTTAACCCCGCTCAACAGAGATACACGGCGATGGAGAAAACATGTGCAACATTGGTCTGGGTTGTTCAGAAATTGAAGCATTATTTTCTGGCCCATGAAGTCCATCTCATCGCTAGGATGAATCCGATCAAATTCCTTCTGGAGAAATCTGTTCTTATTGATAGGCTAGCGCGATGGCAAAGCTTTCTATCTCAATTAGATATCATTTATATCCAGCAGAAAGCGATCAAGGGCTATGCCATAGCGGAACATCTCGCCCATCATCCCCTTCCTCGTTTTGATCCAGTACAATCAGAGTTTCCGGATGAGGAACTGATGTCCGTAAATCAAATCATAGATGATATGTGGACTCTGCATTTTGACGGAGCTCTGAATTCTCATGGAAAGGGGATCGGTATCGTTCTGCTATCACCTGAAGGTGTCACCATTCTACAAGCCTTTCAGCTTGATTTTCCAGTCACCAACAATATAGCTGAATATGAGGCACTCCTTGCTGGCCTCGAGGTTGCTCATTTTCATGGTGCCACCAAACTCAGGATTGTGGGTGATAGCCAACTGATTCTTCGCCAAGTGCTGACCAAGTATCGAACTCTCGATCCCAAGCTCAAGCCTTATCAAGAGCTTACTTCTGCATTTTCAAAGCTTTTCACGAAATTGATCTTTGTTCATGTCCCTAGGAATCAAAACATCTTAGCTGACGCTCTAGCTTCATTGGCATCTTAGCTGATGTTGCATTTGCTCTAAGTGTTACGAGCAAATTTCAGGCTGATCTAGGCGAAGAGCACTAGAAGGCAGTGAAATGTATCCTTAAGTACTTGAGAAGAACTAAGGATATGTTTCTTGTCTATGGAGGAGGTGACTTGAAACTGCGAGGCTTTACTGACTCGAGTTTCCAGTCAGATCCAGATGATAGCAAGTCTACATCTGGATTCGTGTTTACTTTGAACGGAGGCGCAGTGTGCTGGAAGAGTTCCAAGCAAGTAACCACTGCGGATTCGACGACTGAAGCTGAGTACATCACTGCAGCTGAAGCCGCCAAGGAAGCAGTGTGGTTGAAGAAATTCATCACCGACCTCGGTGTAGTTCCCAGCATCTCTGAGCATGTTCCACTATTGTGCGACAACAATGGAGCAATTGCGCAAACGAAAGAGTCGCGGTCTCATCAGAAATCGAAGCATATTCTGAGGCGCTTTCATCTTATCAGAGAGATCATATCCAGAGGAGATGTAGTAGTGGAAAGAGTTCCATCCGTCGACAATGTAGCAGATCCACTGACGAAGCCGTTGGCTCAAATTGTGTTTGAGCGTCACCTAGAGTCTATAGGCTTATTGTATAAAGGTGATTGACTTTAGTCCAAGTGGGAGATTGTTAGTTTTAGGTGGCCTACAAGCCAATCTGACTATGTAAATCTCGTTCATTTATTAATATAATGGCATAATATTCATTATGTGTAAATCGCATTAATTCTCGTTTCATAATGAAGTTCGTGAATATGTGCTATAGTGGTCAGATTATGATGAGATCATACTAATGAGACTGATCACTTAAACACACATATTCTTAATTGTTCCTTGTCGGAGGATATCCGAGAAGGACATCGGATATCCGGTTAGACTAGTACAGATTACTCCTGCTCATATGATGAGGGTGACTGATCTCATAAGTCACTTGTGTGGAGACACTAAGGCGAATCTGTAGGTGCTCATTGGAGAATTAGTTCACTGAACTGATCCGACTGAATCGCTGGATGGTATTGTACCTCACTGTCAACCAGCTTGATTCTATTGTCGCAGTTGCGTGGATGGTCCTCGGACCTGAGACACCAAGGACACCTTGTCGGTGGACTTCTGTGCTTTGACCTTGGTTTACGAATCTCTAGCCACGGGATTCTAATACGCCAAGGATTGAGTACAGCGGAATACCGTCGAAGGGAATTGTGTGTCAATAAGGAATCATTCGCTCTCGGTACTTAGAGAGAGAATGCTCTAGGAAGGATGCGCGAAAGTCCCTGGTCAGGGCGGACGATAATATCGGGAAATAAGTTTTCCGATATTCACCAGCAGCATCCAATCCAAGTGAGTCGACCGGTTAGGGTTTGACAGCTCACCATACCCTGAGTTGACTCGAGAACATTGTACGAATGAAGGATTATATCCACGCGGCAACTGTCGGCGGAAAGGTTCCAAGAGTGGGTTACTTAACCCCAAATACCTTCCGGGTTCACGCGGTGTTGCTTGGCACCCAACGTGATCGGAGGCCCGGTCGAATTCGATGTGCGACATCAATTCGATTGATTAATTAATTAATAAAGGGTTATTAATTGATTAATAAAGCCAGTGAGAAGTCACTGGACTTGTTGGGCCATTAACTGGACTGGTACTTGGGCCTAGAGAGTCACACACAAATGATTCTCAAGGCGATGGATAAATAAGTGGGTTTTATATAAACCGGGGTTTTTTATGAAAAACCGCGCAGTTAGTATAAAACATTGCGAACGGGCTGAGCATGCCAAGCTGCTGCTAACCCTAGCCGCCCCTCCTCAGTTTCTCTTTCTCTTTGGCGTTCAGACAGATCCAGATCTGTTCCGCCGCTTCTCCAAATCCCGTTCGACGGGAAATCGTCCGCGCATTGCGGCGATCATTGCAGCGACCGGCGGAGGTTTCGTGGGCTGCGAAGAGCGAAGAACTTGAAGATATCTGTCGCGAGGAGGATCGCTTGGACTTCGCTAGAGGCCGGGCACTTGCGCGGCTTGTGGTGTCGCACCGACGGAACCGAGCGGTTGCGGATTCGAATCCGCACATGGTAAGAATCGATTATCCGATAATCGTAGTTTTAGTTCTTCGAAACGGGAACGGATCGCTGTTTTAATTTTTATTTTCTGCTGCGTGAGCGATCCGAAGAAACCCGAGAAATCCCAACAGTCTAATCCCTTGTACGACCGTTTCTATTAGCTTGGCTCTATATTGACCCTTTGACCCTATTTACCCTAATCAAGATATTTAGTGCATGTAAACCAAAAACATTACTGTATTTTAGCCCTAGAACATGATTTTAAGTGATTTGATAATTCTTATAGTGTTTTAAAAATGATTAATATTTATTATCAATTAGTTTGAGTTTTAGCTAATTAAATGTGAAAAAAATATTATTTACTTAATTACAAAAAAATTATAAAATTGATCCTACATTTGTAGGCACATTTGTTTAACCTTATGGAGTTAATTTTACCCAATAAACACTTCAAATTTGCTCCACACGATGAAACAACTCTCATCACAACATGATGTGAATAAAATGTTATTAAACATATTTGACCAAATTTAATAAATTTGACCGTTATAATACCATGCCTATTGTGTAATATGATACGGATTGATATATCCTGTAAGATATGTGTAAGATGATATCTTATGGGCAATGCTACCGTAGGAAGAGTTTTGTTGGTTGACCTCAATAAGCATCCATAAGGAAGGTCAAACCCCGAGGGCATTAGATTTGAAATTCAAGAGCCAATATTTAGTTTGATGGGTACGGTCAGATGAGGTACCCACGGTGCTATGTAGTAATCAAGGCCTTATCACTATTTGTCTAAGTTATTTGGCATGTGATTGTTTGTTTGGTCCTTATATTACAGCTTGGGGGGCATGTCCGATATGAGCACACTAATAAGATTATGTTTCAAGTTTTGTGATAATTTATGTAAACTTACTAGCATGATAAGGACTTGATTGTGACCCTAATATGTTGATTTAAGTGTTAAGCATATGAAATTTGAATATGTCATTTGAATCTCTTTCGATTTGAGATACTTGATGATTTTGTACCTTGGTTAGAGAACTATGATTGTAAATGATGTTAAGCAACTTGAGAACATGCTCGTATGATCCTTTCTCCATTGTTATCAAACCTACAACATGTAAATAAGATATCTCACGTTGATAAGCTTTGATAAGCTTTGATCATATGACATGCTTTATAGTTGTTTGCTTATTCTATACATGTAACTTGATTAACTATCATCCTATATGCCTTTATGTCTAGGTATCATTTGGATTTACAAATTTATTATATATTGTATAATGTGTGGGGTTTTGATGGACACTAAGTTCTCGGACTCATAAAATTCACTAACATTTTTCAAGAGATTTGGATTTGTAGTCCAAGTAAACAAGATGATCCACACTAGTTGGACTTTGAGGACAACTTTTATATTTTAGACATAGTTTAAAGATTTACTTTAAATATTAATAGTTTAGTGTAGTAGGATTTGAAAGACATTACATATTTTTATTTTATTTAAAGAGATCATAATTTTGGTACATGTTATTTGATTCAATGGACTTTTGGTGTTGGCTGTATAATTTGGATCTATTTGGAATTTGAGATAATAATAGTATTTATTTTATTTGCCTTGTAACATGTCTTACCTCTCATGTCTATTTGTCTTACTAGATTTTATCCCACTATTATGCACTATAAGTCTAACGTGAGTCAATGTAGTGGACTAGATCAAGGGATGTGTTAGCAATATCTAGTTAAAACTCAAACTATGAGCAATATCTATCCCTTAGTTATCACAAGAACGGCGTGCTAACTAACAAAATTAACCATTGATCGACCATTAGTTAAATTCTCAAAATAGAAATAGTTTGCCCAACATCAAGCATTGGCAGTATCATCCACCATCAACCAAAAAAATAAAAAATATCTTGCTACTAAATAAATAAATCAATCAAATGGGAAAGTCAACCACCAACATTCAACCACCCAAGGCAAGGAATGCAATGGTTGAAACTGTTATACCCTAGATTTTATATTACATAATAAATGGTCCATTAACTAATTTCAGCCCATTAGTAATGAATATCAAAGTTTAGCTAATTAATTGGTGGTTTAGGAAGTCCACTAAGAAAGCTAACCTATTTTCAAGGTTTACTTGACAGTGAATTTGTGAAAATCATATCTTGAGATCTAAACATCGAATTGAACCCAAAGCCATTAGTTAGATGTTTTCATTAGCAACAAATTTCATGAAGACTAAGGTTCCTAAGGCTATTTTTGCAAAAAACCATTAGTATCAAATTTAAAAATAATTCTAATAATGACATCTACATCCTATAGCTAGAGTTTCAATTGGATTTTAGAAGGAAGAAAGAAACTCATGAGAATCTAATTTGTGAAGGATTTCTTAGAGATTTTTGGATTGAATTAGGAAGCTAAGTCTGTGTATAGAATCCCAAAACTGCAACCATAGTTTGATTGCAAGCTTGAGACCGTAGCTAACCTCTCTCTGTGTAATGACCCATGAAAAATATGATAATAATAAAATGAAGTGTTTCTTTATAAAAAAATAAAAGAATAGGGACTTATATACAATTTTTTGGAGGTTTCTTAAATGGTTAATTGGGCTTTTAAAACAAGTGTTAATGGGCTAAGGATGAGTACTAAAACAGACCCTAATGATCCAACCCTATATCCCATCATTTCTCTCTCTCATTTTCCTAGAAGAGGACACCTCATGGGAGACACCTCACCACATTTTCTAGAAAGAAGCCACCTCACCCTTTCGACCATCTTCTAAGGACACCTCACCTAGGGCATGTAGCAAGTTTATCTCCAAGGTAATAATTAGCAAGACACCCCTATATGCCACCTTATCCTCCTAGAAGCTTCCTTCTAGGACACCTCATCGGACACCTTACACCCTTAAGTAATTATTAAGTGACACCTCATCACCTCCTATCTCCCTTATCTTCTTCCTCTCCTCCCTCTATACATAGGGGGCATCCACTTAGTTCTTTCCACATGTCACCAAGGAAGAGGAGATCCTAAGCGAGGATATTGGTCTAGTAGGGGCAGTAATAGGGGTACGATAGTGGAAGTTCGCCAGTGAAGGCTCAGCGGCAGCTTGGGTTTGGTCTAGCGGCGATTCCTCTCTCTAGGTAGGGTGATAGTATCCTTCTTATCCCTCAACCATGTAGTTTGAAAGCCTACAAAATGTTAGAGACTCCGCTAAAATGAATTTTCAAATAAAGAAGCATTTCTATGAAGAGATTCTACCAAGGTGCTCCATTAAAGAAACTAATTTTCCTTAAAAACATTTTATCAAAATGAACTCTTGTTTTGTCACGTAGTCTATTTCGTCTTGTAGTGAAAATATAAAGATATGATATATTAAAATAATGAATTACTCGTGCCTATTTTCTTTAACTCTTGAGATATTTTAGATATTAAAAAAAACAAATAATGATGAAGTGTTATCAGACTTAAGTATATACAAGAGATTTGTATCTTTTTTATAACTTATTATGTATATTAATGGTTATAAAAGATGTTGATGAAGAGAATATAAAATCTGCTTCATGAAGATTCCATGACTATGACTTTAAGGCAATGATTTATGATGATTAAAGACCCTTTAAAATAAGGGACAAGACTAGAAGCATGATTAATAACCGCTTTTTAACAAAAGGAGTAAGATCAAGTGCACAATTAAAAGTTATTACTCTATGAATGAAATTATGATCAATAATAAGAGCCTCATAAAGGGGAAACTATTGTGACTATGATTATGTAACGATTATGACTCGTATGGACATGTTATTATGATGATTTTATAATTAAGATTATGTAATTATGATTGAATTTCTTGAGATATTTTCTTACCATTAATAAAAAGTAACAATGACAGTACTTCACCAGTGGGAAGGACCCTTAGATATGACCTTTTGGATAGGGGGCATAGGTCACTTGCCCCCTTGAGGGTGTAGTGGAGTATGTGATATGGGAGTCAGGTTGTTGAGTATGTCCCTCTTCTACTTCTTAAAAGTGTCTAAAAGTCTAGACTCGGGACACATCGATTTGGTGGGTAAATATCACTTTAGTGCACTAGTGACTAGAATTAGGATGACATGGTGGAGACCTACATGTTCTAGTCAACCTACGACTGTTAAGTATCCACACTTAGCAATTAAAGACTATTGAGTATCACAAGAATTCTGAATTAAGCATAGATCGATAATTATGCATGGAATAACATCTAGAAGTTGAATTCATAAAGATCGAAAAGGACACAAAATAGTTGAATCTGGCTCTGATATCACTGTAAGGTTCACCACACGGAAACAACGGGTGCAGTGGAAACAAAAACAGAACAAAAAATCTTTCCCGATACATTTTGAAGCATAAAAACGAGAATCTTAGTGACCGAACATCACTTTGCACGGAATCGAATTCGCATTTGTATGGTTTCGACGGTGTGACGCCACAAACCGTGCAATCGTCCGACGTCTAGCGATATCCACGTGATCCTCCTTGTGATAGATTGCCCTCAGTTCTTCGCTCAGTGCAGTGATTTCAGTGGCTGCTCGTCACCCCGTAGGTTCGTGTGGTATGCAGTGTTACATCCTAGATCCAGTTCATTTTTTTTTCAACTTGTAGTCTGACTACGTAATCTTAGAACAAACTCCACTATAACAAATAGATATGAGAGCAAAACAACTACAAGGCGATTTAAATAAATGTCATAACTATCACGTAATCTAAAATATCCAAATATAGTCAATACCAAAGTTCACAAATTACAGTATCTATCAATCTATATATAAATTCTCAATCTTACCAAATAAAGAAAAATATATCAATTTATCATTATCCGTACTACATCAAATTTAAGAAAGTTATAAATTTAAATCTAGATAACCTCCTAAAGATGTCAAATGCCTTAATCATAAGTCTCTAAATTTTATATTCTCTTTCTCATACTTTAAAAATGTTAATATGATTTATGAGTACAACTACTCAGTAGGCTTTAAACCATCTACATGACTTAATATATAGTAAATTTTACAAATTACATTATACGATTATACTAAATATAATCTTACACAGTTCTATATATAGCTCAAATAAGAACATGATACAAAACATGGTCAGATATAACCTTATCAAATCAAATGTGTTTTCTAATAGCATGGATGGATCGACTGACATATAGCATATATGGCATGATCAGATTCTTATCTAATTGAATAAGTATACTAGCCATGATCATAACATATCATATATCAAACTGAACTTATAATAAATTTATCATGGTATGATAACTTATCAAATCAGAGTTTATATTGTCAGAATAGCTAATAAGAATGAATATGAATTCTTAATCAAATAAGCTGATATCAAAATCACTGAGCATAGATGTTAAAAGAACAAACTGAGCCGATCATAAGCTGAATTAAATAGATCTAAATAGCAAATTATGTGCAAAACAAATCAAATCAAAATATATAAAATAGACATGCATCCAACCACCATATAAAGAGCCGAACAAACAAATATCACAGCATGTAGGTAAGTATGCTAAGATCTTGGCACATGCATAGTTGGGGAGTCTATCGTCCCACCTCGGATGACTGCAAATATAACACAATCACCGAAATTTTCCCGTTTCCCATAGGCAGAACTCATCTACGGACGCTTATAGAATGAGTCCAAATCTCCTTAAAATGGTTATGTCCAAATATATATATCAAATAAATATGACATAAATATATCTTCGCAGATTTCATAATGATCATAGATTTGAAAATTAATTTGGCATAGCGATACTTATATATAAGAGTTAAAATATATACTTTTATATACAAAAATAGTAACTTAAAGAGTCAATATGGTCATATAAATGAATAATTAGAGTAAAGCTGATCAAAATAGGTTTCTGGATAGAATAAATAGTCAAAAGAATTTTCTTAGAATTTTCGGAATGACAAACATATTTTTCGGCCATCAAAACTAATTTTTAGAGCTGGAAAATTAAACTTAGGTCGAATAACATCAAACAGATTCAGAAAATTATCAAACCTATATAACATGTCAAATATGTCTAATTTAAAGTGTGGACAAAGTTTCATCAATTTATGGATTGGTTTGATAGGATATTGGACTCTGATTTCAATTATGAAAATCAGACTTCAATATAATTTTAGTAAATCAAAACAGGGGGCAAAATAAATAGCAGAAGAGGTCATAAATTCTCAAACTTTACAGAGAAGTTAAGGATAATAGAACAAAGGTCTCCACAAAATTTGGCAGGATTGGGACATGAATCAAGTGATATATAAGATTCGCTAGTTAGGATTTCAAAACTATCATGATAGATTATATAGTCTGAAAAGAATATTACGGAATAAATATCAAACGAACTCATAAAATTATGAAATTTATTTGACATAAATATAACATGAAAAATAGATGTTCACTTAATTATTAGCTCAATTGGACATCGAAAAAGGGAGAACAAATATCTGTAACTCATGTAATCAGAATTGGAACAAAACAGATTGAACAAACATATTACATAGGCTGAGATAATAATCATAGAATAAATAGTAAACAAGATTACAAATATATGAAACTTTATGATAATGAAGTAGACATATAGATCAAACTTCTTACTAATTGATTAGCTTTTTAAAATTTTCAAAATGAATATAGTTTTTAAGACACCTGCAGAGATAGGAGAGAGAGGGGGACAACCTGGTCTCTCGAGAGGCCGGGAGCTAGAGGCAAGATTTCTATTATGCTATTATTTATAGTAGTTTTGGAGTTTTTCATAAAAACCTCTGAACTTCTATAAATTCCCACTTAATTCCCATGGTCTGAGAATATTTTGCATGTGACGCTTTAGGCCCAAATGTCCATATGGTTTTAAGCCCACTAAGTCCAATATCATCTTGTCAATTTAATTAATTATTTAATATCACATATTAAATAATTAATCTATCAATTTAATCACCACGAACAAATCAATCGGACTTCTGATCATGGTTGATACCAAACAACACCTCATGATCTTAGAAACCGTTGGGTTAAGAAACCTACTCAGGAACCTTTTCGACATCAGCTACCACTCAATTATAGTCCTTCATTCATACAATGCTCTTAGGTAAATTTAGGATATTGTTCAACTGTCAAATCCTAATTTGGTTTGCTGATATAGATTACATACCATCTATTAGCATTATCAAGATGCCTTTTCTCCTTGGCCAAGGATTTCCTAGGTATCATCCCATAGAGAATTCTCTCTCTTAATACTGAGAGTGAACAATTTCTTAATGAACTTATTCTCCAATGAACACCTACATATTCACCTTAGTGTCTCACAATAGTAAGTATGAGACCAGTTACCCTCATCTTATGAGCATAAGTAACATGTACCAATTTAACAAGATATTTGATGTCCTTCTCAATTATCTTCTGATTAAGAATAATTCAGAATATATCTTTAAAGAAGGTTGATCACATTATCATGATCTCATCATGATTTAATCTTTATTGCATATATCTTGGTACTTCATTATGAAATGATAATTAAGAATTACATATAGTAGATATGTTGCGTTTTATTAAATAATAAGAACAAGATATGCATATGACCCATGAGATTGGCTTAACAGACACCTATAGATAAAAAGATGGTGGGGGAAATGAGAGCTTTATTTTTAGACCATTGCCCTCCTTAAGTTGGTACTTTTGGGACCCCTTCATCCCCTCCTCTTTGTGGTCAACGATGGAGGAGGGTTGGGAGGATCCTGCCACCAATATTTCAAGTGGCCTTGGCGATGAATGCATCTGTGACATCATTGGTGATCGAGTTCTTGAAGGTCTCTAGCTCCACCAATGAGCTCGATGTGGTGGTCTATAGGAACATGAAGAATCTTGTTGAGATTGCTAAGGAGCTTGATGACTACTTCAAGGCGGCAAAGGCCGGCAATTGGGTCATTGACTCCTAAAGGCCCCCTATCCTGGGTTTTCGTTTAATCATGGCCTAATAGGCGAGTTCTTCTTCTTCTTCTTCTTCTTCTCTCTCTCTCTCTCTCTCTCGTAGGGGAGGGGGGCATTCTAGACATTTTCTTTTTTGCCACTCACTTACTTTACCTTCTAACGATTATGGACGATATTCTTGGCATATTCTAAAGACTAGGAAGGGACATTAACCTTAATGGCAATTATAGCACAATAATGTTATAAAGAAAGTATATATGATATTGTGTAATTAAGAATGACATATTTGATATTTTGTATGTAAGGATGGTTAATATGAAATCAACCCAAGAGTGAAATTAAAATCTAAGGAGATGTTTTGCATTCTCAAATATTTCTGCAGAAATTATTTCCTTAATTAATTTCCATAAATATTGCAAACATAGATAAAAGTTTTTGAATGAGAGGGACGTCTCGTGCCCACTGCCTTGTTGATGAATAACCTAGTGTTGGGATTTAGAAATTACATTTTTTGCAATGAGATAAAAATGGTGTCGGTAGTTTTTTATTTTAAAATTTCAGGTGGAAATAACTATCCTTATTCCAATTTATCTTTCCTACCTTCTAACGATTATGGATGATATTCTTAGCATATTCTAAAGCTTGGGAATGGACATTAACCTTAATGGCAATTATAATATTATAATGTTATAAAGATAGTATAGATATTGTGAAACTAAGGATGACATATTTGATATTTTCTATGTGAACATGGTTAATATGAAATCAATCCAAGTGTGAAATTAAAATCTAAGGAGATGTTTTACATTCTTAAAGATTTCAGCAGAAATTATTTCCTCAATTAACTTCCATAAATTTTTCAAACATAGATAAAAGTTTTTGAATGAGAGGGAGGTCTCGTGCTCACTGTCTTGTTGATGAATGATCTAGTGCTGGGATTTAGAAATCACATTTTTTCAATGAGATAATAACGGTGCTGTTAGATTTTTTCTTAAAAAATTTCAGGTGGAAATAACTATTGACGAGGGTGATTGGGTCCAACCCAGCCATGCCCATTTAGCCCGCGGGCCCAAAGGCCTATGGCTCACCAATGCTGGCGCGAGGGGACACGTGGCACTCGGTACCCTAACCCGCATGACAGAGGCAGGAGTTCGGAACCACCAAGTGCATATTGCTGGATCTCCCGACCTCACGTCCAGTAGCAACTCCCGAGACCCCCCAGGATCTCGGCTAAGCTTCCTGAGATCGGGGATATGCTTACTGCCCTCAATCCTCTTCTATCGGCAACTCAGCCAGACGAAGACTAGGGATTCGGTGTTGAAAGACCCCTACCCTGGTCTCTCGCAATAACGAAGGTCCCCCCTCGATGGGAGATCCCTTGCGCCTCCATACCATCAGGCAGATCTTTCATATGCAATTGCCCACTTATAGCAGGTCCGCACAATCTGCCACCCCACAATTGCGGGCGGATCCCTCCTTGCTTATTGTCCCACGATCTTGCTAATCAAGGGGATTTGATCGTAGGCGAATCACCCCTTCAGAGCAAACCGTCCTCGGGACGCCTCGGGGGAGAAGGACTATATAATCATCGGATCTTCTCCGGTCCAAGGTAGGCCATGCTGAGCACGAAAAGCTCGTAGAAGATCCCATCTTCTAGCATCTGACTTACACATCGGAGGGTTTGGCTCCCCAACAGACTGGGAAGCCTCCCTTGACACCTCTATTCCTCCTCTTGCAAGTTCTACGTTGAGCGTTTCCACTCCAAATAAATTCTATCGAATAGCCGGGATCTGCGATCGGACGGTCACTGTGGTCCGTTTAGTTTTCGACCGCTATACGATTGGCGCCGTCTGTGTAAAATGCGTAAAAATCCATGGGAAGAGGCAACAAGAATAGCCACCATGCCAGAGCATCATGGCAAATCAATGATGCCGGAGTCGACGCCGGCATTAACCGGTCGCAAAGTGTGACCTCTAGGCCATCGAGGAACGACAACGATCCCATGGGAGTGGTCGCCCAGCAACTGGGTGCTCTACTCACCCTGATGCAGGAATGCCTCCCAGCGTCGCCAGCGGTTCCAGAGCCTCGCTGGGGGCCGCCCCCCGGGAATGACCTCAAAGGGAGGCCCGGAAACCCCCAGTCGTCATGGGAAGGTGTAAAGGCTTCCAGAGCGCCGGCGGTCATTACCTCATCCTCGATGGGGAAATCTGACGTAATAACCTTTAGCCAACAGCCTCCGGAGTTGCCGGTTCGAACCGCTCATCCCCCAAGAGGAAGAACGGTCGGAAAGGCCAGTCTCTTCGATCTCGAGCTTTGAGATCTCATTCTCCATAGGAAAGTCCCCCCGCACATCGGTGCATTGACGAGTTGGAGAAAAAGCTCGGCGAGCGAGAACTCAGCCTAGAGTGCCAAGAGAAGCGTATCGAGAGCCTCCTCCGAAGGAGATGCTCCCTCTCACTCTCTGATGAGGAAGGGGATATCTCTCCTTTCGCCGCCGAGATTCTAGACGTCCTAGTCATCAAGCTGCCCATCAACAAACTTAACACCTACGATGGGCAAGGAGATTCGAAAACTCACTTCAACAACTTCCAGTCTCACATGAGACTGCATGGAGTTCCGGACGCCGCCCACTGTCACGCATAGGGGTGTGCACGGTTCGGTTCGGTTCGGTTTTGGAGGAAATTTCTTCAACCCGAACCGAACCGAACTGACATTTGAAACCGAACCGAACCGAACCGAAATTTTTCGGTTCGGTTCGGTTCAAACCGAATTTTCATATTTTATTGATATTAAATGTATATATATATATTTAACATTAAAATTATATTTAAAAAATACTTATTTATACATAAATATGTATATGATATTAAAATATTAAAACATTTATATGCATAATGTTAATATAAATACTTATTTACTTTAAAAAATCGATTTATTCGGTTTTTCGGTTCGGTTCGGTTTCACAACTTTGTGAAACCAAACCGAACCGAACCTGACTCCAAACTGAACCGAACCGAACGGTTCGGTTCGGTTCGGTTCGGTTTTTCGGTTTTTATGCACACCCCTAGTCACGCATTCGCCACTACCCTGGTCAGAACGGTGCAAACCTAGTTCACCACCCTGGCGTCAGGAACGATCCATTCTTTCGGGCAACTCAGGAAGCTATTTCGAGATCATTTTGCTAGCGCCCATCGAAAGAGGACGTCAGCCAGCTTGGTAGCTATCAAGTAGAAGCATGGGGAGTCCCTCTAAGAGTATATCTCTCGCTTCCACGATGAGGCCCTTCGAGTTTCGAAACTTGAAGTGTCCTCCGTCCTGACCGCCCTAACTCAGGGCACTCGGGATGATTCCCTCCGGAGAGCCATCGTCCTCTAGGCGCCTAAAACCCTATTCGACCTCGTCAACCTTGCGCACCAGCATGTCGACTGTGAGGAAGTGGTAACTGCATACCACTACCGGGGGGAAGAAGACGACCGCAAGTGTCAAGGCGAGAGATCCCTTTATGAGAAGAAGAAGTCTCGACGCTTCGAGGGAGACTCCAAGGGTCCTCCATCACCCAGGCTATACATGCGGCTGACGATCCCTGCATTTGAAATCCTATAGGATATCGAAAACAAGCAATATGTCAACTGGTCCCAGAAGATGAGGACCGACCCCAAGCACCGAGATCGTAGGAAATACTGCCACTTTCACGAGGATCATGGCTACACAATCGAGGAATGTCGACAGTTGCGTGATGAGATGGAATCCCTGATACGTCGGGGCATTTTGGGAAATACATGGCAAAGCCCGCCCAGAAGCGTGAGGTGCAACGGATCGAGAATCGCCCCAACGGCACCGAGATCCATATGATCTTGGGTGGCCCCGCATCAGGAGGAGATAATCGACAGGGAAAGAAGCACTACGCGCGCCAGGTGAACCTTGTAACTCCTGACCCCAAGCGCTTCGAACACGAGAAAAAATGTAATGGATCCTCTGAAAGCATTGTTTTCTCGGACGATGACTTGGAAGGAGTAATCGTTCCATACGATGATGCTCTCATCGTGACTACAATGGATAACAAATGTAAAGTTCACTGCATTCTAGTAGATGGAGGTAGTGGCCCCAATGTTATCAGTTGTGACTGTTTTCTTCAAATGGGTGCCAATGTACCACCTACGCGGCAGATGCGCACGCTGTTATTCGGCTTCTCGAGCAGCTCTGTGCCCCAAGTCGGAGTGGTGGCATTGGTGGTGACTCTCGGAATTGAGGTTTCGGGCGCTAAATGGCGCTATTCCATCCTCCTATGATCAAAAATTGAAATTCCTAATGTAAGGATTGAGGTTTCGGATTCAATTAGCGGGTCGGTTTCGGTGTCGGAGCCCTTTGTTTGGTCCCTTGTGGGCCTTGTGCACGTGATTTTGAATGGCGTCGGCCTAGGGAGACGCCATTTAGAAGCCTTGCAGGTGGGACACGTGGTCAGGCATCGGGGGGCGTACGTACCGCCTTGATCTCATCGTCTAAATAGTCTCGCGTGTAGTCGATGCGATTCAGAGATCTGCCAGTGTACGACCCCGTCCGGTCGTCTGGGAACGACACGATTTAGCGTGTTTCGGTTGGACGCCTTGAGCCCTCCCTCCTTTCTCTCATTCTCTCCTTTCCTCTCTCTCTCCTCCCTCTCTCCAAACCCTCCATTTCTTTTCCTTTTTCCCCCCTTCTTGCTCCCATTCTTCCTCTTCCACCACTCCAATACCCTCCCACCTCTCATCACTACCACCACCATCTCTTCTGCGGCACCTTGCTCTCCAGACGGCGGCCGACGTCCCGGTGGAGTGACGGTGTCCACGGTGGCACCGACGGCGGCTTGCAGTGTAGCAGATCGGCGGCAAGGATCTAGGATGAGTTCAAGAAACCGATAGGGTGACAATCCTCACATGTAGTCGATTGTTTTAAAACCATGATTTTTCGCTTTGGAACATGTTATGGTTATGTAGGAGGATTTTTGGGTATAGAATTAAGCATGTTCTACGGGGTTATTTTAATGGAAAGGGTGTTTTGGAAATGGGATTAGCATGGTTAATGCGATTTATGGTTTTTTCCCCTTATCTCCATTTGTGCTATTTTTCTCATTTTGGGGGAGGGGTTTTTCGTGTTGTGGCTCGGGGGAGGCCGGAGGGATGTTTTGGTTTCGGACGCTAAATGGCGTCGAGCCAGGGCGACACAATTCGTAAATCGTGTCGGCCATGGCGACGCGTTGTGCTAGAGGACAATTGGGTTTTCGGATGTTAAATGGCGTTGTGAACAGGTGACGCCATTTAAATGGTGTCGATCATGGGCGACACCATTTAGGCCCATATCCCTCCCGAGGCCAGTTTCTACGGGAAGCAATTTTATGGCTTTGAATGGCGTCGAGCTCAAACGACGCAATTCAAGCCAGATCCCATAATTCCTGAAATTAACATGTGTGTATATTGTTAAACAATCTTGTTAAATGTAGTGTGGAAGTTGTTAGCGCTTTACACCTTGTGTCAGTGTGGGAGTGACGTAGTGGTGTAGGAGTGACAAGGAGACGCCTAGTAGGCGAGGGCCACCTGGTGTACCCCGAGGTAATAACTAGTACCGATGTGGGAGTGGTACACTTCGGAGTGTCACTCATGGCTGGGAGGAGGAAGAACCACCTAGAGCTAGACAGGCCAGAGTAGCCAGTGCGCTATCCGAGGGGTTGTTGTTCCATCCCAATGGGTCGCCGCGTTCAGCTGTGTGGTTTGTGTGTTTAGCTGGAACGTTGGTTGTAAAGTGCGGCGTTGAGTTGAGTTGTTTTAAAACTGTGGTTGTTGCATTTACAAATGCATGTATTTCATATCTCGCCATTGTGGCTGTAGCTTCTCTGCGTTATTTATGCTTGTCTGCCTATATTCTTGCGTTGTTGCGATTGTGGGTGTGTGTGGGAGGTGGGGATCGAAGGATCCCTACTGAGTCCATTCTGGTGTGACTCACCCCCTGCGATTTCAAGTGAGGGTTTTCGGCAGGCGTAAAGGTTGTGGTGTTTCATCTCGGGTTGTGCGCCAATAGCCACTGTTCTGGGCTATGCCCCGGTGTAGTTGTTCTTTCATTTTCAGGCCTGTACACTTAATTATTTCCTTTAAGTTGGATTATGTAATTATTTGCTGAGTTGAGTCGGATTGTAATAATTTTTAATTCATGCACCTTCTTTGCAATTCTATGTTATGTGGATTGTTTAGCTTAGGTTATCATTTATTTCTCAAACTTATTTGAGATCTTGGTTGGTTCCTAATTTTAATGATTTGGTACCCATTTAGTAATCGTATCCCCGATTATAGGGTGACGGGTCGTTACACTTAACCCCTTTCGGGGTTAGGGAGGCCAAACTAAGAAGAACCCCATTGGTGCTACCTCACAACTTCCAAGGGACAAGATAAACAAGCGGCGAAACTCCCTCAAGAGCCCGAAAAGGGACAAAAGTCTACCTCCCTAGTCGAGGATCTTATGAATATCCAACTAGGTGAGGACCCTGACCGGGAGTCCGTCTCGGCTCAACTCTCACGGCGGAGCAAGTAAAGGAATATCAGTCATTCCTGTCACGGTACCAGGATGTCTTTGCCTGGTCCGAGGACGACCTTCCGGGCATCCCCACCGAGGTAGTGGCGCACCACCTCAACTTACTGCCAGATATGAAGCCTATCCAACAGAGGCGGAGAAGGTGCGCACCCGAGAGGCAGGAAGCAATCCGTAAGCAAGTCACTACGGGGCAAGACTAGCTTACTTAGTCCCATCTAGTACTCTCAATGGCTTGCCAATGTGGTCCTCGTTCGGAAGGCCTGGGGAAGTGGCACATGTGTGTCGACTTCACCGACCTCAACAAAGCGAACCCGAAGGATTATTACCTACTGCCTAATATCGATCAGCTGATTGACTCTACGTCGGAGAATGAAATGCTAAGCTTCCTAGATGCATACTCCGGGTACCTTTAGATCAGAATGAATCCTTCCGATGAAGAGAAGACGTCTTTCATCACTGACTTGGGCATCTATTGCTACAGGCGGATGCCGTTTGACCTCAAAAATGTCGGTGCAACATATCAACGCCTGGTGAACTCCATGTTCGACTCTCAACTCGGGAGGAATATAGAGGTCTACATCAACGACATGCCGGTGAAGAGCGCGAAGGCATCTGACCACGTGCTCGACATGACCGAGACCCTCGACACACTAAGGAGGTACAACATTTAGTTCAACCCCTCCAAATGTGTATTTGCGGTCAAATCTGGCAAGTTCCTAGGGTTCCTTGTCAACCATAGAGGGATCGAGGCCAACTCGGAGAAGCTTCAAGCCATCCAGAATATGCAGCGTCCCGACAGGCTCTGGGACATCCAGTGCTTGACTGGAAGAGTAGCTGCGCTAAGTCGTTTCCTGTCGAGAGCGACAAAAATGTGCCTGCCTCTCTTCAAAGTGCTACGAGGCATACAGAAGCAGGCTGGGAACAAAGGCAAAATCAAGTGGACCTAGGAATGCGAAGACGCATTCCAAGAGCTGAAGCTATACATGGCTTCGCCACCGATGCTGTCAAAATTGGTAGGTGGGGAACCTTTATTCTTGTACCTGTCAGTCACTCCTCACTCTCTAAGTTCAATACTAGTGAGGGACGACGGGATGCAGAGGCCCATTTATTACACCAGCAAAGTCCTGCAAGGGCCTGAGCTGAGATACCCGATAGTTGAAAAGTTTGCGCTCGCCTTGATCCATTCAGCCAGGCGACTACGCCCTTACTTCCAAGCTCACCCCATAGTGATCTACACGAGCCAACTGTTGGGCAGTATCTTGCAGAACCCTAAAGCATCGTGACGCCTGGTCAAGTGGGCGGTCGAGCTAGGGGAATTCGACATCACCTATAAGTCAAGGACAGCCATTAAGGCACATGCGCTTGCTAACTTCGTACCTGAGTGCACGATCCCAAAACATGAGTTGAGCAGAAGCAGTCTCGGTCCCATTTGAGAGTTGTATGTTGATTCCTTCTGCGTGTCAGGCAGCGGCGCAGGAATAGTCTTGATGTCCCCAGAGGGAATCGAACTTCACTATGCCTTGCGCTTCAAGTTCCGTACGTCCAACAATGTCGCGGAATATGAAGCCCTCCTATCAGGCATTCACATGGCACGAAGCACGAGGGCCACCAAGATAAGATCTTCATCGACTCCCAGCTGGTCGTCGGCCAAATCCACGGGAACTTCGAGGCCCGAGACCCGGGCATGAGTCGATACTTGCAGGAGGTCAAGAACTAAGCTGAAGGGCTCAAGCTCCTTAAGGTAATCCAAATACTGAGAGAAGAAAACATCAAGGCTGATTATCTGTCTCAGTTGGCATCTCGATCTTCTTGGTACCTTCTCGGTCCATCCTTATCGAAGAGCTTGACCGATCGAGTTTTAAAAGTGGTTGTACAAGCTATCGAGAGGAACGAATCTTAGATAGAGCCAATCACAGAATTCCTGACGCTATGCAAGTTACCATAAGACAAGCTAGAGGCAAGGAGCATTAGAAATTTAGCCAGACGATTCACCATGGTAGGTGATTCCTTGCACAAATGATCCTTCTCTCAGCCCCTACTAAAATGCCTTCGCCCAACAGAAGCCCTGAGGGCTATCGAAGAAGTCCACGAAGGTATGTGTGGAAGCCACCTGGGAGGCCGTTCTTTAGCCCGCGTGCTACTATGTCAAGGGTATTGGTGGCCGACTCTCCATAAGGACGCCCTAGAATATGTCAAGAAGTGTGACAAGTGCCAACGCTTCACGGCGACACCACACCAGCCAGCGGTACCCCTGACGAGCCGCCTGGAGTTATGTCCATTCGTAAGGTGGGGGATCAACATATTAGGCCCTCTGCCCAAAGCTCGAGGACAGAAGAAGTTCAACATAGTAGCCATCGACTACTTCCCCAAATGGATAGAGGCGGAGCTAATGGCGAAGATGACGGAGAGTGCAGTATGGAATTTCGCCTGGAAATCCATAATTTGCAGATTCGGGATCCCAAGAGCGATAGTCTCAGACAATGGAAGGCAATACGGCAATGCCTACTTCAGAGAGAAGTGTGAGCAACTAAAAATCAAAAACCGCTACACGTCAGTCGCCCATCCCCAAGCTAACGGCCTAGTGGAGAATGCTAATCTAACTTTACTCCACAAAGTTAAGACCCGATTAGAGGGGGCCACAAGGTCCTAGATAGAAGAACTACCCAGCATCCTATGGTCGCACCGAACAACAGCCCGAGCGGCTACAAGAGAAACCCCTTTCCACCTAGTCTACGGGGCAGGAGCTTTAATCCCTTTAGAAGTCGGGACCCCCCCTACGGGTGGAAGGCATGGAAGCAAAAAGCCACCGACAACTAAGGGAAAACCTCGACATGCTACCATAGGTCCGAGTGAATGCCCGCATCTAAATCGTGGAATACCAATGGAGGATGGCCAAATATTACAACATGAGGGTCAAAAAAAGGTAGTTCTTCCTGGGAGATTTAGTCCTACAGAGAACTGGAGCCTCGACACCACAGCTAGCCGCAGGAAAATTGGCCCCCAACTGGGAGGGACCATACCGAGTCTCAAAAGCCCTCGAAAAAGGTTCTTACAGACTCTCCACACTCGATGGAAGAGAGGTGCCCCGCACTTGGAACACCAACAAGCTTCGGGCTTACTGTTGTTAATCCCGCTTCCTCCTATATTTAATGACCAAGGAAATGAAAATTTTTATCCTTTGAGTTTCTATGAAGCCATTTCCTTCTCCGAGTGCTCACACTCGGGAAGGGCACATTTAGCCATTTCATTCCCCGAGTGCTCACACTCGGGACGGGCGCATAAAGCCATCTCGTTCCCCGAGTGCTCACTCTCGAGAAGGGCGCATAAAGCCATCTCGTTCCCCGAGTGCTTACACTCGGGAAGGGCACACAAAGCCATCTAATTCCCCGAGCGTTCACGCTCGGGAAGGGCATTTATTGCCCTGTTATTTCCTCGGGTCCTCACACCCGGGAAGGGCTCGCCATATCCAAGCAAGACCATTCAAGAGAAATACTTGGCGGGTCACATTGTGGTTCCAACAAGAAGGTGATGGATAACATTCTTTCAATCAAGGAGCAAGCACATAAATTCCTCCCAGAAGTTAAGCCCTGCTTGACTCTCCTTAGCGCCAACCTCCTCACCTACTGTGACACCCCCTTCCTCTGACGGGGAGTGGCACTTGAATGGGGAAGCCCGAGGTTGGAGCGAGGTCGAACCCCCCTAGAACGGCGTTAGCGAGGAAGATGTTGACATCGTCAGGATCATCCTCCCAAAGTTTTGTCACCAACTGGGCTCCCTCCTCAGAGACCCCTTGGAGAAAGCCCTCGAGAATAGGGTTGGCAACTAGATCCCTCCAAGTCGTGGGAAACGGCCATTCATCCCCGCCCGGGCAGTCCACCCAGAAGAAAGCCTCCTTCCACCCCTGTGGGGGGAAGCCGGGAGGCATAAAGAAGGGCCCTTGGCCGCAAGGGCTGACAAACTGAAGGAAGCCATATGCGCCAGGGATCGGACAACGTCAGACAGTGGAAATATGATAGAAGATGTCAGGTAAAGCGCCGACGTAATCATAGAGCTTCATCAAGGCGTTGAAGGCTACGACCAAACGCCAGGAGTTCGGGAGGATCTGCGCCGGCGCCACTGCAAAAGGCTGCAGCAACTCCACGACGAACGAAGAGATCGGCAGCTGGAAGCCTGCCTTGAACATGGCCTCGGTAGCCATGAAATACCAGGGACTGCCAGAGTAGGGGCGGTCCTCGGCCGAAGGCATGCGCAAACCCTATGCAGGGATTCGAAACCTACCTCATATCCTATCAAGTGAACCAACATTGATTGTGGAACCCCTAAGGGAAGTTCGATCCACCTCCACTCCGCGAGCATAGCCTGAAGCCATTTCAGCTGAACAACAGGAGAAGGAACTATGAGAAGGAAGATTACACAGTTGACTACGGCTCAGCCCCTTCCCGTGTTGCCCTTTTTATAGGCATGAAATGGGGTGATTTTTACTCGTAACTAACTAGCAGTAAAGGCAAGAAAGCTGTAACCAACCTTGACGAAGTCCAGAAAGGAAATAATCAATGATACCCACTAGGAAAGGAAGAAGTACAAGTAGTGAAATGGCATTGTTTTCAAATCGGATGACCGATCATGTAATTGAGATACAAAATAAAGGCTCTGACGAGCCAGCAAAAAAAAAAAAAAAAAAACAACCCTAAGGTGGACCGGCCATCTCATTCCCTAATGGGACCCGAGTTACAAAATGTGTTGGGCTGACATAATCCAGGTGGAAGGCTGTTTGAATATTTTCTTTGAAAAGGCACCCTGAATACCTTGTCGGTTGCAAGTTCCGTCCGGTCAAGATCCGGAGAAGAGATCTTAAGAGTCGATAGGGGCTTCAGCAGCGGCAGTGGGATCCTCAGAAGTAAGCTCTTAGTGGTCAGTCGGAGAGCCGGCGAGGTCAATAGCTTCAAAGGCCTCGACCTCCTCAGCACCTTCCCCTAAGTCCTCATCATCGGAGTGGTAGGCGAGGACGCCCTGCTCCAACTGCCCCAGGTCCTTTGCGAGCGGGTACAACTCCCTAGCGCAAGTAGCAGCTGCCTAGAAGCCGGCTGAGAACCCCTTGACAGTACCTTTATCGTAACCGACATTGTACTGCTCGAGGATGAACTCAATCTTCTCGTCAAGATACTTGGGAGAAGATTTGAACTGAGTCAGAGCCTCAGTGGCCGTTGTCTCCAGCGACCGAGCCTGGGCATTGGTGATCTCGAGATCGTCCTCCACCTTCCTCTTGCGCTCCTCCGACTCGGCCACTTGGGCCAAGGTAACCTTAAGTTTGCCACCGAATTCTTCCTTCACCTTGGTCGCCTCCTTCAGGGCCCGCTGCAGCTTGGTACGCTCCTCCTCGGCTTGCCGCCGATCCGTCTACATCTCGTCAAGCCTCTCAACGAGGCGGTACATTTGGACAAGCGTCTGCAGGCCATGCTACAGTGCCTGGAGGGAATGATCCGAGTCATCCCTCCGCTCCTCCCGAGTGCGCTCCATCGGGATGCACGCGTCTAGGGCCAGATAGTGCACCACATCCCCATCAGGTAAGGTGCTGTCAGGGTAGACCCTCCACATGGGAGGTTGCCACGTATCGGCTTCCGGGGAGGAGGAGAGACCATCGGCGGCCTTGGCTCGACCGGGGGTCTCCTGAGGACGACCCCCCCTGGAAGGCCGGGGTGTCTCGACTGCAACCGATTTCTTGTAGCTGGGCGTGGGGGCTTTCCCCGTATCCACCCGACGCCTGCTTCGGTGAGTGATGTCGCCCACGGTCACTTCTGGTTCCCGAGGAGATTCGTCGGCAGCCCGCTTCTTCCGACACATCTCCTCCAGGTGAGCCAAGATATCCACACAACCGGCCATAGGTCCCGTCAGCAGAACGCCCTCGGGGACGTAGAGGCCAGATAGTCCCTCGACCTCCGCGTCACCTTGAGCAACTTCCTTCGTGAGCGATGCTCAAACAATCGTCTCGACTGAGAAAAACAAGTTAGCAAAATCACAAAACCGTCATAAAGAAGTGACACAAGCCTAGGCGTGCACTCACTCCTAGACTCCAGCGGAGCAAGGCTGGCCCTCAGCAACACGGTCTCGAAAACCTCGAGGTCGGCGTCGCTCACAACTCCAGCCCGGAGAATTTCCCTCTTCAGCTCCACATGAGGAGAGATCTGATAAGGCAGTGGGTCCTCCCGTATAGGGGTAAAGTTGAAGGCCGTGCAGAAATCCCAGCGAGGGATGACCTTGGGGTCTCGGGTGACGAAGAAGAAATGGTTCTTCCACGATTTGTGGCTCGAGGCGGAAGAACTCAGTTGGAGAAATAGATTACGAGGACGGGCCTTCACAAAGAAGAACCCATCGTCAATCAAGCTGTAGGGAAGATGCTGGAACATGCAGCGGAACAACACGACGGTGGGCTCGACGCGCCGCTCATGGCAAATAAGCAGGAAGGCGTAAATATAGATCCAAGCGTTCGGCGTTAGCTATGTTGGTGCTAGTCGGTACTGGACTAGAAGGCTACATACAAAATGAGGCACCGGGAGTCGAAAACCGGCCAAAAACATATCTTGGTACAGCACGAAGGAATCGGGAGCCTTAGAAGAAAGTCAATCGTTGGGACAGCTACAACAAGACGATATCTGTGAGGCACTTTGTACTCCTCCATCATCCGTGTAAGGACTGAGGCTTTCGGATTCGGTTTTCGGGGTCGGACCCTGTAGTTCAGGCTCCAGTGGGGCAGAGACTCTGTGATGTTTCGCGTCTCGCGGGCTCGACGCGGTTTAAACGGCGTCCACCGTTGCAGACGCGTTTTAGGTTCTGCCACGTGGGTGCCACGTGGGCTGGCTTTGGGCCGTGAGAGTACGGCCCTGTCGTGTCGTCTGAACGGCGTCCGCATGGGACGACGCCTTTCAGACTGCGACTCTGGGATTGTCAGAGTACGGCCCTGACATGTCTCCTGAACGGCGTCTGTATAGAACGACGCGTTTCAGAGTCCTGTCAGAGCAGCCGTCACATCATCTGATAGGCGTCCGTCTATGTCGACGCGTTTTAGCCAGTCTCTGGTTAACCCCGCGAGCCCTCCTTCTTTCCCTCATTTTCTTCCTCCTCTCTTTCTCTCCTCCCTTCCGGCGATCCCGGCGGCAGCCCCTTCTCCTCCCTCTTTTCCTTCCACCATTTCATCTTTCCCTCCACTCCATCCCATACCTAGCTCCCACCACTACCACCTCCACTTCCACTGCGGCGTTTTACTCTCCGGACGGCGGCCGACGTCACGGTGGAGTAAGGACGACCACGGCGGTACCGGCGGCGGCGTGGGGCGAGTCGGGTGGACGGCTCGAAGCTTGGAGGAGTTCAAGTAACCGGTAGGGTGACGATTCCCATTGTGTTCTATGTTCAAATCATGATTCTTCCTCCTAAAGCATGTTTTAGATCTATGATTCCGGGGGGTAGAACAAGCATGTTTAGGAGCTCTTCTTGATAAATGGGGGATTTCTATGAATGTGGTTTCCTGATGGTTGGATTCGCCCCTCTTTCTCCTCTGTTTTGGGTGATTTTGGGTTTTTTTTTGGGTTGAAAAGGGGAGCCCTCGGGCTCATGACAGACCTGGTTCCTGGCGTTGAAAGACGTCGTGCATGGACGACGCCTTTTTGAAGGGCGTCGGGCCATCATGACGCCTTTTAGGCAGGAATCGTCTTACTAAGGCTCTGTCAGTTCGGGAATTCTGGGACTAAAAGACGTCATGGGTGGACGACGCGATTCGGAATAGCGTCGGGTAACCATGACGCCTTTTAAGGCAGAAATCCCCTGGTTAATGGTTTCTGTAAATTCTGGATTTATGTGTTGAATGGCGTCTGAGGATGTTGACGCCTTTTAAAAGGCGACCACTGGTGTCGACGCCTTTTAGGCCAGATTCTGAGGCCAGTGTTTTATATAAACCAGTACATGGAGCTTAAATGGCGTCGGCCTTGGGCGACGCGATTCAAGACAGAACTACACTAATTCATGCTAGTAAAATGTGTTCATACTGCTAGATAGTTGGTTAGTGCATGCCTTAGTGTACTCGGTGGAGATGGATTCTTCATGACCGGATGGTATTACGTTATGTGTTATACGATCGCGGACTTTTCACGTGACCGGATCGTATTGTGCTGGGTTTTGTGTTACTGTGGACCTGGAGTGACAGTTGTAGCACTTTATCACCCTGTGCTGGTGTGGGTGAAGCACTGTGCCGGTGGGGGCGTGGGCGGGGTGACGCCTAGTGAGAGAGGGTCACCTGGTGAACCCCGGGGTCAGCTAGTACCGGTGTGGGCGTGGTACATTCGGAGTGTCACTCGTGCTGAGGGAAGGAGTAACCACCTGAGCCAGTTGGGCCGGAGTAGCTAGAGTGCTATCCGAGGGGTTACTGCTTGGTCTCAGCGGGTCGAGGTTTTCCCCACTGTTGTTTGCGTGGTTGGCGTGTTCTATCGAGACGGCGGTTGTAGGTTCCTTAGTCGTCTGGTTTAGAAATATGCATGTTTAATACATTTCGACTGCATGTTATTTCACGTTGAAAATTAGGAATTGTACTTACCACTGTACTTGTTACTTTACCGTCGGCTGTATTTTACACTTGTGGGTGTGTGCGTGGGCAGTGGGGATCGAAGGATCACTACTGAGTCTTGTCTTTGAGACTCACCCCTGCGGTTTTCAGGTGAGGACTCCCAGCAGACCTAGCGAGGAGAGTGCGGCCGTGTGTTGAGCTCCGTCAGCGGTTATTCCGGGGTATGCCCCGACGTAGTTGTTATTTTATTTCTGGCCTGTATGTTTAATTATTTCCTTTATGTTGGAGTATGTAATTATTTGCTGTATCGAGTCGCATTGTAATAATTTTAATTCCTGCACTTTCATTTCAATTCAATGCGATGTGAATGTTTAGCTTAGTTTATTATTTATTTCCCAGACTTACTTAGATCCTGGTGTGGTTCCAAATTAATGATTTGGTACCCATTTAGTAATCGGATCCCCGATTATAGGGTGGCGGGTCGTTACAATCCGCCTCAGCTCATCTTGCTTAATTAAGCTACGACTATGGTGAGCCAAGGCGGGAGCCCTCCTCTCGGAGTGGCCAGAAGAGCTAGAGACTTCCTCGGAAGCCATTGAGGAGGAGGTGGAGGATAGATCGGTGCAAGGGATGACCTACTAGATGAGAAAGGCGTGGATTCCAGAGACCAGGAAGCAGTCCCAGTAGAAGGAATCAAAGGGGGAGAAGTCCCTGGGTAGTCTGAGGAATCAACTGAACTGGGGGCCAAGATGAACTCAGCAGGAAGAGCAGCGAAGGACCGAGTAGCACAGGAGCTCTCCTTCTATAGGTTCAGGAGGCGAAGAAGAGTTCAGGAACGGGCGCAGAAACAAGCATGCCTCCCTTCCTACTCTCCTGTCTTTATAAGGGGAGGGCAGCAATTTTGTTCGCCCCTTTCCCTCTTGGGACCTCGAGCAACGCCAACATGACTCGTCATAATGGCAGTCTGAGCGATCAACTTGAAGACAAGGGGATGCGCCCCGCAGCGGTAGCCTTTGAGCATCTAATCACGTGCGTGGAAGTGCCACATGGACAAACCAACTCCCCGTTGAACGTTCAGAGATAACAGAAGGGAAGCGATGCTATCATTCCCTATAAAGGGGTGTCGTTTCAGAGCACAACTGACATCCCCAGGGATCACCTGGGGATTATGAAGTGACACAAGTTGGGCACCCTTTCAGATGATAACCTGCACCACACGTCTCACACCTAGTGGCGAAGACGACCTTTCGTTAGGCCTCCCGCGCAATTTCACTCCCACGTTCGAAATTCGAATAAGGGAGTGAATGGGTCAATGACGAGGGGTGATTGGGTTTGGCCCAACCAGGCCTATTTAGCCTATAGGCCCATGGCACAAGGGGACACGTGGCACTCGGTACCCTGACCCGCTTGACAGAGGCAGGAGTCTGGAACCACCAAGTCCAAATCACTGGATCTCCCGACCTCACGTCCACCAAGTCCCTGACCCTTCGCACCTTCTCACCATCAGGAGAATCTTTCGGATGCAACTACCCACTTACAGCAGGTCCGCCACAATCCACCCCCCACAATCGTAGGTGAATCTCTCCTTGCCCATTATCCCATGATCTCCCTAATCAAAGGGATCTGATCGTGGGCAAATCACCCCATTAGAGGAAACCATCCCCATGATGACTTGGGGGAGAAGGACTACGGATCTTCTCTGGTTGAAGGTATGCCATTCTGAGCACAAAAAATTCCTAGCAAGATCTCATCTTCTAGCATCTAATTTAGGCATCAGAGGGTTTTGCTCCCCAACAGATTGAGGGCCCCCCCTTGATGCCTTTGTTCCTCCTCTTGCAAGTTCTACCCTGAGCGTTTTCACTCCAAACAAATTCTATCGAGTAGTCAGGATCTTTGATCGGATGGTCGCCGTGGTCCGACCAATTTTCGACCGCTACAAGATCGTTCGATTGAAGATCGATTATACGGATATGTGAGACATATACTCTAGAAGAAAATTGTTCCATCTACATGCACTTTAGTGTTAGGGCTTACATTCGCAATGTTTTCCACGGATAGTATCTAAAAGTCATAGCTATTGGCCATGCTTGTTAGTAAGTAGAATAATTGAAATATCAAGTTACGAAAGTAGTATTATTCCCTTTCATATCGTAAATTAGTGAAGGTGATACAGATAAATAGTTTACACAAAATCAAAAACATTGAAGTGTATCTTTATATGTTGATTGTGTAAGCATAAAAAACGGGTACCATTTTCTCATCGATCTTGATCAGCCTATTGTCATATATTACCACTAATGGATTAATTTATCATAACACAATTATTTAATAAAGCCAATTACTTGTAGACTCGGCCCACTCGAGCCTACTCTCTACTGTATGTACATACGCTCCATCATTTCAGTAGAAGAGCATCACTTAGCTGTACCGACAATCGCTTCTTGGTGTTTTTAATTTTTTAAAGTGAGTCTCAACTTTTTTAGGTCGATCTCAACTTGATTTGCATGTACATATGGACTGATCAAATGGCCCCAAAGAGAGATGAACGACGAAGGTCAATATTTTTCTTTATCTCTTCTAAAGTCATTGGATCGAAGATTGCAAGCGTAGTACAACAAAGATTTTTGTGACAAGAATGCTCATAAGCTTGTGGCTCTCTTTAGACATAAGAAGCTCTCTTTAGACATTCAAATAGAGATGCTCTACGTCACAAAGTAAACAGAGAGAAATATTTCAAAATTTTAAAAAATTCTTTTATATGGTGCTTTTGTCATTCCTGAGAAAGATTTTTTTATGAAAACCTCCCTCCTCCCCCCCCCCCTCTGTATTGACTGAGAGGAGTCGCACTCAGCACCGCTGCTACTACCTCTGTTGGGTCGCCGCTCTCATCCTTGACAGCCCCCACTGGAGCACTTGCGCTTCTTCCTCTGGATTCTGGTTGAAGCCTCCTTCTGCTGACGCCGCGCTTTCTTGGCCTCTAGCCTCTCTCGCTGCCTTCTCTCTTCATCCTCAAGTGGCACCCGAGAACACACCACCATCGCCAGCCTCCACTTCTCTTGCGCACCGCCGCCGCGTTCCTGCAGGGGACATCTTGGAGCCACGGCCTGCTCTGCCGACGCCTGTGCTTCCGGTGCTGCTGCATGGGATGTTGAAAATGGCGTCGGAGTCAGCGCTACTCTCCCAGGCGGCACACGAAAACATACACCTCAACGTCGTCGTCCGCCTCGATCTCGTTGAGGCGAACAAACTCCGTCCACTTGCCTAGGATGACGTACGTGTTGTTGTTGGTCCAGTGGCTAAGCTTGTTGCCCGGATACTCCTACCCCCACCGGTCGAGTAGAAGCACCGGCACCCGCCGCCGGGGCCCACGGCCACCTTCTTTGCCGGCATTAGCATATCGAGCAGCTTTCTCGAGGCCCTGATTTGGGGTTGCTTCCCCTTCTCCTTGCATTCCCCTTGTCCTCTTCAGGCTTGGTGAAGAGGAACCGGGCGTGGTCGGGGCTGAAGTTGGTGGTGAATAGCCTCTTCTCCTAGATGAGCAAGGGGTCTGTGCTCCCCAGCACCGAGCCGTCTCTTGCCACGTCCCCCGCCGGGCCAGTTGGAGCTCTCCCCTGTTCGGCTCCTCTCTTGCTGGCGGTGGAACGTCGTTGCTCCCTTCGACACCATCGTTAGTGTTGGATTCTCGAGTTTCTCTGGATCTCCCGCGCAGCGGAAAATAAAATAAAACGGAGATCCGATCCCGTTTCGAAAATTGGAAAAATCGGATTATCGGATAATCAGTTATTACCGTGTGCGGATTCGAATCTGCAACCGTTTGGTTCCGTTGGTGCGACACCGCAAGCCGCGGAAGCGCCCGGCCTCTAGCGAAGTCCACGCGATCCTCCTCGCGATAGATATCCTCGAGTTCCTTGTTCTTCGCAGCCCATGAAACCTCCGCCGGTCGCCGCAACGATCGCCGCAACGCGTGGACGATTTACCGTCAAACGGGAGTCGGAGAAGCGGCGGAGCATATACGGATCTGTCTGGGACGCCAGAGAGAGAGAGAAACAGAGGAGGGGGCGGCTAGGGTTAGCAGCAGCTTGGCCTGCTCAGCCCGTTCGCTATGTTTTATACTAACTGCGCGGTTTTTCATAAAAACCCATGGTTTATATAAAACCCACTTATTTATCCATCGCCTTGAGAATCATTTGCATGTGACCCTCTAGGCCTAATTACAAGTCCGGTTAATAGCCCAATAAGCCCAGTAACTCCTTACTGGCTTTATTAATCAATTAATAACTCTTTATTAATTAATTAATCAATCGAATTGATGTCGCACATCGAATTCGACCGGGCCTCCGATCACGTTGGGTGCCAAGCAACACCGCGTGAAACCAGAAGGTATCGGGGTTAAGTAACCCACTCTTGGAACCTTTCTGCCGACAGTTACCGCGTGGATATAATCCTTCATTCGTACAATGCTCTCGAGTCAACTCAGGGTATGACGTGTTGTCAAACCCTAACCGGTCGACTCACTTGGATTGGATGCCGCTGATGAATATCGGAAAACTCCTTTCCCGTAGATGGAAGAGAAAGACTGAGTTGGAGTGACAGGGTGGTGTTGCCGCCATAAGACGACTCCACCATCTTCTCAACCATCGGAGGAGCAAGTAGAGGCGAGTGGGAAGGGCGTGCGGCATTGTAGATGCAAGTGGGAGTGGAGAGTGTGAGTGCACAAGAGACCTCGCTGCCGCCAGCTGATCTCTTCTTCTTCCTTATCTCCAAGGTGGGTTTCAAGAGCTCAGAGCAGGACAGTGAGAGGGAGAGGGAGAGGGAGAGGCCGTTGTGCTCGAATATCTCTGTTGCTCTGGTGGGGAAGATACGAAATCCATTGCTTGTTTTCACATATGCATATATATACACAAAGATAGAGGGGTTGGCAGGCTTGGTTTCCAGACGGTGGTCGAAATCCAGATGGTGTCGGAATTGGAAACGGCTTCCAACTCACCAAACAGGAGTCTGTGTTGAAAAGGATGTTTGATTGAAGCCTTTATTCAGGATATTTGATTCGCTGAAACAAAATAATTTAACTCCCACAGTCATTACCTATCCTACACTCATCCATGCTTTATGTAGAGAACGGTATATGCAAAACGGTTGTTTGAGAGGATGGCATGCCATGGTGCAAGACCAAATGTACGTGTTATTGCTGATAAATGGATAATGCAGCTTTGGACAGGTGGAAGAAGCTAGGAAGCTTCTTCTGCACTTGGAGAAGAGCTCCATGCGGCCACATGCTTTCACAGTCAATTATGTGGTCAATGGTTTCTGCCTACTAGGCAACATGGAAGGAGCTAGCCCTGGGGTTCTATATATGCAGAGTACAAAAGAAGACGAATTACCTTAGATTTTCTATACGTCTCTTTCTCGATCGAAGGGCTCTGTATAAGAGAAGATTGGAAGAAGCAAGAACCATTCTGGTGGACATGCTTCAATGTCAATCTGTATCAGATATCATAAATAAAGTTGTCATTGAGATTGAGGAGATGTTCTTAGTGTTAGTTTTTTGGGTGTCCTACACACCAATTATGGGCCGTGTAGGTCCAATGTGTTGTACAATCTTAGTCAATATAATTAAGTGGTAATTAGAACGTAAACTTGTAATCCGTAGATTGCTTTGCGTTGTCCCTAGGATATGTGGTTGTAAAGTCAATTTCGAGATGGGATCTCGAATGTGAGTTTGACTGTATATGGACATTGATTGGAGAGTAATCACTCTAGGACATTGATTACTCATAAATCAGCACGCATGATGTGTAGATGACTAATCTCACGGTCATAGGTGCGGGGCACCAACACATATGTATGGGTGTTCATCTTGGGAGGATGTTCACTAAACTGATCCATTGATGGATCTTCAGATGGTTAATTATACCTAATGTCAACTGAAGATCCATCTGTCTCAGTAGTATCGTTGATTCTTTGACTGAGACATTAATGAGGTCTTGTGTGATGACTGGTGTTGTTTAATATTTGGTTAAGTGACTTTAACCATAAGTCATGAAACACTGAATTATTAGCCACATTGGGATACATGCGAAGACCGTTAATGGTCAAGAGGGGATCGCTCACTGTCAGGTATATCATAGACAGTTAATGAGTCATGACATAGACGCTCCACTAAATACCTGACCAAGGTGGTATCAGTTCGTTTGGAACGAACGTGAAATTATTATGGAGGTCATGGTCAGACGACACAATCACTAGTGGTTTAACAAAATCATACCACACGATCGGATCGGACTCATAGAATGAGCGAGAGATTATAATGATACGATAACTGAAGACTTACATGTGCCAGACATGGTGAAAATGAACCCGGCATCCTCTGGGATCACGCGGATTTGCTTGACCCAACATGATCAAAAGATCCAGAACAAATTAAACGGTTATTAGGAATAAGCGGTTTAATTTACTCCTAATTAGATTAGAAGTTAATGAATCTTTAAACTAGAGTGATAATAGGCCTAGAGGATCACACACAAATAACTCTTGCAGAACGGAATATTGTTGTATGGAATAATATACTAAAGCATTTGATTCTTTTGGAAAAAGAATCTATAAATGGCTTAAAAGTATATATATAATAATATAAAGGGCATATATATAATATATATATTATTACGCTTATTTGATAAATAAGCTAATAATAATATATTGATATATAAATGTCCTAGGGTTAACTTTAACTTCAGCGGTTAAAATATTGGTTTGGTTAAAAGAAGCGGTTCAAGCTGCCGCCATAGCATTCCTATATATAAATCTTAGCTTTCCCAGAACCCGTAACCTAATTCCAATCCATTTTCCAAAGGTGGCCGTCAAGTGAAGTTGCAAGAGTTAGACTCTTGCCAGAGAACTTGAGGCGGTAGGTTTGTGTTACGCGGGTTGAAGGAGAAAGTGAGCTCCGTCGCTGCGAGAGTTAGTGTGGATTAAGCTCTAGAGGCCGGATGTTTGTGTGGCTCAAAGTTTCGTGGAGTTCGGCATCGATTTTCAGAGGATAACATATTCTGAGTAAGGTGATAAATCTCGTGTGATTTATTTAGATCGTTTTTGTAGCATCAATCGGAGCCCGAATTGGTTTTGGAAAATCATTTTACTTTATGTACTTCCGTTGCTATGATTTTCCGGGGGTTACGACCGAACCCAACAGTGGTATCAGAGCCATGTTTAGGCTCCTGTTTGTAACTGGGAACAACGGTCTCTGTTATAACATTGCGTCCGAATTATTCAGTGTTCTTCAATTTTATTTTTAATTTTTTGGGCCATGAAAAATTTATTTTTCGGAGACAGTGAGAAGTCTGGAATGTTTCAGAAATTTTTCAGATTGTCGACGGCACTCAAAGTGGCCATCGGGCATTAGACAGCAAAGGTTGTGGCCGTCCACATGGTGGATTGCCAACATGGTGGCCGTCCACACCAGGGTGTGGATGGCCAACCTTGTGGCTTGCCAACCATGTGGCTTTCCACTTGGTGGAAGGCATTTGGCCTTGTCGTCCACCTATTTTTAATTTTAAAAAAAATAGAATTAATGCGGGTTTTTTTTTCCCACTGGAAGGCGCACTGCTCCGGACCCTGTTGTGGCGTGCAGTGCAGTGCACTGGCCCGAAAAATTAAAATTTTCATCAAAATTAAGAGAATTATCAGAAACAGATTAATTAAATTTATTTTTGATTAATCTGATAATTATCATGAAGATTTTGAGTTTAATTGAAGATTACGTATAAATTCAAACTTTCAAATTTTTAATTATTAGATAATTGTTAAATTTGAATTTTCAGAGGATTATCGTTAAAAATCAAATTTTGAATTTGTAAAATTATTGGATAATTTTCAAAGGAATAAATTGTGAATTTTAATGAAAAATAATTGAAGACGATCATTTAATTAAATTGTATTCTATTTTAGTTTAATCATTGGATGATTAATTTGAATTTAAATTTTATGATTATCTTAATTATCATGATTGATTGAATTTAATTTTAAACTCATGTGTGTGTCCTCTTATACGTATGGAATAATTCTAAGCATGAATGTTACTGTGATGCCATTTTGGTCTATGTTAGATTAATTTTGAATGTAAGGATGAGTGTTTCAAAATTAAACATGACCAAAAATTTTCGTATGCACAACCCCATAATTTCAATCCAAATATAATGATTCTTTTCAAAATAACCCTTCTGTGATTGATATGATTGTGTTTGGAATGGTGGGTGATCATGTACTTAGCCCTGTACGTTTGTGGCCTGCGAGCCTCCTTTCTCTTTCTATTTAATTTCCAATGTAATTCTATCTTCCTCTGATGAATGTACTTGCCCTAAGGGCTGCTGGAAATTATTTGGCATGTAATATTTTTTCGGCCTGCGAGCCGTGTAATTATTGTAATTAATGCTGCGAATGGAGCTTGAAAGTACGGAGGACGAACTGCAAGGATGATCCTGCTGCTTGGGAAGTAGGCTGGATATCTGCATAGCTTTACTTAGAGTCCATGATCACTAGGCTTATTTATTTGCATGGGATGCATTTATTTTGAGCAATTACTAGGTACAATAAATATATAACACGAATATATTTATTCTACCACTTAAGGTGAGACCAAGATAAAAACAAAATGCCCTCTTTATTACATATTAGATTTGTGAATGTGGCTTTAGAAGCCGTCGTGGCCCTCCACCATTATAGGGTGACTAAATGCCATTATCTCACGGATTTGTTGTGCTTTCCACAAGGTTCATGATTTGGTGGCAGGATTTCAGCCCTAAAGCTTTGTTTCAATGAGATGAGGAACTGAACTTGGCCTTGTTGTGCTTTCCACAAGGGTCGGCTCACGAACTCATTGTTGTGTAGTAATGGTGGTGCGATCTAACTAGGAGTATCCTTTGTTGTACTTTCCACAAGGGGATGATTGTTCGGGGGCCGAAAGTCGGATATTTGGATACAAGTGTTTGTTGGCTGCCCAAGGAATGGGATGTGATTTGTTGTGCTTTCCGTAAGGTTGCATCTCAATTCTGTTGGGATTCCGACCCACTACGAAGATTGTTGTGATCTCCCGTTCTATATGATCGAGGGTCATATAGTTCGACACAAAATAGTAGAGCAAATTAAGATAGAAAACCACATCTAAGTTAGAACCTTGAACGCATACTAAAATATTGTCTTTTATTTTTCATTCAGATCATCATGTCATTGTCAAATCCCCTCCGTAGCATCTTGGATATGAACAAATTGACTAGACCTAATTATCAAGACTTGCTGCGTAATCTACGAATTGTCTTAACAGCTGTAAAGATTGTGTACGTGTTAGACATGATTCAACCTGAGCCTCCCGTTGATGCTAAGGAGGGTGATTAATTAAATTATGCAAAATGGTCGGAAGATTCTTCCCTTGCGCAGTGTTATATACTGGCCTCTATGGCTCCCGAGCTGCAGAGGTAATTTGAAAAGGCAGTGTAAGGATTGAGATTTCGGATCCGGTTATCGGGTCAGTTTCGGTATCGGACCCCTTAATTTGGACCCTTGTGGGGCTGGGGCATGGGTTCAAACGGCGTCGGGTTGGGGGGACGTTTTTTAGAATGTGCCACGTGGGCCGGTTTTGGGCCGCGAGAGTACGACTTCCGTCTTATCGTCTGAATGGCGTCTTGCATGGTCGACGCCATTTAGAGGTCTATCAGTATACGACCCTGTCATGTCGTCTGATTGGCGTCGGTCTTGGACGACGCGTTTTAGCTAGTTTCGGTTTGACCCCGCAAACCCTCCCTCCTTTCTCTCATTCTTTTCTCTCTCCTACCTCTCTCCGACCCATCCGGTCCCCCTTCCCCTTCTCCTTCCTTTCCCCTCCCCATTCCTCCTCTCCCTCCACTCCATCAACCTCCTAACTTCCACCACTACCACGACCATCTCCTCCGCGGCACATTTCTCTCTGGACAGCGGCCGACGTCCCGGTGGAGTGACGGCGTCCGCGGCGGTACCGGCCGCGGCTTGTGGCGTGGCGATTCGGCGACTTGGAGCTCGGAGGAGTTCAAGTAACCGGTAGGAAGACGATCTTCGCGGTGTTTTATTTAAAACCATGATTTTTCCTGCTTTGAAGCATGCAATATGTGTGGGTGCTTTTGGGGTAGAAAGCATGTTCTAAGGGGTTTTTTATCAAAATAATTAGGCTTCTCCCCTACCTCCTCCATTTTTGATGTTTTATGTGATTTGGGAGAGAAATCCCACTTTGTGACTCGGGGGAGGCTGGAGGGGAACCTGTTTGCGGGTGTTAAATGGCGTCTGGGGACATCGACGCCATTTTAAACGACGGCTGCCACCCAAAACGCGATTTAGCCCAGCTTGTTCCAAGGCCAGTTTAGGGGATTATGTTTCTGTATTGAATAGCGTCTAGGGACAGTGACGCCATTTTAAATGGTGGATGCCAGGGGCGACGCGATTTAGGCCATCTTCCGAGGCCAATTTCCGTGTAAACCAGTTTAGGAGTCTTGAATGACGTCGGCCACGGGCGACGTGATTCAAGACAGAACCTCATTAATTCATGCAATTAACATGTGTTTACATTGTTAGATAGTTTAGTTAAATGTATGCTTGAAAACGTACTTCAAGGACGATGATTTCTACGTGATCGGATCGCACTGTGTTGTGTTTTGTGCGATGGTGGACCTAGAGTGACAGTTGTTAGCACTTAGGCACCCTGTGTCGATGTGGGAGTGACACGGTGCCGGTGTGGGAGTGGTGGGGTGACGCCTAGTGTAAGGATTGAGGTTTCAGATCCAGTTATTGGGTCAGTTTCTGTAATGACCCGTCACCCTATAATCGGGGATCCGATTACTAAATGGGTACCGAATCATTAATTTGGAAATAAACCAGGATCTTGATAAGTCTGGGAAATAAATAATAAACTAAGCTAAACATTCACATCGCATTGAATTAAAAAGGAAGTGCAAGAATTAGAAATTCTTACAATGCGACTCGACTTAGCAAATAATTACATATTCCAACTGAAAGGAAATTATTGAGCATACATGCCAGAAAATAAAATAACAACTACGTCGGGGTATACCCCGGAACAATGGCTGCTGGCGCGCGACCCAAAGCAACACTCTCCTCGCTACGCCTGCCTGGAACCCTCACTTGAAAACCGTAGGGGTGAGTCTCATCGAAAAGACTCAGTAGGGATCTTTCGATCCCCACCACCCACTCATGCACCCACAAGTGTAGCAACGCAATTATAGATAATTTTAAGCAAGTAAAACAGCAAACACAATTCCTAGATTCGATATAAAACACATGCATTCGAAATATGATATGCACAATTCTGAAACCATTCTACCACAGAGCCCACAACCAGCGTCTCGGCAAAACATGCCAACCACAAGGCCGAACGCGGGAAACACCGACCCGCTGAGACCAAACAGCAACCCCTCGGATAGCGCGCTGGCTACTCCGGCCTGGTAGGCTCCAGGTGGTTCTGCTTCCCCCAGCACGAGTGACACTCCGAATGTACCACTCCCACACCGGTACTAGCTATACCCCTGGGTACACCAGGTGACCCTCTCTCTAGGCGTCACCCCGCCACTCCCACACCGGCGCTGTGTCACTCCCACACCGACACAGGGTGCCTAAGCGCTAACAACTGTCACTCTAGGCCCATGATTGTACAAAACACAACACGGTGCGATCCGATCACATAGAATCCATCGTCATCCAGTACATTTCTAAGCATGCAATTAACTAAACTATCTGACAATGTAAACACGTGTTAATTGCATGGATTAATGGAGTTCTGGCTTGAATCGCATCGCCCAAGGCCGACGTCATTCAAGCTTCATAAACTGGTTCATGTGAAATCTGGCCTCGGGAAAAGGCCTAAAACGCGTCGTCATATGTAGCTGCATTTTGAAAGGCGTCGCTGTCCCTAGTCGCCTGATAACGACAGAAACAGAGACAGGCTTCGAGGTGATTTCAGTTAAAACGCGTCGTGCATGCAAGTCGCTGTTCAAAAGGTGTCGCTATCCCTGGACGTTCATCAGTCCAGAGACAGAGTCTGTTATTTAGGCTAAATCGCGTCGCGGATGGAAGCCGCCTTTCTAAAAGGCGTCGCTGTCCCCCAACGCCATTTATCCCTCACAAACAGGTTTTTCCTCCGCCATCTTCCAATCTACGGGGTGCGATTTCCTCCCCTAAATCATGTAAAACACTAAGAAAAGTGGAGAAGGAGGAGAAGAACCTAGATACCCATTAAAACTCCCAATTTCTCATTTCATACAATTAGTGTTTTCACCCCAAAAACCTCCTAAACATGCTTCAAAGCGGGAAAAACATGGTTTTTAAACACAATATAAGGGGGATCGTCACCCTACCGGTTACTCGAACTCCTCCTAGTTCCAAGCCTCCAACCCGCCTCGCGACACGCCGCCGCCGGTACCGCCGTGGGCGCCGCTACTCCACCCGGACATTGACCGCCGTCAGGAGAGAAGTGCGCTGCGGAGGAAGTGGTGGTGGCAGTGGAGGAAGTTGGTAGGTTAATGGAGTGGAGGGAGATGAGGAATGGGGAGAGGAAAGGAAAGAGAGGGGGAAAGGTTTCGCCGGAGAGTCGGAGGGAAGAGAGGAGAGAGAAGAGAAAAAAGAGAATGAGGGAAATGAGGGAGGGTTCGCGGGGTCAAACAGAAGTTGGGTAAAACGCGTCGTGCAAGACCGACGTCATTCAGACTACAAGACCGGGCCGTACACTGACAAACATGGTCGTACTTTAAATGGCGTCGTCCATCCAAGACGCCATTCAGACGATAAGACCGGGGCCATACTCTCGCGGCCCAAGACCGACCCACGTGGCGCCTACGTGGCACAGCCTAAAACACGTCCACATTGCTGGACGCCGTTTGAACCGCGTCGAAAACTAAGTCTCAGCCCCACTAGGTCCCAAACTAAGGGATCCGACCCCGAAACTGACCCGATAACCAGATCCGAAACCTCAATCCTTACAGTTTCGGTGTCGGATCCCTTGGTTTGGGCCCTTGTGGGACTGGGGGCATAGATTCGGTTCAAACGGCGTCTTGTGAGGGGGACGCGTTTTAGAGTGTGCCATGTCTGTGCCACGTGGACGCCACGTGGGCTAGTTTCGGGCCGCGAGAGTACGGCCCTGGTCTTGTCACTTGAATGGCGTCAGTATTAGGCGACGCGTTTTAGCTAAGTTCGGTTTAAACCCACGACCCTTCCCTCCTTTCCCTCATTTCTCTCATTTTCTTCTCTCTCCTCCCTCTCTTCGAACCCTTCGCTCTCCTTTCCTCCTTCTCCTTCATTTCCTCTCCCTCCACTCCATCAAACCCCCTCTAACTTCCACCACTAACACCACCATTTCCTCCACGACGTATTGCTCTCCGGACGGCGGCCGACGTCCCGGTGGAGTAACGGCGTCTACGGCCGTACCGACGGCGGCTTGTGGCGTGGCAGTTCGTCGGCTTGGAGCTCGGAGGAGTTCAAGTAACCGGTAGGGTGACGATCTCCGTTGTGGTTTGATTAAAACTACATTTTTACTGCTTTGGAGCATGTTTAGGGAATTTTCGGGAAGAAATTCCACTTTTTGTACTCGGAAGGCTGGGGGAAACCTGTTAGCAAACGCTAAATGGCATCTTGGGACAGCGACGCCATTTTGAATGGAGGCTGCCTCCTACAACGCGATTTAGTTCGGATCACCCTGAGGCCTGATTCTGTTTTTGTTGTGATTAGGCGACTAGGAACAGTGACGCCTTTTAAAAGGTGACTACCTTGCACGACGTGATTTAAGCCATCTTCTGAGGCCATGTTTTACATGAACTAGTTTAGGAGTTTTGAATGACGTCGGCCACGGGTGATGCGATTCAAGACAGAACTTCATTAATCTATGTAATTAACACGTGTTTACATTGTTAGATAGTTTGGTTAAAATGCATGCTTAAAACCATACTTCGTAGTTGAGGATTTCTACGTAATCGGATCACACTGTGACGTGTTTTGTGCGATCGTGGACCTAGAGTGACAGTTGTTAGCGCTTAGGCACCCTGTGTCGGTGTGGGAGTGACACGGCGCCGGTGTGGGAGTGGTGGGGTGACGCCTAGAGAGAGGGTCACCTGGTGTACACCGGGGTATAGCTAGTATCGGTGTGGGAGTGGTACATTCGGAGTGTCACTCGTGCTGGGGGAAGTAGAACCACCTGAAGTCGGTCAGGCCGGAGTAGCCAGCGCGCTATCCGAGGGGTTGTTGTTTGGTCTCAGTGGGTCGGTGTTTTCCGCGTTCGGCCGTGTGACTTGTGTGTTTAGCCGAGACGCTGGTTGTGGACTCCGTGGTGGAGTGGTTTTTGAGTTGTGTTTATTGCTTTATTTAAATTGCCTTTATTTGTGTTGTTGCACTTGTGGGTGCGTGAGTCGGTGGTGGGGATCGAAGGATCCCTATTGAGTCTATTTCGATGAGACTCACCCCCTGCAGTTTTCAGGTGAGCGCTCTAGGCAGGCATAGCGTGGAGGGTTTTGTCTCGGGTGGCACGCGAGCAGCCATCGTTCCGGGGTATGCCCCGATGTAGTTGTTATTTCCTTTCAGGCTTGTACGCTTAATTACTTGTTTTCAGTTGGAATATGTAATTATTTGTTGAGTCAAGTTGAATTGTAATAATTTTTAATTCCTACACTTCCTTTACAATTCAATGTGATGTGGATGTTTAGCTTAGTTTATCATTTATTTTCCAGACTTATCGAGATCTTGGTTTGGCTCCAAATTTTGATGATTCGGTACCCATTTAGTAATCGGATCTCCGATTATAAGGTGGCGGGTCGTTACACCTAGAGAGAGGGTCACCTGGTGTACCTCGGGATATGGCTAGTACTGGTGTAGGAGTGGTACATTCGTACTGTCACTCGTGCTGGGGGAAGCAGAACCACCTAGAGCTAGACAGGCTGGAGTAGCCAGCGCACTATCCGAGGGGTTGTTGTTTGGTCCCAGCGGGTCGGTGTTTTTCGTGTTCGGCCACGTGGTTTGTGTGTTTAGGCGAGACGCTGGTTGTGGACTCCGTGGTGGAGTGGTTTCAGAATTGTGCATGTTGCATTTACGAATGCATGTGTTTTATATCGGAATTTGGGAATCTTTGGGAGTTGTGTTTACTGCTTTATTTATTTAAATTGCCTATATTTGCGTTGTTGCACTTGTGGGTGCGTAAGTGAGTGGTGGGGATCGAAGGATCCCTATTGAGTCCATTTCAATGAGACTCACCCCTGCGGTTTTCAGGTGAACGTTCCAGGCAGGCGTAGCGTAGAGGGTTTTGTCTCGGGTTACGCGCCAGCAGCCACTGTTTCGGAGTATACCCCAATGTAGTTGTCATTTTCCTTTTAGGCCTATACGCTTAATTATTTTTTTTCAGTTGGAATATGTAATTATTTGTTGAGTCGAGTCGAATTGTAATAATTTTTAATTCCTATACTTCCTTTACAATTCGATGTGATGTGGAATGTTTAGTTTAGTTTATCATTTATTTCCCAGACTTATCGAGATCCTGGTTTGGCTTCAAATTTTAATAATTCAGTACCCATTTAGTAATCAGATCTCCGATTATAGGGTGACGGGTCGTTACAGACAGATTGTAGAGCTATACTTCTCCAACTACGCCAGCTCTTTGGTGAGCAAGGTAGGATAGAGAGGTATGAGCTCTCCAAGAAACTTTTCAGGACTAGGATGTCTAAGGGTGCTTCAATACAGGCTCATGTACTGAAAATAATGAAGTGGATAGAGAGACTCAATGGGCTAGGATTCAAGTTGGATCTTGAACTTAGCATTGATCTCATTCTCCAGTCATTGTCTGAATCCTTTTCTCCCTTCATCATGAACTTTAACATGAATAGGATTGAGGTTTCTCTACCAGAACTTATAAACATGTTAAAGAGTGCTGAAGGGACCATGCAGAAGGAAAAACCATCTTCTGTAATGATTGTTGGTCAGACCAACAAGAAAAGGAAGGCCACCCAGACACCCAATAACAAGAAGGGAAAGAAACCGACTAAAGGTAATCAGATTATCAAGGCAAGCAAGGTCAAGGGCAAGAAGGACGAAAAAGACAACAAATACTTTCGGTGTGGACAGACAGGTCACTGGAAAAGAAATTGCAAGGCAATTCTAAATGAAGGTATTTTTGTCATTGACTTAAATTTGTCTCTTGTGAGATCCACATCATGGGTATTGGATATTGGATGCGCATTTCATATCTGCAATTCTTTGCAGGTACTGACAAATGAAAGAAGACTTGTCAAAAGAGAGATCCAACTAAGGATGGGCAATGGAGCTATAGTTGCTGCTAAAGCTATAGGGACTGCTCGTCTTAGTTTATCTTCTGGGATAATTCTGGAGTTAACAGAGTATTATTTTGTTCCAAAAATTATCCGAAACATTGTATCTATTTCCTACTTAAACAATGTTGGTTACTCTTTGACGATAACTAGCACTGGGTGCTCTATTATCAATAATGGTTTGATTATAACTAATGGTTATTTATTCAATAGGTTATATGTATTGGATACATGTAATGATGTAATGCAGGTTTCCAGTGATAAGACACAAGAAGTGAATCATGCATATCTTTGGCATTGCAGACTTGGTCATATAGGAGAGAAGATGATTTCTCACCTATATTCAAATGGATATTTGAGTTCATTCGAATTCAAATCATTTGATACCTGTGAATTGTGTCTCATGGGGAAGATGACCAAAGCTCCTTTTAGTGGACATGTTGAGCTTCTGGAACTCATATATACGGATGTATGTGGACCCATGTCAATAGAAGCTAAAAGATGATATCTCTATTACATTTCTTTTATTGATGACTTCTCTAGGTATGGCTATGTGTATTTAATGAGATATAAATCACAAGTTTTTGAGAAGTTTAAGGAATATAAGAATGAAGTAAAGAAGCAGACTGATAAAAGTATTAAAACTCTTCGATCGGATCAAGGAGGTGAATACTTAAGTCTCGAATTCACTTCTTACTTGAAGGACAATAGAATAATTTCTCAGTGGACTCCACCATATACGCCACAACATAATGGTCTATCTGAAAGGAGAAATAGGACCTTATTAGACATGGTCTGTTCCATGATGTCCTTGTCAGAATTACCATTGTCTCTATGGGGGTACGCCTTAGAGACAGCAACCTACTTATTAAATAGGATTTCTAGTAAGTCAATTCCTAACACACCATATGAGACATGGAAGGGAAGGAAACCGAACTTTAATCATATTAAAGTTTGGAGGTGTCCTGCCCATGTGAAGAAGAATGACGCAGATAAACTAGAGTCGAGAACAGACAAGTGTAGGTTTGTGGAATATCCAAAAGAGACATTTGGATATTATTTCTATCACTCTTTTGAGCAAAGGGTCTTAGTGGCCAAAAGAGTTGTACTCATGGAGAAAGAAGATCTCCTCTAGAAAAACAGTGGTAGTCAGATAGAACTAGACGAGGTCCATGAACCACAAACTGGGAACACAGTCTCATTAGATGAGACACCACCTATGGAAAATGCTTAAAATGAAACACATATATTATGAAGATCTGGTAGGATACCTAGAGAACCTGAGATATACGTTGGACATGTCTCTGACAGTTCGTCTAAGGTACAGATAAATGAGGATGATGATCCTTAATCCTATCAGGAGGCAATTCGTAATTCTGACTATAAGAAATGGAAGGAAGCTATGGATTCAGAAATCCAATCCATGTATACCAATCAAGTTTGGAACTTGGTTGACATACCTGAAGGGAAGGTCCCTATCGGCTGCAAATAGATCTTCAAGAGGAAGATCAGAGCAAATTGACACTTATAAGGCTCGACTGGTGGCAAAGGGATATCGTCAAAGACAAAGAATTGATTATGACGAAACTTTTTCACCCGTGGCAATGATAAAGTCAACAAGAATCCTCCTTGCCATTGCCGCATATCTAGATTATGATATATGGCAGATGGATGTGAAGACAACCTTGTAGACACCCATTTTTGGCACATTCCATAGACCGATTTGAGCTTTATTGTGTTAACGGGCCTTCGTGTTGATCTTTTGTCATTTGGACTCCTTGAAATTTAATTTCTTTTTGTTATAAAAGTGTTGTCACAAAACATTCATTTTTCAAAAAAAAAGAGAAGGGTGTATGATTTCAAAACTTTTTTTTCATTTTTTGCATTTGGATTTCAAAAATATTCATTTTTAAAAAAGGTTTTGTCAAGTCCATCAGGTGGCCAGAGTGTTGGCCGTCTGATCCTTCAGACGGCCAGACTAGTGGCCGTCTGAAGTTCAGACGGCCAGATAGCTGGCCGTTTGAACATTCAGACAGCCAGAAAGATGGCCGTCTGAACATCCTTCAGACGGTCACCTTCCTAGCCTTCTGAGTTCAGACGGCCACCTTCCTGGCCTTATGAGTTCAGACGGCCAGTTTGCTGGCCTTTTGAGTTCAGGCGGCCAGTTTGCTGCCCTTTTGAGTTCAGACAGCCAGTTTGATGGCCTTCTGAATTCAGATGGCCACCTTCCTGGCCTTCTGAGTTCAGACGGCCAGTTTGCTGGCCTTCTGAGTTCAGACGGCCAGTTTGCTGGCCTTCTGAGTTCAGACGGCCAGTTTGCTGGCCTTCTGAGTTCAGACGGCCAGGTTCCTGACCGTCTGATCCTTCAGACGGTCACTTCTTTGGCCGTTTGATGGGTTGGTTTTCCGTGATTATCTTAATCTTTTTTTTACGCCTTTCTCTCGGATTTTTGACCATATATTCCGCATTTTCTCACCCTAATGGATTAAGATGAAGATGATTTAGGGCTTAGGTGTCAACTTTTGATTGGTTTTGGTTTAGATTTTGTTGAAGAGATCTCTATCCAACCTTCTTAATCCTCATCCATTAGCCCACGAAATGGGGGCTTCCTAGGGTTTTAACTCGACCTCCCTTGTCTATTTAAGCTCTCCTTCACCTTGGGAACGGGGCCAAGGAGGTTCACTAGGGTGAGGGTACCATTTTACATCAAAAGAGAGAGAAAAGAGTGATTTCAAAGTCTAACATTAGACCTCTTCTCTGGAGCTCGTGGGAAGGAAACAACTATGGAGTCTTGGAGGCTCTAAGAAGGAAGAATATGCTGTCAATTTTATGCCCATGCGACACTCTCTTCAACGTCGAAAAGGGAACCCTACTCTCCTCTCTCATTTATCATTTTTATCGTTCTCTTCCCAGTATCACATGCATGCATAAATTTAGGATTTTGTCTATGTTTAGATACCATTTGCACACACATGCACTCATGATTAGGTACCTTAGATCCTTGCTAAGGGGTTTGTTTTGATCCAACACACCAAAAAAACGGGAAGGTGGGTGGCCATAACACTTAGTCACTCATCCTTCTCACCCACATATTCGGTAAGCTCACCTCTAATTGATATATCTCTTTTGCTTAATGAACGAATGCTATGCTAATTAAGAGTATAATGGGTGTTTTAATTCATGACTAATTTGCAGGAAATCAAAGCGTGAGGCCCCATCTTCTTGGCCGGCCGAGGAGAAGGGAGTATGGACTAAAAATTCTACTGCGCATGGAGGTCTTGGAGCGTCATTCGCGATCAAGGTAGTCCCTCTGGGTCGAGGTAAAACACCATGGCGATCACCATTTTAGTTCTTGGTGTTTTAGTTCATCAAGTCATTTGTTCTTTATTCTGGGTCAGTAGCCACGGAGGTCGGTCTCTGCTCACCAGTTGAGCGCGGGGTCATTTCTGGCGCCTACAGCCTTCTGGCAATCACGGTGGGACCACTTGTGCCTATCACGCTATTTTCTTCATTTATTTCCTGCAAATATTTCATTTTAAGATTTTTTGTGAGTTATAGTCAAGGCCATCAGAAGGCCAGATTGCCGGTCTTCTGAAGTTCAGACGGCTAGTGAAGTGGCCTTCTGAACTGTCTGGCGGCCAGTTAGCTGGCCTTCTGATCTTTCTGACGGCCAGGTAAGTGGCCTTCTGAACTGTCTGGCGGCCAGTTAGCTGGCCTTCTGATCTTTCTAACGGCCAGGTAAGTGGCCTTCTGATCTTTCTGACGGCCAGGTAAGTGGCCTTCTGATCTGTCAAACGGCCATCGATTTGGCCACTAGGTGGGTCCTGTTCAGAATTGTTTTTAGTGATATTTTTCTTGATCCTTGATGTTTTGAGATTCATTTTTGATGTCATTTACATTTAATACTCCTTTTGGGGGGTCGGTGGAAGAGCCTCTGCACATTTTTCTAGGAAAGACTCTCTTTTGGATTAACTCTCTGTTTGGGGATTCCCGTCTGAGCATAAAAGTAGTTCAAATAGAGAACCTCCGTTAGTCTCCATACTCCGTGAATTCCTGCACGATGACCGAGCTGGTTGTACCTTGAGTGAGCCCTATTAGAACCTTGGGATTGAGACGAGTGTATATTGAACATTCAATAGGAAATCTTTTTTAAGTCTCAAAACACAAAGTACACAGGCCTGAACTCTAAATTAACATTTTTTTGCTTGTTCAACTTGTTTGCAAAACAAAAGAAAATGAACAACATGTTTTCAAATCCCATGTTCCAAAGTGAATTTCCTTTTGAGACAGAAGACATGAGAGCCAGTACATATGTAGGTATGCTCAACACACATCAAGGGGATGCCTCACGTCATGAGGATCCAGACGAGGTCTCCTCCCATGGAGGGGATGAACCAGTTAGTCTCAGAGTTGGAAGGTCGGCGACACAAAATCCTAGTGATGATGCTGACTTAATCAGGGTGCTGGCAAGGTACACACTTGAGCAACTTATTTAGATCGCCTCAAAAGGCAAGACTTCAATCAATCATCCCGCCTTTCCAGATCTATCCCCCACACCTTACCAGGCATCTTCAAACAAGGCTCCTTGCAAGACTCAATTGGAGTCCAATCCAAATGCTTCAATTCCACCCATTTTTCCTGTTGCAGCCACACCCTGGCAACCAATCTCTCTAATCCCGACATCATCAAAACCAATTGGACCTCTAGAGTACATTTCTAAGCAGGAAATGGAGCCTTACCTCAGAAAATTGCTTGATGATTCATTAACAATTTCTAAGCCGTATTCCTTAGTTGAATATTGCAAACTTCCCCCAGCATATTTTCCACCTGGATTTAAGGCTCTGAAGTACCGAAAGTATGATGGAAGTACTGACCCACATCACCATCTGTCGGGTTTTCCTATGGATTCACACCAGTGGCTATATGACAAAGTGTTGTTGGTCCACCTCTTTCAGAAATCTTTAGAAGGAGAAGCTCTGCGTTGGTTTACCTCACTTCCATCTTCAAATCTGCTCAATTTCGACACTGTTTCTGAAAAATTCATTAGTCATTTTAGTCACATGACTAATCTGGCTCCTACCCTTTTTGATCTAGTGTCGGAGAAAATGAAACCGGATGAAGATTTCACCCAATTTGCCAATAGATGGAGGGTGATGGCATCAAGAGCTGAAGTTATCATTCCAAAAGCTCAGGCAGTTACCATGATTGTGAATAATGCAACACCTCAGCTTAAAACCATTCTAATGCTCAGTGAACTCCATACCTTTGCTCAATTGTACAACAGAGCTAGTGTGATACAAACTCAGATCAGAGATTCCACTCTCCCTTCCTTCCTTGACATCTGCCTTCGAAATCGGAAGGCAACACCTATGCCAACCACTGAGGGGGTCACTACCAATGAAAACATCAACGCCTTTAATCAGCCAACCAAAGGACGACTCATCAATCCTGGCCCTACCACCACTCCTGCCAACAATCCTCGGCAGTACACTGTCGTTCCTCCACCAAACAGTTATGGTAGGCCTGCTCCAAAGAGAACTTCCTACCCCCCACTTCCATAATCTTTGGGTGATATCTTCTTTGTCCTTATGGCTTGCAAAGCCATTCAACTTCCACCTAAGAGGGAAGGGATTTCTCCCAATGTGGATACCTCCAAATATTGTCCTTATCACAGAGCTCCTGGGCATGTCATTCACAATTGCTTTGCATTTAGAGATTGGGTTTATGACATGAACGATGAGGGGCGTATTAATTGGGAAGATGTCAGAATTGCTGTCTCTAATCTGAAAGGAAGGAATTAGGACCTTGGCATAGTTTAGAACCCTCTCCCAGATCATCAAAACGTTACAGACCCATCTACATCAGGACAGGAACAAGAAGAGAAAGTCAACACCTTCATAGTTGGCCAAAAGTCTCGGGTGATCCGAAGAGAACAATTTTGGGGGTATGAAGGAGGACCACTAGTCCGAGAATATGGGGAACATGAAGAAGATCATTGTGAAAAGATGGAAATGAGTGTGGGAGTTATCCAGGAAGTAGGAAGGCCTTTAGTGCTCCTCTGGCCTAAGAAAGAACATGTTCCAACCACACTATCAGGTCATGATCCTTCACTGAATTTCTTGACTCAAACCACATCCTCACTCATGACTCCTAATCACTCCCGTCCACTTCAATTGATCACACCAAGTCCTAAAGAGGTCAGTACTCCCATTGAAAACACCATGAATATTTCACTCAAGAATAGGATAATCCCACGACCTTCTAGGATGCCTGAGACTCAAGAGGAGTCCAACACTCAATCAAGTTCCACGTCTACAGAATATGACATTCTCCAACATCTAGAGAAGACCCCATCAAGGATCTCTATTTTGGAGTTAATCAAAAGATCTCCCTCACACCAGTAAACACTTCTCAAGTTCCTCCAAAAGGTCATGGTGAGTGAGGATCTTCCAGCTAATGATGTCTCCTACGCTATTCTTTCTGTCACTTAAGGGCAACCAATTATCACTTTCTTTAATGAAGATTTGGCTGCTGTTAAACACCGTTCTTTACCCTTACTACTTACCATTACACTAAATGGGGTAAGGGTAGATTCTACTCTGATTGACACTGGGGCATCCATCAATGTGTGCCCGATGAAGACATTGACACAAATTGGAGTAAAGGAAGAAGAGTTGGTAAGGGTTTCAACCACTATTTCAGCCTATTACAACTCCAAACGGACTTCCCCTGAAAAAATCATTCTCCAAGTAGGAGTTGGGCCGATAATCATGCCTTCAGAGTTCTTCATTTTAGATGTTGAGCCAACCTACAAGTTAATTCTGGGAAGACCTTGGATAGAGCAGACTGTGGGAATCCCGTCTACAGCACATCAATGTTACAAATTCCCATTTAAAGGAAAAATAGTGAAGATCAAAAGCACCCCTATAGTGGAAATGTTAGAGACAATTGTAGACACGCTAATTTTGACGTCATTTTGAGTAAATTTCATATCATATAATAATGCCTCATAATGGTATGATGTTTAACCATTGATTAATTTTTATTAATATTTTTAAGTGTTGGGTTTAACAGACATGTTTAAGTTAATCAATCGAATTGATTTTAACTCAAATTTCAGTTAAAATATGAAAAAAGTCTAAAAGGCGTCGACCCATACAGACGCCATTTAGAGTTTATTCGTATTTTAACGTTTAAATTTGAATATTAATTAATTGATTTATTAGCTAAAAGGCGTCTGTGAGGCTGGACGCTTTTTAGGTTTCCTAAGCTATTTTAACTTCTCTTCCGGATGTTTATCCTTATCTTAATTAGGGTAAAAGACGTCTACCAAGGTGGACGCGTTTTATCTAATAAAGATAAAGATAACTTTTCCCGGATATTTATCCTTATCTTAATTTAATCTGAAAGGCGTCATCCAAGGTGGACGCGTTTTAGATAATTACAGATAAAGATGAATTAATCAGTAATTATCTGTCGGTTAAGGTAGATAAATCCTAGATTTTTCTATGTTAATCGCGAACGCAGAAAATGCCTATAAATACCTTGCCTATCAAGGAGTTAAAAAAAAAAAGAAGAGAGAATTATTGAGCCACAGCGTTATAGCGATTTGAAGATCGAAGCAACCACGCCGGAGCGCTGCCATTTCCAGAAGTCGGCATCCTTCTTTAAGATCTTCATCCTTTTAAGGCTTCTCCAACTGGACTGGGCATAAGTTTTTCATATCTGAATTTCATTTTCATTTATTAGTTTCATTCTCTCATACTCACTTCATGCAACACACACCACCTCATTAATTTTCCAAAACCCATCTGTTCTTAAGGGGTTTCAAAGCCATCTAAACAAGTGAGTTGCTGTTTATACATGTTTCTGATCATAGTTAAATTTGATATCATTTAGATTCTCATCACTATTTCTTCTTTATTGTTTCTGTCTCTCTGTCTCTGCTGCATTCAACAACAACAACAAGAAATTAAAAAGAGGGAAATCAAGCACGAGGCCAGAACTTCTGGACGATCCTCAACATTCAACAGCAAGAACAAAAGAATAAAGAGGCTCTCTTTCTTCAGCCGGCTGAAGGAGGGGAACCAAGGATTCAATCTTCCACGTTTAAACAGGTAAGCGATCAAACTCTTTTGAAGCTTTTTATTTAAAAGTTTCTGGCGATCACAGCACATTAGTTGCATTTTTTTTAACAGGTTAAGTTACCCTAAACAACATAGTTTTTCACATAAATCACATGAGCAAATTTTCAGCACCTACAACAATAACCATAGAACAAATCCTCTCCGTGACTATCATTGAGAAGAGAAATGAAGAAACTCTGTCCACAATCAATTCGGCCCAGTTTGAAAAAGAAGTTGGGACAGCTATTGCTTCATTACCACTCAGAAATGAGACTAAAGTGGACAGGGAAAGAAAGGGCTGGCAAATGATGATAAAGATGGGATATTATCCGGGAAAAGGATTAGGAAAGGAAGAGCAAGGAATGAGACAGCCCATCGAGGATGAAGAAAATTTCAATGGAGCAGGATTGGGGTATCTGCACAGAGATGAATATTAGCAACCCTTGGATTGGATGCTTTGGGAACACTTTACCTCAGGGGCCACTGGATTTCAAGAGGAAGAGAATATGATATATCAGGTGAGGGACAATCCATCTGATGAGAATGACAAAGAAGAAGTGGAAGAAGAACTAGGACTCCAGGCATTATTCTATCTACAGATTCTAGAGGAAGGGTCTCCCTTATAGCTAGGAATAGGAATATTCTTAGCCCATCAGCATCATAGTCCCCTCACTTTCATTCCATTCTTGTTTCACCCTCCAGTCCCTCCACTCATCACTCTTCCAATACTAGAATCTCCCCAACATTGTTTCTCATTCATCACTTCTGATCATGAAAAAAAAACGCCCATTTTAAAAGGAGAGAATGCCAAATCACTCTGGAAGAACCTTCATACTAGGAGAATGAATGTACAGAGAGCTTCCTTGTTTAAGGGACCTCTCTTTCCCATCAGCTGAATTCATTAATCATCCACCCACTTGTACATAGTAATTTAGGAATAGGAATAGGGATAGGAATAGGTTCATAAGGTACCTCTTCAGGTCCACACCACAGGAAAAGGAAAGGAAGAGAAGTTCCTAAACGCTTTGTTTTAGAGTTGGCACATAGATGTGGAAGTTTAATCCAAGAGTCCGCTTTCTCACAGGAAGATTGCATCAATATAATTGAAAATGAGAAAGTCACAGAATGTTTGGAATCTGATGGACTTGGGGTGTATCTGTTAGAAGTGGGAGAAATTAATGAGCAGGAAGAATCTGAGGATGAAGAGGATTCGATAACTCCTTATGTAAGTGGGACAAAGAGATTTGATGAGCCAACAACTGTAGTTGATGAGCCAACCAAGGAAGTTAATCTTGGCACAGAGGAAGATCCTAAGATAATCCTTATTAGTGCAAATTTGAGTGCCAAAGAAGAAGCTGAGATAACAACTGTGTTAAAGGAATATCCGGATGGTTTCGCTTGGTCTTATGAGGATATGCCAGGACTAGATACGTCCTTAGTGGAGCACCGGCTAGTCCTAAAATCTGATGCTAAGCTTGTTAAACAAAAAATGAGAAGACTCTATCCAAAATCGGCTCTGAAAGTCAAAGAGGAAGTCGATAAACTCCACAAAGCAAAATTCATCAGAGTTGTTCTCTATCCTCAGTGGGTAGCAAACATCGTCCCAGTGATAAAAAAGGACGGTAGGGTCAGGGTGTGCATAGATTTTAGAGATTTGAACCAAGTCTGTCCCAAGGATGATTTTCCACTCCCACACATAGATGTCCTGATAGATAATACCGCGGGCTACGAGATGCTTTCATTTATGGATGGATTTTTAGGATACAACCAGATCAGATTAGCTGAGGAAGATCAAGAGAAGACATCTTTCACCACCCTATGGGGAACTTATTGTTATGTTGTGATGCCTTTTGGGTTGAAGAACGCAGGGGCAACATATCAAAGGGCTATGATGGCCATTTTTCACAACATGATGCATGTGGATATGGAGGTGTATATAGATGATGTCTTGATAAAATCAAGGACTCGAGAAGATCACTCTAAAATCTTGAGAAAGGTCTTGCAAAGGTCAAGGGAACACCAACTGAAAATGAATCCTAAGAAATGTGTGTTCAGAATATCATCGGGAAAGCTATTAGGATTCATTGTAAGCAAGAGAGGAATAGAGATAAATCCTAACAAGACCAAAGCCATTTCTGAAATGCCACCTCCCAAGAATATCAAATAAGTTTGAGGACTTATTGGAAGATTACAGTTCATTCGGAGGTTTATTTCGCAACATTCACAGAGGTGTAAGCCATTCTACGAACTGCTGAAGGGAGGGGCACAATTTGATTGGAATGTGAAATGTCAGAAGGCTTTTGATGAATTAAAAAGCTATTTACAAAGTTCCCCGGTCCTGATGCCCCCAGTGGCGGGACGTCCCCTACTGCTCTATATTTCTGCTACTGACGATTCTGCTGGAGCAGTATTGGCCCAATATGACGACGAGAAGAAAGAAAGGGCGGTGTATTATCTCTCTAAATTATTCAATGAAGCAGAAAAGAAATACAGTGCCATGGAAAGAACGTGTGCAACTCTCGTCTGGGTAGCTCAGAAGCTCAAACATTATTTTCTTGCTCATGAGGTAAAGCTTCTGGCTAGGATGGACCCGATCAAGTATCTCTTGGAAAAACTAGTATTGACGGATCGTTTGGTTAGATGGCAAAGTTTCTTGAATCAATTTGATATAACATATGTGAATCAGAAAGTCATCAAGGGACAAGCCATTGTAGAACATCTGGCACATCATCTCTTACCAATCTTTTCTCCTGTCGAAACTGACTTTCCCGATGAAGAATTGAGATCTTTAGTGGATGATAGTCCATCTTGGATTCTCTATTTCGATGGTGCTCTCAACTCTAAAGGTAAGGGAATAGGGGCAGTCTTATTGTCACCTGAAAGAGTGAGCATCCCTCATGCTCAACAATTAACATTTCCTGCTACCAACAATATAGCAGAATATAAAGCACTCTTAACAGGACTGAAGATAGCAGTAATACTTGGAGTCAAAGAGCTGCGCATCATTGGTGATTTTCAACTAATCCTTAGACAAGTTCTTCACAAGTACAGGACCAAAGATCCCAAGTTAAAGCCATATCAAGAGTTGGTGAAAAGTGTAGCTTATCGGTTTAGAAAACTTACCTATGTTCATACCCTAAGATCCCAGAACATACTAGCGGATGCACTTGCTTCGCTATCTTCTTCTTTAGAATTCCCACCAGGCAAATCATCTGAAACAATCTTGATCCAGAAAATGGACTTTCCCTCTCTTTCTGACCCTTGGTTCATGCAATTCCTTAAGCCTCCTGATGAAGAAGTCTCGATACTAGAGGTGTCCTATGTAGAGCCAGTGGTGGACTTTGATGATGGGAACCCTTGGTATTTTGATTGAGAATTACTGTAAGGATGGGTCTTTCCCAGAATATGCCACATCTCAGGATAGAAAGGCAATCCATCGGGTGGCACAGAGATATAGAATTCTAGGAGGTGTGCTACACAAGAAGTTACTTAGCGGAGTATTTCTTCGCTGCTTGAATGAAATAGAGGCTAAACAAGTGATCGAAGTTGCACACGCTAGTGAATGTGGTGGCCATGTCAATGGCCGCTCACTAGCTCAAAAACTCCTCAAACTCTATTACTGGCCCACCATGGAGGAAGACTGTAACATCTTCGTTCGACATTGTGTGAAGTGTCAGCTTCATGCCGACAAAATTCATGCTCCGTCCTCATCTCTTCACCCAATGATCGCTCCGTGGCCCTTTGCCATGTGGGCATTTGATGTTGTTGGACCCTTGGAAGACAGAACTAGAGAAATCAAGAAGAAGTCCTTCATCCTCATTGCTACAGAATACTTCACCAAATGGGCTGAAGCAGAAGCCTTCTCCGAGATCAAAGCCTCAACAGTGATCAAGTTCATCAGGCGCAACATTTTGGCCAGGTTCGGAACCCCATGGGACATCGTCACCGACAATGGACCGCAATTCGTCGCCCAGGAATTTCATGAAATGTGTAGTAAGTTCGGCATTCAATTGCATCATTCATCTCCATATTATCCACAAGGTAATGGCCAGGCGGAAGCAACAAACAAAACTCTCATCATGATCATAAAGAAAACTTGCAAATCACATAATTTCGCAGATTGGCCAGAACGTTTAGTTGATGCTCTATGGGCATATCGCACCTCAATCCGAACTCCTACCGGTCAAACCCCTTTTGCTCTCACATTTGGATCAGAGGCAGTACTTCCATACGAGATCCTTATCCCCTCACTAAGAGTACAATTGGGTCAGGATTTAGATTCCGATGGACATCAGAAAGCTTTGTTGACCCAATTGGAGCTTTTAGATGAAAAGCGGATGATTGCTGTCGATCACGCTAAAGTTTATCGTCAAAGAATTGCAAGATTTTATGCCAAAAAGGTAATTGAACGTAAATTTGAAGTGGGAGAGATGGTCCTAAAACGAAAATTCATAAAATCTTCTGGACCAAGAAATAAGTTGCTTGAAAATTGGGAAGGGCCATTTGTGGTTAAAGAGGTGTATCCTGGGAACGCATATAAGTTGGTAAATGAGCAGGGGCAAGAATTATCTCATCCATGGAATGGTGTTTACTTAAAGAAGTTCTACCCTTAGGTCACTTATTTTTTGTTTCAAATAAGAATAGGATAGTCGGCATGGTGCTACGACCAGTGGGGCTCAAGGTTAGATTTTCATAAACTAGCTCTATTTCTTTTAGAGGTTTGGAAAAGGGGAAGTCTTCACACACACTCACGCCTATCATTAAGGAGAAAATAACGGATGAGTCAAGGAGAAGGAAAACCAAGCTTAGAAGGAGATAGAACACCCTTTTTCCCTCTTATTCGGCCAAAGTCGGGGAACCGCGGCCTCACGGGAGGACTCCTGAGTCCGTCTGCCACCTTAGTAGGAGGAAGTCAAATAAAGAAATCAACAGCAAAAGCCACATCAAAGGCAAAAAGAAGCAAAAGCCTCCAGACTAAATGTCAAGTCAATAAAAGGAGGCAAATGAAGAAAAGGCCTACAAAGTCAAATCTCAAAATAAGGCCACAAAGAAAAGAAAAGAAAAAGAAAAGAGATCGAATCCCAACAGGCAATAGGGTGGAGGAAGGATAATCCCTGAGGTCACCTAACCCTCTCAAGCAGCTTATCTATTCATTCTTTTTATTTTGGGTGTTCTCTCTTCTTCTTAGTGAGGTTGAAGTGAACCAAGATTCAAAAGTTAAATGGAATTAATGACATGGCAAATTTAACTGTCACACTTCTCCAAACCAAATCCTCTTAGAAAAGAAAAGGTGTGTGAAGTCTAGTCGAAGGTTCTTTTGATCTGTGTACCATGCCGATTTTAGAGTCTGTTAATTTCCCTTGAGACTTCGGGCTTAGGTCAACGCAAGCGGTTTACCGAATGGTACGACGCCGCTAATTCCGGGTTAGCGTCGCGCGGTTGGCCATTAGGGTTCCAGGGTGGTCTATCATTTACTACTTAAGTTGTGAGGAAAGAGACCTGGGTCGGGCAAATCATTTATCGTTGATATGTTTTTTAGAAGAACCTGTTGGTCGGGAGCAGCTGGGAGCCAGAGCTTGGTGTGATGGTATTGTCATCAGCATAAGACTTAACCGAGTGGGTTCTGGTCGAGGACTATTAACGATCCAAATCGGCTTACGTATGCACATAGGACGCCTGGGGAGTTCAGCAAGGGACATTTAAAAAAAAAATAAAAAATCATGTATTACAAAATTAAAAAAAAATCACATATTTCAAAATCCAAAAAAATTACATAGTTCAAAATTTAAAAAAAAAATCACATATTTCAAAATAAAAAAAAAACACAAAAACGCACACACACATTCATCTGTATGAATGCTTATCATTTTGTACATACAAATTGCATATGCATAATTGTATGCCGCATATTTCTTTATTTCCTTATGTTCGTTTAATAAAACAAGGCCCTCTGACTCGTCGCCAAGCCTAGAATGGTATTCATCTTTTTGAGCAAGGGGCTAAAATAAACTATGAAAATAACATTCTTTCTCAGTGGTGTTGTGCAGGAACAAACAATGAAAAAAATCAAGTTCAGTGACAATCACAAAAGTCTGGAATACAACATCATCATCAGGGGCATACCCCTGCATACAACATCATCATCAGGGGCATACCCCTGCATCCAACATCATCATCAGGGGCATACCCCTACATCAAACAATATCTTCAGGGGCATACCCCTGAATCTACAAACTCACATCACTCTTACATCAAAAACCTCTACCACTATCTCCTGCTCCTTCATTCGGGAACGACGGTTGTCGACGACTGCTGCTACTATCCTCTCGATGACGTCTCTGACTTGGGGCTGGGGATTGAGAATGGAAAGAGTGATCAGGAAAAGGGAAAGGAAACTCAAATCCTGCCTGTAAACCAACAAAAAAGTCAAAATCACCAAAAGTAGAACCACTCAAATAAGTCGGCTGGGCATGAGGAGCTGTAGGTGGAACAAAAGACATAGAAGGATGAGAAGGATGAGTGGAAGGAGCTGTCGGGTAAGTGGAAGGAGCAGAAGGATGAGTGGAAGGAGCAGTCAGATAAACAGAAGGATCAGTCGGATAAGTGGGAGTAGTTGGCGGATAAGTAGAAGGGATCTGAGTACTTGGGTATGGCGGGTACCCAAAGTAAGCCTGGTCACCTGGATGAGAAGGGTGGTATAACGACCCGCCATCCTATGACCGGAGACCCGGTCACTAAATGGATGTCGGCCCATTAACTGCGGGTTCACACCCGGATCTCACACAACACATCTGGAGGAGTAAGTGCTAAACAAGGCTAAATATAACAACCTCACGGACTACAAAGATAAGCAAGTGCGCAGGAAGGAAAATAACAATGTCCGTATACAGTCCAACAATAATTACATGTCCAACAATTAAATAAGTACAAGCAGAAGGAAGTACAACAACATCGGGGCATACCCCGGAACTAGGACAGCTGCTGGTCCGCACACCAAGAAGACACCACGCTACCGCTCGCCACGAGGTCCACACCTGAAACCGCAGGGAGTGAGCCACACCAGAAATGGGCTCAGTAGGGATCATCTGATCCCCTGCCTCCCACTCACACACCCACAAGTGCAATAACAGGAATATATGGCAATTAAGTAAAGCAGTAAACACAGTACCAAACTCTGATGTGAAACGTACGATAAGCAGTGTAGCAAGAACCATTCTAAGTAACCCGAAGAACCCAACACAGAGTCACATCTCACAGCCAAATTCCACGAAGCGACTGAACCACACTGTCGACCACAGTCAAACGTCGCCTCCCAACACTACCACCACAGCTCACGCCTGTCCACCCCTACAGTGTTCCGGGGCACTGTAGGGTGAGGCAGTGAGTCAAACTAGGACTAGCTGGAAGCAGTGTACCACCACTGCCAGCTACGTGTGCACACAAGCAGTCTAGACTACTGTCCTACCGATCGGATTGCCTCCACGCTAGGCCTCAGCGCTTCAGGAGGGCCCTGGGGACCGGCGAACCCCCGTCAAGCCGAAGCTACAGGAACTACCCACAAACCCAAATCTCCCGGGCTGCGTCAGGCCAAAGGGCTAAGGGTACCACTCGTAACCTCGATCAAAGGTCACATCAGGCCCAGTGGCTAAAGGGTAAGCCAACTCCAACAGTACCACAACCAGCTCCACAGCAAGAAACGCGCCAGAAGCTGTCACAACAAACAGGGAACCCTCGACCCGCTGAGGACAAACAGCGACCCCTCGGATAGCACACCGGCTACTCCGGCCCGTCGGGCTCAAGGCGATCCTGCTTTCCTCAGCCAAAGGTAAAACACAACATGTACCCCTTCTCCCACCGGTACGGCTCACAGACACCATGACCCTGTCCCCATCGGTCCATGGTGACAAACGTAAACCACAGTCATTCCGATTCCATATTCGCATAAGCACACACACACACAACATGATTCCATTCACACAGGAGTCCTCAGTCTCAGCGTACAACGTGAAGCATGCAATTGAAATCATCCCACGGTGAAGCACATGGTAAAAACCAGGATTACACATCTCTGTCTTGAATCGCGTCGACCGAGGTCGACGCCATTCAAGTCCCTCATACAGGTTCATTTAACAGTCAGAATATTCCCTGAAACGCGTCATTATAGAGAGTCGCCTATCTAAAACGCGTCCAGGTCCACAGACGCCATTCACACCGAAATTCCAGATTTACAGACCCTCACTCGGGGTGATTTTCCTGTCTAAATGGCGTCATGATGTCCCGACGCCCTTCTGAAAGGCGTCGTCCATCCATGACGTCATTTAGCGCCAGAACCCCTAACACAGGAAACCTCAAACAGGGAGGTTTCTGCCCTAAAAGGCGTCGTACTGCCCCGACGCCCTTCTGAAAGGCGTCGACCTGGCACGACGCCGTTTAGCGCCAGAAACCAGGTTTCCTGGTTCAACCCGAGGGTTCCTCCTTAAACCCCAACACCCCGAAAAGCCCCAAAACAAGAAGGGGGAGGAAGAAGCATTCGTCTATCACAAGCATGCTACGAAACCACGATTACAAGCACAGCCATTCCCACAAGAAAACCCCCCTAAACATGCTCAATCTAGCCCAAACACATCATGTCACGCCAAGGAACACACGAGCATCACATGCAAGGTTCGTCCCCCTACCGGTTTTCGAACTCCTCCAAGCTCCTCGCCGCCGACCCGCCGCACCGCAGACCGCCGCCGGTACCCTCGAGGACGCCGCCACTCCGCCGGGACGTCAGCCGCCGTCCGGAGAAGGGAACGCCGCGAAGGAGGTGGTGGAGGTAGAGGTGAGAGGTAAGGAGGCTATTGAGTGATTGGAAGAGGAAGAAGAGGAAGGGAAGGGGAAGAGAGAGTCGGAGAGGGCGGAGACGGCGAGGAGAGAGAGAGTGTAGACGAGAATGAGGGAAGGAAGGGGAGGCTCGCGGGGTCAATCTGAATCCCGCTAAAATGCGTCGATCGAGGCAGACGCCTATCAGTCTGACAGGACGGCCGTACTGACAGCGGTCTAAAACGCGTCGCCCACCGTGGACGCCGTTCAGACGACAGGACAGGCCGTACTGACAACGCTCTGGCGCCGCACCCTGACATCTCAGAGGTCACAGTCTGAATCGCGTCGGCCAACCTGGACGCCGTTCAGACGATGTGACCGGGGCCGTACTCTCGCGGCCCGAAACCCGCCCACGTGGCACAACAACCAGCAGACCTAAATGGCGTCTACACAACCTGACGCCTTTTGAAAGGCGTCGAGCAGTGTTGACGCCATTCAGCCAGGAATCTCAAGACCCCCCACAGGGTCCAAACCAAGGGATCCGATCCGAACCCGACCCGAAAACAGAACCCGAAACCTCAGTCCTTACAGGTGGACAGGACCTCCAGCACGTGAATGGGGCACGCGACCTGTTTGGAGCTCACGGCCCTTCATAGAAAGTTGATCTCTGATCATTTCATATTTGCCCTTCATGGTGAAGAGCTTTTCCCGAGCATCAAGCAATTCTTTCTCCAAATCCTTCACCTTGGACTCTGCCACAAATAAGCAACCAGGCACAGTAATGTTGCCCATGGTCTCCAGGCGTCGCGTTAGTTGTTCCACTTGGGCCGCATATGAAGAAGATTGACCAAGTGCCCTCTCCAACTCCACCCTATGCATCATGATCAAATCCACAGGTCAAATCACTGTTCATGGCAAAAGATTGAAAGAATTCAAGCAAACTCACTGCTTGGGCAAGTTCCGTCTCTCTAGTAGTGGCACGGGCAATGGCCTCCTCCAAACGCTGCTCCAAGTCTGAGGAAGAAGTAGGGGCACGAGAAGAGCTGGCCCCGCTTCCACCGCCAGTGGCCCGAAAACGTTGCAATTCTGCCTCATGTAAGATGATGAGAAGTGATCAGGAAGAAGCAGTCAAGACAAAAGGAAAGGTGCAGAAATATACCATGGTACGAATCTGCTCCCTAAGTTGAGAATTCTCAAATTCAACTGTGGAAAGCTGGTTCTCTAATCGACGGACCGCTTGGTCAACCGACATCTGCATGCATAAATGCTAAATCACGATCTCAAAGGAGGGAACCTGAAGTTAATAGTCAAACTACTCACTACACGAGAATCCAGCTTGAGGCGGTGAGCGTAACGGCAGGAGAAGTCATCCAAATACACGGAACTGTCTTGAAGGCCGCAAACACGACGGATTCGAACTCCGCCCCTCCTCCAAGCCTGAATTGTCTCCTTGTGAGTGCGTACCCAATCTTGATTCCGGCTCCTGGACTTCCTATGAGAGCGACCTGCAGATCCCATTGAGGGAATATCCACCCGATCCTGATGCTAGCCTAAGGTCCTCATCACTAGCTGTAGATGAAGAGGCTCCACCACATTGATGCAATGCAACCAAATCATTCGGTTGAATAGAGGTCTCCCCTTGGCTACCCACGGTTGATCAGCATCAACCTCATCTGTGTATGGAGTCCACTGGACCTGCACGACATCATTAAGAAAGGATAAGATAGAAATAAGGATTGAGATGGAGTCCAAAAGGAAATACCTGATGATGCGGGAAGTTATCAAGGAAGCTTCGAAACTCTTCCACTCGGCCAATCAGAGGACGTCGTCTATTAGTGGGTATGTACCATTGACACAGTAGAGGCACAGAACTGTAGCGGTCCCATGAAAGCTGAGGACGGACCGGAGGCATGTGATGATCACCCTAAATCTACAAAGATGAAAAATGTCAGGAATTAATAACACAAGAAATAAGGAGATGAGTCTGAGAAAACAAACCTGAAGAAAAGGAGTAAAACCGCCCATGCTGGTAGAGTGATCTGTATAGCGAGGAAGATGGGCAAAGAGATGGGCCAACATAGCCGCACCCCACGCAAAAGTCCCTACTGCGTTTAAATCAGTCAAGAGCAGCAAAAAATTGCAATTGATCTGATCTGCTGTAGTGGCAAATAAGAGACGTCCAAAGAAGAACAATAGGAAAAGACGAATCTCTTGATCTTCTGAGCGACTGCCAAAAATAGCACGCTCATATACTCGCTCCTGAAGGTCGTCGAGGTCGTCTGATGGGCCTCGTCGCAAGCTGCCAAGACCAATCGCCTCAGGAAGCCGGCCTAAAGATATGGATGTCACGGGACCCTGGGTTCTCGCAAAGTCGGCTCCCAGCAGTTCATGGATAACTGCGCGGTAGTCGGCTCGTTCCTCTCCCACTACTGGATTTCCATGAACTCTGAGACCCGTGATGTATGCAACATCTTCTAGGGTGGGAATCATATGTTCCCATGGCATAATAAAGGCTCGACAATCTTCATCCCATCGCTCTCGTAACGCCTTAATATAACTCGCATCTACCTAGAATGGGCGAACGGAGAGCAAGGCCTCAAATCCCATCGCATCAATTCGTTGTTGTTGGCGCACTGGCAGAACATTGTACCATGTCCAGACAAGGTCCCATGAAACTCGTCTTCGAATTAGTCCTGGACCCTGCAAAGTTATCAAAAAAGAAATCCACTTGTCAGACACCGGAGACCAGGGACCAGAGGCCGAAGGATGATATCAGACGGCCACTTAACTGGCCGTCTGGATCCAAATGGCCACCTCTGTGGCCGTCTAAACCAGACGGCCACCTCTATGGCCGTTTGGTGCAGACGGCCAGCTATATGGGCGTCTAATCCAGACGACCATCTCTCTGGCCGTTTGGAACAGACGGCCACTTTTATGGCCGTCTTTGACGGCCATCTCTATGGACGTCTGAACCAAACGGCCACCTCTATGACCGTCTGGTACTCAGACGTCCACTTCAGTAGCCGTATGAGCCTTTTATAACAAAAAGTGGTACCTGTCGTGAATCCGAAGTCGATTTCGTCTCCCCAGTGACCTCCGTGTCACCTTCGTCTTCCCCGGCATCATCATTGTCGCCGTTGTCGATGGCATCTTCCTCGTTGCCCGCATGCTAATCATCTCCGCCAATTTCTTCATTCTCTGGGGCATCGTCACTCAGGCCGTGGGAGCTCCTCTTGTGTTCCCCTATTGCGTAATCATCCCCCAAATCTGGATTTGGAGGTTGGACATCATCCTCCTCTGGGTTGTAACGGGTAGATGTTCGTTGGAGGCGTCGAACACACTGTTTGAATCGCCAATTCATCTTGAGAAAAGCTAGATAACAGAGAAGAGGGTTGTGGCAAGAAGATTTTGAAAATGAAAGGGATTGAGGAAAGGGGGTTTTTTATACCCACTGCTTCTTCAGACGGCCATAAAACTGGCTGTTTGAATAGGTTAGAAGGCCAACTAAGTGGCCGTCTGGATTTCAGAAGGCCAGCTAGCTGGCCGTCTGGACTAGACGGCCTGTCTGGTGGCCTTCTGTTTTCAGACGGCCATATCCTTGGCCGTCTGGTTTCTTCTCTCACCATTCAACTTTACCCAATCACGGGACAACTCAAAATAATTGCTCTTATTCATCTTAAATCATGGGGCAGGCCCGTACATTTATTCCTTAAAAAAAAGAAAAAAGAAAAAAAGAAAAAAGAAAAAAAGAAAAAAGAGAGAGACATCAAGCTAATTCAGCTGGACGCCTCCGGGCGAAATAAGAGGGGATTACTGGACGTATTGTCTTGAGATACTCTATGTATCCTAGAATCTTAACATAATCCTCTTGCACGTCTATAGTACCTTTGCATCCAATTGAATATTTGCGTCAATTCTTTCGTGAATTTCTTAAAAGTTCGGCATCTTCTTTAGAACCCAAGATCCGAGGGAGGATCATGTCATTGGTTAAGGCTAAATAAGGAGTTTGACGAGGAAGTCCATACTGGAGATGGCAACGGTGAGCCTGATATAACATTGTTTCTATTGCACCAACAAGCCATAGTTCATGTTTCTTGTGTGCACGTACTTGAAAGATTGTGTTGCGGGATATCATGGGAACAAAAATAAAGTCTTTGGCATTCATGAAATTCAGATGATCTCGCCAATCGTCTCGAGTTTTCAGATGACCCATCAAATTCTTTAGCATATCTTCAGGACCAAACAACGACCTCGCAGGAAACATAGAACTGTGATGGAAAATGCGAGATTCATTCTGTGGTTCCAATGAAAAATCAAACTTCAAATGCATCTCCATCCACAGTTGCAACAGAAAGAGGCTCCCTTGAGGTTTCCCGCCCATGCACATACTGCTCAATCCGCAGTACAGATGAGCCACGAGAGCTCGGGCTATAGAATAGCCCCGCCAAAGCAAAGTAATCACTCCAACATGATCATAAGAGAGGACATCACTAGAAGAAGGAAAAAGTAAGGTCCCACCAAGGTAGAGACTCAGGCCTTGCATCAATCGCTCAGCATTTACTTCCCGGGACCTCACTTTATCAATAATCCACTTGGCCAATTGATTGAGTTGAATTCCCCGTTGACTAGACATCGATCGGACCACAGCCTCATCTTTGACTATGTCACTCATAATCTCATCCCAAGATGGTAGCTGGCGCATGTCACCTTCCTCCAAGTCCTCCCATCCGAACAATAACTTCACCTCTTCCACTAATATTGCTGCCTCAAATTCTGAAAAAATGAAAGTATGTGTGTGCGGATGCCATAATTCCAGAAGAGCTCCTAATGCATCCCAACTCCACCATATCTTCTCGAGGTGTTTGGCAAAAACTACCAAGCGGATGAGGTGCCATGGAAGCATGAAAGTCCGCATGTCAATGGTAATGCAATGCATCAAAGTGACCAACCAAGTGTAATGGATTTCATGACGTGGGCCAGGCAACCGCGGCACTACCTAAAAAAGGAAAATACTTCAACAGGGGAAGAAGGAAGAATAAAGGAAGTGATCTTACGTGTGCATACCTGCCCACGAGCCATGCGGTTGCTAAGATGACCCTCGATCTCGGTCAAAACATCAGGCGTGCGAAGCATGAAACCCAAAGGTAGCTTTTTTGAGGAAAAAGAGGACGCCATGAGAGGTTGGAAGGGTCCCGTCCAAGCTTTCTCGCACTTATTTTATATCAAGATGCGGATACACCGGAGTCCTACAATAAAAGAAAAAAAGTAAAAAAAAAAAAACGTAAAACCATCAGACGGCCAGGAAGATGGCCTTCTGTTGCTTCAGACGGCCACTAATCTGGCCTTATGATGCTTCAGAAGGCCACCAGTCTGGCCTTCTGACAAAAAAAGCCAGACAGCCAGATAGATGGCCTTCTGATGCTTCAGACGGCCACAAGTCTGGTCTTCTGATGCTTCAGAAGGCAACCAGTCTGGCCTTCTGATGGAACCTTCAGACGGCCACTAATTTGGCCTTCTGATGGAACCTTCAGACGGTTAGATATATGGTCTTCTGATGCTTCAGACGGCCACTAATCTGGCCTTCTGATGGAACCTTCAGATGGCCAGATAGATGGCCTTCTGATGCTTCAGACGGCAACTAATCTGGCCTTCTGATGGAACCTTCAGACGGCCAGATAGATGGCCTTTAGATGCTTCAGACGGCAACTAGTTTGGCCTTCTTACAAAATATTTCTGAAAAATTGTAAAAAAAATAGAAAAAATTAGAAAAATGTGTGCTTCTTACTTTATTGCTGATATGATGATTCTAACATCTGATTTTGCAAGAAGAAGAAGATTGAAGAGTCTGCATTAGTTTAGAGAAAAAAAAAAATGGAGGCTAATAACATAAGACACATAAATCCGGAGTTCCCCCTTAACAAAAATGATGATGGATTTATGAGGTTTAAGTTATTTGAACAACCTAGAATAAATCCTCCAGTGTCTTGCATTAGATAGATTTTTTATTTTAAACCCAGCATGCATCATCCGTTCTTTCAGCATACCATTGTAGAGGAGAGTAGGACCCTATCGCCTGTGCTTTGATCATCCAGTGTTGGAATCTTTTGTCGTCTACGCAGTGTTTTAATTAAGTCTTGGAATGCACCTTCCGTGCCTTTGGTTGTCATCCCTTAAACTCCTTCGACCGGACATGCATCCCATAGTGTGTCGGAGACTCGCGGCAATTGTCAGAGGGCCTCCTGGGTTGTAGTTTATGGGTACACAACTCTTTTTCATCATCATTCTTAGCTTGTATCACCATTGTTGTCAGACTTTAGCAGGTTCCACCTCAGGTGGAGTGGTTCAAAAAGGGGTGTAGTGTCCGTATCATCCACTTATTAGTCCGCCGTGGTTCCCTGCAAAGAGGATGCCACGGAGGGGCAACTGTAGACACTCATTTTTGGCCCATTCTATAGACCGATTTGAGCTTTATTGTGTTAACGGGCCTTCGTGTTGATCTTTTGTCATTTGGACTCCTTGAAATTTAATTTCTTTTTGTTATAAAAGTGTTGTCACAAAACGTTCATTTTTTTTAAAAAAAAGAGAAGGGTGTATGATTTAAAAAGTTTTTTTTTTTCATTTTTTGCATTTTGATTTCAAAAATATTCATTTTTAAAAAAAGTTTTGTCAAGTCCATCAGGTGGCCAGAGTGCTGGCCGTCTGATCCTTCATACGGCCAGACTAGTGGCCGTTTGAAGTTAAGACGGCCAGATAGCTGGCCGTTTGAACATTCTAACGGCCAGAAAGATGGCCGTCTGAACATCCTTCAGACAGCCACCTTCCTGGCCTTCTGAGTTCAGACGGTCACCTTCCTGGCCTTCTGAGTTCAGACGGTCACCTTCCTGGCCTTCTGAGTTCAGACGGCCAGTTTGCTGACCTTTTGAGTTCAGACGGCCAGTTTGCTGGCCTTCTGAGTTCAGACGGCCAGGTTTCTTTGGCCGTCTCATGGGTTGGTTTTCCGTGATTATCTTAATCTTTTTTTACGTCTTTCTCTCGGATTTTTGACCATATCTTCCACATTTTCTCACCCTAGTGGATTAAGATGAAGATGATTTAGGGCTTAGGTGTCAACTTTTGATTGGTTTTGATTTAGATTTTGTTGAAGAGATCTCTATCCAACCTTCTTTATCCTCATCCATTAGCCCACGCCCTAGGGTTTTAACTCGACCTCCCTTGCCTATTTAAGCTCTCCTTCACCTTGGGAATGGGGCCAAAGAGGTTCACTAGGGTGAGGGTACCATTTTACATCAAAAGAGAGAGAAAAGAGTGATTTCAAAGTCTAACATTATACCTCTTCTCTGGAACTCGTAGGAAGGAAACAACTATGGAGTCTTGGAGGCTCTAAGAAGGAAGAATGTGCTGTCAATTTTATGCCCATGCGACACTCTCTTCAACGTCGAAAAGGGAATCCTACTCTCCTCTCTCATTTATCATTTTTATCGTTCTCTTCATAGTATCATACATGCATGCATAAGTTTAGGATTTTGTCTATATTTAGATCCCATTTGCACAAACATGCACTCATGATTAGGTACCTTAGATCCTTGCTAAGGGATTTGTTTTGATCTAAAACACCAAAAAAATGGGAAGGTGGGTGGCCATAACACTTGGTCACTCATCCTTCTCACCCATATATTCGGTAAGCTCACCTCTGTAGGTGCTGAAAATGCTCGTGTGATTAATATGAAAAAACTATGTTGTTTAGTGTAAACTAATCTATTAAAACAGCAACTAAAGTGCAGTGATCGCCAGAAACTTTTAACTAAAAAGCTTCAAAAGAGATTTGATCGCCTACCTGTTTGAACGCGGAAGAATGAGTCCTTGGTTCCCCTCCTTCAGCCGGCTGAAGAAAGAGAGCCCTTTCTTTGTTCTTTTTGTTCTTGCTGTTGAGGTTGAGGTTCGTCCAGAAGTTCTTCTGGCTTTGTGCTTGATTTTCCCCTTTTGATCTCTTGTTGTTGTTGTTGAGTGCAGCAGAGACAAAAACAGAAAAATAAAGAAGAAACACTGATGAGAATTTCAAGTAGAAGTGATATCAAAACTAACCATGATTATAAACATGCTTAAAACAGCAACTCACTTGTTTAAATGGCTTTGAAACCCCTTTAAAACAAATGGGTTTTGAAAGATTGATGTTGTGGTGTGTGTTGCATGAAGTGAATATGAGAATGAAACTAATGAAGATGTAATTGAAATTCAGAAATGAAAAACTTATGCCCAGTTGGAGAAGCCTTGAAAGATGAAGATCTTGAAGAGGGACGCCTGTCTTCTGGAAATAGCAGCGCTCCGGCGTTACGACGTGGTTGCTTCGATCTTCAAATCGCTATAACGCTTTGGCTTGGCTCAACTCTTTCTCTCTCTCTTTTTTTTAACTCTTGAGATGCAAGGTATTTATAGGCATTTTCTGCGTTCGCGATTAACATAGAATAAATCTAGGATTTATCTACCTTAATCGACGGATAAATACTGATTAATTCATCTTTATCTGTAATTATCTAAAACGCGTCCACCATGGCTGACGCCTTTCAGATTAATTAAGATAAGGATAAATATCCGGGAAAACTTATCTTTATCTTTATTAGCTAAAACGCGTCCACCTATGTAGACGTCTTTTACACTAATTAAGATAAGGACAAACATCCGGAAGAGAAGTTAAAATAGCTTAGGAAACCTAAAACGCGTCGACCTCCACAGACGCCTTTTAGCTAATAAATCAATTAATTAAAATTCAAATTTAAACGCTAAAATAGGAATAAACTCTAAATAGCGTCCACATGGGTCGACGTCTTTTAGAATTCTTCATATTTTAACTGAAATTTGAGCTAAAATCAATTCAATTGATTAACTTAAACATGTCTATTAAACCCGACACTCAAAAATATCAATAAAAATTAATCAATAATTAAATATCAGACCATTTTGAGGCATTATTATATGATATGAAATTTACTCGAAATGACGTTAAAATTAGCGTGTCTACAGCTGCCTCACCTTGGCATCGTCTTTGCAAGGGAGTGAAATGGAATGGAATGTTCTGAAAAGGTGATGCCAAAGTGTGATGAGACACGCTCTTAACATCACATGATTGAAATTTTTCTCAAAATCATCAATGAAGATAGCTCAACGAAGTCAATGGAATTAATCCTGTCTGGATGAGGTAGACAAGGAAATAAAATAAGGTCGATCAACCTCCTCGGAGTGGGAAGTACCACAGGTCATAGACACTGTAGGTTTCATCATGGGGAGCGTTTGCCAGCCAATGTGGACGTGCTGCAGCCATGATGGATCTTAAAAGAAAACAAGAAATATTGGATAAAGAATCCAATCAAGGATAGAATTCCAATGATATCTTCAAGCGAACCTCAAAGATAATCAAGATACTCAATTCAGAATGGAATATTTCATATCATGTTTCGAGTTATTTGATTAATGGTCTCATACTTAATCAATAATTAATTCTTATCACAATGATTTCAAAGTCCTACATGATGCATGCTGGGCTAAAAGAAAAATATAAAGTCAAATAAAATATAAATTAATCAAGGATAATATTGTTAAATTGTCATTAATGAGTCAAGATACCAATTCTTGTAATCCAGTGCTAAGCCGAAGCTCGTTTATCCACGCACCGTTTCACAAAAGTGGAACCATCGTCCTCACTAATTAACAATCCAACGGCCTATCCGTGCGATTAAGAATCCTCTGGAAATTATCACTGTTTTTGTTGTAGGGGAGCTCAAATTCCAGTTTCATCAAAACTACAAGGTCCTTGATATGCTCTAATAAATATTTATCATATAATAATGCTGATGCACAATAATTACATGGAATAATACAAGGATAGAGATAACCGTCTTTTTAGCCACGGTCAGGACTTCTTGACTCCCGCAATAGGATCTTCTTGATATTTTCCAGCTTTCTTGAATTTTCTGCAATCAAAATTATTAGTAATTCCAAACCAATATTCAATTTAAACATCAAAACCCACAGAATTTCAGGTAAATCATAGAAAAGCTAAAACGCGTCATATCGCGCAGACGCCATTCAATCTTGAAACGCGTCAGTTCTCCTCGACGCCTTTTACTCACAGAAACAGATTTCTGGTTGTTCTCTACTCGAATTCCAACTTTACCAATGCCTTGTATCCTGTATATGACTTGAACAAACAAGTTAAGTATATGTTCAAACTTAGCCCCTTGTCTGACCAAATAAATGGTCAATTAATTTTTCCTTCAATAAATGGTCAAGGGGCATAGCCTTTATTAACGAAGGTAATGTGAATAATCAAACTTAAGCAACATACAACATACAAGCAGACATATGCTCACTGAAAATAAAAGAAATGAGACACACCAAGTGCAACAAGCAAATGCTGATTGAAATATTCATTTTTGTTTGGGGTTTTGAAATATATGCCTTTTTTTTTTTTTTTGAATTTTGACACATGTATTTTTTTAATTTTAGACATATGTATTTTTTTGGATTTTTAACATATGTATTTTTTTTGGGATTTTTGACATATGTATTTTTTTGTTTTTGACATATGTATTTTTTTTTGAGTTTTTGACATATGTATTTTTTTTGGGTTTTTGACTAAAAGATCAGCATGGTACTTAGATCAAAAGATCATATTCATTTATTAACTTCATTTCCAAATTATTCTTTAACAACTCAACTTAAACCCATCGTGTTTGAATTTGTGTTTCCATTCGTGATCCCATTTGATGATTTGACCCTTAGTCAATCTAAGCCATTCCTTAAGTTTGGAGTACACATCTTTAGAAAGAAAAGATGAATAAGTTTAGAAAGCGCATGAGAAGGTTCCGGAGACTTAAAAAGATGTTCCTTTCCTACCCTAATATCCGTTGGGGTTCAGTCATTTTCTTTCCGGGGTATTTATCGACCTTGCGTTCCCTTTTATTTCATTTCATGGCCTTGATGTAACGTTTGTAATGTAATGGCCTTTTGATTTGACATTTGGCTTTTTGCCTTGCTTTTTTCTTCTTCTTTTTTTCGCTTTGGGACGGATCTCCCCCTTTTTTTTTATGACGGCCTCCTACTAAGATGGCGGGTATTCTTGGCAGTCTATTCTAAGCCTCGTTCCGACATCATGGGCCGAGTATCAAACAGAATTTTTTGTTTAAAAAAGAATGATTTGTACTTTACACTTTCGGTCAAGCTTTTAATATCCTTTAGGACTTGTCATCTCTTGTTACTCACGAATCAAACGTGTTAGTGTGTGCAGTAATGGGTTTGAAATTAAGTTATACAGACTAATAAGGAAATTTGAGTTTATAAATTTTCTGATTCCACTGGTCTTTGTACCATACTGATCGACTCTTTAACCTAAGGATAGTATTTCTTAAGATGTAAACCATTCCAGAGATGTTTTAGCTCTTCTCCTTCTGCATTAACAAGACGATAAGCATTACCAGGAAAAGCGTGCGATACAACATAAGGTCCTTCCCAGTTGGGTTGGAGCTTAGAACGCGGACCACCAGGTTTTATAAAAATTCTTTTGACAACCATTTCACCAACTTTGAACTTACGTTCAATAACTTTCTTTTGATAAAAACGTGCTAGTCTGTTTTGATAAACTTTTGCATCATTAGCAGCTGACCATCTTTTCTCGTCTAAAAGTTCCAATTGAGCAAGGAGTGCTGAACGATGTTCATCAATGGAAAATTCCTTATTCAATTGTACTCTTAATGACGGTATAAGGATCTCGTATGGAACTACTGCCTCCATTCCAAATGTTAAGGAATAAGGAGTTTGCCCAGTGGGTGTGCGGATTGAAGTTCGGTAGGCCCATAGAGCCTCAACCAATTTTTCTGGCCAATCTGCGAATTTATTAGATTTGCACGTCTTTTTGATGATTTTTATCAAAGTCTTATTTGTTGCCTCTGCTTGGCCATTGCCTTGCGGATAATAAGGAGACGAATGATGCAATGCAATTTTATACCTGTTACAGAGGTCCTTTAATTCTTGTGACACAAACTGCGGTCCGTTGTCGGTGACGATGGTGCTTGGAATTCCAAATCGAGTGATGATGTTCTTCATGACGAACTTGCAGACGGTTGATGCTTTGATCTCCACGTACGCTTCAGCTTCTGCCCACTTGGTGAAGTATTCCGTTGCCGTGAGAATGAAAGATTTTTGCTTGATGCCGGAATCTGGGTTACCAAGAGGTCCAATGATGTCGAAAGCCCACATGGAGAAAGGCCATGGGGAGGAAAAAGGATGGAGTGAAGATGTAGGAGAATGAATTTTGTCGGCGTGAAGTTGACACTTAGCACACCTACGGACATATCCTACACAGTCTTCTTCTATGGTTGGCCAATAAAATCCTTGTCTAAGGATCTTCTTTGCTAGCATCTGTCCATTGACATGACCACCACAAACTCCATTATGAGCTCCTTCCATAACCTTCCAAAGCTCATCTTCGTCTAGACATCTCAGAAGAACTCCATCAAAACCTCTCTTATATAATGCTCCTCCAACTAAGGTGTATCGTTGAGCAACTCTCCTGATAGCTCTCTTCTCCTCAGTTGTAGCTTCCTCAGGATACGATTGATCTTCACAATATCTTGCAATTTCATAATACCATGGCTTCTGTTCATCATCCATCTCTTCTAACAGCTCCATCAACATGATTTCTCTTTTCTCAATGATATCTCCGTCTCTGACTTTCTTCAGCAACTTCTCCTTAGTTCTAAGGAATGAAGGATCTTTCACGGCGGGTGAAAGACGCCTATGAACTATGATTGATTCAGATTGTTTGCTGATTGGAAAATCAAGAGAAGATGCGAGTGAAGCTAGAGCGTCAGCTAAGATGTTCTGATTTCTAGGGATATGAACAAAGATCAATTTCGTGAAAAGCTTTGAATAAGCAGAAGTAAGGTCTTGATAGGGTTTGAGCTTGGGATCGAGAGTTCGATATTTGGTCAGCACTTGGCGAAGAATCAGTTGGCTATCACCTACAATCCTGAGTTTGGTAGCACCATGGAAATGAGCAGCCTCGAGGCCAGCAAGGAGTGCCTCGTATTCAGCTATATTATTTGTGACTGGAAAATCAAGCTGAAAGGCTTGTGGAATGGTGATACCTTCAGGTGATAACAGAACAATACCGATCCCTTTTCAATGAGAATTCAAAGCTCCGTCAAAATGCAGAGTCCACATATCATCTCTGATTTGATTTACGGACATCAGTTCCTCATCCGGAAACTGTGATCGTACTGGATCAAATCGGGGAAGGGGATGATGAGCGAGATGTTCTGCTATGGCATAGCCCTTGATCGCTTTCTGCTGAATATAGATGATGTCGAATTGAGATAGAAAGCTTTGCCATCGTGCTAACCTATCAGTAAGAACAGATTTCTCCAGAAGGAATTTGATCGGATTCATCCTAGCGATGAGATGGACTTCATGGGCCATAAAATAGTGCTTCAATTTCTGCACAACCCAAACCAATGCTGCACATGTTTTCTCCATCGCCGTATATCTCTGCTCAGCGGGGTTGAGAAGTTTAGAGAGATAGTAGGCCGCCCTCTCTTTTCCTTCTTCATCTTCTTGTGCTAGGACAGCCCCCACAGCATCATCCAGGACTGAAATGTAAAGTATCAATGGTTTGCCTGGAGATGGTGGTCTCAAAACAGGAGGACTTGCTAGATAGTTCTTTAATCCATCGAATGCCTCCTGACACTTATCATCCCAATCGAATTTGACTCCTGGCTTGGTAAGCTCGTAAAACGGCTTACACCTTTGTGAGTGCTGGGAGACAAAGCGGCGAATAAATTGCAACCTCCCGATTAATCCTCTCAACTCCTTCAAGTTTTTAGGAGGGGGCATTTCTCTAATAGCCTTCGCCTTGTTAGGATCGATCTCAATTCCCCGTTTACTGACGATAAATCCAAGCAATTTCCCTGAAGATACCCCGAATACACATTTCTTGGGGTTCATCTTTAACTGATATTCTCTCGACCTCTCTAATACCCTTGCCAAAACTTTGGCGTGCTCAGCCTTTGTTTTCGATTTAACCAATAAGTCATCCACATACACTTCCAGATCTATGTGCATCATGTCATGAAATATTGCCATCATGGCCCTCTGATAAGTGGCTCCAGCATTCTTTAATCCAAATGGCATGACAACATAACAATATGTTCCCCATGGTGTAGTGAATGATGTTTTCTCTTGATCTTCTTCTGCCAACTTAATCTGATTATATCCTGAAAATCCGTCCATAAATGATAACGTCTCATAGCCAGCAGTATTATCGATGAGTACATCAATATGAGGCAATGGAAAATCATCTTTAGGACACGCCCGGTTCAAATCGCGGAAGTCAATGCAAATCCTGACCTTCCCGTCCTTCTTCATAACCGGGACTATATTGGCCACCCATTGCGGATAAAGGACAACTTTAATAAATTTGGCTTTATGCAGTTTGTCGACCTCTTCCTTCATCTTTAGAGCCATTTGTGGGTAGAATCGCCTTAATTTTTGTTTGACCGGGCTAGCTCCTTCCTTTAATGTCAATCTGTGTTCAACTAAAGATGAGTCTAACCCCGGCATATCTTCATAACTCCAGGCGAAAGTGTCCTTATAGTCCTTTAGCACTTGTACCATTGCTTTTTCATCCTCTGAAGAAAGATTTTTACTGACGAGGACAACCTTAGGTTCGTCTTCAGTCCCTAAATTAATTTCTTTGGTGGGCTCTTCTACGGCAGCTGAGGGTTCATCAAATCTCTTCACTCCACTGGCATATGCCTCAGCCGCGTCCTCGTCATCTTCCTCATTTTCAACAATGGGGTCCTTTTCATGTACTAATTCATATACCCCGTACCCATCATTAACTAACTCATCGTTCATACAATCTTCTGGCATCTGAATTGGATTTTCTAAAAGCTGAGGGTTTAAAGAACAAGAAGAGCACTTATCATCTAAGTCCTGGAGGTATCTATCTGGAATTTGCCTACCCTTAGGCTTCCTAGACTTCCTAACCTGACTAGACTGCCTAACTTCACTATCATAACCTAACGAAGACGAAGCAGGATGAAAATCCTGGGATACAATTGGAAATACAAGAGAATCCTCCCGAGGGGAGGGACATAGTAAATCTAGGAGAGAATCTTGACCGAAGGACCCGCGCGGCGGGGTGCAATCGGACAAGTAAGATGTTTCCTCAATGAGGATTTGGGAAGAATTTGTTCCCAAATTGGCGTTTTTTTTTGGAAAATGAAAGAATTAAACATAAAGCAGGAATGAATAAAAATGGGAGGAGAATCAGACGGAGGAAGTGACACCAAGGCCAGAGGATTGGGGGGATCATATAGTAATATGTCCCAGATCAGATCATACAACCTCTCTAGATCGAGAGGAGGTTGTGGTATAATGTCCCGAGGGGACAGAGTAATCATGACGGGCGGAGCCCGTGGAATATCTTCAATTATGACCCGCGACCAAGTCGGGGTCAAGAGCAGTGTACGGAAAAGAGTATGGAGCGTGAAGACATGTGAAGGATATGTCCCCCTCCAGAGCAGATCTGTTGTGTAACCAGCTTGATATGGGTCATCCGGCTCCCCTTCGTCAGTTTCTTCAGATAGCAGTATCCGCTTGTCAAATATGGCACCAGGGCTTTCAATCAGTTCATCAATCTGCGGCGGCCACTTAGGTTCTGCAGGATCCAGGAATAGTCTGTTCAGTGCAATATACAGGTCCCTCAGATCGAACCACTTGTACCATTCACATTCGGGATCATGAAATTTCCTCCTTTTCATAGGCCGCAGAGCCTCCAAGGATTGGTACGTAAGTAGTTCAGAGCAATGTCTGGCCAAATCCCTCCCATATATATCATGGAAGTCAAAACAGGAAGTAATGACTACCGTATTGTCATAGCTAAGTATGGGCCCTTTCACGAAGTGCGTACACAGGGTCCATGTTAGGGGATCTCGGCCTTCTTTGGGTGGTGTAGACATTGCCTCCCAGATTTTCGGACCTTCTTTGATCTCTGTTTTCTGAACCGGATCTTGCTTCAGTTTTATTGGCCTATTAATATGAGAAAAGAGCTGTAGGTGCTGAAAATGCTCGTATGATTAATATGAAAAACTATGTTGTTTAGTGTAAACTAACCTATTAAAAACAGCAACTAAAGTGCAGTGATCGCCAGAAACTTTTAACTAAAAAGCTTCAAAAGAGATTTGATCGCCTACCTGTTTGAACGCGGAAGAATGAGTCCTTGGTTCCCCTCCTTCAGCCGGCTGAAGAAAGAGAGCCCTTTCTTTGTTCTTTTTGTTCTTGCTGTTGAGGTTGAGGTTCGTCCAGAAGTTCTCCTGGCTTTGTACTTGATTTCCCCCTTTTGATCTCTTGTTGTTGTTGTTGAGTGCAGCAGAGACAAAAACAGAAAACAGAAATGAAGAAACACTGATGAGAATTTAAATGGAAGTAATATCAAAACTAACCATGATTATAAACATGCTTAAAACAGCAACTCACTTGTTTAAATGGCTTTGAAACCCCTTTAAAACAAATGGGTTTTGGAAGATTGATGTTGTGGTGTGTGTTGCATGAAGTGAATATGAGAATGAAACTAATGAAGATGTAATTGAAATTCAGAAATGAAAAACTTATGCCCAGTTGGAGAAGCCTTGAAAGATGAAGATCTTGAAGAGGGACGCCTGTCTTCTGGAAATAGCAGCGCTCCGGCGTTACGACGTGGTTGCTTCGATCTTCAAATCGCTATAACGCTTTGGCTTGGCTCAACTCTCTCTCTCTTTTTTTTTTAACTCTTGAGATGCAAGGTATTTATAGGCATTTTCTACGTTCGCGATTAACATAGAATAAATCTAGGATTTATCTACCTTAATCGACGGATAAATACTGATTAATTCATCTTTATCTGTAATTATCTAAAACGCGTCCACCATGGCTGACGCCTTTCAGATTAATTAAGATAAGGATAAATATCCGGGAAAACTTATCTTTATCTTTATTAGCTAAAACGCGTCCACCTATGTAGACGTCTTTTACACTAATTAAGATAAGGACAAACATCCGGAAGAGAAGTTAAAATAGCTTAGGAAACCTAAAACACGTCGACCTCCACAGACGCCTTTTAGCTAATAAATCAATTAATTAAAATTCAAATTTAAACGCTAAAATAGGAATAAACTCTAAATAGCGTCCACATGGGTCGACGTCTTTTAGAATTCTTCATATTTTAACTGAAATTTGAGCTAAAATCAATTCAATTGATTAACTTAAACATGTCTATTAAACCCGACACTCAAAAATATCAATAAAAATTAATCAATAATTAAATATCAGACCATTCTGAGGCATTATTATATGATATGAAATTTACTCGAAATGACGTTAAAATTAGCGTGTCTACAGCTGCCTCACCTTGGCATCGTCTTTGCAAGGGAGTGAAATGGAATGGAATGTACTGAAAAGGTGATGCCAAGGTGTGATGAGACACGCTCTTAACATCACATGATTGGAATTTTTCTCAAAATCATCAATGAAGATAGCTCAACGAAGTCAATGGAATTAATCCTGTCTGGATGAGGTAGACAAGGAAATAAAATAAGGTCGATCAACCTCCTCGGAGTGGGAAGTACCCCAGGTCATAGACACTGTAGGTTTCATCATGGAGAGCGTTTGCTAGCCAACGTAGACGTGCTGCAGCCATGATGGATCTTAAAAAGAAAACAAGAATATTGGATAAAGAATCCAAGAAAGGATAGAATTCCAATGATATCTTCAAGCGAACCTCAAAGATAATCAAGATACACAATTCAGAATGGAATATTTCATATCATGTTTGAATTATTTGATTTAATGGTCTGAAACTTAATCAGTAATTAATTTTTATCACAATGATTTCAAAGTCCTACATGATGCATGCTGGGCTAAAAGAAAAATATAAAGTCAAATAAAATATAAATTAATCAAGGATAATATTGTTAAATTGTCATTAATGAGTCAAGATACCAATTCTTGTAATCCAGTGCTAAGCCGAAGCTCGTTTAACCACGCACCGTTTCACAAAAGTGGAACCATCGTCCTCACTAATTAACAAATCAACGGCCTATCCGTGCGATTAAGAATCCTCTGAAATTATCACTGTTTTTGTTATAGGGGAACTCAAATTCCAGTTTCATCAAAACTACAAGGTCCTTGATATGGTCTAATAAATATTTATCGTATAATAATGCGAATGCAAAATAATTACATGGAATAATACAAGGGTAGAGATAACCGTCTTTTTAGCCACGGTCAGGACTTCTTGACTTCCCACAGTGGGATCTTCTTGACATTTCAGCTTTACTCAGGCTTTCTTAAATTTTCTGCAATCAAAATTGTTAATAATTCCAAACCAATATTCAATTTAAACATCAAAACCACAGAATTTCGGATAAATCATATAAAGAGATGAAACGCTAAAAAGCGTCGTGTCTCAAAGACGCCTTTTAATGTTGAAACGCGTCAGTGCTCCTCGACGCCTTTCACTCACAGAAACATGTTTCTACTTGTTCTCTACTCGAATTCTAACTTTACCAATGACTTGTGTCCTGTATACAACTTGAACAAACACGTTAAGTATCTGTTTAGGCTTAGCCCCTTGCCTGACCAAATAAATGGTCAATTAATCTTTTCCTTCAATAAATGGTCAAGGGGCATAGCCTTTATTAACAAAGGTAATGAGAATAATCAAACTTAAGTAAAATGCAACATACAAGCAAACAGATGCTTACTGAAAATAAAAAGAATGAAACACACTAAATACAACAAGCATATGCTAATTGAAATATTTTTGTTGTTTTGAAATATTCATTTTTGTTTGGGGTTTTGAAATATGTATTTTTTTTTTTGAATTTTGACATATGTAGTTTTTTTGAATTTTTGATTTGTGTAGTTTTTTGGATTTTTGACATATATTTTTTTTGGATTTTTGACATATGTATTTTTTTTGGATTTTTGACATATGTATTTTTTTGGATTTTTGACATATGTATTTTTTTTTTTTTTTTTTTTTTTTTTTTGACTAAAAGATCTGCATGGTACTTGGATCAAAAGATCATATTCATTTATTAACTTAATTTCCAAATTGTTCTTTAACAACTTAACTTAAACCCATCGTATTTGAACTTGTGTTTCCATTCGTGATCCCATTTGATGATTTGACCCTTAGTCAATCTAAACCATTCCCTAAGTTTGGAGTACACATCTTTAGAAAGAAAAGATGAATAAGTTTAGAAAGCCCATGAGAAGGTTCCGGAGACTTAAAAAGATGTTCCTTTCCTACCCTAATATCCGTTGGGGTTCAGTCATTTTCTTTCCGGGGTATTTATCGACCTTGCGTTCCCTTTTGTTTCATTTCATGGCCTTGATGTAACGTTTGTAATGTAATGGCCTTTTGATTTGACATTTGGCTTTTGCCTTGCTTTTTCTTTTCTTTTTTTTCGCTTCGGAACGGATCTCCCCCTTTTTTTTATGACGGCCTCCTACTAAGATGGCGGGTATTCTTGATAGTCTAATCTAAGCCTCGTTCCGACATCATGGGCCGAGTATAAAACAGAATTTTTGTTTAAAAACGAATGATTTGTACTTTACACTTTTGGTCAAGCTTTTGATATCCTTTAGGACTTGTCATCTCTTGTTACTCACGAATCAAACGTGTCAGTGTGTGCAGTAATGGGCTTGAAATTAAGTTATCCAGACTAATAAGGAAATTTGAGTTTATAAATTTTCTGATTCCACTGGTCTTTGTACCATACTGATCGACTCTTTAACCTAAGGGTAGTATTTCTTAAGATGTAAACCATTCCAGGGATGTTTTAGCTCTTCTCCTTCTACATTAACAAGACGATAAGCATTACCAGGAAAAGCGTGCGATACAACATAAGGTCCTTCCCAGTTGGGTTGGAGCTTAGAACGCGAACCACCAGGTTTTATAAAAATTCTTTTGACAACCATTTCACCAACTTTGAACGTACGTTCAATAACTTTCTTTTGATAAAAACGTGCTAGTCTATTTTGATAAACTTTTGCATGATTAGCAGCTGACCATCTTTTCTCGTCTAAAAGTTCCAATTGAGCAAGGAGTGTTGAACGATGTTCATCAATGGAAAATTCCTTATTCAATTGTACTCTTAATGACGGTATAAGGATCTCATATGGAACTACCGCCTCCATTCCAAATGTTAAGGAATAAGGAGTTTGCCCAGTAGGCGTGCGGATTGAAGTTCGGTAGGCCCATAGAGCCTCAACCAATTTTTCTGGCCAATCTGCGAATTTATTAGATTTGCACGTCTTTTTGATGATTTTTATCAAAGTCTTATTTGTTGCCTCTGCTTGGCCATTGCCTTGCGGATAATAAGGAGACGAATGATGCAATGCAATTTTATACCTGTTACAGAGGTCCTTTAATTCTTGTGACACGAACTGCGGACCGTTGTCGGTGACGATGGTGCTTGGAATTCCAAAGCGGGTGATGATGTTCTTCATGATGAACTTGCAGACGGTTGATGCTTTGATCTCCACGTATGCTTCAGCTTCTGCCCACTTGGTGAAGTATTCCGTTACCGTGAGAATGAAAGATTTTTGCTTGATGCCGGAATCTGGATTGCCAAGAGGTCCAATGATGTCGAAAGCCCACATGGAGAAAGGCCATGGGGAAGAAACATGATGGAGTGAAGATGCAGGAGAATGAATTTTGTCGGCGTGAAGTTGACACTTAGCACACCTACGGACATATCCTACACAGTCTTCTTCCATGGTTGGCCAATAAAATCCTTGTCTAAGGATCTTCTTTGCTAGCATCTGTCCATTAACATGACCACCACAAACTCCACTATGAGCTCCTTCCATAACCTTCCAAAGCTCATCTTCGTCTAGACATCTCAGAAGAACTCCATCAAAACCTCTCTTATATAATGCTCCTCCAACTAAGGTGTATCGTTGAGCAACTCTCCTGATAGCTCTCTTCTCCTCAGTTGTAGCTTCCTCAGGATACGATTGATCTTCACAATATCTTGCAATTTCATAATACCATGGCTTCTGTTCATCATCCATCTCTTCTAACAGCTCCATCAACATGATTTCTCTTTTCTTAATGATATCTCCGTCTCTGACTTTCTTCAGCAACTTCTCCTTAGTTCTAAGGAATGAAGGATCTTTCACGGCGGGTGAAAGACGCCTATGAACTATGATTGATTCAGATTGTTTGCTGATTGGAAAATCAAGAGAAGATGCGAGTGAAGCTAGAGCGTCAGCTAAGATGTTCTGATTTCTAGGGACATGAACAAAGATCAATTTCGTGAAAAGCTTTGAATAAGTAGAAGTAAGCTCTTGATAAGGCTTGAGCTTGGGATCGAGAGTTCGATATTTGGTCAGCACTTGGCGAAGAATCAGTTGGCTATCACCTACAATCCTGAGTTTAGTAGCACCATGGAAATGAGCAGCCTCGAGGCCAGCAAGGAGTGCCTCGTATTCAGCTATATTATTTGTGACTGGAAAATCAAGCTGAAAGGCTTGTGGAATGGTGATACCTTCAGGTGATAACAGAACAATACCGATTCCTTTTCCATGAGAATTCAAAGCTCCGTCAAAATGCAGAGTCCACATATCATCTCTGATTTGATTTACGGACATCAGTTCCTCATCCGGAAACTCTGATCGTACAGGATCAAATCGGGGAAGGGGATGATGAGCGAGATGTTCTGCTATGGCATAGCCTTTGATCGCTTTCTGCTGAATATAGATGATGTCGAATTGAGATAGAAAGCTTTGCCATCGTGCTAACCTATCAGTAAGAACAGATTTCTCCAGAAGGAATTTGATTGGATTCATCCTAGCGATGAGATGGACTTCATGGGCCAGAAAATAATGTTTCAATTTCTGCACAACCCAGACCAATGCAGCACATGTTTTCTCCATCGCCGTATATCTCTGCTCAGCGGGGTTGAGAAGTTTAGAAAGATAGTAGGCCGCCCTCTCTTTTCCTTCTTCATCTTCTTGTGCTAGGACAGCCCCCACTGCATCATCCAGGACTGAAATGTAAAGTATCAATGGTTTGCCTGGAGATGGTGGTCTCAAAACAGGAGGACTTGCTAAATAGTCATTCAATCCATCGAATGCCTCCTGACACTTATCGTCCCAATCGAATTTGACTCCCGGCTTGGTAAGCTCGTAAAACGGCTTACACCTTTGTGAGTGCTGGGAGACAAAACGGCGAATAAATTGCAACCTCCCGATTAATCCTCTTAACTCTTTCAAGTTTTTAGGAGGTGGCATTTCTCTAATAGCCTTCGCCTTGTTAGGATCGATCTCAATTCCCCGTTTGCTGACAATGAATCCAAGCAATTTTCCTGAAGATACCCCGAATACACATTTCTTGGGGTTCATCTTTAATTGATATTCTCTCGATCTCTCTAATACCCTTGCCAAAACTTTAGCATGCTCAGCCTTTGTTTTAGATTTAACCAATAAGTCATCCACATACACTTCCAGATCTATGTGCATCATGTCATGGAATACTGCCATCATAGCCCTTTGATAGGTGGCTCCAGCATTCTTTAATCCAAATGGCATGACAACATAACAGTATGTTCCCCAAGGTGTAGTGAATGACGTTTTCTCTTGATCTTCTTCTGCCAGCTTAATCTGATTGTATCCTGAAAATCCGTCCATAAATGATAACGTCTCATAGCCAGTAGTATTATCGATGAGTACATCAATATGAGGCAATGGAAAATCGTCTTTAGGACACGCCCGATTCAAATCGCGGAAGTCAATGCAAATCATGACCTTCCCGTCCTTCTTCATAACCGGGACTATATTGGCCACCCATTGTGGATAGAGGACAACTTTAATAAATTTGGCTTTATGCAGTTTGTCGACCTCTTCCTTCATCTTTAGAGCCATTTGTGGGTGGAATCGCCTTAATTTCTGCTTGACCAGGCTAGCTCCGTCCTTTAACGTCAATCTGTGTTCAACTAAAGATGAGTCTAACCCCGGCATATCTTCATAACTCCATGCGAAAGTGTCCTTATAGTCCTTTAGCACTTGTACCATTGCTTTTTCATCCTCTGAAGAAAGATTTTTACTGACGAGGACAACCTTAGGTTCGTCTTCAGTCCCTAAATTAATTTCTTTGGTGGGCTCTTCTACGGCAGCTGAGGGTTCATCGAATCTCTTTACTCCACTGGCATATGCCTCAGCCGCGTCCTCGTCATCTTCCTCATTTTCAACAATGGGGTCCTTTTCATGTACTAATTCATATACCCCGTACCCATCATTGACTGACTCATCGTCCATGCAATCTTCTGGCATATGAATTGGATTTTCTAAAAGCTGAGGGATCAAAGAACAAGAAGAGCATTTATCAGCTAAGTCCTGGAGGTATCTATCTGGAATTTGCCTACCCTTAGGCTTCCTAGACTTCCTAACCTGACTAGACTGCCTAACTTCACTATCATAACCTAACGAAGACGAAGCAGGATGAAAATCCTGGGATACAAGTGGAAATACAAGAGAATCCTCCCGAGGGGAGGGACAGAGTAAATCTAGGAGAGAATCTTGACCGAAGGACCCGCGCAGCGGGGTGCAATCGGACAAGTAAGATGTTTCCTCAATGAGGATTTGGGAAGAATTTGTTGCCAAATTGGCGTTTTTTTTTGGAAAATGAAAGAATTAAACATAAAGCAGGAATGAATAAAAATGGGAGGAGAATCAGACGGAGGAAGTGGCACCAAGGCCAGAGGATTGGGGGGATCATATAGTAATATGTCCCAGATCAGATCATACAACCTCTCTAGATCGAGAGGAGGTTGTGGTATAATGTCCCGAGGGGACAGAGTAATCATGACGGGCGGAGCCCGTGGAATACCTTCAATTATGACCCGCGACCAAGTCGGGGTCAAGAGCAGTGTACGAAAAAGAGTATGGAGAGTGAAGACATGTGAAGGATATGTCCCCCTCCATAGCAGATCTGTTGTGTAACCAGCTTGATATGGGTCATCCGGCTCCCCTTCGTCAGTTTCTTCAGATAGCAGTATCCGCTTGTCAAATATGGCACCAGGGCTTTCAATCAGTTCATCAATCTGCGGCGGCCACTTAGGTTCTACAGGATCCAGGAATAGTCTGTTCAGTGCAATATACAGGTCCCTCAGATCGAACCACCTGTACCATTCACATTCGGGGTCATGAAATTTCCTCCTTTTCATAGGCCGCAGAGCCTCCAAGGATTGGTACGTAAGCAGTTCAGAGCAATGTCTGGCCAAATCCCTCCCATATATATCATGGAAGTCAAAACATGAAGTAATGACTACCGTATTGTCATAGCTAAGTATGGGCCCTTTCACGAAGTGCGTACACAGGGTCCATGTTAGGGGATCTCGGCCTTCTTTGGGTGGTGTGGACATTGCCTCCCAGATTTTCGGCCCTTCTTTGATCTCTGCTTTCTGAACCGGATCTTGCTTCAGTTTTATTGGCCTATAGCCCAGACCACTTCCAGGTGCTGCTCGATGATTTCTGACAGGAGTGGTCCTGCCTTGCAATTGTGTGCCCAGACCTTTCCCAGGCTCGTAGCCGTTCTTCATCATAATCCTCCATCCTGGGGTACTCATGCACTTCCCCCTTTTGATAGCATTTAATGGGTATGGAGAAATCGTAGCGGCTTTCATAGGATCAGCCACTGGACGGTAGACCTGTAATACCGACAGAAAAGGTTGTCGGCCAGGTAAAACAGCAGACTTGATGTTCAAGGTATGAGCAGCAGCAAGGATCGGCATGCTCGTCACTTTAATAATTCTTCCTTTGTAAGGAAACTTGAGGCATTGATGATTCGTAGAAGGAATCGCCTCCAGAGTTTTAATATAAGGACGACCTAAAATGGCATTTATGGAAGGATCGATTTCCAGGATGTGAAATTCGACCTCTGCATGACTTACAGGGCCCAGCTCCACCTTTAAATAAACCATTCCCAGAGGGGAACGGGTAGAATTGTCATATGCTGTCACTGAGATGGGGCTGGGCAGCCATTTCTCTTTGGGCACACCGCACAGCTCCAGGGTCTTCGGAGGTAAAACATTGATCGAAGCCCCTGTATCGACCAGGCATGCATCCACGGCCTTCTTACTGATGTTGACCGTAATACTCAGGGCCATGCTTCTGGCTGCTGGCGGTGCTAGTTCCGATGTATGAAATGTTATGGAGGGCTGATCCCCCTGAGGAACTAGTAGTGCTGCAATCTTCTCTACCGGCACGTCTTCATTGACCAACACCTTCTGCAGATATTCCATTAAAGCTTCTTGGTGACTCTTGGATCTTTTGATTAATTCTAGTATAGTGATCCGTGCCGGTGTCCGATCCAGGTGTTTCAACAAGTCATATTGAGTGCCTGGTGCACTCTCTTCATTATGGGCTTCCTCAGTCGGCTGTGATGGGCCGTCTCTGACTGTGGACTGAGGGAAGACCTTGTTGAAAATCCTGCCACTCCGAAGCGCGTGTTCCTCAACCGTGGAGGATCCGGGTGACACCTTAAGTACCGCAGAGTTGGATGGTGCGGATGGCGTAGAGGGTTGGTATGTAGGTGATGGCGTAGGGCTAGGTGGTGATGGCGCGGTGAGGATTAGAGGCCTAGATGGTTGGATGGTGGTTGGCGAAGTGGGGAATGGTACGCGTAATAGCGGTCTAGATGGTAAGGGCATATCTGGATAGGTGGTAGGGGTAGTGGATGAAGTAGGAAATGGTATGCGTAATAATGGCCTAGATGGTAGGAGGGGCGCGTTATTGGTTTGCGGGGGGCTATATGATGGAGGCGTAGTGGTGCGGGGCCTAATGGGCCTAAGGAAGGTGGGTAGTGGTAATGGATTATTGGGTGTGGGTGAGTGATATGTAGGTGTGGGTATAGGGGTGATGGTAACGGGTTGTGGCCTTGGTATGTGGATGGTGCGGCGTAGTGGTCGCTCTGCAGTACTTTGAACGTGACCCGTTGAACAAAGAGAGGAAGAGTCCTCTACTCTCCACTGCTGCCCACGACCAGCCTCAGACTGGCTGTTCGTCAGAATGGGAGCAACCTGGTTTTGGTTCTGGTGCTCCGGGAGTGGATTCTGCACTATGCCCATGTTGGGTGGTGCTGCTGCTTGTGCCGGTAGTCTTGCTTGCTGCTGCTGCTGCTGCGGTCTCCTCGCCTTCAAGGTTGTTATGTACTTTTTCATCTCCTCCCAGTCTATGCCGCCCTGCTCATTGAGATCATGGATATAATCTCTGAATTGGAAGCATGTGTCAATGGTATGCCCAGGTTGCCTGTGGAAGTAGCAATACCTGGACGTATCGGCATTTTGAGGCCAGACGGCCTTCTCTCTCGGCAAAACTAAGGCATTGGCTGCCATTAAAGCACTAAAGATATCCGCCAAGGATTCTGGGAGGGCCGGGTATTCTGCCCTTTTCGGGCCTGGAGGTCTTCTCTGCTGGTTGTAGTCACCAGGAGGAGGGACATTGTGGTACGCCGGCGGTGCGCGCGGCTGGTACTGGGGCTGTTGCTGTTGCTGCTGATGTGGCTGCTGATACTGTTGTTGCCGTTGCGGCTGTTGCTGTAGCTGTTGCTGGTTCTGATTCGGCTGCTGGGGCCGCTGGTACTGCTGTTGGTAATGGGGGTTCTGCTGCTGCCTGTACCCCTGTTGGCTTGGCTGCGGTGGCCTTTGATACTGCTGCTGGTTCTTCACAAACTGGGGCGAGTTATTGTTCATGGTACTGACTTGCTCGTGAGATAGCGTGCCCTCAGTAGTTGGACCTGTGTTGGGAGAATTCAGCACTGCAGGCTTCCGAGGTGGAGGCCTGTTAGGTCTGTGAGGATCAAAGACGCTAGAGAACGTAGCGTCCTTGAAGGCATTCTGGTAGTACCGTGCTCTTTCATAGAGCTCTGCCATGTTAGTCAAGTTGTTCAAGGAGAGGACTAGCTTGAACTGGGGCGTGGCGTTAGAAATTAACATTTTCACTTGTTCAGATTCGGACAAGTGATCCTTCACTTTTTCAGCCAGGCCCCGCCACCTGTCAGCGAAACTGACAAACTCCTCATCCGGTTTCATTTTTTCTGCAATGAGGTCCGTGATAGACAAGGAGGGTGCAACTCTGTCCTGGTATCGTTGGATGAATTTGCGTGAAACGATACCGTAATCCTCTACTTCGGAGGGTTCCAGAGAAAAGAACCACTCGAGAGCTGGTCCCTCTAGGGATCTCCTGAACAAGAAAGCCAATGACCTCTTATCATTCTGCCAGAAAGAGGATTCGTACATGAACTCCTTCAGATGCGTGAAGGGGTTACCAGTACCGTTATACTTTCGATACACTGGCATTTCAGAGGGTGGCAGATAGAATACTGGCAGGCTCGGTAGACTGATTTCCGGCACAGCTTTAACCCCCATCATCTTCTGGAGATTGTTGAACTGTTCATCCATGCGCTCCATCTTGGCCAGCAACGTCTGCGTGGTCAGATCTGCCTGAGGAGGAGGAGGAGGTGGAAGTGCCTGATAGGCCTGCTGCCTAGAGTACGTTGGACAAGGAGGATAATAAGGATGAGGTCCGGCAGAGCTTCCGCCATGCCCGAGGGCATTTTGATAAATAGGCGTTTGCGGTCTAGCCGGTTGCCTAGATGACGAAAGTTGTGGCCCAGTTGGCCGAGAAGCAATATGAAGGCCTTCCATGGCCTGATGGATATAAGGAGGAGGAGGAGGAGGTTGTTGAGTAACAACGGGGGGAGCCATAGGGTTCGGCTCAGCAGGCTGCATGGGTGCCTTCCCCTTCAAAATAGACTGGATGGCCTCGAACTGCTGAGGGTCCAGTCGGGAGGCAAGAACTCCCAGGGCATTGACAAGATCCATAGGATCGGAGGATGAGGGATCATGATGATTCATGTCCCCCTCAAGATCGGGATTGGGGATCGCATATTCATGCGGAGGAAGATCATGATATTGATCGTGCGGATGAAAAAGAGGAGTTCGGACATTCCCGTCATGTCGAACTGGAATGGGGACAGAGTTACGAGAGGCATCAGCATCTCTCCCGTTCTCATAATTGAAGTCTGAATCGCGAGGGGCATTAGCATCTCCCTCGTAGTTGATGATGGCGTCTTGGGCCATACTCAAATCTCTGCCTGATCGCAGCAACATGATATTAGATTCTCTTTTCAAAGATTTAATCAAACAAGTTGTGCAGAGATTAATCAAACAAGTGGATGCTTAACGTGATTTTAGGATTCCTTGTTGAATTATTTGAATTGGATTAAACCACAATTTCGCTCAGGGAAGGATCCTAGTTTCAGTTCAGTTTCCACCGTTATTCTCTAGGGTTCTCTCTCACAACGCTTTCGGAATCTAGCCGGGACTTCAATTGGTACAACCAGCCCGATGATCAAAGAGGAATACCTTGATTTTGGGGACTTATGGAGGTCTCAACGTCAACTTCTCTAGTCTGATCAAGGGACCAACCCAATCAGAGAGAGTTGCTGACGTCGAGTAATGTGTTCCTAAGAAGAGGAGGGTTTTCGCCTCAATGCGTATGCCCTGCAACCTGGATGGCCTCTAATGCTTAATAAAATAATGGGTAGCTAGCACTCAACCACAGAAATCTGGAAACTGAGAAATAATTAAGAAATTGTTTGAATCGCGTCGAGTATGGTCGACGCTATTCAAAACAGAGCTTAATTCTCTCGCAGAAACAGATGCAAACAGCAAAGAAAGCCTGGAAAATAACTAAAAACTGCCTGAATCGCGTCGATGGTGGTCGACGCTATTCAACACAGAACTTAATTATTTCGCAGAAACATATGCAAACAGCAGAGAAAGCCTGGAAGCTAAAAGGCGTCTAGGTGTGCTGACGCGGTTTTGAAACGCGTCAACGTTCCTGGACGCTTTTTAGTTCGCAGAAACAGATTTCCAGATGGATTTTCTGGGTCGAATCCTCCTCAAACAGGGTAAAATGCAGTAAACAATCGACTCATGCAAAGATTTTTAGTTTCAAATTTTAAACAGGATGATTTACTAACTAAACAACTAGGAAATCACTCAATCACACATCATTTTATCACAAAAACAGCTTTTTTTTGAACTAATCAAGGGGAGGGCAAGATCTTGCCACTGGGGTGTGCACGTGGTGCATGAGGGAAATTAATTAAACTAAACACTCACCAATTGGTGAGGACGTGTCGAAAGACACAAATGGTGCACCGTGGGTGCCCGATATGATGACAGCAAGAACAAAAGAAACTAAAAGACGGCGAGACCAAGTCCCACCGTGATCGCCAAAAAGAGCTGTAGGTGCTGAAAATGCTCGTGTGATTAATATGAAAAACTATGTTGTTTAGTGTAAACTAACCTATTAAAAACAGCAACTAAAGTGCAGTGATCGCCATAAACTTTTAACTAAAAAGCTTCAAAAGAGATTTGATCGCCTACCTGTTTGAACGAGGAAGAATGAGTCCTTGGTTCCCCTCCTTCAGCCGGCTGAAGAAAGAGAGCCCTTTCTTTATTCTTTTTGTTCTTGCTGTTGAGGTTGAGGATCGTCCAGAAGTTCTCCTAGCTTTGTACTTGATTTCCCCCTTTTGATCTCTTGTTGTTGTTGTTGAGTGCAGCAGAGACAAAAACAGAAAACAGAAATGAAGAAACACTGATGAGAATTTAAATGGAAGTAATATCAAAACTAACCATGATTATAAACATGCTTAAAACAGCAACTCACTTGTTTAAATGGCTTTGAAACCCCTTTAAAACAAATGGGTTTTGGAAAATTAATGTTGTGGTGTGTGTTGCATGAAGTGAATATGAGAATGAAACTAATGAAGATGTAATTGAAATTCAGAAATGAAAAACTTATGCCCAGTTGGAGAAGCCTTTAAAGATGAAGATCTTGAAGAGGGACGCCTGTCTTCTGGAAATAGCAGCGCTCCGGCGTTACGACGTGGTTGCTTCGATCTTCAAATCGCTATAACGCTTTGGCTTGGCTCAACTCTCTCTCTCTTTTTTTTTTAACTCTTGAGATGCAAGGTATTTATAGGCATTTTCTGCGTTCGCGATTAACATAGAATAAATCTAGGATTTATCTACCTTAATCGACGGATAAATACTGATTAATTCATCTTTATCTGTAATTATCTAAAACGCGTCCACCATGGCTGACGCCTTTCAGATTAATTAAGATAAGGATAAATATCCGGGAAAACTTATCTTTATCTTTATTAGCTAAAACGCATCCACCTATGTAGACGTCTTTTACACTAATTAAGATAAGGACAAACATCCGGAAGAGAAGTTAAAATAGCTTAGGAAACCTAAAACGCGTCGACCTCCACAGACGCCTTTTAGCTAATAAATCAATTAATTAAAATTCAAATTTAAACGCTAAAATATGAATAAACTCTAAATAGCGTCCACATGGGTCGACGTCTTTTAGAATTCTTCATATTTTAACTGAAATTTGAGCTAAAATCAATTCAATTGATTAACTTAAACATGTCTGTTAAACCCGACACTCAAAAATATCAATAAAAATTAATCAATAATTAAATATCAGACTATTCTGAGGCATTATTATATGATATGAAATTTACTCGAAATGACGTTAAAATTAGCGTGTCTACAACCTCTAATTGATATATCTCTTTTGCTTAATGAACGGATGCTATGCTAATTAAGAGTCTAATGGGTGTTTTAATTCATTTCTAATTTGCAGGAAATCAAAGCGTGAGGCCCCGTCTTCTTGGCCGGCCGAGGAGAAGAGAGTATGGACTACAAATTCTGCTGCGCATGGAGGTCTTGGAGTGTCATTCGCGATCAAGGTAGTCCCTCTGGGTCGAGGTAAGACACCCTGGCGATCACCATTTTAGTTCTTGGTGTTTTAGTTCATCAAGTCATTTGTTCTTTATTCTGGGTCAGTAGCCACGGAGGTCGGTCTCCGCTCACCAGTTGAGCGCGGGTCATTTCCGGCGCCTACAAGCCTTCCTTAACGGAAACCTGTCAGAAGATGTATACATGATACAACCTGATAGATTCATATCTAAGTAGTATCCCAATAAGGTATGCAAGTTTCAGAAATCCATTTATGGATTGAAGCAGGCGTTTCGAAGTTGGAATTTGAGATTTGATGAGGTTATCAAATCTTTCGACTTCATTCGAAATGAAGACGAACCCTGTGTTTACAATAAGGTCAGTGGGAGCTCAGTGACCTTCTTAGTCCTCTATGTTGATGATGATGCTGACATCAACGAAGTCTTGGTTGTCCAAGACATTGTTCATGAAGGATTTGGGAGAATCATCCTATGTGCTGGGCATAAGGATCTATTGTGATAGATCAAAGAGGATGCTGGGATTGTCCTAATCCATGTACATAGATACTATACTCAGGAGATTCCAATTGAAAATTTTCAAAAGAGGTCTCATTCCTATGAGACATGGAATTTATCTATCTAAGGGCATGGCCCCTAGAACACCTAAAGAAGTAGAGCACATGAGTCGGGTACCTTATGTCTCGGCAATAGGGTCGATCATGTATGCCATGCTATGTACTCGCCCTGATGTGGCCAATACTTTGAGCATTACTAGCAGATATCAGAGTGATCCAGGCGAAGAGCACTGGAAAGCAGTGAAATGCATCCTTAAGTACTTGAGAAGAACTAAGGATCTTTTCTTGTTGTATGGCGGAGAAGAGGACTTGTAAATGAGAGCATATACAAACTCTAGTTTCCAGTCAGATACGGATGATAGCAAATCCATATTTGGATTTGTATTCATATTAAATGGAGGGGCAGTCAGTTAGAAGAGTTCCAAGCAATAAACGACTACAGATTCGACAACAGAGACAGAGTATATAGTTGCGGCTTAAGCTGCCAAGGAAGCGGTCTGGATGAAGAAATTCATCTCGGAACTTGACAAAGTCCCCAGCATATCGGCTCCCATCCCATTATTATGTGATAATAATGGGGCCATCGCCCAGACAAAGGAACCTCGGTCTCACGAAAGGTCGAAGCATATTCTTAGGTGCTTCCACTTGATTCGGGAGATTGCTGCAAGGGGAGATGTGGTGGTAGAGCGTGTACCATTAGAAGACAATATTGCAAATCTACTGACTAAGCCTTTGTCACATATTGTGTTTGAGTGTCATCGGAAAAAGATGGGTCTAAAGACTGTGGACAATTGGTTGTAGTACAAGTGGGAGATTGTTAGTTTTTTGAGTGTCCTACATACTAATTATGGGCCGTGTAGGCCCAATGTGTTGTACAATCTTGTTCAATATAATTAAGTAGTAATTAGAACGTAAACTTGTAATATGTGGATTGCTTTGCGTTATCCCTAGAATATGTGATTGTAAAGTCAATTTCGATATGGAATCTTAAATGTGAGTTTGACTGTATATGGACATATACCTTAAACTGTTCTTGATTGGAGAGTAATCACTCTGTGACATTGATTACTCGTAAATCAGCACGCATGATATGTAGATGACCAATCTCACAGTCATAGGTGCGAGGCACCAGCACATATGTATGGGTATTCATCCTGGGAGGATGTTCACTAAACTGATCCGCTGATGGATTTTCAGATGGTTACTTATACCTAATGTCAACTGAAGATCTATCTGTCTCAGTAGTAACGTTGATCATTTGACCTGAGACATTAATGATGTCTTGCGTAAGGACTTGTATGGTTTAATATTTGGTTAAGTGTCTTTAACCATAAGTCATGAAATACCAAATTATTAGCCACATCGGGATACATGCAAAGACCATTAATGGTCAAGAGGGGATCACTCACTGTCAGGTATATCACAAACAATTAATGAGTCATGACATAGACGCTCTACTAAATCCCTGGCCAGGGTGGTATCAGTTCGTTTGGAACGAACGTGAAATTATTATGGAGGTCATGGTCAGACGACATGATCACTAATGGTTTGACGAAATCATACCACACTATCAGATCGGACTCATAGAATGAGCGAGAGATTATAGCGATACGGTAACTAAAAACTTATAGGTGCCAGACATGGTGAAGATGAACCCGGCATCCTCTGGGATCACGCGGATTTGTTTGACCCAACGTGATCAAAAGGTCCAGAACAAATTAAATGGTTATTGGGAATAACATGTTTAATTTACTTCTAATTAAATTAGAAGTTAATGGATCTTTAAACCAGAGTGATAATGGGCCTAGAGGATCGCACACAAATAATTCTTGCAGAACGGAATATTGTTGTATGGAATAATATACTAAAGTATTTGATTCTTTTAGAAAAAGAATCTATAAATAACTTAAAAGTATAAATACAATAATATAAAAGGCATATATAATATATATATATATTATTAAACTTATTTGATAAATAAACTTATTTGATATATAAATGTCTTAGGGTTAATTTTAACTTCAGCGGTTAGAAGATTAGTTTGGTTAAAAGAAGCGGTTCAAGCTGCCGCCATACTATTCCTATATATAACCCTTAGCTTTCCCAGAACCTGTAATCTAATTCCAATCCATTTTCTAAAGGTGGCCGTCAAGTGAAGTTGCAAGAGTTAGACTCTTGCCAGAGAACTTGAGGCGGTGGGTTTGTGTTACGTGGGTTGAAAGAGAAAGTGAGTTCCGTCGCTGCGAGAGTTAGTGTGGATTAAACTCTAAAGGCCGGACGTTTGTGTGGTTCAAAGCTTCGTATAGTTTGGTATCAATTTTCACAGGATAACATATTCTGTATAAGATGATAAATCTCGTGTGATTTATTTAAATCGTTTTTGTTACATCAATTGGAGTCCGAATTGGTTTTGAGAAATCATTTTACTTTATGTACTTCTGCTGCTGTGATTTTCCGGAGGTTACGACCGAACCCAACACTTAATGAGTTTGCTTGGTTTTCTATGTGAGCCAGGAAGAATTGAAGATGCCATCGGTGTTCTTAGCGAAGTAAGATCTTGTTGATCGTTGCTCGGAGATTTCCTAGTAGCCATAGGTGTGCTGCATTTAAAAGGCTATACAAAGTCAAAAGTTTAGATGCAAGTAGTAAGGTTGAAAAGTCTGACAGGGAAGGATTTTGCTCATCTTTTATGTAAACATCAGAAAAGGCTGATGGTAGAGCAGATTTGAACTATACTATGTTGGAGATGGGTGTTTTGAACCTTACATTACATAGTGGAGGCAGAGAAAATTCTAGGATGGATGCATTTGAAAATCTGATTGGAATAGCCGAATTTCAAGACTTTGACATCTATTGCCCTGTCATTTCGTCACTTTGCTTAATTAGAGTGCAGAAGGCCTCTAGCATTTTGGAACATGTACTAATGAATCCAGGAGAATGTTCTATAGGGAACTAATTTGGTTTGGAACATAGATGATAAAACCATCTGCACGCTGTTAAGACTACATGACTTATTATCTACAAAGGGTTCAATCAGGAGTCTCTCTTCAATGCTAGACTGTACAGGAACCAGTTACATCTTGAGACTTAACAAAAAATATCTAGCCCCCCTTTGATAAAGGGATTGGATAAAAAAAAAAGTTAATCCTAGGAGATAGGTTATCCCGGATTAACTCCTATTTTACTTTGACATGTACCTACTTAATCCTTTTTAAAAAGGTAGATTTATCATGCGTTAACTCCCAAATTAAAACAAGTGGGCCTTAGTCAGAAGTGGGTTAACTTTTTCTAAATTATAGAAATATCCTTGTTGATCCATACTTAATTCACAAGAATATTATTTTTTATTCATTATGAAAAGTAAATATACATGTTTAATTAAACATTATAATAGTTAACATTCGCATTATTAGTATTTTATTATTATTTACCTTATATTTCATATTAGTACTTTATTAAATTATGTTAATTGTTATCTTATTATTTGAATATATGTTTTGTTAATTACTAAATTAACGAATTATATTAACATATTGTATTAATATTAATACATTTTATGTTACGTATTAAATTAACTAATTATAATATTATAGTATTAAGTCCGATTGTTCAATAATTTCTTATTATATTATTATGTATTGCGTATTAGGTGTTATCTTATTGTATTAATTATGTATTATGGATAGTATTAATTTATTGAATTTATATTATTATTCTATTATGTATTATGTTAAGTATCATCTAATTACATTATTATGTATCCTATTAAATGTTACATTGAAAAATTACATTATTGTATTCTTACGTATTAAGTTAAATGTTATCTAATTTTTATGTTATGTTTTACCTTATTACGCTAATATGTATTATGTTAAGTTTTATATTAGTGAATTACATTGTTATATTTTAATGTATTATTTTATGTATTAAAAATAACAATTTGTACTATGTTTGACTGATATATTATATTATTATTAAAAATAGATAAGTGTAGTATAAATTTAACTCAAATATCATCATGATATAATAATTTAGTATTTGTAATATTAAATGTCATCTTAATTTAATTCATTATTATCTATGTATTTAGTTATAGAAACCTAGATATTATACTTAATTTATTTACTATATTAAATTTTATATATTAAGATATTTTATTAACAACATAAATAATTTAGGTATAGTGTTATTTGATTATGGTTGTTATGTACTATAGTTAAGTTACATATTATACTATTATAAATCACTCATTTTATATTAAATAATTAACTTGTGTTAATTGTGGACACTTTTCGTTATAATTATTTAATTTTTTATTTTTAATATATAAATTTGTCGTAACTCTAATTTGAGAATTATCCACACGTATGCACCAACACCACATGTTTCACAAATAATCATAACACAACATATTTTACACTTAATCACAAACACAACCTCTTCCACACTTACGCACAAACGTCACCTATTTTACACTTAGGTACAAACACTACATGTTTTACACTTAGTCACAAACACAACCTGTTTTACACTTACGCATAAACAAATACTGTTTCACACATAATCACAAACATAACCTGTTTTACACTTAGACGCAAAGTTTCAAACTTAATCATAAATACCACATGTTTCACGCTTAGGCACAAAACATTACGTATTTTACAATTAGTTACAAACACTACCTGTTTCACACTTACGCACAAATACCACATGTTTCACACATAAGCACAAACACCACATGTTTCACAATTAAGTACAAACACAATCTGTTTCACACTTCGGCACAAACAAACAATGTAATTATACTCCGGTTGTAGCTATCCTTATTCCTATATTCTTTTATCCTTGGACCCTAAATTTTTTAAAATCTAGTTTACTCCATTAAACATCAATTGGCTGACATTACGGGTGTAATCTCTACCTACTCTTTTTTTTTATCTGACTTCTTATACATTTATTTTATCAAACTAAATGATTCAAGTGACTACCAATCTCCACTGTCCAGGAAGGCGACAAACAAACAAAGAGCTAATGGCTCAGCATAATAAATTATTCTCTTTCATAAGAGAGATCTTAGATTCATATCTCACTTTGTACGATTGTGTAGAGAAGGATTTTGTCCCATAAATTCATGGGGGCTGTACTCAGATTGAATGTTACTTCCTGGTAGGATCCTGAGCCCAGAATAATCATTCAAAAAAGGCAGAATTATCATGACCACTCAAAAGAATTTTCTCCTTATAATAGTGAGTGTCAATTTGTACTATCTCTAATATAGACTTTGTAAATATATTCAATACACACAAAAAAACAGCAAGACTGCAGCAAACCACAAATCTTACTTTTTAATCGTGTATATATCGAGTAGGCCCATTTCCATACCGAATCCAATAAGTTGGGTTCCGGTAAACCCGTACGCCCGGATCCGGATGAGAACAGCCTCTTTACATTGCCTCCTGGATCCAGCCGTCCATCCGTGGAATGACGGCTCTCAGTGTCGCCTTATCTGGTGAGTTCCATCATTGTCCAAACCCGGAGCCCATTCTATCATGAATAATATTTGTTGCACCTGATCATTTGCACGATTTTGTTTTTTAAATTTTTTTAATCATTTAATTTATAGTTAGATAGTACAGATGTCAAAGTGGTACGGATGTCAAAGTGGAGTCTCTCCCATCTTGACAAATTTTATTAAAAAATAAAAGAAATTTATTATACCGCTGCCTACCGTCTGATCTAGTAAGAGATCGGACGGTAGCCGACGCGGTGCAGACTTCTAAAATATTAACCTCCCTCCGAGACTTCTTCTCTTCCTTCCCTTTCTCTTTCTAACCCCGCCGCTTCTCCCTCACACCTCTCCCTTCTTCCTCCGCGCTGTCTCCCTGCAGTGGTAGGTGTTCGGATCTCTGCTCTTTCCCGCGTTTCTTTCCGTTCGATCTAGGGTTTGCGGAGTTTTCTCTGGTTTTGATTAGCTCCTTGTTCTAGGCTTTCTGGAATTTCCCCTGGTTTTGATTAGCTAGGGTTTCTGGGATCTAGAGTTTCGACGGGGAATTGTCATCGGATCGTAACGGACGTTTTACGCGTCCGTATGCTAGGGTTTGGAAAGGGAGCCATGCTCGTTTCTACGCTGTCGCTGTTCCTTCTGTTGTTTTGAATTTTGTTGCTGTTAGGGTGTTTGATTCGGCGTCTTCGGTCTTACTGGCTATCTTGTTCCTGCTTTCTTCCTTTCGTCCGCGTCAATTTGTTGGGTTTTTTTGTTGATTTATGAATTATGATATGCCTTTCTCCCTGCTTCCGGGATAGTGGGTTCTCCCCAGGGATCTGAGTAGTTTCATTCTTTGTTCCTTTTTTTCTGTTTTCCTTTCTGTGTTTTGGTCCCTTCCGTCCCGGATTGTGATCCAATTTTCTTCTTTGGATGTAGCTTCTCGTTCTGCGGTGTGGGGGAGAAGGGAGGAACAAGCGCCCCATTCTAATCTTAAACAGCCCTGCGATCCGTGCCCAAGGTAGGGAGTTTTAGCTGCATTCTTCCCCTTATGCATTTCACATGAAAAGAGGTCCATTTTTTTAATAATCTGATTTTTTTTGGTTATCTGAAATCTGGCAATAGTTGTTGTTGTTGCTGATGTTGGGTAAATGCCATGGTGCAGTATTGATGTTCTGTTGCGATTGTTTCCCGAGTCCTTTGTCTGCCAATGAAATTACAAATGATTTTCATGTGTTTTGGGGAATATTAGGGTTTAGCTATAGAAAAATGTGAATGAAAGGCATTTTTTTTGAAGCAGGGAAAAGGTATTCGTATCGTATGTTTGAAAAAGCCTCACCCTAGTAGAATATACATGGAGGGTTAAAGTCGATGGAACTGAAGTTGTTTTCACCGAGTGATGTAGTTAAAAATAATTTAAATATCTATTTTTACATGGTTAAATGTGTCTGAATGTTTTTTTCATGGGGTGTGACAAGTGGTATCCAGATCTTCCAATCACTCAGATCTGAGCTGTTTTGACTTCAGGTGGTCTGTTGGGACATTTTGTGACATTTGTCATTTGTATCATTTGGCTTTTTGTGTACGTTTTCTCTTTATAAACCTGTTGGACTACAGAAATTTGACATGCATGGCATTAATTCTGCTATTGAAATTCAACAGGAATTAGTGGATTTAATTGGCAAATTATGACAGCTCAAGTAAATTTTGTTTGTTGAGATAAATAAAAAATTTGCAATTCTAGTCATGTGATGAGTTGTAAAATATATTTTATTTTCACTTAGAGTTGTAAAAATGAAAAAAGTATCAGATTGTTTAACTTAAGGATCCTTTTGCAAACAGCATATTGCTAGTGTCTCCTGTTTTGTTAGGATGGAGGCCATACGTTGACGCGCCCTGTGGATGTATTGTAAAGTGAGTGAGATTGAGAGATTTGTCTCCTTTTCATGTACTTATCTTTTACCATTTAATTCTTATCAGTGGTACCAACCACTTCAAAATAATAATAATTAAGGACCCTATTGTTTAGATTTTAGTCTAGCCTCATTTGTCATCCTAAGACCAACATGTAACCAGACTATTTATATTTCAAATACTTGGCATTTATACCTTCAAAAAGGTTGTCATTTAAACAAAACAGTAAAAAAAAAATCAATGTGATGCAAAAGCCATGGACTTTGTTAGAAAGAGGTTTGAAGGGTTGTTCAGAAAAGAGGTTGCAGTCTTCAGCTTCTAAGCATGGACAAAAAGAAAGTATCAGATGGTTTAACTTAAGGACCTTAGTGCTTACATTTTAGTCTAGTGGTTTAACTTAAGGAGCTTAGTGCTTATATTTTAGTCTGTATCATATTGGGACCAATATGTAACCCAATGCTTTCTTGGCATTTATGCTTTCACAAAATGTGGCATTTAAAACAAAACAGTCAAAAATCAATGCTGTACAAAAGGCATGGATTTTGTTAGAAAGAGGTTTGAAGGGTTGTTCAAAAAATGCTACAGTTAGTGGAGTAATAAACATCTCTTTGTGCATGCTTCCACCATGCTGTGGTCACTGTCAAGGAAGAACTCATTGTTTAACGTAGGCTATTTGTTGAGTCAATTCTTCATTATCCAACCAGATCAGGCCAATTTTTTTTCCCTCAAGTTATTGCAAGGGAGATAGGTAATACATGGAGATAATAAGGTCCTAAGCAAACAATGTTCCAAGGACAGGTTAAACCGATGAATTTCAATGTTCAACGAGCACTTGCTTGCATCCGCACTTACGGCCTATGGGATTCAAGTAAATAAGTTTTTCCTTATCCCTGCTGTTGTCCGGCCTCCTGCCCACCCCACCTGGAGATGAGAGGTTTCACATGTTTGATTAATCATGTTGGATCATATAACATGTCAATCATGTAAAGTTCATGGATGAAAAATGAGGAAATGTTGAAAAAAAAAAGTTCATGGTTGAACAAATTGATGAGTATTTGTTTTGGTCAGGACATATTGTCTATAGGAAAATGGTATAGTAACATTGTTTCCTAACAATAATTTTTGACACACTTAGGTGGCAATCGTCTATTGGAGGGAAGTGTTATTGTTCCACATCTTTGACTGTTCTACCTTTCAATATCTGATTGCCACCTAAGCGTGTCAAAATTGGTGTTAGGAAATGGTGTTCTTGTACCATTTTCCATGTTTATATCAAAGTCGCAATAAGCAAAATGGTGCATCCAAGTTAAATAGTTGGACTAAGAAATGTCCAGATTCCTTCTTGTGGTTGGAACTTGTGCTGCATTTTCTTCGTTGAGCCCCAAATTCCTAAGTTGAACATTGTCAAACAGCGACCTTCCTCTGAGAGGTAACCTCCCTTTGTATATTGCAAGGAGACCCAGCTATCCCTTCCTTTGAGTAGGCCAAGCTTAACAGGCTATACCGCGTGAATTTGAGCTTCTAGACTGGCTTGCCTGTAAGGGGCATGGCAATGCCTTTGGACACTTTTGGGGTTTGTCAGTATGGTTTGTGCAGAGAGAAGGAATTATAAATATTTTAGTTTCATGTGAAATTGAGGAAAGAAATTAGGATATCCCGCTGTGCATGTTTCAAAAGTTTTTTTTGTTCCTTCAACCAGATTTCTGGTTGTCCCATCAAAGATCAAGCTATGCGAATTGCTAACAATGTTCAACCAATCGACCAACATCATAATAACCAAAGATTGCAAGAGGACTCCACTCCTTTTTGTCTTTTGGTTGAGAGTTGAGATCTGTAACAGGTTGGTGCTCACTTTAGGGAGATTTTGTTATGTATTCTCCCTCCTTTTGTACATGATCTCTTCTATTAAAATACATGTGGTACTACCCACTTTTTTAAAAAAACTACGTATTTTAAGAAATCTATAATATTCAAAATAACATATTACTAAGCTATGGGGAGTCGACCCCGTATTTCCTAAGCGGGATAGGTCTTAGGCAGGGAGACTCTTTACTGGTGGCTGAAATGCTGAGTTGTGTGCGGTTAAGAGCAGAGTCAGCAAGATTGGTTTCTGGTTTTCAGGTCCGTAATCTTAACATAGTGATTTCTCATTTGCAGTATGCTGATGATACCATCTTGTTTTGTGTTGGTGGGGAGGAGCAAGTCTATAATATGAGATTGATTCTTGAACTCCTGGATGAAGTTATTGGCCTCAAAGTCAACTTCCAGAAGAGTGCAATGTTTGGTATTAATGTGTCTGATGAATACCTGAATAGAGTAGCTACTGTCTTGGGTTGCAGGAAGGGTTCTTTTCCCATGTCCTACATGGATTGCCACTAGCTCCAGTTCAGCTGAAATGTAATGATTGGCAGCCGGTGATCTAGAAGTTCCAATCTAGGTTGGCCGGGTGGAAGGGGTGGTTGTTATTGTATGAAGGTAGATTGACTCTATGCCAGGCAGTCCTGGACATGGAATGCAGAATCGGCCGATTCCGATCCGGATCGGCAGGTCCCGATCCGACCGATTCTGGCCGATTCCAGCCGATCCCGGCCAATCCGATCCTGATTCGGATCGGGATCGGCGGGTCCCAATTCGGGGACCCGATCCGACCCATAATTCCTTGGTCCTGGATAGCCTGCCAATCTACTATTTATCTTTATTTAGAATTCCCAAGATTGGGGCTAGGCAACTTGAAGGTATCCGCTGCAGGTTCTTCTGGGGAGGTAACTCAGAGAGTTCAAATAAAGGCTTCCATGATATTAGTTGGGGTAGAGTTTGAGAGCAAGCAAGTTGGAGGACTTGGCATAAAAAATTTAAGGGACTTCTTCTGTCCAAATGGCTCTCGAAGCTCTGGAAGGGTCTAGTAGCTTTGTGGAGTGAAGTCATTAAAGAGAAATATTACCACATGTCAAGGGTTTGGGATTTCCAATTGCAGTCTGAGTACAATGTCCCCCACGTTTGGAAAGGAATCCTTGATGCAGCAGATGTGTTGGTGGCCACTACACAGATTTCTTTGGGTGATGGCAAGTCTTGTTTGTTTTGGATGGATAGATGTGTTGGACCAGTTCCTTTATCCCAGGTTTTTCCAAGATTATTAGCATTATAGTTGATCCTGGAGCTGTAGTGGAGCAGATGGTTGGCAGTGATGCAGGGGTGAGGTTTGGAATCCTGTGTTTAGAAGGAACCTTAGAGATGAGGAGGCTTTGGAGGCTACGGCCCTGTTGGCCACTCTGGAACATGGAATGCGGAATCGGCCGATCCCGATCCGGATTGGCCGATTCGGATCGGGATCGGCAGGTCCCGATTTAGCCGATTCCGGCCGATCCCGGCCGATTTTGGCCGATCCGATCCCGGTTCAGATCGGGATCGGCGGGTCCCGATTCAGGGACCCGATCCGATCCGGAATTCCTAGCTCTGGAAGGTGATAAGTTGGAGGTATCTCACCCAGACTCTTTGGTTTGGGTCAGGGATGCTCAGGGAGTCTTCTCTGTCAGGTCGGCTTATGCAGTGATTGCGGTTGGGGGCCTTCGGTCTCCTTTTATCACGCATATATCGGATCCCAAGTCCCCTCTGAAGGTTAAGATCTTGATGCGGCAAATTGTTAATGGAAAGCTCTTGATGACATATAGGCTCATTTGTTTTGGTTGTGATGTTCCTCCTTTGTGCTATCTTTGTGTGGAAGAGAATGAAGGGTTGGACCATCTTTTTGCTTCTTGTTCTTATTCGGTGGAGATTTTGGACTCTTTGTTTCAGAGGCTGCATATAGTGAAGCAACGCCGATCTCTTGTGAAGGAGCTGCTCCGGTTTTGGCTGTATACTTTCCCTCAAAAGGGAGATAGGCTGCTGTGGTGGCTGGTCCTGTATGCTACTTTATGGCATGGTTTGCCGTATCGTATCGGATTGGGCCGACTTGTACGAGTCGACTCATATCTAAGCAAGTCCGATTTGTTGGTATGCATCGAGTCGGACCGGATCGTGCCGACCCATCCATATATAATGGGTTGTTTTAAATTCAGTTTTTTTCATTTGATAAGTAAATCTATACTTTTTATATCAATTAATAGGATACATTACTCTAAAATATAATTCAAACTCATTACTTTTAACAAACTCATTTGCTTGACTTGTGGGACTCATATGAGTTGGACCGAGTCAACCCGAGTCGGATCGGATTTGACTCGAATTTGGCCGAACCCGATCCGATCCAGATCCCTGAGTTGGCGAACCTTGCTTTATGGTCGATCTGGCTGAAGAGGAATAGGAGGATCTTCGGGAGGGAAGCATAGACCCAGGACAGACTTTTGGCTTTTGTTTTTTGTAGGGTGAGAGAATGGATGAGGGTTCTTTGTAAGGATTATACTGCAAATTCTTCCCTTTTTGTCCTTTTGGGAGAGCTTACATGAGTCACCATTTTGGCACTTGTAGAGTGACGCAGGTGAGTTCTTACTTTTTGTACACTTTTACTTTTGTTTATCTTATATTATACAGTGGTACCATCCACTTAAAAAAAAAAAACATATTACTAAGCTATGCTTTGCCTAGGTATCTAGCCTCGTTGCCCAACGGGTAAGCTGATGAGCCACTGACTTGCTTGTGTTGGTGACTTTGACAAGTATGTTTCTTAGGTAATGAACTGACAGTCCAACTGATGGGTGAAATTTTGTTTGTTAAGCAGTTCATATCATATTTTTTTCCCATGAATATGGTGAAGAAATGATGGGATCAGCTGTGCAGAAAATTTGTGATGGACTCAAACCAAGACGAGGTCAAAGGAAACCAGTGGGGCCTTTATAACTGTGTGCCCTTTCTTAGGTTGAGATCTATGGCATGTCTCTAGAATGTGGAAGATGTCTATGCAATTCATTTTTCCTATGAATGTATCTGTATGTTGGTGTCTCAATCTTATAAGGATTTTAGAAGCTTGAGTTTTTCCATTTGTCTCGTGTGATGAGCTTCTGAAACAATGGGTTTTTTTAGTCTTTGTTTATTTACGTGATTTTAAAAATTGGTTTACTCTATGTTAGCCCTTTTATGAGCTTCAAGAAAATCTCTTTTAGAAACATGTCGTGATCACTTTAAAGAAGTATGCAAATGACTTTCTAAAGGAGTATACATCTGCCATAACTGCAAGCTAATACAAGTTTTTTCTACTATAGCGTAAGTTAGGCTTGTGTTGTAGGAAGAGCAAATCATTTTTAAATGAATTACTGATTATTTGTGAGTGCTGCTGAAAATGTTTCACCTGTTTGAATAGGTTTCCTGCCATATGAATGCTACTGTAAAGGTCCTTCCTTCTTGAATTTAAGTTTCTTGCACTATGTTGTGCTATACTGTTGCCTTTCACACCTGATCTCTAGGAATTTCCTTTCTTATGCCTCATTTATGCAAGTCCTTATGTTTTTGTCCCTGTCCTGTTTGTATTGCAATGTATTTTTAGGTTCTGTGTAACTATGCAGACATCTCATGAATATGCAGTACATTAACTTGTCTTTTTTTTGTAGTATATTCTACTGGTAGAACGGTTTTCTTCTTCTGGTTGTATGCCAAGACTGCAGTGTGTAGACAAGGTAAGAAATTTGATTTGCAATTCTTCTTTCATGTGTTCTGGAAGATCTTTTCTAGGGTTTTATGTTTTTTATATTTCTATGCTACATAGTTGGTTCTCATCCTTCGGAGACCACGAGTGTAATAGGAGCGTCTGTTGACAAAAATGTGGCATGTTCCACAATGGCCTACCAAGTAGCTGCATAAGCCCATCCCTTTAGACTGTTTACTATTCCTAGAGAAAAGATGTATGTGTGGAAATCTGATTTGCAATTCTTCTTTCATGTGTTCCGGGAAGATCTATTTAAGGTTTTTGAATTTGACATGTTTTATGATGGCCTACCAACTACCTGCATAGGCCTATTCCCGTAAGACTATTTGCTACTCTAAAAGAAGAGATATTCATGTGGTGAGGACCTGGTGGAGAAATTTGGTTGATTCTGTACTCAAACGTAGCTACTAGTTAAAAATGCCAGATGCCTTTTGCATAGATCAAAATGATCATGTTGATGCTGTATGTCAGAGATTTTTCATGTAGCTTTTTTTTTCTTTTAGAGGTTTGCCCCATCTCGAGATGGAACCATTTTAATGTGTCTGTCTGTTAGAGGTCATGCAGTGTTTTTCCTCCTATTAAATCTTAACTCCATCTTTTACATGGGGCCATTTTCATGCTGACTTGCCCTACATCATTAAATGTCGACTCTTATTTGTTTGGTTGTCTACATGTGGACTTCTTTGAAAAATTAACTTAAATTCTTGTCAAAAACATGTTGCTAGTGTACCCATTATGAATGTATGATGAAAAGAAGATCCAACTTGACATTTTTCTGAAAAATAGAGAAATCATCAATGTGATGGAAGAACTAACAGTGTTCATTCTCTTTTGTGAGATGCACTTCCTTGCATCATTTGGTCAAAATGCAGGTGTCCAGTCAGTTGTTAAAGCTAACAAATGGACAGCAAGAGATTCATGCAATTGGTTGAGGAGAAGAAGAAGAGATTCCTGGAGAAGAAAGAAGCGCCATTAAAATGGGAACAGAAGCTTGAAGCTGCAGCGAAGGCAAAGGCAGATGCAGAAGCGAGGGAGAGAAAGTTGAAAAAGGCAGAACGCAAGAGAAAATCTGCATCAGTTTCCGGTGAAGACAGTGACAGAGAAAGCAGTGATAGTGGTAGAAAGTACAAATATGCTCACAAAAAGCATAGAAAGCATGGGCACTCTGACTCCTCGGGGGACAATAGGAAGAAAAGTAATAAGAAGTCCAAACACAGGTCAAGAAAACATAGCTCCAGCCCTAGTGAAGAGAGTAGCAGTGATGAATATGATAGTGGATCAGAGGGAGAACGACGGAGGAAAAAGCGTGCCCACAAGAGAAAGCTACACCACCGTTCATCGAGAGCAGAGTCTAGCGAATCAGACTTCTCTGGTGATGAAGATGATAAGAGTATCAGGAAGAAACACTCCAGGCATCACAAGCCCCGTCATCACACAAGCAGCGATGACTCGATGTCAGGTTCGGGCAGTGAACGAAGCAGTGAATCCTCAGAGTCTGAATCTGATGATAAGCATGAACGTCAAAGCCATTCCCTTGGAAAGTTATCAGACGACAATCAAGAAGAACCCAGGAAAAGTCATGACAAAAAGCACCATCGCCACCATTACGATCGTCACCGTCATCACCATCGCCCTCACCACCATCATCCGAGCAATCGGCGCGGTCATGATCGTCAGCACTCAACAGAGCTAAATGGGAAGCACGCAGAGCATGAAGGCAAATGTGGGGATAGGGGAGATGCTAAAGAGAACCGAGGGGCAACATAATCATGAGTTCTGACATTCATCAATTGCTAAGTTAGTCAGGCATCTTTGGTCTTTCTGATAAACAACACTAATCATTTGGATTATGTTCGTGGCTGTGATTGGATCAATGTTTGCTATTTGTGAACGCGGTTCAAACTGGTACCAAGTTTTTTTTTTTCTTCTTTGGATTGCCTTGCCTTGTCAATCTCTATATACGTTCAGGATGTTTGCCTGCTGGCATTATCTATGGTTATCTTCACCATGCTTCTTGTTTGTGAGGGGTCAATTTCTGATCTTTTCTCTCTGTTTAGGCACTTATCAAACACAGCAGTGAAACAAATAAAATCCAACCAAATCTACTTACAGCGGAAGAATGGTGTTCTAAACAAGTAACGCCTGTTCACAAGTGATTAGAATTGTTCGAGGATTGAAGCCGATGGTGACCCGGAGAAGTGATAAGGGTCGGTGGTTTTTAATCATTCGGTTCAATCATGAAATGGTAGGTTACATGTATAATTTATGGGTGTCAACCGGTGTGTGACTTCAATTGTTTATGCAAAGGTAGGAGGGGGCTTGAGTTGAGGTGAAAATAAGTACCCATCATTCTTTAAGTTTCTTGGTTTCGTGACATGGATGAGAATGGGAGGTGTGCTGCTGCATCCCATCTCCCGTTAGGATTTTGGGAGGGAGGAAAGAGAGGAATGGGACAGAATAAGGGTCCTAAACATAATCGGATGGAAGGTTTTTTTTTTTTAAGAAACTCATGTCGTAGAATGTCGTAAATAGTTGTAAAAAGTTTTTTTTTTTTGGTGTGTGTTTGGAATGTTGTAAATTGTTTTACAGTATTTTTTCATATGTTTGATGTATGGTCAATTGACAGATTTTAGAACCGATTGACTCCTAAAATCTTCATTAGTTGATTTTGTTTATCAGTTTAAAATCATTACCGACGTCGATGATTTTAAAATCAAGAATTTTATTTTTGATGGTTCTGAAATTGATGACTTCAAAATCAAAATTTTACAGTATTTTATGATGCATCAAATAAGTGTTTACAAAGAAAACGTGTTTACAAAGAAAATGAAAACAAAAGTCATCATTTGGTATTTATGAAAATATTTTTAGCTCATTTTAAAAAAAGAGTATTCAATCTTACCTCAGAGATGTCGAAATCGAGAAAAAAGGAAGTCAACGAAGTAAAGTTTTCCTTTCATTGACTAGTGTTTGACCGATTGCCAGGTAAGTGATTGTGATATGTTTTTTAAGAAATTTTTTTCATTTGGCTTATTTTACATGGAAACAAATTGCGGACCCTAAATCTGACTGGTTTGCAAACATGGCGATGGATTACGTAAAACCTGAATGCCTCGAGTGCAAACGGGCATGGGCCATCCCTATTCCTATTTCTGATTTTTTAAAAAAATATTCGCATTTCTCAAAGTTTTGTAGATAAGTCTAGTTACATTCTCATTTCTCTAACCGGCTGGTTCCATTTTAATTGTCAAGAGACAAAAATGCCTCTAGTCACTCTCGTGTCGACTGTCTTCGGCCACCCTTCAATTTACGAACCTAAACAGAAAATTGTCATTTTGATTTCATCTGCATTTTTTTTTCTTTTTATAAATCCATCCTCATCTCAGTGCCTATTTCAAGCCCAAAGCTAACATAAAAATGAAAATATTTTTTAGGACAAGTTATGCTCATTCCTGTTTATTCTGAAACCCCGATACCAAATATATATGTGCCTAGAGTTTATATCTGAGTGTTTCTTCCCTAGTCATGTTGCGGAGGGATTCATTGGGGGGATCCGATGCAATGCATGCTAGGGATCCAGTACAGAACACGTAGCAATCAAGATTTGCGTGTCCTACGATCATTCTTCTGAATTTGCAAAGAGCACTGTTAGCATGACGGGATTTTTTCCCCACTTTTCTTACTCTCAATAAGGGTAGAGTCTAATGCAAGGACTTCTTCACAAAATTACATATAGCAGTTAACGTAAAATTCAGAAGAAAAGTCAATCCTATTGAGCCACATAAGATGGGTAAAAAAAGTGGAGAATAAATCCCGTCAAGTCCTCGAGTTATTGGTGGTGTTCTAGTCTATGACTGTACTGTTGCCATCTGCCTGCATAGGCCTAGTTGCTGCTGCTTGCGTTCTTCCTCACAACGGCGCTTGGATTTCATATTATTTGCAACTGGTCTCTGCACCATATACCAGTGCTTTGATTCCACTCATCATCCACCTTTTCATTAGTTTATAGGGTGTTTGGTTAAGTTTTTTTTTTTGACCGTTTTCTCTTTCAATTTTTAGTTTAAGATGAAAACGGAACTTAAATCCCGTTCGGTAACCTCTCTCCTGTTTTTAAGGACGGAGATCATGCCTTCATAAACTTCCTCGGAAAAAAAAAACCCCTCTTTCCTTGTTTTTCTTCCGAGAGAGACAAATCACATTCGTGCTCCTCTGGCCTTTCCAAAAAAATATCTTCCAACGCTTCCGCGTGAGGCCTCTCAACTTGGGGTGCCAAGTAGACGGGTCAGTCTGTGGCTCAGTCCAACTCAATTCATATTAAAAAAAATTGAATTGGTCCAAATTATATAAACTGGGTTGGATTAAATTTAAGTTGACAATAGTTAAATTTGGGCTAAGTTAGGCTGAAAACGGACCGGTCCAATTTAATTTATTAACTTTTAGAATAATTCATACAAAAAACAATATACTTTTAACAAACTATATAAATAAGGCTAATTCAACCCAACCCACTCATTATTAAATTTGAGTTGAATTTTAGACTGAATTTGAGTTAAACTTAAGTTGAATTTGGACTGGGTTAAAATTAGGTTGGACTATCTTGAATTTATATTAGACACATAATCCAACCCAACCCACCCAATTTACACCCCTACTTGTTATCTTTTATTTCTTTCAACCCTCTTCTCTGCACTTTCATATTATTATCTTTTTGCTTTTTGTCCAATTTGCCATGGCGATCTTCTGCACAACGGGGATAGAAAAAAGTGCAAATCAGCGGCATCACTCGCCATCCATGCTGGCAGCTCTTCTGCCATGTTTTATATGGAATCTGGAGGGATTGAAATTGTTAAAATAGTCTTACATCGGAAAAAAGACAATCAGAACATGTTTACTAGATAGTACCTACTCCATTCATAACTTTAAAGTTTTTGAGTTAGATGACCTAATAACTTCAACATGGTATCAGAACCTATAGTTACAAACTAGGCCACACACCTTATATTTGTGGTCCACGTGACAGAGCCTAAAATCGACCTGCACGTGAGGAGACGTGTTAGAATAGTCCTACATCGGAAAAAGAACAAAATCAGAACATGTTTAGTAGATGGTGCCTACTTTAATCATAGCCTTAAAGTTTTTGAGTTAGGTGGCCCAATAACTTCAACAAAAATGGAGAAAAATGGAAGGAATTAATGTGGATTCAAGGAAAAGGTGGAGGCACCTTCTAAATGTTTAATTCTCACCTACTCTCTTTCCATAAGGGAAGCCTGAGGAATTCTGATCAAGATAAGTATGCTATCTTTGACTCAGCCATCCGTTCTTTACCACTTAATGAGTACTGACTCGAGCATCAGAGGCCATCTCATGAGACTACAAGTTCACTGACATTTGCTAATTATCTAAGATACATCTAGAGTGGGCCGTCCGATTTAATCCACTACGTGACACTCGGCCTATCACTACAACAATCATTTTAATTTGAGAACCACTTCTTGCGACACCTATGAGATGCTACAATATAAATTGTTGTTTGATTGCGGATCAGACAATGTATGAGATTTTTATGCATCGGACAACAGTCGTGCTATAATGCTCGAAATGATGTTTTAGTGAATATTTCTATTGGAAATTAATTACCTTTGTAGCGTGTACGACGTCGCAGCGGTGTGGAACGGAAGCATCCTCTCGTTGGTGAAGAACGACTATCAGAGTCACTCGCGGAGTCCACGCACCAGATTCCAGAAGCTTCGGGTGATTCTTCCAAGGGAGAGAGATAGAGGAGATGGAGGAGTTTGTGGGAGAGAGGAGGAGGATGAATTCTCACATACGGGGTGTCTCCTCTCTATATACTCTCGATTATATAGAAAGAGACTCCTCAAGAGTCTCCACTTCTTTGGGGCTCTTATCCTCCAAAGTCCTTTTCCTCATTGAAAAGGAGTCCCAATGTGGATGATTATCCACACGTTTAACATCTCCCACTCAGACACATTAGACATATCACAATTGTATCTCCTCTCATGACTCTACCTTTCATACAGGAAAATGATATGTGTGACCGAACGACAAGGATATGTAAGTGAGGAGTGTTATATTAAGTCATCACTATACTAATATAACACTACAACTCCAAATCTCGTCTCATACCCAAAATCACAAGCTCACACCAAGTTAAGGGGATCTGATCCCTCTGAGATCTCCACCTTAACCTTTCATAAATTGTGTTTTTATACTCATGATTATGTTAGACACATCCATCATAACCGCTAGTCAGCAATGAGTCAGAACAAGATCAGTGTGATACAAGTCGATTTTTCCTAGACTATATATGTCAATTTGCTTCAACTTAACTGCTTTCCTAGACATACTCCGTTAGACCGCATGTATCATGGTCTTTGGAAAACATGCTAAAGTAGTATCATCAAGTGTCCACTTCATGACAAGGTGCATAGTCCCAAAGGGCATAATAAAAAAACAGAAGCTTCACACAGTGACGAAGTAGGGATCTATTCAGTCACTCTTCTGAAGGTCGTAAGGATAGCACATACAGTATGATCAGTAAGATATGGTGGAGCTTATAGTAGGAATGACCACGCTCATACACCATATAAATCTGTAACCCTGCGCTCCACTAAGCATATCCAGGTTGCCCATATGGCTCTCATCAGATTCAGCTATCAACATGCTATATGGTGTATGGAATCGCCATGAACGCAGCGGAAATAAAAATGATTCCATTGTATCGGTTGCTGGGGTCGTAAAACGGACATTAAAATCAAGCGGGAAGAACAGTTCTTCACCTTTGCGGGGTTTCGAATCTCCCGTGGATGATGCCGACTCGATAATCGCGCACGCGCACGATCTCTAGAGGTATCCACACGAGTTCCCGCAGCAGACGCGATTTCCTCCTCGACTTGAGTGCTCCGACCAGATCTCAAATCCACCATGCGCGGAGAGAGACAAATCCACTCCAAGAGAGAGAGAAGGAGAGAGAGAGAGGAGAGAGAGAATCTGGAGAGTAAAATTCGTCCAACTAACTTTTTACCACTCCCCCTTGGCCCTCCTTATATAGAAATAAGGATAAGCACAAGAGTTAATCCTCATGATTATCCAAGAGTTTGGCCTTGGATAATTCTCCATTAAATCTTCATGTTTATCCTGCAGCTTTTCATAAAAACCCAGATAAGCATGAAATTTAACATCTCTCACCGTCTGACGAGAACTCTTATGTGTGTGACCCTCTAGGCCCATATATCAGTCCGGTTGCAGGCCCATTAAACTTAGAACTGTTTCTTGAGTTTAATATTTATTAATTAACATTTAAACATCACATGTTAAATGATTAATTTAATAAACAAGTGAATTATCATCTGATGATCAAATCACTTGGCCTTCTGATCATGAACAACACCAAACACTACCTCATGATCCCAGAAGATATAAGGGATATTGTTCCCTTCAATTGAACCTTTCCGTCTGCCGATACCGCACAGATATAATCCTTCACTCATGCAATGTCCCGATAATGCAAGGGTATGGTTTTATAGTCAAACCCTCTATCGCATTATCCAGATGGATTCCAGTACTCAGTTAATATCTAGAAAGACATCTCTTTCATTTGACCCTGGCCAGGGATTTCTGTGTACACATCCATAGGACATTCTCTCTCCAGTCTTATACCAAGAGTGAGTGATCCCTTGTTGTTCACTCAATTACCTTCGCAAGCTTTCCACTGTATCTGAAAGACCGATTATGGTAGACTTAATGGTTAAAGTCCACGAGTCAGAGAATCAAGATACAATGGTCCACAAACAAGGTATCATTGGTGACTCAGGTCAAAGGACCAACTGTGCTACTGCAACGATTGAATTCCCTGGTTGACTAATAGGTATAATTACCATCCAGGAATTCTTATTTGGGTCTGTTCAGTGAACTCATTCTCTAATGAGCACCCACTTGTTTGTCTTAGTGTTACCACACGAGTGAATGTGAGATCATTCACCCTCATCATATGAGCAGACATAACTTGTGTCGATCTTATCGGATATTTAATGTCCATCTCAAATATCCTATGATCGAGAACTATTTAAGATAATTGCCTTAGGATATTGATCTCACTATCATGATCTCATCATGATTCAATATCCCATACATTTGTCTATGAACCTTCATTACGATAGTTAATTGCGAGAACTATTAAATGAAGAAATGATTGCCTTTATTAATAATCTGAACTAGAATGTACAATGATTGACTTTGAGGCCACCCAATTCTAACATATGGAAGAGTCCATGTCCGACTGTTTTCAAACAGTCTCATCTTAGCCATCTGTTAAGGCGATTTCGACTCTTATTACGCTCCCACTGAACGTAATATATATACACTTCCACTGAGTGTCAAGACTACAGAGTCTATCTCATCATGTTCGTTCTCATAGCGACATGGCGATCGTCTGTGTGAGTGGATCGATCAATACCTGATGGCCAACATATTTACATTCACAAATATAAGTGCACTAATAATGCAAAGGAAATACTCGTATTTTATTGCATAAAATGGTGTCCTTGTACAAAAACAACTAGATCCTTCTCAGTCCTAAACCTCCAACATGTTTGAGAAACGCAATTCTTACAATAGGTTTTGTGAAAGGATCTGCAAGCATCTCATTAGTAGAGATATATCTAAGGACCACCAACTCTTGCGCAATGATGTCTTTGATAAAGTGGTAACGAGTGTCAATATGCTTTGATTTTTCGTGATACTTGGGGTCCTTCGTGTAGGTTATCGCGGCCATATTGTCGTAATAGACCACAACATCATCTCCTGCATGTGATGTGACATCTAAGTTCACCAAGAATCACCTCAACCAAATGGCTTGCTGGACCGCAGTAGTGCAAGCAACGTACTCAGACTCCATTGTAAATAAGGAGACACATGCTTGCTTCTTGTTACACCAAGAAATAGCTCCTCCTCCAAGTATGAATGCATTTCCCGAAGTGGATTTGCACTCATCTTTGTCAGTTGATCAATCAGCATCTGAGTATCCAGTCAACTTAAGACTCCCACCATGATAGCACAGAGCGAGGTTCTTAGTATCTCGCAGATATTTGAAAATTCTTTTCACTGCTAGACAATGTGCAGTTACAGGATTACTTTGATATCTACTAACCATGCCAACTGCAAAGCAAATGTCGGGACGAGTATACATCATGGCATACATGAGGCAACTGACTGCATTGGCATAAGGGACATCCTTCAGTCATTCTTTCTCTTCTGTATTGGGACATTGCTCAATGCTAAGAACTGAGCCCCCCTCCATTGGAGTATCCACAGGCTTGACTTTATGCATCCGGAAGCGCTCCAAGATTTTCTTGATGTAAGTCTCTTGAGACAAACTTAGAAGTCTCTTGGATCGATCCCTTTGGATCTTAACTCCCAGTATATAATCAGTCTCACCTAAATCCTTCATCTCAAATGTAGAGGATAATCACTCTTGAGTGATTTTGATTAACTCCATGTCATTCCCGGTTAGTAATATATCGTCAACATATAAAGAGAGAATGAGAACACTTTTCTTAACTCTCTTGACATAGACACAGTGGTCCTCTTCTGTCATTCTGAAACTAATCGAAATGATTGCTTGGTGGAATCGATAATACCACTGTCTAGACGACTGCTTGAGACCATATATAGAACGTTTTAAGCGGCACACTTTGCGCTCTTGTCCTTCAGCTTCGAAGCCCATAGGCTGAGCCATATAGATCTCTTCGTCTAATTCTCTATTGAGAAAAGCTGTCTTTACATCCATTTGGAACAATTCCCAGTCTAGATGAGCGACGATAATCAGGATGAGGGGAATAGAGGCAAATCTCACCATTGGGGAGAATGTCTCTTTGTAGTCTATTCCCTCTAATTGGTATAGCCTTTCGCCACGAGTCGGGCTTTATAGTTGTCAATTGACTCATCAGCCTTACGCTTGGCTTTAAGAACCCACTTGTTCCCAATAGCCTTGCGTCTAGGTGGTAGATCAACCAACTCCCATACTTCGTTCTTAGCCATTGAATTCATTTCTTCCCTCATTGCAACTATCCACTTTTTTGAGTCAGGTGAGGTCATTGCTTCCTCGTAGGATGCAGGCTCATTAGCATCCACAGAAGTACATATGAATGATTCCCCTTCAATCGTAAAACGACGTCGAGGGATATGTCCACATTGACTTCTATGAGGTAAAGTGTTAAGTGGTTCACTCCCACTATCCATTGGAACACTCCCACTGTCTTCGGCAACTTTTGGGATGAGACTTATTTCTCCCGTGCCGGAAGACATAGTATTTTCATCAGGATCTTGCAACTCATATAGATGCATGTCCTGTCTGACCTCTCCTAAAGATGGGTACTCTCCCTCAAGGAAAATCACATCTCAGACCTCTTTCTCAGTCATTCCTCCATCTGGATATTCATCATACATCACATAGCCCTTAGATTGCTCAAGGTACCTTATGAACACATGCTTACTAGCTCTAGGACCCAACTTTCCATACTTATGAGAAGTACTATGAACATATCCAACTGATCCCTATGGGCGTAAGTCCTCCAAGTAGGGGTTTTTGCCTGTCCATAGTTCGTAGGGAGTTGAATGTATTGATTTATAAGGCACTCGGTTCAGGATATAGGCAGCAGTCAATAGTACATCCCCCTATAAATTTATTGGGAGGTGAGTTTGCGCCATCATCAACCGAAAAATCTCCATAAGAGTACGATCCCTCCTCTCTGCAATATCATTTTGTTGCGGAGTATAAGGAATAGTAAGTTGTCTGCGAATTCCTTTCTCTTCACATAACTCTCTGAACTGATCTGAGAGATATTCTCTGCCCCTATGAGTGCGAAGAGCCTTAATGCTCCTCTTTATCAGTCTCTACCTCAGCCAGAAAACACTTAAAACAAGTTAAGGCCTTTGAGCGATGGGTGAGAAGATATACTGAACCATAGCGAGAATAGTCATCTATAAAAGTGATAAAATAGGATTCGCCATGACGTGCCCTCACATTTAAGGGTCCACATATATCTGAGTGGATTAGCTCTAATGGGCAAGAGGCCCTCTTGGCCTTCCCAAATGGCTTTCTGCAGGCTTTTCCTGTCAAACATGGCTCACAGACATGGAGATTCACTTTAGTGAGAGACCCCAATAGGCCTTCTCGAGCCAATCGGCTCATTCTCTCCTATCCTATGTGTCCCAATCTTGCATGCCATGATACAGAATCAGAAATGATATCAGAAGAAGATGCGATTAAAGAAATAGAATCATTATTTTCTAAATCCATCATAAACAAATTGTCTCTCAAATGACCAAGACCATAAAGACTCTTATCGTAATAAAGAGATACTGAGGTTCCTAAAAAGTTGAAAGAATAACTCAAACGTAAAAGTACTATAACTGAACATAGATTACATCGAACACCAGGTGCATAAAGCACATCATGTAAAAGAAGAGTGCGTCCAGTTCTCATCTTCAGCTGGTACGAGCCAACTCCAAGGACTTCTTCCTGAGCGCCATTCGCCATGGTGACATGTTGGTTGCCAGCTGGTATTCGACGATAATCTAAGAACTCGGCTCACTCACGAGCTATGTGGCTGGTTGCTCTTGAGTCTACAATCCAATGAGAGACCGTATGAGCAATGAAGATATTAGAGCACACATAAACATAATTTCTAGGGACGAGACAAACCTTCTTTGGCTCAGTGCAATCACTGGCATAGTGTCCCATCTTCTGACAGTTAAAACACTTGACTTTACTCAGGTTTTTCTTTCCTCGCTTGTCACGCTTACTCTTTTGGTTATTTTGTTGTCCCCACTTCTTTTCAGTCTTTTGCTGAAAATTGTTGTTCTTCTTGGTCCAGTTTCGCCTGGGCCTCTTTGCCTTAGACCTATTTGCATCAGCCACCAATGCGCTATGACGGATCGCATCTTTGTGCTCCGCCTCCAACTCTAGGTGACGTGAAACGTCACTATAAGTCTTGATGCTTTCGTTGTGAGTAAGCACCAGCTTGATATGCTCTCAAGAAGAATCTAGAAGGGACCTCAACACATCAAGTATATGCTACTCATCTGAGAGTTCAGTGCCAACTGTCTTCAATTCTCTGATCATCGAAGATATCACCCTCAGGTGCTTTGCCATAGAATGCTTTGGGTCCATCATGTACTAATTGAACTTCAAAGTTAAGACCCTCAGCCTCGTTGCTAATGTGGCTCCATATTGGAGCTTCAATTGCTCCCACATTTCTTTGACAGTTTTGTAACTCTCAAATTCTTTAATAAGGTCATCATGCATACAGTTCAACATAGTGTAGTGCGCACTCCTGTCCTTATTCAACCACTTATCATAAGCTTGCTTGTCACGATTGACTTGGGCTAGTGGCCCATCATCAGATGGTGGCAGCATCACGTTGGTCAAGGTCTCAAGTACCTCCTTCTTATTCGGGAGATACTGAATCTTTCTGTGCCACATGTCATAATTTTTGCCCTTTAATTTATCTTGACCAGACAACTCGTGATATAAACCTTTAGAGGCCTTCGTTACTTTCTACATTGCGCAAGAAAAATAATTAGGCACTTAAAAATTCATTTTCTTAAAGTTAATTGGTCATATAATTTATTTCACATATGTCAGTTCGAAAACTTTACTAGGCTCGTAATCATCACCTTCATATATGTCACAAACTATATTTCCAATTAAAATAAGAGTAGAAAAATAGAACATTTAAAGGACTCATTCCCTAATTTTTAAATCCACATGATTTAAAAAGAAATATCATATATTTTGTTTTAAAATGCATGATAAGTATAAGTAACGCATTCCCTAAATATAGCATGCATTCACAGGAAGGATATATTGATCGCATTACGAAGCAAAAATTTAATTTTAATGCTACCATAGATCAATATAATAAACACATATAGACAATTCATTAATTATCAAAAAATGAACTACCCCCTCCCTTAAGTTATAACAAGTGTGTCCGATAATAAAGAAAAATCAGATGGCCAGTGTCCTAGTTAGTCCATCATCCAAACAAAAATATCGGCCACATTAAAAATCCAAAGTCCATAGTCCAATATTATATTGTTTAAATTGTACAACTCGGGAACTGATTCAGATCGGCCCTTATAATTACAAAAAATTCTCCTATATGAAGATAGATCTTCCATGGTCTCCAATGAGTCCCTGAAAAATAAAATTGGGGACACTGGCCATCCGTCTTCGCAATCACACAATCATGCATTTTTTATGATTTGTATGTAATTAATTATCCACCATTATGAGAAATATTAAATTTTAGACATGAAAATTATATAATAAAATAACATGACATTTATCATATTTGCGTAAAAAAATTGAGGTCCATCTCAAAACTCTAAATTTTTTTTTTTTAAGAAATATAGGCCATCCAAACAAAACAAAAAAAATGAAAAAAAAATAGCATGAACAGTAACTGCGGGTTACTATTCATATGAATAGTGAAAGGGGTGTGAACAGTAACCCACCCTGCAGTGCCTTGTGCGCGCAAAGGCGTACCATTGCCCCGGCGTACCATTGCCCCGCGCGTGCGGGCGCACGGCCCCCCTACGCGCGACGCGCAGGGGCACGCGCTGCCCCGTGCGCGGGTACGCACCACAACGCGCTCATGGGCGCGTAGCCCCCTGTGCGCGACGCGCAGGGGCGTGTGCTGCACCATGCGCAGTCCCTTGCTTGGGCATGCCGTCGCCGCTTAGGCATGCAGTGGCCATCACCAACCTCCGGCGGGACTATCCGACGAACTTCCACGGCTCTGATACCAATGTTGGAAATTAATTACCTTTGTAGCGTGTACGACGTCGCAGCGGTGTGGAACAGAAGCGTCCTCTCGTCGGTACAGAGTGGCTACCAGAGTCACTCGCGGAGTCCACGCGCCAGATTCCGGAAGGTTCAGGTGATTCTTTCAAGGGAGAGAGATAAAGGAGATGGAGGAGTTTGTGGGAGAGATGAGGAGGAGGAATTCTCACGTATGGGGCATCTCCTTTCTATATGCTCTCGATTATATAGAAAGAAACTCCTCAAGAGTCCCCACTTCTTTGGGACTCTTATCCTCCAAAGTCCTTTTCCTCATTGAAAATGAGTCCCAATGTGGATGCTTATCCACACGTTTAACAATTTCTCTTCTAATCTACGTTATATTTCAGTGGTCATTCTTTGCAGCAGCAACATTGGTCCATCAAAGACTACACTTGCAATAGATGATGAGCCAAACCCCAAGGCACTTTGGAGTTTGATTTTTGAGTAATACTTGCTGCACCGCAATCAGTATAAATAGGCTGATGTGAATTGAGCCCTCCAATATTCTTCTGCCTCTCAAAAAGCCCACATGGGAGTTGTACCCTCATTAAATGTCTACTAACAGCATCCATGCGTCAACGTACATAGATGTGTCAGATTTATAAAAATAAAAGATTTGCCACCACCAGAATATTTTTCGAGAGTATAATTGTGTTCTCCATAGCATGATACTTTGGAACTTGAAAGCATGATGCTCTAGAACTTGAGAGGGTGAGGATAGTCTCAAGAGCCTCACGATGCTCTTGAGAGTTTGAAGATACTCTCGAAAAAACAGTTTGACAAGCAATTGTTTTGTTTTTTTTGTTTAATAATTTGACACTCTCATGTGCACTGATGCACGAATGAAGTCAGCGGGCATTTAATAGAGAGACAACACTCATGTGAACCCTCTAAGTAGTGAAAGGATATTAGAGGGCTCAATCTACATCAGTATATTTGCACTGATAGTGATGCAGCAAGCATTACACTTGGCTTTTAGGTGATTTACAACTATGGATTTGCACAGGATTTTAAGGTATTCGCTTTGCCATTATAAATGCTCTGCTAGGGCTGTGAACGAATTTGGATATATAACCGGAGATATCAATCAATTTCGATTCAAAGGATCACTTCAAGGATTCAACTTTGTTTTAAGTCTACTTTCAATTTTAATCGTAATAAGAAATAGGTATTGCAATTTGATTTCATGAATAAAGAAGTCGTTCAACAGCGTATTTGAGATTTGATTTCTGGTTGATTTGCCAATATTAGAATTTTGTGACCGAGTTGATCAGTCAAACATCCACACTTGAAAATAAAAATTGATGCGTTGAATGTAAGAGTCGTCAAATATTCTAAAATATTAGTTTGAAATAACAATTTGAAAACCGCAAAAAAAAAAAACCACTGGTTTTGAAACTCTCCATCTTGGTTTTCAATAGTTTTGAATTGAATTGAAACCAGTTAAGAAAATGCTACATGAGTTGATAAAGTTCTAAAATCCAACAATTTATGGAACTCTACATCCAAAGAGGATATCATAAAATAATTTATATTACTTGATACAAAGAAAATATTATGTACGTTATTTACACTGTTTTAAAGTATTTCGTGCGCACCAAACCCGTAGAGGATTCATAAGCGCGAGCCTATCCACTTTCTGAAGGAGAGCGAATAGAAGGGGGTGATGAAAACTCTTAAGGACCATCTTCTGACCAATGATAGATGAATAATTGGTAATCGATCACTAGGCTTTTCCTGTTAGCAATGGAAGCCATTCCACCACTAGATACGAGTAACCATTCCATCATATCATCCGAAGAAGAGGAATGCAACGGAACCAAGGCGTGGCATACCATACTAGCCAAACCTAAAAGTTCAGTGTCTTTTACCCTTGAAATGACCAAATTTTCAAACTTGGCCATCAAATTTACAGATTAGATGGCCTGTTCGAGTATGGTATATGCATTCTTTGGGTGTGGCACCATATCACTCCTCCAAAAAGGAAGCAAAGCAGCCATTGACGTTTGATGCCTTACAGTTGAGGTAAAAATGAAAAACCTAACCCATAGTTAAGGAGCAACTTCGGCGCACCATTTGAGCAAGGGAATTAGCACCATTCATACAAATGGTAGATTAAATTATGTTTGAATTTTTTTAAAAAAAAGTACATCTAATGGAAACGGCTGGTATCTTGATGCAATCAGGAAAAAGAATTCTCCAGAATTATTATCAACCCAAAGCAGCCCGACACGAGGTAGTTGCTAGTTCCCCCAAAAACCTATGCAGACCCTCTCAAAATAAACGAAGGCCGGAAGCAGTGCTGGCCCTAAAGATGTTACCTTAGATGCACGCCCGGGAATCATCGAAATTCTTAATTTTGGTACAAAATGCAAAATTTTGATCAAGCTGCAGATTCCTTGGCAATCTTGTCAGCTTTGGCAATAACTTCATCGATTCCCCCAACCATGTAAAATGATTGTTCCGGGAGATCATCGTACTTGCCATCCAGAACACCCTGAAAACAACAGAGCAATCATTAGTTCCATAAGAGCATTTGCAGATTGATGGAGACGGACTAAAACAATAGAGATAATTGCATAAAAAAAAATGCTCAACAAACAACTAGAAAAAGGAGAGTTTTTACAAGTCTGGCTCAGAAATAAAGACATTTTTAGATATGAAATGTGGTTCATTCCATTTTTTTCCAAAGCAGATGGTACCACAATCTTTATGAAATATTAAAAAAAAAAAGCTAATGCACTCTATAATGGTCCTGAAAACCCCAAAAGAAATCCCAAAACCCACAGCAATCCCTGCTCCAAAAATCCATTAAAAAAAGCCCCAAAACAGATCTCCCATGAACACCGAAATAGTAACTACCAAAAACCATACCAGATGTGATCCAATTAGAGGCTATTACCGCAGCATGCTGCAACACGTGCATGCAGCCATGGATCATGCACTTGCACGATCCGACCGCTTGGATCGTAGAAGCACGACCTATTTTCTTTTAGATGCCCCCAGCTCAGTTTTTTTTGGGAAAAAAAATTGCATGCTGCTCACCAGCTGTCTGATCAAGAGTGATCAGACAGCTGCCAGCCGGGCATTGAAAATCTCTCTCACAGACAATTCCCTTAAGCCCAACCCGGCAGACAATAAAGCATGTCTAAAGGACTCCATCCAATCGACCCCTCAGTCCTCTAAGAGCCTCACCACAATTCCCCTCAGCAGCTTGTGCATCAAAGGTCTTGGGAGATTGCCTTGTCCTCCTTCCCCCTAAATATCAGATGAACATTGACATGATCCACTATCTGTTGGATGTCCGATCCCGGTAAGCCCTTCTGAGTAACCTGGCAAGTGATCTCACCTATGTGAGTGGTACTTCCCCTGAAGTCGCTATCTTCTAATTGGGGGTGGCCTTTGAAGCCTCCAGATCCCTCACACATCTGTGCTCCTCGATTTTCTGAAGTGCGCTAGCATCAGCCCCAGGTCCAAGCCCAATCAGTTGGGGACAGTTTCTGAGCAATCAAGTGATCTGTCCCAACCTTTGCATGCTGGAAGACACCAAAGGAGGCCTCAACTCTGTTTTGGCACCTTGGATGACTCCATTAGTCTGCTGCCACTGGCCTTTCCTGATCTGCCAGGAGAGAGAAGAGGTTCCCTCACTCCTAGCCAGAACTGAGGCAGCATCCACTTATGCCCCAGTCGAAGATAAGGACGATGGTGAAGGAATTGCCTCTGCCCCCACCTCCTCTGCTGCAGCCATGAAGGATGCTGATGACACCAGCCCAACCACCCCATCTCCACGCGAAGGAGAAGTTCATGAGCCATGCAATCTCCATGGATGACTCCTCAGCAAGATTTAAAGGAGCTTTATAATCAGATTGGGCTCCCTGAAGATGACCCATGCGGCTCATCCAAACTGAAATTGGAATTTGAATTTCAGTTGGCCTATGGTGAACAGCCTGATCCTGTTGGTCAACAGACCCATTTTAGTCCCAAGCAGAGCACCAGCTTCATCTTCCCCAAAGGGAAGGGCACTAAGACACAACCCCCGAAAGCCATGCTCCACCATGTCTGCCCATGAGGGCTGCTGCTGCTCATCCACAAAATCAGCTTTCCCCGACTGACCCCCATATGGGCCATCCCTCTGAGACAAAACCCCAAGTGATGGAGATGTACCTTGGTGGAAAAGGCAACGTTCTCCATGGCCCACAGGACATGGACGTGCAGCCAATGGGTATCCCTATGGCCTTGATTATCTACTTTAATGGCATGCCCCACTGTGTGCCAACCATCTTCGCCTCAACCTCTCTTCTCCACAGATGCAAGGGGATCAGATAGAAATTGAGCCAAGAAAATCTGGGTGACACTCAAATGGCATCAACCACTTTGGGTTCCCATATCTCCACCTACACCTCCTTCCCAGAAATGCTGACATATTTACACTGCAGGATCTCCACCACTAACTCCCAACGCAGGCACCTGACAAGGTAGCTTCCATCCAATTCGGTTCAAACCGAAAAACCAAACCGAACCGGCCAATTCAGTTTGGTTTGGTTTGGTTTGAACTTCTGAAAATTTCGGTTTGGTTTCAAACCAAACCGAATTAAGAAATTTGGTTTGGTTTGGTTTCTCTTGTTCATAAACCAAACCAACCCGAATAAACCGAATTAAGTTAAAAGGACATAATATAAGTATTAAATTCTTAGATTAAGTGTGAGTTTATGTAAATTATAAGATATAAAATTTTAAACTATTTTTAGATAATACCTTTTAGATCGTCATCTTGTACAAAAATGCGTCGAGTCCTTAATAAAATAGGATGTTTAACTATAATAGTCCATTTTGAGACTAAAACCTCCAAACCAATTTCAAATAATATTTTTTTTCAATAACTATTTTTAGAAAATAATGTTGAAGTAGATTATTTAACCATAGTGGCCCATTATAAGGCCCAAACCGCAAACCAAATTGAACCAAACCGAATTATTTCGGTTTGATTTGGTTCGGTTTCAAACTATTACGGTTTGGTTTGGTTCAGTTTGACTCTCTACTTTGGTTTAGTTTGATTTCTAAAATTTTGTCTTTAACCAAACCAACCCAAACCGTGAACAGATGCCATATAGTCCAACAACCCGTGTTCCCCCACCATCAGCCAGCTCCCTGGAAACGATTGCCACATGCATGCGGGCATCCTTGATCTCCAAATGGATGGTAGCATCTCCCATCGCTCCCTATTCCCCTCCTTATCATGGAGAGGCGCACATCCATCCCTGGTTGGCTGGCTTGCTAGTGACAACTCAAATTGGCACTGCTCTCCATATCAGAGGTCTGTTGGCTAGAGTACAGTCTTGACCAACATGTGCAGCCCCTTCAGTAGCTCCCGTCACTTCACAGCAGCAGTGCACCAGAATGCCTGGTGGCCCCAAAGGCAGCACCAGATGAGCAGTCCATTCATGCATAGCCTGTGTCAACTTCTCTCTCTTTCCTGCTGCTGTCCTGGCCATCAAGGATCCAGACATCATTCAACCTCTCCTCTTCTGCTCTCCACCATCTCTACTCTCCATTTCTCCCAAAACCAAGGTGAATAACATGGTTCATTCCTTTTTTTAATTGGAAACCATAGAAAGGAACTTCGTGTTTGGGCATTGGCTGCTTATTCCAGTTTTGTGGCAATCAAAATTAATCAATATTGATTAAGTTCCCACGAAAAACAAAAAGTCAATAAATGTAGCCACTAAGAAACAATCCAAACAAGTTGAGTTTTCAACTCCTCATAGCTTATATCAGGTGCAACTGCTCCCCCTTAAACTATAACTATAGACAACTTGTAGATAAGAGAATGACTAAAATGGATTTGTCATCAGCCACTCCAAGCAGGAGCAAAACTTGCTAAGAGCACCGAAGTTCTCTTGCACGTCCATTAAGGTGGTGGAATAGCTATGAATTTACTTACAGAGGTAAAGAAAATGATTTGCAACTCTAGAAGATTGAAAGCCTGCTGCTAATGTATTTCTTCCATCACCAGTCAGTGACAGCAATGCTGGCAGGGCTCTAAATTGTAAGTTCCAATATAGTTCCCTATTGGCCACCCCTGCAGCAAAGTTGGACTTATTCTCTGTTTACTCCTTTGGGTCATCGGATTGGACACCACAGGTGACTGCTTGGTTTAGGGGGGTGTGCAATCCATCCCACACCATGAGGGGAGCTTTCAGGTCTTCATCCCCCTTTCTTCATTTGGTTTTTTAATCAGCTAGAGAAACCAAAAGGTTGATAATACTAAAAATGGAGACCCCATACTTTTTACTGTTTCAAGATGACAACTAAACAACAGAAATCATGGACAAAGGTGGCCTTTCACCAAAGGCACAAGGTTAAATACCAGGATTTCAAGATCCAAACGAAATTCAGTTCATATTTTATCAACTATAATAGAACATAAATCCATCTGAGGTATCCTTGGTTCAGTGAAAGCAGCAACCAATGCTCCACTATACCTGGTCCAGTCAGAGCAACAAACCACATATGTCAAGGATTGATAGGTTTGTGGGACCATGCCTTCCACAATGTTGGAGGGTATGTGCTTTCCAGAGACCAGTTTCAGACCATGTACCCATGGCACTGGCATTGGATAATTGCACAAGGGTCTTTTAGAGTTGAAAGATGTTCAAGTATGGTAGATGGCTGGAGAGAAAATAGTTGAAGGGAATTCCATGCGGTGTTCAGACAGGATTTCAACCCTACTTTCGAAATTCTAAGAAGATGGTTAAAAGTGTCTTTGAATGGGAAAAGGCAGCTGGTCGGATTGTTAAACCTGAAGACTCCCTATTACTCAATCAGCCAGGAAGTGGAAATTGCTTACTTCTTGATTTCTTTGATTAGGATTCTAGTTCCTATTTTATTCTCTGGATAAAATAGGATTTTGTATTTGGATGAGGGATCCTTTTATGTTTCTTGCATCTTTGAGTCTTTTGTTTAACCTGCTAAGGCTAGGGCTTGTGACATCTTGTATCATTTTCTTTTCATCAATGAAATGTGGCCTTTGGTCACCTTCGAAAATTCCATGCAGTGTCTTAGTAACAGGATGAAGCATTTGAAGCTCATATTAACAAAAAGGTCCAAGGAGCAGATTGTGCAAGCTAATAACCTGGAAGGGAGCATACTACAGGAGAGGAAATAGATGGCATAGACAGAGCTAAGCAAGATCACCAACTGCCATTAGATGCCTCCCCAAGAGAGGATCGAATGAGTTCCTTGGGATAAAGGAGGTGAGATGCAAGCAAAGTGGCTGACAGAAGGTTATCTGGGTACTAAATTCTTTCATTCCGTGCCAAATGGAAAAGTGCACCAGTGCCATAACCATTAGAATCAGGGACGATGATGAGATGATGCCGAATGTTGGAAACTTGTAGGAAGTTTTAAGGTTATTTACATCTTTATAAACTGGACAGAAGGGTTGGAGACCTAAACATTTGTTTGAAGCATGGTTGGCAGTACCGGCCGATACCGATACGTACCGGTATCGGCCGGCACCGGTACCATGGGTATCGGCCGGTACTGACCGGTACCGGTACCCACCGATACCGGTACCGGTACCGGTACTACCATCCTTGGTTTGAAGGAGCATCTTGTCTAATTGAAGAGGTGATAGCCCATTCTCAAAGACAAAGTCAGAGACACCTTGATGGAGGTGGAAGGACCCATGGCATCAGGGTCCTCAATGGCCTTCCATTCATTGGTAATATTGCACAATTATTAGAAAAGACCTTATGGTAGAGCTCAATTATTTTGACAAGGGGGGAAGTGGATGTGGGATATGGTATTACACTTTTTTGGCTCCCCCTCCATTAAGAAGAGGACCAAAACAGTTAGAAAACTTCAAACCAATCATCATATTAGATAGAGCATATCAAATTCTCATTAAAGTGTGGACAAGAAGACTGGGCAAATTTAGTTTGGCATCTTATCTTCAGCAGCATAGGTCTCCTATGGCATCTGGCTCAAGGGACCTATGATTTAATTGCCAGATGGGAGAGGCCTTGGGCGATATCATTTGACAAGAAGGTATGGTGGATGATCCTCCATGCGATGGTTTGGACAATTTGGGGAGAAAGGAACCTGCGCATCTGCAAGGACAAAAGGAGGTCAGCAGAACAACTGGTCGGCTCCATTGCAGATCATCTACAGCAGTTGGTGGATACTTCAAATCTGAACTGCCCCTCACAGTCACCTTTCTCTAGGTCTTCTTGACCCCTCTTAGATCCCTTCTCTTTTTTCTAGTTGTGGAGACCCCTTGTGAGGGGGCTTCTCTAAAGGGAGATATGCCTTTGGTTTTTCTTGGTCAACTGAGGAGGGTACTTTTTGAGGCTGTTTTTGCTGTGCCTCTCCTTTTTTTACACATGTATATCTCTTGTAATTTTTTTCTCATAAATGAATTTGTGGTACTACCCACTCTCAAAAAAAGAAGACACAGCAAATTGATAGATATTTGACATAACTAGACAGAAGAATGACTGGAAAATATTCGTGTGGCCCAAGAGGGGCTGGCATGCAGTCAAATGACGTAAACAGAAAGGATACTTTTGGGAAGTGGATCTACCACAAATCAAGCAGAAAGGACATTTCCTGATGCTTAGATTTCCGTGAAGCCTATGATATGGTGGACTTGTGGAAAACACCTCAAGGAAGGGTTCTCAATTAACTGGATGAATTGGATCAAGGCTTGAGGTTCTTAGTCCTAGCATGTGGAAAGGTAAATGGCTGCATTTGTAGTTCAAGAGGATTGAGACAAGGAAATTCTCCTTCTCCTTATATGTTTATCATGCTAGCAGAGGAACTTGAAAGAATCCAAGACAGAACAATGAATGGAAATTTATTCGAGGGCTGGGCATCTGCAGTATGTGGATGCCCATCATTGGCACTTTATGATATAGAATGGACCATTGTAGTTGCACAAATGACTATGACAAGATGCAGAGGCAGCTCCTTACGATATGATTTGACCAACTGTGAGCCAAACCCAAGTATGATTTATGATTTCATTACTTATTCCTTCTTTATATAATGAAACATTCGAATATAGAAAGGAAAGATTGTAAAAGAAAATACTCAGAAGATTATGATGATCATGTATAATGGCAAGATAGAAAAGTTGCAACCAAGGATGATGATATAAGATTAAAATGGTAGATCGAAGGGTAGTCAACATAAGAAAAGTCGGAAGAATTCTCTCATGGTTTTAATGACTTTGACATTTTTTTATGATTGAATGCATGATAGCTTTATTGTTTTCCCATTTTGAATGTGCTGAAGTTGACAAATGTGCATGTTTTAGTTATCTTTTTAATAATGAACAGTCATGGTTTGTCATCACTTCTGATATCTCTAAAATTTCTCGATAATCTCTATCTCTCAAAGGGCCCCTAGTCGAAATCTGTACCAAGATTAAGAATATATGAGGGAGATGGGAGAAGAGTAACAGGAAGGAGCAGGATAAAGGAAGAGGAGGAGATGAGAATGCCAATAAAGTAGGACAGGGTGATGATGATGATAGAAAAAGAAATTTCCAACACAGTGAGATGGCCTTGAGAATCGAGAACCCAATCCTTGTACATGTAAACACTTTTTGCATTATTATTGTAATTATTGTGATCATTTTTCATATTAAATGCTAAATATACAAAATTTAAAGGTTCTCTAAAGAAGTATAAGATGATCATGATCTTTGGCCATTGTACCCATCCCTCCGAGATCTTGCCAAGATCTCTTCTCTTCAACGAGACACCCTGATGGAGATGGAAGGAGCCAAGGCACCAGGGTCCGGGATCCAACAGCCTTCCATTCTCTGGTAATACTGCAAAATTGTTAGAAAATACCTTACGGAAGAGATCAATTATTTTCACAAGTGGGAAAGTGGATGTGGGAGATGGTATTACAATTTTTTGGCTCCTGCCTCCATTAGGAAGAGGACCAAAGCAGTTAGAAAACTTCGAACCAATCATCATATTAAATAGAGCATATAAAATTCTCATGAAAGTGCAGACAGCAAGGCTGGGCTTTTTTTTTTTTTTTTTTTTTCCAAAACGTAGTTGGTACCACATAGTATATATAAATCAAAAGAGTAGATGCTTGACATAACTAGCCAGACTTCATAAGAGAAGAATGATTCTGGAAAATATTCTTGTGTCCAGGAGGGCCCGGCATGCAGTCAAATAACTTAAGCAGAAAGGATACCTTCAGGAAGATGATGGTAGCCACAGATCAAGCAGAATGGACATTTGTTGATGTTTAGATTTTCGTGAAGCCTACGATATCATGGACATTGTGGAAAGCACTCCAAGGAAGAGTTCTCAATTAACTCAATGAACTGGGTCAAGGCTTGAAGTTCTTAGTCCTAGCACATGGAAAGGTAGATGGCTACGTTTGTAGTTCAAAAGGATTGAGACAGGGGGATTCTCCTTTCCCTCATATGTTTATCATGGTAGCACAGGAACTGGAAAGAATTTGGGACACATCAATCAATGGAAACTTATTCAAAGACTAGGCACCTGCAGTATGCAGATGCCACATCATTGTCACTTCTGATATAGAATGGACCATTGTAGTTGTAACAAATAACAATGACTAACTATGACAAGTTGTAGAGGCAACTCTTTATGATACGATTTGACCAACTGTGGGCTGAACCTAAGTACGACTTATGATATGATTACTTATTCCTTCCTTATATAATGAAACATCTAGATATAGAAAAGAATGATTATGAAAGAAAATTCTCAAAGAAGATTATAATGATCACATACAACAGCTAGATATGAAAAACTGCGACTAACGATGATATAATAGATTTATTGTTTTCCCATTTTGAACATGTTGAACTTGATGAATGCGCATGCTTTAGCGGATATCCTTTTAATAATAAAATAGCATTCATGGTTTGTCATCTCTTCCAATATCTCAGAGATTTCTCGAGAATCTCTCCCTCTCTCAAAGGGTCCTGAGATGAAATCTCTACCAAGATCAAGAAAAAGAGGGAGATGGGGGGAGAGAAATAGGGAGGAGTAGGATAAAGGAAGAGGAGGAGATGAGAATGCCAATAAAGTAGGAAGAAATGAAGATGATGGTAGAAAACGAACTTTCCAACATAGTAAGGTAGCACTAAAAATTGTGAAACCAATTCTCGTGTATGTGTAAAGATGTTTTGCATTGTTCTTGTACTGAATGCATGGATTGCGGAATCGGCGGGTTCCGATCCGATTCGGGGGGGATTTCACTGTTCCCCCCCACCGATTTGAAAAAAAAAAAAAACGGCCGAAATCGGCCCGAACCGGACCAAATCGGGGCCGGACCGGCCGGATCGGCCGGTCCGGCCCCGATTTGGTCCGGTTCGGGCCAGTCCCGATCCCCCCCTTAAGGTTTAAGGGTTTAGGGGTTTAGGGTTTAGGTTTTAGGGTTCTAGGGTTAAGGGTTTAGGGTTTAGGGTTTTAGGGTTTAGGGTTTAAGGGTTTAAGGGTTAAGGGTTAAGGGTTAAGGGTTTAGGCTTTAGGGTTTAGGGTTTAGGGTTTAGGGTTTTAGGGTTAGGGTTTAGGGTTTAGGGTTTTAGGGTTTAGGGTTTAGGGTTTTAGGGTTTTAGGGTTTAGGGTTTTTTATGGATGTACATGAATTGCATTCATTCTTATTGTACATCAATTGAATAATATGTATGTAATTTTTCTGATTTTTTTTTATTTTTTTCTGATTTTTTTTTCTGATTTTTTTTTTATTATTATTTTTTAATCTGGCCGAGTCGGACTGGCCAGACTTCATCTGGATCGGCCGACTCGGCCGATCCGATCCGAGTCGGATCGGGATCGGCGGGTCCCAATTCGGGGACCCGATCCGATCCGGAATTCCTTGACTGAATGTGTTAATTTAACCATATTAATTGGCTAAATATATAAAATTTAAAGGTTCTCTTAACAAGTAGAAGATGATCATGATCTTTGGCCATTGTAACCAATCTCTCCGAGATCTTGCCAAGGTCTCTTCGAGATCTGTTCTCTTCGATCTTTTGAGATGATGCTAAGATTCGATAAGCATTCCTTGGTAACAGTTGTCTTGACTGGGTTATTTGTATGCCTATTGTGTTTGAGGGAAAGTAGGCTGTGGAAGACACCTATTGAACCAATGATAAATGGCTCACGTCCCTTGTTTTGATTTTTTTTCTTTAAGTCCTAGTCTCCAATAGTGACAAAGACAAGATAAAAACTTAGTTGGTCTGAATTCAATTCCAGGTATGACCATCTTATTTTCATTGGGATATGCACTTGCATCTTGCTTTATATGTTGTATGATAGACATGCTAACTCCTTCTCCTATTATCATTTACTTGACATTTTCATGTTATTTTAGAGTTGTGCAACTGCAACCTACCAGGGATCAAACATAAGATGGACTTCAGTCTGGCGGTAGACCCAAAATTAGAGAACCCCGGGTTTCAGATCCTCTGTGGATGCAGGACCATTACAGATGGCAGGAAGTGACAGCAAAAACAGAGGAATTGAATATGGATGCTCTGGTTGAGATACTAAGAAAAAGAACAAAACAGATTGCAAAAGATGCTGATTTGGATCCTCTATCAAGCTATATGTAGGAATATTTGGAAGGCCAGAAATCATTCCATTTTCAACCAAGGTGAATTGCAAAATGCAGAAACCATCAAGACAAGGCAAAGCATATAACTGGGCATTACGCTGTTCAAGGCTATGTGACAAGGAGCTGAAGTTGCTGCATATTTAGCAGAATATATTGTCTTTTTTGGGGCAGGCCCACACCTCTGACATATTCATTTTCTACTACTTTCTTACAGATCTGTTGAGTTGGTTCATTTCTGTATACTATTGAGTTTTGAACTGCTTCTTTAGTGTTCTGTGTATGGACCTGGATAGGGTCTTCCTTTGTTGAGTTATTGTTTTTGTTATGGGTGTTTTTGAAATCTGTTATGGGTGTTTTGAAATCTGTTTCCCAAAGGTCAGGTGGAATTCTCTCATTTTTCAAGCATAGTACAAAATCCCATTTCTTTTCAAGAAAAAGATGTCAATGCTACCTCATGTATTCTTTTCAAGAAAAAGATGTCAATACTACCTCATGTAACTATCTGCCATTAGAACTAGCACACAGTAAAGAATAAACACCATCTTGTTGTCTCCGTAGGAAGAGAAATCTCTGTATCACTTGTTTGTGGACTGCTCTTTCTCTCAAAGAGGTACGGCAGCAGGTTTTTGATAAGTATGGTGTGTATGTTGGGTTCTGGAGTGTGGAAGGCTGCTTGTGGATTGAAGGGAATGGGATAAATGGTGATCATATAGTTTGGTGGCAGATTCTCCATGCAACAGTATAGGCAATTTGTTACTCCACATCAATTATTGTCCAAAGTTCTCTCAAAGTTACAAAGCTCATCGGTCTCAAAACTGTGAGGTAGGATCAACACGGAGAACAATAGAACCATGAAACTAGGTAGCCAGGGATCATCAGCACATTACAAACCATAGCTGCTTGCATCTACCATGAAGATTTGGAAATTGTGATCTCTTTCATATTTCTTTGTCTGTGTTATCACAAACTATGAGACACAAATGCACTTTTCCATGCAAATAAAAGTTTCTCAAGAACAAGGAATGCAACTTTGAAGACTTCAATTAAACTAAAGGCCTTTTAGGTGCGACAAAATAGAAGAATCACTAACTGCAACATCAAAAAGTAAGATGAAGAACAGATATCCATCCATACATACATGGAATAAGGGAGGAAGCCAGAGGTCATTGGCAATCCTCATAATTTCCAACCAAAAAGGGAATGTCTTAGGGAAGTCATCAGGCTTACAAAAGGTGAGTCCATACCTGGAAACTGTTAACACTCTCTTTCAATTCCACATACTTTCCAGGAGCACCAGTGAACACTTCGGCCACATGGAAAGGCTGGCTGAGGAACCGTTGAATCTTTCGAGCACGAGCAACGGTCAATTTGTCATCTTCGCTGAGTTCATCCATACCCAAAATTGCAATAATATCTTGAAGATTTTTATAATTTTGGAGAACCTTCTGAACACCACGAGCAGTATTATAGTGGTCTTGTCCCAAGATGTGGGGAGAAAGCATTCTAGATGTTGAATCAAGGGGGTCAACAGCAGGGTAGATACCAAGCTCGGAAATCTATCAGGAGAAAACAATGATTTTATTTGACTGCAACATAAAAATGTTGTCCACCCACCAAACAACCCTGACCCACCAAAAAAAGGGAAACAAAATAAGGGAGGATGTGCAGCAAACCTGTCGTGATAACACAGTTGTGGCATCAAGATGGGCAAAGGTAGTTGCAGGGGCTGGATCTGTCAAGTCATCAGCAGGCACATAAATAGCCTGAACAGAGGTGATGGAACCCTTCTTTGTTGTTGTGATCCGTTCTTGAAGTCCTCCAAGATCAGTGGCCAATGTTGGTTGATATCCGACCGCAGATGGAATACGACCAAGCAGAGCAGACACTTCAGAGTTAGCCTGTTGCATGGACATTTCTGGTAAATTAGCAGCCTGGCAGGCTTATTTGGTGATTAGTTCCTAATTTTTGCAGTAACAGACATGCCTGTGTGAAACGGAAAATGTTATCAATGAAGAGAAGCACATCCTGCCCTTCAGCATCACGGAAGTGCTCAGCCACAGTTAATCCAGTCAAACCGACACGGGCACGAGCACCTGGGGGCTCATTCATCTGCCCATAAACAAGAGCACATTTGCTCTCACTCTGTGAAAAAAAAAAGAGTGCAGTTGATTAATCATGTATGATAATTAACAAAAAAGGAAGGAAGTCAAACGAAAACAAATCACATCAGAACATGAAAGTGTTATGAAACAGACCTGCTTGTCGCCTAGCTTGATGACACCACTTTCAATCATTTCTCTGTAGAGGTCATTACCCTCTCGAGTTCGTTCCCCAACGCCAGCAAATACAGAGAATCCACCTGTAAAAACAGAAGTAAATGAACACATCTTGCACAAAAAACAAAAGAAAAGTGTGATATCATGCACAAACCATGAGCCTTTGCAACATTGTTGATCAGTTCCATAATAAGCACAGTCTTTCCCACACCAGCACCACCAAAAAGCCCAATCTTTCCGCCTCTCTGATAGGGAGCAAGGAGATCCACAACCTATAGTGTGCAGCAAAATTGTTGGACTAAACATCTTCTAGTACATAGTAACTGTGATCACAATCAAGACTGAGCCCTCGAATCAACATCTAATATAACAGAAATGCAAAAATACACAAACCTTGATTCCAGTGACAAGGATCTGTTGTTCAGTTGCCTGTTCTACAAATGCAGGGGCTTCACGGTGGATGGGAAGAAAGTGATCAGTTTCTGACATGAAAGAATAATACATGTCAGGCAAACAAAGCTAAGACGATAGCTCTATTGGTGTTGAGTAGAGGCCATCTTAGTCACACTTTTATATTAGCTGAATTTTTGGCTGATTCCTTTGACTTACTCATTTCACCCTTCTCGTCAATGGGCTCTCCAATAACATTCATGATCCGCCCAAGGGTGGCCCTACCCACAGGCACCTAGCAATGAAGCATTAATGCCAAGTAAGCCAACATATGGATACAAATATTACAATCACGAAACACATTCATACATAAATCTTATATTCCACACTAATGTACAAAACAAGCACAAGAACATGAAATCTCTAATCCCGGTTCCATCCAAGACTAGTTAAACGCTAAAAGATGTACCCTAAATCAAATTATCAAAGCCCTGTCAAAGCAGATGTGTGAAAATGCAAAATGTGTATTTCAAAAAGATATATAGTACAAAACCCAGAATAAAGATATTAGAAATAACTATTAACCACCACTTCATTATGCAAAATGATTACAAAAAGGAAAATGCACAAACGGGACTACTATAATCGCACTCGCAACAAACATTCATCACAACGTCTACACTAGCAGATGAAGTATTGACGCTACACATGATATTTACTCGCAAGAGGAACAAGGCTCAAATTTTGATCAGACACAAAATTAGAAAGCCGAAAAAGCCGAAATCATAGACCTTCGAGGCAAAAAATTCCAAATCATCGATCTTCCAATCCGAGTAACGTGACATCTCCTATAGTATAATCGAGGCAAGCAGATGATTTCCACGAGAACGAAGGAAAACTGCTTACGGTGATCGGAGAACCAGTGTTCAACACCCTCTGCCCGCGCACCAGCCCCTCCGTCCCGTCCATAGCGATCGTCCTCACCATGTTCTCCCCTAGATGCTGCGCAACCTCCAGTACCAGGCGGATCGAGTTGTCCAGCACCTCCAGCGCCGTCAGGATCGGCGGCAGGCCCCCCTCGTCGAACCTGACGTCCACGACGGCGCCGATGACCTGGCAGACGCGCCCGACCGCGCCGGCGCCGGTGAACTCATCGGTGATCTTCCCGCCTGCGGCCTTAGCCTGGGAAGCCGGCGCCGGCGGGGGCGGCGGGGCCGCCGCGGCGGTCGCGTAATCGACGGCGCGGGAGAGGAGGTAGCCCACAGGCGAGGGGCGGCGGGAACGCGCCGCGGTCCTGGAGGCGGGACACGGCGACCTCGCCACCGCCGGGGAGCGGCGGGCAGATCTGAGGAGGGAGGAGAGGACCCTGCGCGAGGCCATGGAGGCCCTCCTCTACGGTTTCCAGGAAGACTTGGATGTGATGGTGGGGTGGGCTGTGAAAAGCTATGGCTTTCCTCCCATGCGGTGTGAGCTCAGCTGCGCTGCCGCAGTGCTGTGTGTGGGGGTGGAGTTAGACGTGCGCTGATGTGCGTCCGTGCGTCCGAGACTCCCAACGTATGGGGATCGAGGATGAGAATGAGAGTGGATTCCAAGAATTTTAACGTCTTGCCATTTTAGGAATTTTAGTAAACATGTGAAAAGGGTAATTATATGAGAATTAAAATTTTAAAAATAAAATTTTATTTTCTAAATATATCCCACTCGAAAATAGTTACAAGAGTATATATATTTTTCACTTTTTATCTGTCGTGGGAGGGGAGGGCATCTTTTCATCCTATAATTGTAAGGATCAACGGGGAGGAGGAAGAATGTAGCAGGAATAATAAACAAAATGTCTTCCCATCGCTCTAATCTTAATGCATAAGAAAATCTCATGATTACAGTAATAGAAGATGTGATTTCTCACCTTCTTGCGATATACGATCACAAGACTCGTGGTTCCACGTGGTGGAAGAGCGAGAGACATAAGCTTATGTCCTCTTTAGAAAACTCTAATGAAGATAACACCTTCTATTCTTCTTCTTTTCCCTTCTTATGGGCTAAAAGACAGGAGAGAGCAGACGAGAGGGCCGACCACTAGAGAGAAGGGTGCCTAGAGGAAAGAGGGAGAGAGAGAGAGGGGGACGGCCACTAGGGTTAGCCTGTTATCCTAGGACTCTCATCTCAATCATATTTATATACATATTCTGTTTGAAGTTTTTCACAAAACTCTTAAGTTATCACATAACTTATTAAGTTTGCCCAACAACTTAGAACTACTATGTGTATGACCTTCTAGGCCCAAATGTCAATCGGTTGCAAGTCCATTAAGTCCCGTAACTTTCATACAAACGTATTAGTTAACTCTTTAAACTTTAAGTTAACTAGCTAATTATCTAATGACTTAAGTTAATTAAATTTATTATCATATAATCACTTTAATAATCATCTCATGATTCTTAACTGTGGACACTTTGATCGTATTGGACTCCAAGCAAGGCCGTGTGATCCCATAAGACATTGAGGATATAATCTTTCATTCATAGATATAATCTTTCATTCATACAATATCCCTCGTCTTCATCAACCTTCATTTTCTCAGAAACTAGGTTTGTGATGGAGAGGGACGGAGCAACTCGATCTTTATATCTCTATAAGAATCTTTTGGAAACAATATCAAAGTCCTCAGCTTCTGTTAGATTTAATGAGAAGAACCATTCAAGGGCGGGCCCTTGGAGCGATCTTCTGAACAAGAAAGGTAGGGATCTCTTATTATTTTGCCAAAACGAGGATTCATAGAGGAACTCCTTCAAGTAAATGATATCTTCTGTAAACTGGCATTTCTGATGGCAACAGATGAAATACTGGCAAGGTCGAAACAGAGATCTCAGGGGCAGCCTTAGCGTCAATCATTTTTTTCAAGTCCTTGTACTGCACATCCATTTGGTTCATCTTTGTCAGGAGAACCTTTGTGAGGGGGTTAGATAGCTAAGGTGGAGATGTATAAAAGGCATGCTTTCTATAGTAGATAGGATAAGGCGCACAATATGGTTGGTGTCCGACAAAGTTTCCGCTGTGTCCAAATGTATTTGGAGGTGTGAGAGTATGGGGCCTTGAAGGATAGCGTGTGGTAGACTACTGCTGACCTGCCTGTCACGGGGTGAAGATACGAAGGCTCTCCATGGCTTGAGTGAGGATTTGTGTAGAGGTGAGAGCAGAAGGATTGACGGGTTTAGAAGGATCCGAGGGAGCTTTCCCTTTCAGAATAGCCTAAATTGCCTCAAGCTATTGAGGATCTACATGAGTAGCAAGGACTCCGAGAGCGGAGACCAAATTTAGAGTAGGATTGGGAGCTGAATGTTCATTATGATCCTGAGCTTCCCCAGAGTTAAGAATCGGTTCAGATCCCATAACGTAGACCTGAGAATGGACATCATACCCCGAAGTGGGGTTGTACTGATCATACTGTGGTTCTTCCGGATTTAATTGAACTTGATTTTGAGGATCGTGGGAAACCTCCTCATGGTCAAACAGACTATCATCTTCATACGAAGTCATTCCAATAATCATACATGAATGCTACATCATAATGAACTATTCAGTAGGATGTTTAGACAATTTTGCAAGCAATTATCAAACACTTGGATGCTTACGTTGCTTGAGAGTTCTTTGTTAGATTAGAATGAATTTTAGACATGATGTTCTCTCAAAAATAGGAAAGCTCCTAGTTTTAGTTTGATTTTCACTGTTATTCTCTATAGATACTCATACTCACAACAAATGAGATGTCTAACCGGGTACTTCAATGGTACCACCTACCCGATGAGCAAAGAGGGAATCCTTCGCTTTTGGAGACTTACGGGGGTCTCAACACAAATAACTCTAGTCCAATCTAGAGGGACGGATCTCGATCAGAGAGAATTAAGAGTGCTAAGAGGGGTGTATAGCTCCTAGAATGAGGGAGAGTGGGCTCCCAACCCAAATGTCTTGTGGCCGGGACGGCCTCTAATGCAGTGAACGAGCAGTAATAGAGATAAAGCAAAAATCCAAATCACGTTTGCTCAGGAAGACGTGATTTGTGAATCGCGTCGGCTCTGTGTCGACATTATTTAGTAAAACAATCCCCTTCATAGATGCTCTTCGGACAGCACCCAAACCCACTGAATGGCATTGGCGTTGAACGATGCATATCAGAAACGCGTCGACCCTGGTTGATACGATTCAGAACCCGTACTAGTAATAAAAAAGGGACACTTCCCTTCGGCCAAACAAAAGATAGATGGAAAGTATAGTATATAGAATGGACTCCACTTCACAAATAATAGGCAATCAACAAATTAACTCAAGTATAGACCATTGCAACACTTTTGGTGAACTCACAACTTTGAAACAATCATGAGAAAAAATCCAGACTTGTCGTTAAAAGATGTGCACTAGGTGCACAAGGGACGAAAAATAACCAGTAATGAGTATACTTGAGGAGCACCAAGGAGCGCACACGAGGGTGCCAAAGGTGCACACGAGAGTGTCAATGTTAAAAAAAGAGTGAAACAAAGGAAGATGGTAAGAATAGGTCCCACCGTGATTACCAAAAAACTATAGGTGCTCAAAGTGTGATTTCAATGACATATAACAATAGTACTATAACTAACACTGAAACATGATCATTAGAAATAGAGGATCTCGAAGGAAAATAAATGAAGTGATCGCGAATTACCTTTTCAAACAGTGAGTATTGTGAATCCTTCTATTTTCCCTCCTTTGGCCGACCGAAGAAGAAGAGCCCTTCTCGTTGATGTTCACTCTATCAAAGATGATGCACAGTAAGTGGTGATGCTTTTCTAACTCATCTTCCAATACCTCGCTAGAAAAAAGAAGAACAAAGAAAAATAAAAGAGTAATTAGAGTTCTTAATAGTATAGTATCTATTCTATAAAGAAGCACACCATACAACTAAACTAAACATACTCATTTGTTTTGTATTTTCTTTAAAACCCCTATATGCAAAGGGTAGAGATGTAGCATGAGATGTTAATGAACGTGTGTGAAAGAAGTGAACATATGATGCATGCAATGCAACTACTATGAAAAAGCCAAAAGGAAGAAGAATAAGAAAGAAAAATTGGCTCCTCCAAAGCTACTGGGCTTCTAAAGCTTCTTGAAGATGAACGAAGAGACTTGGAAGAAGAAGATAGAGCTCCAATGAGGTTGTCCACGTTCAAAACTATAGGGCTCTCTTATCACACTAGAAAGACACTCCGACAGCATTTCGGCCAACTTTCTTGAAGGCTGAAAGGGGTGTCCTATATATAGAGAGATTATTTTCTAAGATTTTAAGCCTAAAAATCTCTATATTTTGGCGCACATTACAACAGATAATTACTAGCCGAATAGAAACCTCTCATTTAAAGAAATTAGATAATTTTGGCTAAATGAACTTGATTAGTATGCCACTGAATCGCGTCAGCCAAAAGTGATGCCTTTTATAAAGTCGTTTGCCTATCCGAATGCCTTTTATAAAGGCGTTTGCAGGGGACAACTAAAGTAAGATAATCTCGAGAAAATTAAAGATAATCACAAAATCTCTAAAACACGTCTACCAAAAAGACGTGATTTAGATAAATAGAAAATTGATTAAGATTCAAATTAGTAATCGGTCAGGATTAGGAAGTTAAATCACGTCGACCATGGACGACATCTTTCAGCTTAATTTTTATACGATTAAAAAATTTAAGCTAAAATTAATTCTGTGTAGAAATCTAAATGGCGTCGGCCATAGATGACGCCAGATCAAAATTAGCATGTCTACAATAGGGACTCAAGCATTCAAGGCAAGAAGACATAACCACACATACATGCATAAGTAATAGGATGAACCAAACTTCATTTCATTATCCAAAAACTTTTTACATATACAATGGCATGTTAATCTCTTAACTCTCACCACCAATCTCCCCATCGCTTTCCTTATGTACCCTAAGAGGAGGTCCCTTAGGAGGCCTCATCGTTACAAAACCCACAACTTAAACTCATGGTCACATATGCCTAAGTCTTCTATGACCTTACCCCCACCTATTCCAAGGTAAGGTGTCCCCTACCTACTACACACCTACTTGTACTATCCTTGCTTTAGAGAGAATAGAATTTTAGTGACTTCAATTATTTGGATCGGTTATATGATAAGTTTATTTCAATTATATGACTTTGGTTAATGAATCAATTAGATGATAACTTAATTTAAGTTATAGATTCAACTAGAAGATGACTTAACTTCAGTTACAGAATCGATTAGAAGATGACTTAAGTTCAGTTACAAAATCGATTAAAAGATGATTTAACTTCAATTATGTGACTTCAGTTAATCAATTAACTGATAACTTGACTTCAGTTAATCGATTAACTAATAACTTAACTTTAGTTACATGGCTTCAGTAAATCGAGTACTTAATAACTTAACTTCAGTTACATGATTTTAGTTAATTGGTTAATTGATAACTTAACTTAAGTTATGTAACTTCAATTATTTGATTAATTGATAAGTTAACTTCAGTTATGTGACTATAATTATTCAATTAATTGATATCTCTATCAAATAACTAAATTAACTAAGTGATTTTTATTAATTAATTGAATCAACTATGTGACTTTTATCAATTAACTGAGCCCCCTCCATCCTACTTAATCGATTGTTTGGGACTTAGCTAATTTTCTAAGCCTCTCCTTTAGGGATTTACTACTAATAGATAGAACTGCACTCTAACTAATTGTTAAAACACATTTTAATTAGATTAATAAAACCTATGAGACTTTCTAATGCTTGGCATGTTACAAATTAGAGTAAACAAATTTACGAGTTTTCTAATGATGCTTTAAGGCATCTTATCCACATGAGTGAACAAATTAGAGTTTGATAGTTGACTATACCCTTAGTTCACTTAAGAGCATTGATTGAATGAAGAATTGCAGCCACGGATAATTGATGATTAAAAGGTTCCATAAGTGGGTTGCTTAACCTCCATGCTTTCTAGGACCATGCGGTGTTGCTTGGCACCCAACTTAATTGAAAGCTTGATTGACTTTTCGTGAGATGATAAATAGATTAAGTATTTATTTAATATTTGATATTAAATAATTACTTTATGTCAACAATGGGTTACTAGACTTAATGGGCTCAAAATTGGACTGACATCTGAGCCTAGAGGGTCACACACACAAGGTTCTTGATCGATGGGAATTGAGTGAGAATTTATATTAATTCAAAGGTTTTTGTGAAAAATCGTCAAACTTAATATAAATATAAGTCAGAGAGAAATGCTAGACCAAGCTCCAGGCTTTTCCTTGACCTGGACGCCCCCCTCTTTCTCTCCTCTCTGTCTGGCCGGCCCCCTAGAAGGGGGCGCCCTCTCCCTCTCTCTTCTCTCCGCTTCTGCCTGTCGGAGGCGTCCAACTGCAGCGGGCATCCTTGAAGAGAAAGCAAATTGGGGATCATGTTGATCTTGCAAGAGAGTTGAGGACAATCCCTCAATTGGAGGATCGCGTGGATATGCTAGAGGCCTGGCACCTATGTGGTTGGCGGCATCGCTCCACTAGAATTGATCGAACATGGATTCCAATCCGCACAAGGTAAGAATTGGAAACCTCCAATTCATGTTTATTTCTCATAAACAGATCATAAATGCCATGAGATTTTTTTTCGCTACATTAATGATATTTTAATTGTGTTCTTCATTTTCCCGTGCAATCCTTGCACTCCATCAGTCCAAATGTAATCTTCCTCTCGGAGACGAAAGCGAAGTCAATGTTCAACAAAAGTTTCTTCTCCCCCAATAATATCCAAAATATCATATTGTTGATCCCCAAGGGAAAGTTGGAGGTTTATGGAAGTTGTGGAATGAAGAGACTGATTTGCAAGTGGCCTTGATCCTCAAATATGATAATCTCTAACATCAAAGGTACTCTCCCATACCGAAGTTGGACTCTGATTTTCATATATGCTCCTCCTAGGCCAAAGTGAAGGAAAAATTTCTAGCAAATGGGGATAGGAAATGTTCAAAATCAACAGGACCTAGTATTAATCACCGGTGACATGAATTATATAGTGCGAATTTATGAAAAATCAAGTGGAAAACTTGTGAAACTGTCTCAAATGAATCATCCAAGGTAATTTATGTACCAAGCTACTGTAATTGATTGGGTTTCAAAGGCCTTGCATGTAACGACCAGTACCCAAGATTGGATATATGATAACTAAGTGGATCTCAGATTGTCATCAATGGGCATAAGCCTGGGATCATAAGCACACACCTGGGTAAATATATGAAAGACTAACCTAAATAACTAAACAGAAAACAAACTGTAAATACAGGAAATAAAGGAAGCAGTTATTACAGTCTGTTACAGTCCAACAAATAAGTGCAATGTCTACAAGAGTAAATATAATAAGAGTACAGGCCAGAGAAATAAATACAACTACATCAAGGCACATACACTGCAGTTGGTAAACGCATCATCCAAGCAACCGTTCACATCTAAGCTTGCTGAGAGTCCTCACCTGAAATGCAGGGGAGTGAGCCACATCAATATTTGGCTCAATAGGGATCTTGCGATCCCTACCTCCCACACATGCACCCACAACTAAACAGAAATGTAGCAGGTAAATTGTGAAGTGAAGCAGCAAAGTGACTGAGTACAACTGTGAAAAGGCAACACATTGTAATGCGTAAGTAAAACCATGGACCCACTCAAATAGGTCGAGCTCGGGCAACTCCTGCCGCTCTAGCCAACCAAGCCACAGGTGGCACCCACCCTTGCCTAGTCACAAGAGTGACAATGGCACACACACACACTAGCGCAACAGTTCGAAAGCCACGACATGACATCCAAGCTTTATACAAAACTCCAAACTCCTCAGCTCGAGTGCATCCATTGACAGCTTACCCCGTGGTGACCCGTCACGCTTGTCAGCCTCTGAAGAGTTCAGATGCCCACAGAGGGAGGCAGTAAGGAAACGGGACTAGCTGGGGTCCACGGTGACATACGGCGTCCGTGCCCCCAATCAAGTGTGCACACAAGTAGACTACAACTATTATCCCAAACGGCTGTTCCTCCCAGACCCAGACTCAAGCTATCTCCTAGGGGTCCTGGGGACCGACTACGACCCCATAACTGGACTAACCTTATGACCCGTGCCTGAAGGGTTATAATGTGCATGACGACACTGGGTGGACTACTAGTGGATGTCGTCACTCTGGGTCCCAAACCACGTGAAACAGAGCAAATCAACTCAACCTCATACATGGATCAAGCATGCAAGTATGTAGGAACGTAATTAACATTTTATACCTGAAGGTAAGTACATATTTTATAAGAAATAACCATGATAAGTATAAGTACACTCATGCAATGCAGTTGAACTACACATAATCCCACGTATATTGAATCGCCTCACCTGTGCCTGACGCCTTTCAAAAGGCATCACTAGATCCAGACGCCAATCACCTAGATTAACTGATTTTACTTAAATAATCGATTATCTGAATCGTGTCGACCAGTAATGATGCCTTTCAACATAACTAATTATTTTCCAGAAAATTGATAAATCATCGGCTGGCCTAGGCGTCTGAATTGCATCGCCCCAGAGTAACGTGATTCAAATTGCATCACTCGGTTTGAATACGTTTTAGAGTATGAGACCACGGCCAAAACAACCTTCACAACAACCCCTAAAATACTGAGAAAACAAAGAAAGAAAGCTAACCCCATGCTTTCACACATGCACACAGAGATGTTCCCCATACCCAAACGCATCCTATAAAGGCCAACATAAAATATGTGTTGGAACATGAAACTTGCATGGATCCTAGCATGGACTCTGAGAAGAAATCAAGTACAAGGGAGGGACCATCACCCTACCTAACACCTTGAACTCCTCCCAACCTACAAGGGTCCTTCATGTGGATGAGCTGCCGCCGAGAGCCGCCGTCGCTGCCGGCAACCCACTACGGCTCCCTATGTGCCACCGTGACCTTCGCCCCACCACCGCCTAACTGTTGTGCCACCATGACCTACTGCCGCCACCAAGCTCACGCCAATATGTTGGCCGCCATACAAGGAAGAGGAAGCGATGGTGGTGGTGGATGGTGGTGAGAGGGAGAGATTTTGGAGAGATGGGAGGTGTAAGATGAGGAAGAAGGTGATGGAGGAGAGGAAGGAGGAAGAAATGAGGAAAGAGAAGGGGTGAAGAGGGTGAAACCCCAAATAGCCGCCCCAATGCGACTCCCTATGCGCGTGCCCCACGTGCTCAAGGGTACCACGAGGCAGCAAAATACCATGCGGAGAGGGCCAAGTCGTGTCACATCAAGTTGATGCGAATCACAAATCGTGTCACCCACTCAACCAGCCAATCAGAGGGGTCCAACACGTGGTGCAATGCAACGTTCTGAATCCATCATCTGATCCCAACATGTATCACAAATCACGTCAAGTCATGCTGACGTGTTTCAAACCCGTAGAAGATACCTTCAAAAGATCTATTAAAGCCCCTCTAGACCCGATAACCAAACCCAAACCCAAGTCCGAAGCCCTTGGATATTGCACTGCATATACTTAGTCCAACAAGAGAAAAAGTCAAGCATCACGTTTGAGAATGTCTAGATAGAGCTCTCTATACAATTGCATGGGATAATTTATTTCCGAAAACCTATGTCTTTCATCTTCCTGGTATTGCAAGTGACCACAACCCTAATCTAGTTAATTTGACAAGGGGAGGAAGAGACCACCCTTCAAATTGGAAACTGCGCCTTGGATGAGTAGACAAGGACTTTCAACAAGTTATTAAGGAAAGCTGGAATATTGGTCCCAGGTTAACTTGCAACTACTTAGGCAAGATCAACAAATTACATAAGGATATTAAAAAATGGAAAGTCAAAAGCTTATAGAATCCCAGAAAATAGGCTGAGAATTTGATGAAGCGATTGGAGGAGCTTAGTCAACTTCCTGTCATTGAGGAAACTCTAAAAATAGAAGCTGCTATCGCACAACAATATGAAGGCATGATCAAATTAGATGAAGGGTACTGGAGGCAGAGGGCAAAGAAGCACTAGTATGTAGATGGGGATAAAAGCACCAAGTTGTTTCACATGAGTGTTCTGGCTAGATGGAGGTTCAATGCCATACATTGGATTAAGCTACTAGATGGGTCTTGGACGGGGGATCAAAAAACTATTCAAGCTTGTCAGCCTCTGAAGAGTTCAAATGCCTACAAAGGGAGGCAGTAAGGAAACAGGAATAGCTGGGGTCCACGGTGACATATGGCGTCCGTGCCCTCAGTCAAGTGTGCACACAAGTAGACTACAACTATTATCCCAGACGGCTTGTTTCTCCCGGACCCAGACTCAAGCTATCTCCTAGGGGTCATGGGGACCGACTACGACCCCATAACTGGACTAATCTTATGACCCGTGCCTAAAGGGTTATAATGTGTACGACAACACTAGGTGTACTACTAGTGGATGTCGTCACTCTGGGTCCCAAACCACGTGAAACAGAGCAAATCAACTCAACCTCATACATGGATCAAGCATGCAAGTATATAGGAACGTAATTAACATTTGATACATGAAGGTAAGTACATATTTTATAAGAAATAACCATGATAAGTATAAGTACACTCGTGCAATGCAGTTGAACTACACATAATCCCACGTATATTGAATCGCCTCACTTGTGCCTGACGCCTTTTAAAAGGCATCACTAGATCCGGACGCCAATCACCTAGATTAACCGATTTTACTTAAATAATTGATTATCTGAATCGTGTCAACCAGTAATGATGCCTTTCAACATTACTAGTTATTTTCCATAAAATTGATAAATCATCGGCTGGCCTAGGCGTCTGAATTGCATCGCCCTAGAGTGACGTGATTCAAATTGCATCACTTGGTTTGAACACGTTTTAGAGTCTAAGACCATGGCCAAAACAACCTTCACGGCAACCCCTAAAATATTGAGAAAACAAAGAAAGAAAGCTAACCCCATGCTTTCGCACATGTACACAAAGATGTTCCCCATACCCAAACACATCCTATAAAGGCCAACATAAAACATGTGTTGGAACATGAAACTTGCATGGATCCTAGCATGGACTCTGAGAAGAAATCGAGTACAAGGGAGGGACCATCACCCTACCTAACGTCTTAAACTCCTCCCAACCTACAAGGGGTCCTTCATGCGGATGAGCTGCCGCCAAGAGCCGCCGTCGCTGCCGGCGACCCACCACGGCTCCCTACATGCTGCCATGACCTTTGCCCCACCACCGCCTTATTGTTGTGCCACCATGACCTACTGCCACCACCGAGCTCCCGCCAGTATGTCGTTCGCCGTACAGGGAAGATGAAGCGATGGTGGTGGTGGATGGTGGTGAGAGGGAGAGGTTTTGGAGAGATGGGAGGTGTAAGATGAGGAAGAAGGTGATGGAGGAGAGGAAGGAGGAAGAAATGAGGAAAGAGAAGGGGTGAAGAGGGTGAAACCCCAAATAGCCACCCCAATGCGACTCCCTGTGCGCGTGCCCCACGTGCACAAGGGTACCACGAGGCGGCAAAATACCATGCGGAGAGGGCCAAATCGTGTCACATCAAGTTGATGCGAATCACAAATCGTGTCACCCACTCAACAAGCCAATCAGAGGGGTCCAACACGTGGTGCAATGCAACGTTCTGAATCCATCATACGATCCCAACATGTATCACAAATCACGTTAAGTCATGCTAACGTGTTTCAAACCCGTAGAAGATACCTTCAAAAGATCTATTAAAGCCCCTCTAGACCCGATAACCAAACCCAAACCCAAGTCCGAAGCCCTTGGATATTGCACTGCATATACTTAGTCCAACAAGAGAAAAAGGCAAGCATCATGTTTGGGAATGTCTAAATAGAGCTCTCTATACAATTGCATGGGATAATTTATTTCCGAAAACCTATGTCTTTCATCTTCCTGGTATTGCAAGTGACCACAACCCTAATCTAGTTAATTTGACAAGGGGAGGAAGAGACCACCCTTCAAATTGGAAACTGCGCCTTGGATGAGTAGACAAGGACTTTCAACAAGTTATTAAGGAAAGCTGGAATATTGGTCCCAGGTTAACTTGCAACTACTTAGGCAAGATCAACAAATTACATAAGGATATTAAAAAATGGAAAGTCAAAAGCTTATAGAATCCCAGAAAATAGGCTAAGAATTTGATGAAGCGATTGGAGGAGCTTAGTCAACTTCCTGTCATTGAGGAAACTCTAAAAATAGAAGCTGCTATCTCACAACAATATGAAGGCATGATCAAATTAGATGAAGGGTACTGGAGGCAGAGGGCAAAGAAGCACTAGTATGTAGATGGGGATAAAAGCACCAAGTAGTTTCACATGAGTGTTCTGGCTAGATGGAGGTTCAATGCCATACATTGGATTAAGCTACTAGATGGGTCTTGGACGGGGGATCAAAAAACTATTCAAGCTTACTTCCTTCTATATCTTCGACCTTTGCATACTTCTTCCAATCCCCCTCCCCTCCCATTCGATCTCTACTTAAGCAACTCCCTTGTTTTCCCTCAACAAAATGTCATTATCTCTAGCATCCGTACTGCCAAAGTAATTGAAGCCTACCTATTCCAAATGCAACTCGATAAGCTTCAGGGCCTGATGGTCTCCCACCATGCTTCTTTCAACAAAACTGGCATTTCTTGAAGGATGAAATTGTTGAACTTGTGTATAACATCTTCATCTTCAAATCTCTGCCTAAGAACTTCGATCATACATTTAGTTCCCTCATCCTAAAAAGAACTCCAGCTTCTAATCCCATTGATTATCATCCTATTAGCCTCTGCAACGTGCTATATCGAATTATTGCCAAAATCTTAGCTGGCAGATTGAAGCCTCTCCTTCATCAGCTTGTTTCCCAATATCAGGGCGCTTTCATTTTTAAGCACCACATGGCTGCATCTATTATCTCGGTTAAGGTGCTCATGCCCTCAATGAAGATCAGGAGAGGGAAACTAGGTTTTTCTGGTCTTAAAGTCGATATTAGGAAAGCATATGATATTTTGGAATGGTCCTTCCTTAGTTAGGTCTTGCACAAGTTTGGTCTCTTCAATCATGTAGTTGATTTGATTATGATGTGTGTCACCACTCCTTCTTGCTCTTTAATCATGAATAGTTAGATATCAACACATTTTTACCCAACTAAGGGGCCTCCTACAAGTCTGCCCTTCATCACCCTACCTCTATACCCTTTTGGCCGAAGTGTTGACAACTATTATGAGAGAAAAACAGACCAACAGACCAGTGGGAAAGTAAGGGGCATGAAGATTAATAGCCGGACTCCTACTATTACACATGTGATGCTTGCAGATGATATACTTACATTAGGGAGAGCTGAGGAGTAGGAAATCTTTGAATATCTTCATGCTTCAGAAATATGTGGGACTTAGTCAGGCCAATAAATTAACAAGGACAAGTCGGGGATCATTTTTAAACGGGAATCCTTGCATGAGGAAGGACGAGTTATATCTTAGAGTGCCTCTTTGGCCCCACAGAGGGAGAATAGAATAGTACGTACACCTAGAAGAGAGAGTTAAACGAAGGTTGCACCTATGGAAAGCTAATAGTCTCACCTCAATTGGCCAGACTATGATCATTAGTTCTACTATGTCAGCTATCCCAATGCACTTTATGTCCACTTCCCTCTTGTTGAAGACCAACCTCAGAAAACTTACCAAGATCTAGAGGGATTTCTGGTGGGAAGCCACACAAGAGAAGAGGAGAATGCATTTCTATAAATGGGACACCATTCAACAACATAAGACTCATGGTGGGCTAGGCATTAGGAACTTACAAGATCCAAACAGAGTTGCTATTATGAAGCTAACCTGGGATTTTCTTCAAAATCAGGAATCTCTTTGCGTGATCTTGCTTCGAGCTAAATATTTTAAGGAAAATTCCTACTGGGAAGTTAAACCAAGCAAAATGGGATCAGAGACCTAGAACGCTATGTTAACAACTAAACCTCAGATCAAAGCTTGCACAACAAAAGTTATTCAGGACGGAGAACTACAAACATCTGAAATGACACGTGAATCACAGGGCAAATCGCTCTCTATATAGGACAGAAACCTAGCTAAGAACCTGAGCATAGTTTCAGATCTCATCAGAAACCAGCAGTGGAACA